>OZ038455.1:22604234-22747156 GCA_964036195.1 Sphaerolaimus hirsutus
TGCGTACATGTACAGGCCACGCGTTGACATATTTTTATTTTTTTCACATTTGAACAACACTAAGTCAGTTTTGGATACAAGACCATTTTCGTTCCCTTGGCTGCGTGCCAATATTTGTTGGCCGAGTGCCAATTTCATAAAAGACGTTATCAACGTTTGACCCAGAAAGGCATTTTTGCTGAAACCATCGTTTGGTAGATTTGAGCTCTTTGTGCGAGCAAATTCACCCATTGGGGGTGTTGAGAGTTGCAGATTTTTCATGTAATTAGATCGGTTCTTGTAACCTTTCGATACATGATCTGGTCAGCTCTAAATCGAGGACCGAAGCGACTTGTTGGCTAGTTGACTCGATGTTTTGGCACAATGCCAGGTGAGCAGAAATCGTCTCGGAAAGCCCCAACGGCTCTTCCTGTGAGACTATCTGCTCACATTTTGACCACAATGGTCCTAAGTTTCCTCTGAAACACACCAAACCCACCAACAACTATCGTATCACGCGCTGCAGCCTGCAGATGTTCGTCGGTAAGAAAAAAATCGTGTAGACTTTTTTCTTTGAATTAACCCCCCCCTCGAAATACCCCCCTAAAATTCGGCTTAGGAATAAACCCCCCCCCCTCGAAATACCCCCACCCCTAAAATTGAATGTAAAGAGAACGTACATGACAAACACCGCAGTTTGAGATCTGTACAATACAGAACACACGTTAAAACTGATGATTGAGTGACATTAGGGAAGGGTTTATGTGTATATACAGTTATATATGCCTATACACACATATACATCTATGTAATTGTTCGATTTTGCTACGTCTGCGTATGGGGAATTTCCGAAAATTTCTGGCGAAATAAAAGACACCCCCTCGAATAAACCCCTCCTCGAATTATCCCCCCTCAAATTTTGTTGGCGAAATAATAAACCCCCTGGGGGTATTTCGAGGTAATACGGTATTTAGAATCCGCGGACTGCGTGCTATTATTAACGATGGCAAACAGTCAAAAAAAAAGTATTTAAATTTTTAAGTGTTTTTTCTGAAATGAATTTTCGAATTTTCGAATTTTTCTTCAAAATAATTTTCGAATTTCGAATTTAATTTTCGAATTTCGAATTTTCGAATCTTTTTTGGCAATTTTTGAATTTTTTTGGCTAGTTTTCGAATTTTTTCAAATAATTTTTGAATCTTTTTGGAAAAATATTGAATCTGAAGTTTTAATTACTGAATTTGGACTGTCTTCATGTTCTGCTCAGTTGTTATAACTAGTGATGGAAAAGCGCCATGGCGCTGGCGCCTGGCGCTAGCGCCAAAGCAAAAAGCGCCATGGCGCTTTTGGCGCTTGGCGCTAAAACGCTCTGGCGCCATTGGCGCTTGGCGCTGGGGTTTGAGAAAGCGCCATGGCGCTTTTGGCGCTTTGCGCCATTCTCTGGAGGCGCTATTGGCGCCTGGCACCGGCATTTTAAATGGCGCCAAAAAAGCGCCAACCATGATAATAAAAAATTGTCATAATACGGTGAAATCGACACTGCAGTTGATCAATTTTGAGGCAACTGAAAAAACATTGATTAATATTAGGGTAGACTTTATAAAAATAGATGTGAACATTGAATAAAAGCAGAGGTGTTAAAATCGCGGTAAATCCCATTTTATGCTTTGCTCCCAATTCTTTCTTGCAGCCTAAATCAGGGGTTCAGTCTAGCGGGGGTTGGTGGGGGGTGGGGGGGTTACCCCCCAACAAACGCTCCGGCTATCTACCTATCTATCCCCGGTGCCGCTCAGCTTCTATCTATGTAGGTAACCTGAGGCTAAATTTTAGGCTACTATCGCTTGAGCCCCCCACCCCTCCCAAATCGACCAGATATGTAATCTCTCCAGAGCAATTATTCAAGAAATTTTGCCCCGATTTAGTGGTTGTTTGAATGGGCTAAAGTTGAATAGACTACTATGACTTCAACGGTACGTCACTCACAGTTATGCACTCATTTTTCTACCATCAAATTGTAGAACAAATTTTTTGGCGCTGGCGCTATTGGCGCTTGGCGCCATCACCCTCTGGCGCCATTGGCGCTTGGCGCTGAGGTTCAGAAAAGCGCCATGGCGCTTTTGGTGCTTGGCGCCATTTTGCTCTGGCGCCATTGGCGCTTGGCGCCGGGGTCAGAAAAGCGCCATGGCGCTTTTGGCGCTTGGCGCCGAAAGCCTGGCGCTTTTTCCATCACTAGTTATAACCTTATTTTTACCATAAATTAGCATTAAAAATGGTGGAAGGAGTTATGCAAACCAGTGTGCTGCTTCTTCATTTAATTCACACATTGATACATTTAATTCACCAACAGAGCAAAGGCAATAAAAACAACAATTAAAAAATTGGCGTCAAATAAATTATCAGCATAAAATACAAAATTGGCATCAAATACCGTATTATGTTTTCAGTGTGGAAACTTGGGGGGTTAAACGAGGGTGGGTATTTCGAGGGGGGTGTAATATTTTGTCAGAATTTTTTCGAAATCCCAGTATAAATTGTTGTTTGTAGTCAAGAATCACAGATGTCAAAAAATGCAACAAAAACCGTCTTTTTTAAGACTATATACTTACATAAGTACGTAGATGGTACAAACCCTGTTCTACACAACACAGTCATTGTTTTTAATGTGTGTTCTGTGTTTCCCAGATCACAAACTGCATTACATTCTCCATACACCAAATTGGGGGGGGGGGTATTTCGAGGGGGGTTAATAAATTAATAGTGTAACTTTTGAGGGGGTATTTCGAGGGGGATATTTCGAGGAAATACAGTATAAAAACGGATATGTCAAAGTCCGCCTCTTCCGCTGTGGATGACATTTCAACGTTTTTTTTTGTTACGTTTCGCTTTTCCATACGCGCCGCGTATCAGTTGTCGATTTATTTAGTACGTTGAACTTAACGGTGTGTTTTGTTGCCTTGAATTTCCTAAAAAATTCGAAAACTATTTTTGAATTTTCGAATTTTTGAATTTTCGTATTTTTTGAAAAATAAATCGATTTTTAAGTGTTTTTTCTAGGGGTGAAATAAAAATTCGAAAATTCTGAAAAAATTCGAAAATTCGAAAATGTTTTCGAATTTTCGAATCTTTTTTTGCCATCGTTAGCTATTATACATGCATTTTTCTGAAGGAAACACGACATCATGACGTTATTGTTGATAGAATCAAATCTGTTCCAAAAAAAAGAAGAAAATACGTCTTAGGAACAAATGTTCATCACTTGTATGTAAGCGACTCCGTCTTTTCCTTTATTAAATATTTTTTTCTAAATATTTGTCTTTTTGTGAAAGTGCGTGCATATAAGTATTCTGCTCGCCCGTTATCGATTAAGACATACATAATTTTGGACGGATACTTTGCGGTCGGTCCAGTATAATTTTACCTATTGAATATTGTTAATTTTCAGAGCGTTTAAATCTAATCCCCGAGCGTACACTTTGCAGGGTCAGCCCGGCGCCCGAGGTGATCCCGGCCGGGACGGAAACAATGGCGCCCCCGGAAATCCAGGTGCCGTATTCCCTCGAATTACCCCCGGGGTTTTTTTTATCAGAGTGAAAGTTTTGAGAGAAAATGTGAAAAATGCAACAATAACCACCATTTATGAGTTTTTACAGCCTTATATAAGGATGTAGATGGTATAAACGATGTTCTAACGTAACACAGTAAGTGTTTTGAACGTCTGTTATGCATTTGCCGGACCACAAATTCATAGTGCCCATTTTGAGGGGGGGGGGGTATTTCGAGGGGGGGGGGGGGTATTTCAGGGAAATACGGTAAAATAGTGATAAATAACATTGAACAGCTCCATTACAAACAAATGACAGTATTTTCTAGAATAACTCCTCCCTTTAAAATCCCACCTCCTGTTGAATAATCCCCCCCTGTTAGACGAGTGAGGAAAAACAATACCCCCCTCGAATAATTTCCCCTCTCGGTATATGGCAAATTTGTTGTGTCAATTTTGAACAAATATAGCATGTTATGTTGTAAATTTAGCATATTTCATGAAATGAGTTGATAGAAACATGCTTGAAAAAATTGACGAAAAAGTAATTCCCCCTTGAATAGTTTCCCCTCATGAATAGTCCCCCCTTCAAGTCTGCCGAATAAATAATCTCCCAATTTCCCAATTATTTGGGAAAATACAGTGCCTGGGCTAGGACAGGCGCTGTCATGCCACGTCAAGTCCAAAACACCAGAAAATTGTTCCCTTTCGGTAGAAGAAATACTTGCGATAACCTATTTACTATTTGTTCAATATCTGTTTAACTCAACAATGACTTTGAACCACTTGAGCTGTAACTACTTCAACAGTAGTAACCCAACCCCCCTCCCCAAACACAGGACCAAAGGGCCCACCCGGCACCCCCTGCAACCCGGGCACCCCCGGCCCCCAGGGGCCCAGGGGCGACCCCGGACAACCGGGCCGCATTGAAAACAGGGGCGTGTGCCCGGTTTACTGCGCTGCCGACGGCGGCATCTTCTATGAGGACGGTGCCGGGCGCAAAATTGGCCCTTTAAATGGGGATGGCGGCTTATTTAGGGTGGCGGTTTGATGGAAGACATTTGGCAGGATCGAATCGAGTTCAACGAATTGGATGGATCGATATGCGGCGGACGTTTTTTGTGTGATCTGAGATTTAGCGGCGGAAGGATCAATGTTCCAAATACCGTATTACCTCGAATTATTCCCCCCCTTGAATTAACCCCCCCCCCCCCCTCGAAATACCCCCCTAAATTTCGGCTGAGGAAATAATAACGCATCCTCGAAATACCCCCTCAACTTGAGTGTAAAGAGAACCTACATGACAAGTACCGCAGTTTGTGATCTGTACAAGTCAGAACCAGGGTTGGTTTTATAAAAATTCATTTTAGTAAAATTGTATAAAAATTGTATAAAAATGTTATTTTATCTTTATTTTATTCTTGTTTCAATTTAATTTACTTTATTTTATTCCCAAAGTCATTAATAAAATAAAATGACACATTTTACAAAATTTTTACAAAAAATCAGTATCATGCATGCAAGGCCAG
The DNA here is from genome assembly GCA_964036195.1 of Sphaerolaimus hirsutus. NCBI lineage: Eukaryota > Metazoa > Nematoda > Chromadorea > Monhysterida > Sphaerolaimidae > Sphaerolaimus > Sphaerolaimus hirsutus. Next base: position 22,609,284 of record OZ038455.1, read on the forward strand.
AAAAATGTTATAATTAGATATATACATGAAAAACCTGTGACAAATTTTTCCCTTAGTTTTCAAAAGTTGCATGCAGTATGTATTGTTAGCTAGCTGCAAGTGTAAAGTTACAATTATTGATAAGATTGGTTGTGCTGACCGTGGCAAAATGGATGGATAAAGAAATACAGAGAATTGATAATTAGGCTCATATTCGCACATTTACTTATTTGCACTATTTTACCTTTCATGCACTATATTTATTTACCACGCAAAATATATTTCTTGCACTATATTATTTATCCATGGAGAATATTTAATTAGGAAGGTGTTTTGTGAGTAATCGATATGTTTATGTGAAATATTTAGGTTTAAAAGTCAAATAAGTTATTATTAGGTGTATTAATATGAAATTAGGCTCATTCAACTCGCCATAATTTTCTGATCATTATTATATATACATTTACATGGTTTACTTGCAATCTGATAAAGTCAAATCTTGTAAATATTTATGTGCTACGTATTTACTTAGGCCAGCGTCCTAATAGAGAAATAGTGCCCTGTGTGAGACTAGCATTTACTGTACGTGTTTATTAAAGCCCTTCGCGTAGGTATAATTATATTAACCCTGCTCACTATTTATACTTATATTTACTTGACATTCACGGAAATACCCTGCTCAAATTATACCTAAGAATGTATTACAAACCCTGCTCAATTATTATACCCATTTACTTGAATAAGTCCCAATTTATCCATTATGAAATATACGTTTCCAGGAAGTGATTATTATTATATTGAATATACCTTATTCTATTTACGTCATTAGGAACATTTACACCACTATTTACAATTTCCAAACCCTATCATATTAGTTCCAATGTGCGTCAATGTTTTCTGACAAATTGAACCAAATTAGTAAATCGGCCGAGTTTGCCGACTTTGCGCCTCTCAAGATTAATAGTTTTTCTATTAGCCCAATTTGTACTTGGTATTTCTTTACCATAAGTATTTGAATATATGCACGCATAGAATAAGCCAACTGTTTTGGTCAAATGTGTCTTATTGTTATATTTGTGGTTTATTTGTGCATTTGTATTAGGAAATTACTGTAGCTGTTTTTCTATACGTGATTTTCGTGTCTTAGCTACTTTGGAAGTTTTTACTTCAGTCTGCGGACCCACCCCAAGTGAACAAAATAAGCTAGCGATAGAAACTTCGATTAGGAAGCTCGCTAGGCTTTGCGCTTTTGTAACACGCTGTATCTGATCGAAATAAAGTACCTGAAACAATTCGAACCCCCTTTTCAACACACAACTACGAAATAAACTCAACTTGGCTGTCGACAAGTGGACGTTCGGCTACAACGGGAAATCAACCACTCTAAAGGCCGTTTCTCACTACGGTCTTGAAGCAGCCGGATTCGGTGGTAGAAGACGCTGACTTCGGTGGCTTCATCACATTGGTTTACATTTTCAGTAGAAGGACTAGTGGAGTGTGCTGGGCACATTTGTAAAATGTAATGCAATTTGTCAATTGTCATGACAAATGTAAAGTAAAGTGTCAATTGTCACGCGAAATGTCAAGTTTCATGTCAAATTTCAAGCAAAGTGGCAATTGTCATGACAAATGTCATGCAAAGTGTAAATTGTATATCCAAATCTTGTGTTTTTGTATCCATAGTATGTTTTGTATCCAAATCATATGTTTTTGTATCCAAATGTTCACATAAGATTTGGATTCAACAACAACATAAGATTTAGATATAAAACATAAGATTTGGACACAATTTGCTTGACAATTGATACTTCATTTTTTACATGTCATGACAATTTACACTTTACCTTACATTTGTCATGACAATTGACACTTTGCATGACATTTTACATGACATTTGACACTTTACACTTGGGACTGCTCCCAGATCCATGAATAAACAGGTAGAAACTCAAGCAACAAGATAAAATTTTACAAAAAAATGAATTTTTATACAATTTTACAAAAATACGAATTTTTATACAATTTTACAAAAATTTTACAAAAATTTGAATTTTTATACAATTTTTATTTTTATTCTTTAATTTTCCATTTTATTTTATTTTATTTTATTCTTGAATATTCCATTTTATTTTTATGTTATTTTTATTTTTTTCTGAGATTTTGCCAACCCTGGTCAGAACACATGTTAACTATGATGAATAAGCGATGTCAGGGAAGGGTTAATGTGTATATCCAGTTATATATGCTAAAAACACATATACGTCTATGTAAACGCTTGATTTTTCTACGTCTGAGTATGCGGAATTTCTGAAAATTTCTGGCGAAAAAATAGACCCCCCCTCGAATTATCCCCCCTCAAATTTTGCTGGCGCAATGATAAACCCCCTGGGGGTATTTCGAGGTAATACGGTACCTATTTTCGCTCAGCAGTGCCTTTTTTAGGGGCTGCCTAAATTACCACTTATGACACCCAGCTTATGCATTGCACGATCTAGGCTGCCCGAAAAATCAAGCAGCGGTGATTCAACTTTCAAGATCAACTAAATTTTTGCATCGAGCACATGCATCATTTAAATTCCACGTGTCAATATGTAAAAACGTAAAAACGTAAAAAAATTCACGTAAAAAATAGCCCCAGCGCTTTCCGGGACGCTGTGCTCGAATAGCATAATGTTGCTATTTTAGCAACAGTTTTCATTTTCAGCACTCCACTCACTCAACTCAATCTAAGATCTGGGACGAAATTTAATTAGCCCAAATTACAGTAGCTTTATGGATACATCAGACCCGATTTCAAACACATCAAATCGGGCTTACAGAAAATGAATCCGTTTGTGGGCTAATTACCGTATTACCTCGAATTAACCCCCCCCCCTTGAATTAACCCCCCCCCCCCCTCGAAATACCCCCCCTAAATTTCGGCTGAGGAAATAATAAACCCCCCCCTCGAAATACCCCCCCTAAAACTGAGTGTAACGTGAACGTACATGACAAATACCGCAGTTTGTGTTCTGTACAATGCAGAACACACGTTAAAACTGATGATTAAGTGACGTTAGGGAAGGGTTTTTGTGTATATACAGTTATAGATGCCTATAAACACACATACATCTGTGTAATTGTTCGATTTTTCTACGTCTGCGTATGGGGAATTTTCGAAAATTTCTGGCGAAACAATAGACCCCCCCTCGAATAAACCCCCCCCTCGAATTATCCCCCCCTCAAATTTTGCTGGCGAAATAATAAACCCCCTGGGGGTATTTCGAGGTAATACGGTAACTTTCGTACCTCAAGGCGCTATCTTTTACCTGGCGGCAAAATCGATAGCGACACTCCTCCCATTGAAAGATCGTAAAAATGTGACCGGTGACCAAATGAAGCGACTGATTCAACTCTGCTGTCTTTTTATTGCAATTGATTGAGTACAAACCTCAAGCGATATACACCAAGCGTATTTATTTACCTAAGGGATTGAATGGATACTTATTCACTCGGGCTAAATTAGGGCGGGGCTTATCTAAGGAGTGCGGGGTGCACAAACGTGTGGCGTAATCCTTGAACAACAGTGGACCGTAAAAAAAGTGTATATTTATTTGAACATACCACAATCTCGCACATTACGTATCCATTTTATCCTTTGCGAAAAGTTCCCGGGAGTAACGTTTCAGCTGATCACTACACTGGGGATTTATTCCGGGACGTTATCAACAAGAAAAGAATTCTTCCATCAGTATCAATACCAATATCCATTGTGCCTGCGCAGACAAGTTTTCACACGAAATTTTGAGCACTCACAAATAGTGATGGAAAAAGCGCCAGGCGTTCAGCGCCAAGCGCCAAAAGCGCCATGCCGCTTTTCCTACCCACAGCGCCAAGCGCCAATGGCGCCAGAGCAAAATAGCGCCAAGCGCCAAAAGCGCCATGGCGCTTTTCTGGATGTCAGCGCCAAGCGCCAATGGCGCCACAGGGTAATGGCGCCAAGCGCCAATAGCGCCAGCGCCAAAAAATTTTGCTTCAATTCGTTTGTAAAATAATGACTAGGTACATAATTGCGACGTACTGCTGATGTCGATGTAGTCGATTTAACTTTGGCCATTAAAGTTCAATCCGCCAAGTAAGGGGGTAACTATTCTGGAAGGGGATTCAGTGATTAGAAAACAAAAATCCATTTTCTTGAAATCAATCATCTCTTGTGTCTTAATCTTAATCATCAACGTTTATAAGTTGAGGCTTAAAATGAATAAAGGTGGATACAATGGATACATTTTTGAGAAAACAGAAGGCACTTGCTCCACGTCTAAATATGAGTACCTTTGAATAAAAAGCACAATTAAACACATCTACTTGTATTATTATGTAAATAAAGTTGTCTCCTCATATTAATCAATATTTAATAAATATGTCCCATAACACCCTTACATAAATCAATATTTATTCAGTTTACCTCAAAGTTGATCAACTGGAGTTTCGATTTCACAGCATCATGGCAATTGTTATAATCAAGGTTGGCGCTTTTTTGGCGCCATTTAAAATGCCGGCGCCAGGCGCCAATAGCGCCACCAGAAAATGGCGCCAAGCGCCAAAAGCGCCATGGCGCTTTTTGAGAACCCGGCGCCAAGCGCCAATGGCGCCACGCTAAAATAGCGCCAAGCGCCAAAAGCGCCATGGCGCTTTTTGCTTTGGCGCTAGCGCCAGGCGCCAGCGCCATGGCGCTTTTCCATCACTACTCACAAATCAGCTTAGAACGCATTTGGGTTTTCTACAATTAGGTGTACGTCAACTACAGTTGACAGTAGGGTGTCAAAAAATTTTTTCTACGGAAAACGGAAAACGGAAAGGTAAAATTTTTTCACTTTACGGAAAACGGAAAACGGAAAGGTAAAAAAAAAATTTCTGCCGGAAAACGGAAAACGGAAAGGTAAAAAAATTTCACTCAGCGGAAAACGGAAAACGGAAAGGTAAAAAAAAATTGTCGGCCGGAAAACGGAAAACGGAAAAATGAAATGCCGGAAAACGGAAAACAGAAAGCAAAATTTTCACGGAAATGGAAAAAAAATAAAGTGAAATTAGCACGGTAATAGACAAATTTGCAGAAGGAAAACCTGCATGCAGGTTTGCCTGTTTGGCTTTGATTGTGGTAGCTGTACATTCTGCAACTATGTATCATGCCTGTAACTTCACTTGTAGTTCAAGCTTAACTGAACCAACAAAAAATCATCAAAAAGTAGCCATAGTGGCCATAGGAAAGGAAACACTACGACAATTTCACAGTCTAGAAGCAGTGGGAATCACTGATGACCCCTATGCAATTGATGACAACATTGCAGAGGAGATGATAATAAATAGCATAAAATTCAATGACAACAACAAACGATACTATATTGACTGGCTGTATAAAGAGAGTATCAGTGACCTGCCCACGGGAAAAGCAGAAGCCTTGGTGCAGTTAAAATCACTGATAAGAAGATTCAACAAAGATCCAAACTTATTCGAACAATACCGGAAAGTTTTGGACAACCAACTAGAAAAGGGAATAATTGAGATCTGTGATGACAAAACAGACAACAAGGGAATTCATTACCTGCCACACCAGCCAGTAATCACGCCGGGCAAATCGACATCATGCAGAATCGTGTACAATAAGTCGCAGGTAAGCCCAGTTTCAACAAGTGCCTTTTTAGAGGACCAATCACAACACCATTAGCACTGGGCCTACTCCTGATGTTCAGGGCAGGCAATCTAGCATTAATTGCCGATATTGAAAAGGCATTTTTGCAAATAGGATTGCATGACCAAGCTAGAGACTACACACAATTTTTCTGGCTGAAAGATGCCTCAAAACCAGTAACTGAAAATAACTTAATAGTACTTCATTTTAAACGCATACTGTTTGGACTTGTCTGCAGCCCAGCAATTTTGGGAGCAGTCATAAAATACCATTTAAATGTAACAATAAACAACATGAATGAATATGAAGAAAATGAAGGGGAATGAAACCAGTTGGCGATGATAATAAACAACATTTACATCAATAACTTCATCATGAGTGTCATGAATGAAGTTGAAGCTTTAGAACTATATTACAAAGTCAAAGCTTTATTTAACCAATGTTCTATGAACATGAGGGAATGGCTGTCAAACTCCAGATCAGTCATGAATGAAATAGCAGAAAATGACAGGAGTCCAAAGGTGAATAAAATTGTTGCAGTAATGGGCATGAAATAAAATCACTGAACAGACATGCTGGCAATATCAACACCAAAATTGCAAATTGACAGCATCACAACACCAACCAGACAAAACTTGAATAAATTATTGGTGTCAGCATATGACCCAATTGGGTTCACAGCACCTGTTTCACTGACCCTGAAATCCCAGTTGTCAATGCTGCTCCAAGAGACAAAAACAACACAATGGGATGAGCCAATTGAAGATAAATACAGATTGGAAAAACAATGGAAAAATGCCAGAAAACTGAAAATTGAGCCAGAAAATGGAAAAATGGCCTGGTAAAACGGAAACGGAAAGGTAAAAATTTTTCAGCCGGAAAACGGAAAAATGGGCCGGAAAAACGGAAACGGAAAGGTAAAAAATTTTCAGCTGCCGGAAAACGGAAAACGGAAAGGTAAAAATTTTTCGGCTGCCGGAAAACGGAAAACGGAAAGGTAAAAATTTTTCGGCTGCCGGAAAACGGAAAACGGAAAGGTAGAAAATTTTCCCGCGGAAAGGCGGAAACGGAAAACGGAAACGGAAATTTGACACCCTAGTTGACAGAGATAAAAAATGATGCATTTTTGAAAACTCAGACACGTTAAAAGCTCATTTTTGACTTTTCAAAATTTCGTGTGAAAACTAGTGTGCGCAGGGCCATTGTCACATGTACGTACACAACTTTAAGACAACACTAAATAGAGAAAGATGTAAATGGAAATAGGTAATTATCTCACAAATATTAAGATACCTAGGTAAATACATTGAATGCAGGCACACTCAAATGTAATTATGAACACCAGACGGGAGAAATTAATAGTATTTGCAGTTTACGCATAATGAATTCAATACACGTAAGGAAATTTTTTGACCTAATACGATAGAAATGTCGGGAACATCTTGCCTCGACTACTCCCTTTTGATAAATTCAAACATCGCTAACCATGGCAATACTTTCTGGAAAAAACGTGTTCAAATTCCCAACCAAAGGTTAAAGCAGAGTTGGAAAAACGTATTTACGTTTACCCGAAATACCCGGTTATTTGGGTATTTATATTTACGTTTACGTTTACGTTTTCCAAAAATACCATTACGTTTTGTTACGTTTTCCTGGCACAATTACCCGGGTACCAGAGAAAACGTAAAAATCGTATGGAAAATGCACATAAACAGTGCATTTTTGAACTTTTTTCTGATACAAAAAGTACAATTTATATGTTTGGCCAATCAGCTGCTTAATTGTTTGATAAATAACATAGGTAAGCAAAAATGTGATCGTATTAGCGGAGAAATGCTTCAAATAGTAAAAACAAAGGTGTTTTTCAATGCATCTGATCACGGGTTGTGCACTTAAAAGAAATTTTTACGTTTACGTTTTTTTTACGTTTACCCGTGTATTTTAAAAGTATTTTACGTTTTCAGTATTAATACTCACAATTTAGAAAAGGTATTTACGTTTACGTTTACGTTTTCTGAAAATACCAGTATTTGTACAACTCTGGGTTAAAGAGAGTCCAATCTAGTAATGTGAAATGCGCCAGGACTTTGGCCCCAAGCGCGTAAAGCGCCATGGCGCTTTTCAAACACCCAGCGCCAAGCGCCAATGGCGCCAGACTCCATAGCAAAATGGCGCTTGGCTTTTTTCTTTGGCGCTAGTGCCAAGCGCCAGCGTCAGCGCTAGCGACAGGCATTTTGTTCTTGGCGCAGCGCCATGACGCTTTTCAAGGGCATATATGGCGCAACAGCATGGTCGCGCCAAGCGCCAAACGCCATGGCGCTTTTTGCTGTAAACCAATCTCATCGGGGGCGGAGCGATTGAAGGAATGCACTCACCGCTGGGCCTATTTAGCGAAAAATGGGGATGACGTGCAAGACACATGATAAACACCAGTGTAAATGACACCAGTGTAAATAAACATAACGTGTTAGACGCAAACCAACTTACAGTATTTCCTCCATATACTCCCAGATTCCCAGGGGGTTTATATTTTCAGAGTGCAAATTTTGAAGGGGGGGGGGGGGTTTGAGGCTTATTCGAGGGTTTTTTATTATTTCAGCAGAAATTACCGAGATGGCCCATAGTAAAGATGGGCTTTTACTTACCCAAAACTGGTAATAAACGTGATAAATTGGGATAAATTCAGACATATCAATGTAGATAGCAACAAAAACGAGTCGGATGTTTGTGGGGGGGGATTTCGAGGAAATACAGTAATCCGCGGCCATTGAATGACGTGCTCGCTTTTGCCATTATATATATATTTATCTATATATGTATACCTACCTATATAGATATAATATCAAAATATGCCGGTTTTGTTCCAAAAATTTTGTTTTGAGATCACAACATATTATATGTAAATAAATATTTATGCGCTCGCGATATAGTTATGCACACTAGTTCACGCTGGAAATTTGCCAAACATCTCTGCTAACAGTTTTCGATCAAAGTAGCCGGCTAACCACTTCCGTCGTAAACTAGTGCGTGCAGCCACTATACGTCAATTTTCATTGTCATTCACGCCACGCGACGGTTTTGTGTCTGAAGGGCGACTTCGAACAGGGCGCGCACCGCTCGCTTCAGCTGGCCCACTTGGTGTTGGTTCTGGAAAATGTCCAAGATGTAGTTGCTGCTTAGATTACAATTGAGGCATTTAGCTTTAAAAGTCGACAAGTCCACAAAAAGCGATTTTGAGTAAATGGTATTTTAAGTTTCAGATCCAATTCATGGTCTGTGCTGCGTGTAGTGATGGAAAGGCACCAGGGCACAGGTGCCCTGGTGCTGGGTACCGAAGGGCACCACTACCGGTGCTGGTGCGGTGCAGTGCCACTTTTTTTCCGGTGCCTTTTCTATCACTAGCTGCCTGTTCATTTTGGCTCTTTGGCACTAAGTTCCAAATATTAACAACAAAGTGTCAAATTTTCAGCCTCCGCTCCCAACGTACTCGCGTACTTTCAAAAAGTTTCTGTACTTCAAAAGTTACGCATAAAGCTGAGTACAGTTTTTTATAAAGGAATCGTAAACGTATTTACTTAGTACTCGAGACGAGAGCACGTATTTTTCGAGTACCGGTAAACGTAAATAGGTACAATTTAGCAACGTTGGCGACGCGAACTCACGGCCAGAAAGAACATGCACAGCACGGGGTGCTCGTCCTCTCCGTGGGGGCAGTCGAGCCGCTTGTTGCACAGGTCGAAGGCGCGGATGCACGGCCACTCGGCTGCGGTGGGCTGCGCGTCCGACTGCTTGCGCATGCACTCGTACATCGGCGCCGTGTGCGACCCGCCCGACGAGTCCCGACCGCACTCTGCAAGTTGCCGCGTTGCATGTTTGCCATACATGTGTATTGATGTTTTTAAACAATTGGAATGATGTTCATGGCTGCGATTAGCCGTCCAAGAATTTTTTATATTTAATTTAATTTATGAAATCTATTTATTTATCTATATGTTGTTCAAGTTTCTATTCCACAGTTTTAGGTAATTGTTTTTTATTAATTATAAGGAATTAGAAAATACTTTTTGTTTGCTTTCCCTGCATTTTTCTGAGAGATTTGATTACCTTTAATCCTCAAATAAGTGCTATATACACAGGCCCCAGCCATAAATAAATAATTTTTTTCAAAAAAAGGCAAATAAATTTTTTCAAAAGTGAATAATTGGTGTGTATGGGTTGTTTGCATGTTAATAAGGTGAATTATCACCAAATAAGCACGCACAAAATTTTTGTGAGACGGTTACACGCTGATGCATTTTCTTTGGGGGAGTGTATAATTTTTTTGGATTTGTTTGAATTTTGGCATGTGAGTACTCCTTCGTTTCGTGAGTACGCATGCAAAATTTATGCTCAGCGCAGTTACCGGTTCTCATTTTGTTTATACTTAAATTTTTTTTAATCACTGTATTTTTGTATAGTGATCGAAATCCTGCCGGGGACCGGTCCCTGGCAATGGCTATTTTTCACTGTTTTTTTCACTTGACACATTTTCAAGTGATTTTCAGATATGAGTGAAGTGAGAAAAGTTCACTAATGTCATTGCGCAACTTTTTTTCACTTCACTTATATCTGAAAATCACTTGAAAAAGTGTCAAGTGAAAAAAACAGGCAAATGTGCGTAACAGGCAGTTTGGGTTGTTTAGTTCAAATCATGTGCCTTCAATTGCTTGGATAAAAAAACCCTATAAAAAAACCTTTCCATATTTTCTGTATTTCCGTGTTTCTGTGTTCTCAAAAAAAACTCATTTGAGTTTCCATGTTTTTCAAATTTGTTTACTTTCCGTGTTTCTGGGTTAAAAACCCCTGGAAACTCAATGAGTTTCCATATCTAATATACGTGTTTTTGCCATCGTCGGTTGTGGTTAGGAGATTACTAAATACTATCCCACACCCATGTGACAAAACTGTGTTGTCCGCGGAAATTGCACGGAAATAAACCGACGGAAATGGGTCAACGTAAAATTAATTTTGCATCCGCCCATTTTCCGTCATACTCATTGTTCGAAGATGTTCAATAAAGCTGGGGGAGTTTTCATCCGAGTTGCGAAAGCATATTTACACTTACTGAACTTACTTACTACATGGGTACATACCGTATTACCTCCAATATAAGGCATCCCTCTAATATAAGGTACCCTCTAATATAAGGTATAACGTTTGGCTATTTTGAACGCAACGAAATAAATATAAGGTACCCTCTAATATAAGGCATACATCTAATATAAGGCACAGCTGGCTGCGTGCCAAAACGCGCAAAATCATAAAAACGGTCGCCGAACATGGCGGAAAATGATGAAAATGGTGCGGAAGGGCACTGCGATAACTCTTCGTCGACTTCTGCCATTTTGTAGTGATACTGTACCACCTATTTCGTACATTCCAATTTGAAAAAATGAATTGTATCGTTGTTCACTGGTGGTGAAATTTTTTTTTAAATCTGGTGAAAATAATTGAAGGTACCCTCTAATATAAGGTACCCTCTAATATAAGGCATAACTTTTGGTACGAAAAAAATGACGAAAACAATATAAGGTATACCTTATATTAGAGGTAATACGGTATTTGGTTATTTATATTTATAGGTACTTATGCTTATGCTTTCATAAAACACATTTATGCTTTGTGACACTTTTCTGGTCAAAATACCCAGGTACTGGGAAAGTTTTTAATTTTTGTTGCACACGGCTCCTCCATTTTACACGTTAGAGAGAGTGTAAAACAGGGTAATCTTTTAAAAATGCACTGAAGTATCCACGGAAAACAGGCACATACCGAAAACATTTCCCTAAACATTACAGACATTTTCCAAAAAAAACACTTGAACTACCCCCCCCCCCTTTCGGAATACCCCCAGGAGTGAGTGTACTGGGTAAAACCCCTTCAAAATACACCCAACCGAATTTAGTGTAAAGATAATTTAGAATTTAAAAATATCAATAACATTTTTTCATTATATTTTTAAATATATTTTCAAAATTGGATCAATTTTAAGTATATAAATTGAATGAAAGCGTTATGTCATGAATGTGCCTATAAAAGCACGTACCGTACTTACTCGAATAATTCAACCCAGTAAATTTTTTTCGTCAGGCATTTTCGATGGGGAACTATTCAAGTTGGGTGGGATGATTCATGTGGGGAATTATTGTGACATCAAAATTCTCAAGCATGTATCAATCGGGGGAATTACCGTATTTACTCGAATAATTCCCCCCACTTGAATAATTCCCCCCCTCGAATAATTCCCCCCTGCTACACGAGTGAGGAAAAAATAATTCCCCCACTTGAATAACCCCCCCCCCCCACAATGGTGGAGAATAAATAATGCACATTTATTAAAAAGACAATCGATGAAATCAAACCAAGCAAAATAGCAGTGCCTCGTTTGATTCATCAAATACAAATGCAGCACATTCGGTGTGTAAGAATGCAAAGGAATGTGCACTATGAATGGAAATCAGACGTACATGTGTATGTTGTGTGACGGAAACATACTTGAAAATTTTGAGGAAATAATAATTCCCCCACTTGAATAATTCCCCCCTTGAATAGTTCCCCCCTCAAAAATGTCTGACGAAAAAATAATTCCCCGGGGGAATTATTCGAGTAAATTCAGGGGTCTCGAATGGGGGGGGTTGGGGGGGGTTACCCCCCCCCCAAACCGCCCAGCTATCTATCTATCCCGGAGGCCGCTCAGCTATCTATCTATCCCGGAGGCAAAATTTTGGGCTACTACCCCCTAAACCCCCCCCCCCCCAATCGCTCAGCTATCTACCTATCTGGAGCGATTTTTCAGAAACTATACCCCAATTTTCGCTCAAAATCACTGTTTTTCATACCTATATATAGATTTTCACCTCCAAAATCACTGGTTAATGCGTCTAACTGCCTATTTTCAGCTATTTTAAGTACTATATGCTCTTGTATACCCATTTTGAGCTATTTTACACCTACTTTTAGCGATTTTTCTCCCTTTTCTTCCTTCTATGCCCCGAAAAAGCCTATATATCGAACCACCACAACCCCCCCCCCAAACCCCCCCCAACCCCCCCCCAGAAAATTTTTCAGCTATCTATCCCTCCGGAGGAGCGTTTTGCTATCTATCCAACCACTCGGAGGGTCACAATTCAAGATACCCCTGGAGTAAATACGGTATTCAAGTAAATTCGAGTAAATACGCTAAAGTCACTGGCTTTTCTTTTACCACCTTTTTATCATGTACATTTTTACACATCATCATGCAACGGCTGAATGAATATTTATTTAATGTACAAATGTCAACTCGCTTGGTGAAAGTTCAACCATGTGCTTGAAATATCATCCATTCAAGGATGATATTTTCATATCATATTAATCATAACTCTATCAAGGCATGAATGGGTTTAGTTTGAGTGATGATGACATTTCAAGCAACGGTTACGGTATTGCGTCTACATTTCGTTGGGGGCGTTGCTTGTGCGTGTGTGCGTCAATGATCTATATTTAAGGGATGTCTGGATTTCTTGTGATTTGATTGAATATACCTTATCAAAATATTCTTACAGAATATAATAAATACTGGATACTGATGCCATTTAAATCATATTAATATTAATCAATGGATATACATGGTCCGGCTGAAAAGTCCCCGGGCAGTGCTCGCCATTCGCGCTAGGGGTAAGCTACGGTCATAAAATTTTAACACGCTTATATATCAGGTGTTTTGAGTTTTCACCCAAAATTTCACCCCTCTAGCTCCACCCACTGCGGAACTGTGGGGGTTCCAATTTCGGTCATTTTGTACTGATGTACAAATGGTGCTCTAGCTCAATGCTGCTTTAAGTTGTGATCATGAAACTTTGCCTAGTGTAAGCGACCAGTGTTGGCAATGTGCCAGCACTAAACAACATTAGCTATGATATCATAAGCCTAGTCCATATTGCCATTACTGTCACTACTCTCACTACCAAATTCATCATTCTGCCTCTCCTTCTCAAAAAGTGTTTACTACAGGATGCATTCTGCATGCTCACTGCTGTTGAACACAGGTATGTGTCCACTACAGATCAGTAATTAAACAGGGAAATTTTTAACACATAATTCACTTACTGCACATTTCACAACATTAAAATCACTGCATTACAACATAATGTCAGATGATCACCAAAAACATCAATCACGGTTCCCACGTTTGTTGCACATCACCCTGATCTGCATATTAATTTTGCCTTAATAGCAATGATGTTGATAAAAGTGTTGAATATTATCAGCACATTACCAACTCTGGTGGCTTACACTAACCAAAGCTTCATGATCACAACCAGGGTTGGTTTTATAAAAATTCATTTTAGTAAAATTGTATAAAAAATTTATAAAAATTTTATTTTATTTTTATTTTATTCTTGTTTCATTTTATTTTATTTTATTTTATTCCCAAAAGTCATTAATAAAATAAAATGACACATTTTACAAAAATTTTACAAAAATTGTACAAAATTTTTACAAAAAATCATAAACATGCATGCAAGGCCAGAAAATTGTTATAATTAGACCTATACATGAAAAACCTGTGACAAATTTCCCCCTTACTTTTCAAAAGTTGCATGCAGTATTTATTGTTAGCTAGCTGCAAGTGTAAAGCTACAATTATTGATAAGAATGGTTTGCATTTTCAGTAGATGGACTACTGGAGTGTGCTGGGCACATTTGTAAAATGTCATGCAAAGTGTCAATTGTCATGACAAATGTAAAGTAAAGCATCAATTGTCATGCAAAATATCAAGTGTCATGTAAAATTTCAAGCAAAGTGGCAATTGTCATGACAAATGTCATGCAAAGTGTAAATTGTGTATCCAAATATTGTGTTTTTGTATCCATAGTATGTTTTATATCCAAATCTTATGTTTTTGTATCCAAATGTTCACATGAAATTTGGAGTCAACAACAACATAATTTGGATACAAAAAATAAGATTTTGAAATAAAACATGAGATTTGAACACAATTTGCTTGACAATTCTAACATTTATTTTTACATGTCATGACAATTTACACTTTACTTTACATTTGTCATGACAATTGACACTTTTCATGACATTTTACATGACATTTGACACTTTACAATGCTTGGGACTGCCCCCAGATCCATGAATAAACATGTAGAGACTCAAGCAATGAGACAAAATTTAACAAAAAATATGAATTTTTATACAATTTTACAAAAATACAAATTTTTATACAATTTTACAAAAATTTTACAAAAATTCGAATTTTTATACAATTTTTATTTTTATTCTTAAATTTTCCATTTTATTTTATTTTATTTTATTCTTGAATATTCCATTTTATTTTTATTTTATTTTTATTTTTTTCTGAGATTTTGCCAACCCTGATCACAACTTAAAGCAGCATTGAGCTAGAGCACCATTTGTACATCAGTACAAAATGACCGAAATTGTAACCCCCACAGTTCCGCAATGGGTGGAGCTAGAGGGGTGAAATTTTGGGTGAAAACTCAAAACACATAAAAACTTAACCTGTCGAAATTTTATGACCGTAGCTTACCCCTAGCGCGAATGGCGAGCACTGCCCGGGGACTTTTCAGCCCGACCATGTACTTTATTTGTGCCATATTAATCAATGGATATACATCATTTGCATCACTATTGGCACCACACAAGCTAGTTTTCACGGTTTCTCGTTGAAAATTAACTTTTTGGTTTTCAAAATGGTTTAATACTGTGACAGAATTGCCTAAAATGGGTGCCATCTTTGTTTTTTGTTATTTTTCATGTTTTGACATCGTTATTGAATACTTTGGAAAAATGCTGCTGACAAAAATTTTTTTTGTGGAATAAGTACACATTTGTAGGACATGCAGTAAATTGCATGTGATGGAAAAAAATATACTGTATTTTTCGTACATTTAGGTGATTTTTAGTTATCACATACATAAAAAAAAAATTTTTTATATGTTAAAATTCTATATTTCATTTGAGATAATATCCCCCTGGTGGCAGTTCCAAGCATTGTAAAGTGTAAAGCGTCAAATGTAAAGTCAAATGCAAAGTAAACTGTCAATTGTCATGCAAAGTTCATTAATAAAATCTTTTCTTTTTTGTTTTGATTGATACTTTACTTTGCATTTGACTTTACATTTGACACTTTACTTCACACTTTACGTGGCTTGGGACTGCCCCATGGCATATATTGATGTGCAGGTTTTTATTCTCTTTTGTTCAGTTGTTGTGGAAATGTGCAATGCAGAAGTAGAAATAAATAATGAATAAAAATTTTTTTGAATAAAATACATGAAACAATTTTTAAAATGATATTTACTGAACATGTAGCTGCAATCTTTGCACACATTACAATAGCTATTTTTTAGGATTCAAAAAAGGGAATAATAAAAATTGTATTCACTTCTTGCACACCAAAATGAAAACAATTTTATAAGAATACTCACAAAGATGAAAACTCAAATGGCAAAGCTGAAAACAGATAAACAGAGCTCATAAACTTTCATGCAGCACAGGATTTGTCCTCTCATGATCTATGCATAAAGTAAATGTTGTCAGCCAGCACTGATTTCAGGTTTGCAAATAAAAAAAATTATTGAGGGGCATACTTATTGCAAATACAGCTTGCTTTGAGGTAGCCCAGGTATTGTGCATCAAGAGCAACAGCAACAGCAGCAAAATGGTAAAAATTGAAAAATAAAAAAGTGACTTTTTTGAATAGAACATGTTCTAGGCATTTTTACATGGTGTGTACGCACCATTAGATAGAGACAAATTATGTAAAAGACCTCCATATTTGAACTTATTGTGACCAACCAGTGCATTTTAAAGTTACTTTTTTCAAATTCGGCGAGCTGTTGAAAACTCACATAGCTGGCAGGTTGCCAGCGACACTTTGGCGACATTTTGGCAACCCTGGCACTATTCAACATTGGTAAACAGTTTTGAAAACTGGCGACATGGGTGAGGTGTTGCCATGCATCGCCAGTTTTCACCTTTGAAAAAAAGAGAACCAAAATAAAAATTGTGACAATGCAACGCGTTGGCGATGCGTCACCTCTGTAGTCACCTCTGTCGCGGCAATGCGCCACGGTACAGTTTCCAAAAATGTTCAGCAAATCTGAAATTTAAACAAGAAATGTGACTTGCCAAAACCATTATACACATATGTTTACACTTTTTGAAAACTGAAAATGCAAATTTACAATGTTTGTCAACTGTATGGCGACGCATCGCCATTCAGTATCAAATTGAGTTTTCAAATTGGAACCATGAAAACTAGCTTTTGTGGCCACATTATAGGGAATGTTGAACATTGATTCAGATTTAATCAGATTAGCTACAGCCGGCGGGTATGCAATTGAATGATTCTACCCAAGCTAATAGTAAAACCTGTAACTAAATCTGTGTTTTCACCATTCTGAATTCTTTCGTGTTGCATTTAAACTTTAGATTAGGTTTGTGTAGATATATTTATATGTACTTACATATTTATAGGTAGTATGTCCGAATCTATCCTGTTTGGTTACATTTATTACCAGTTTTGGGTATGTCAGAGCCTGTTCTTTAAAAGAACTATTCGCGCAAATTTCTGATGAAAAATAACCCCTCCACCTCGAATAAGCGCCCTCAAAATTTGCTCACGAAAAAATGAAACCCCTGGGGATATTTCGAGGAAACATGGTAAATATTTTAATATATTTGTTAGTCATACTAAATACAATGTTCAGCGAACCTCGCGTCGAAAATCGAAGCGAATGTAAACATGCTATTTCGCTCAAATAATAACATTGATTTACATCTCAATTCTCAATCTAGTAATCTCTCAATTTTATATAATCAATCTTTAGATTGATTATAACTATGGAAGTAGTCCATGTAAATTCCGTAATTACGTATTCCCGTCGCTCCTTATAATTGTGCCCTTGAAACCATGTCAAAGAATTTTCTTTGATGTTTGGAGACTCACGCCATAGTGGGTCGGCACATTCACAGCTAGGGTGCCAAAAAAAATTTTTAACGGAAAACGGATACAGAAACGGCAAAAATTTTTCAGTGGCCGGAAAACGGAACGGAAAATGGAACAAAATTTGCACTTGGCGGAAAACGGAAACGGAAAAAAAATTCAGCGGCCGGAAAACGGAAAAAAAAGCCGGAAAAATGGAAACGGAAAAATCAAATTTGCATGGAAATGGAAAAACTTGCTGAAATTTTGCCGGAAAACGGATAAAATTTGCTGAAATTTTGCTGGAAGTGGAAAAAATGTGCAGTAATTTTGCTGGAAACAGAAAAAATTTTTACATCATTGACAATCTGCATGAATTTTTACCAATTTGGCTGATCAGAAAACAGAAAGTTGAGCAAAAGGTAAAATGAGGTGGAAAAATGGAAGATTGAGGCGGAAAATGGAAAAAAGGTGGAAAAACTGAAAATTTAGCTGGAAAACGGAAAATGAGCCGGAAAAATGGAAAAGGAAACAAAAGTTGCCAGAAAACGGAACGGAAAACGGAAAAAAATTTGCCTGCAGAAAATGGAAATGGAAAATGGAAATTTGACACCCTAGTCACAGCCCACCCAGTGGCGTATAGTATATACGGCTGTATATGAAGTGCGTTACACAAAATTTCATCTTTATATAACCCCCCTCCAAACTGAAGATAGGAATTCACGATTGCACAATTTTTTGCAGGTTCAGCAACCCACACTGTAGTGTGTTGCTAAGCCCTCCTGGTGATACGGGCAACGTAGAAAATAAAACGGTGCCGAACTTGAAACGGAAGTAGTTTACTTACTTTGGTATTTTTAACCACTATGCTGTTCACGCACTTACTGTAGATACAGTATTTCTTCTAAAAAAGACCGCCGTACTGTATTTATCGTGAACTTTTTTTACCCGCCGTTCCATTGGAAGTGCCATTTAATTGGATGCTGCCATTCTATTTTCAACCAAGTTTTACCCACATTTTTGATTTGAACACATTAGGTATTGATTAGCTCTATTTTACAATGAAACGTGAGCGATTTTTTTTATATCAGAGCTAGTGATGGAAGGTACCGGGCCACCGGTGCCCCAGTGCTGGGCACCAAAAGGCACCAACACCAGTGCCGTTACGCCATTTTTTTGCAGGTGCCAAAGCCCCAATAGTGCTTGCACCAGGGCCAAAGTGAAAGGCACTGGGGCAATAGCCAAGTCTTCATAGGGTGTAGAATTTTGTCCACCACATGAGCTTATTCAGATTAAAAAGCAGCAATATATTTACCCTACTTTTTTAGTCTCAAAAAATGTCCCATCAAATATATTTTAAATCCGTCATACCCTTCTGAAGAGGGAACTAAAAATTGTGTTGTATTTTCTGTCATAAATATTACATTTCTGTCAACATTATGTCCATAATTTGTTGTCAGTTTATGACTTTACATTATGTCCTAGTACATTTTCTGTACAACATATTTACACCCAGTCAGTAGACAAAAGTGACTACATTAAATGGATATAAAGTGTATTGGAGCACATTAAATATTTGAGTTTCATTTGTAATGATTCTACCTAATTGCTTTATAAAGTGATCCGCACATCATTCTGATTATTTTAAGTGCTCAACCATCGAATGTGCGGCCCCTTAAGAAAATCCCTT
Source organism: Sphaerolaimus hirsutus (assembly GCA_964036195.1). Lineage (NCBI taxonomy): Eukaryota > Metazoa > Nematoda > Chromadorea > Monhysterida > Sphaerolaimidae > Sphaerolaimus > Sphaerolaimus hirsutus. The sequence continues at coordinate 22,628,602 of OZ038455.1, forward strand.
AAATACTTCGGAAACTCCAGCCCGGTGCAATGCCTTTCGGTTGTAGCACAGGCAGCCAGCACGTGCCCCGCGGTGCCGGTGCTATATTTTTCAAAATGGCACCTGTGCCTGTGTGTGCGGTACGGTTGCATTTTTTCCTGTGCCTTTTCAAACACTAATCAGAGCATCAATTTGAGATTTAAGGCCTATTTGATCCCTTTGAACGTTCCTCCTGCCATCCATGTTTTATGTTGTTGTGTTTTGGCACTACTCTAATGCAGAGTTGCGAAAGTGTATTTACACTTACCCGAAATACCTGGGTAAATGGGTATTTATATTTACACTTACACTTACACTTTCATAAAATACCCATACACTTTTTACACTTTCCTGAGCAATATACCCGGGTACAGAAAGTGTATTTTTTTCTTTCAGATGGCCCTCTTTTATGCTTTTGAGAAAGCATAAAATAGGGTCATGTACAAAAAATAACTGCACATTGCACACAAGCAGTTATGCATTGAATGTAGAAAATGTGGCAAATGTACAAACAAGCCTTTGACTCCAACCTTTGATCAGTATTCATGGTATTCTACAGTTTCATCATACTTTTGTAAAAAGGACAATATCAATGGAAATTCACCAGCTGGACACAAGGTCAACTGGCTTTTGCATTGACATTTGCTGCATGTCCATTCTTGCATTTAAACAGTGTGTATTGCATTGCTTAATCAGTAAAATATCAATATCGAAAGTGCCATTATTAGGGAACTTCATACCACTACAGTATTTGTTACAGTCTGTAATGTTTCATAAAAGGCAGAAAAATGTGAAATAATGCATGAAAATGACAAATAAATTGATCTAAAGGTGAAAACAGTGGCGTTTTCTAATGCTCAACAGTGAGAGCTCTTTCTAAAAAAAATTTTTACACTTACACTTTTTTTTACAATTTCCTAGGTATTTTTAAAATACCTTACACTTTTGGTATCCATACTCAAAATTTGGAAAGTGTATTTACGCTTACACATACACTTTCCAAAAATACCAGTATTTTAACAACTCTGCTCTAATGTAATTTCTACCTGCCGTTCTATTGGAGGTGCCGTTCTATTGGAGGTGCCGTTGTATTGGAGGTAAGCCGTTCTATTAGAAGAAATACGGTACGCACGAACCTCCCACGCCGCGTTCGCTGGGCGTACATGTTATTATGCGTCAAGCGCTGCTGAGTGAAACGCATCAACCGGTGCGAATTCAATTTGAGGCATAAAAGAAAATTATCATATTAACATCACACCTACGCACGCCTCCGTACGGGCAGCGCAATGCTTGGGGGAAATGGGATTGAATTTGCCCATGTCATCTGCAATTTCGATTAATAGTACAGATGTTCACCTGCCACTCACGGTCACGATCAGGGTTGGTTTTAAAAAATCATTTGTATACAAATTGTATAAAAATTGTATAAAAATGTATTTTATATATTTTTTATTCTTGTTTTATTTTATTTTATTTTACTCCAAAATAAAAACAAAATAATAAAATGGACCATTTTACAAAAATTTTACAAAAATTTTACAGAGAATTTTTAAAAAAATCAGAATCTTGCATGCAAGGTCAGAAAAATGTGATAATTAGACCTAAACATGAAAAACGTGTGACAAATTTTTCCATTACTTTGCAAAAGTTGCATGCAGTAGGTATTGTTAGCTAGTTGCAAGTGTTAAGTTACAATTATCGATAAGAATGGTTTGCATTTTCAGTAGAAGGATGACTGGAGTGTGCTGGGCGCATTTGTAAAACATCATGCAAAGTGTCAATTGTCATGACAAATGTAGTAAAGAGTCAATTGGCATCTCAAATGTCAAGCAAAGTATAATTGTCATGACAAATGTTGTGCAGAGTGTAAATTGTGTATCTGAATTTAACAAAAAATTTACAAAAATTCGAATTTTTATACAATTTTTATTTTTATTTTGAAATTTTCCATTTTATTTTATTTTATTTTATTCTTCAATTTTCCATTTTATTTTTATTTTATTTTTATTCTTTTCTGAGATTTTGCCAACCCTGGTCATGATGGCTGGCTACAAAATGTTTCTGAATTTTCTACAGTTCTGTCAGATATGGGTTTTCGAATTTCAAATTTTAAATTAGCAATGTTCGTGGAATATTTTTTTGAATTCATATGAAAACTGACATTTTTCCCCCAAATACTTTCCAAATACATACCTACTTACTTTTTCCCAATCACACTCATTGTTATTTGCATTATTTTACCCTTTTACCTGAGATTAGTGATGGAATGGCGCCATGGCGGTATTTCGGTATTACGTTCTCTTTACACTCAATCTGGGGGGGGGGTATTTCGAGGGGGGGTGATTGTTTCATAGTGGTCTCGAGAGGGGGGGGGGGGTCAAACGAGGGGGGGGGGTATTTCGAGGAAATACGGTAGTTGTAACATCCCTCTACTCTGCATCAATGGGGGGAGGCATGGCGACCAACTACAGGGTGGGTCGCCCTATATGCAACAATTTTTTGCCAGGTTTTCAGTGTCCCAAACAAGTACACCACCCACTTGATTAGCTACACTCAAGATGCTGTATCTCCAGTTGTGGGGGTGGTAGAAAGCTAAAATTTTAGGGGTATCTTGGCAACACCCACCCCACCCCTACTATAGGCCAGTGGGGCAGCTCCCGACGACTCACTACAGTTTGTGCTGCACTGTATAAAGTTGTTGTTTTTTTAAAAAGCGACCCAAGTGTCCCAAGTAAGTTCACCACCTAAAGGAATTTAAAAAAATTTTTGAGAACATACATAGTTCTTATATAAAAACTGAATCAGGTTTTCACCCTAGTTCTGCTAATTAAATTGTTTTTCCTTTGTTTAGCCACCCCGATAATAAATGGCAGACCAAAAATTTCACTTTTAACCAATTTTTTGTTCCACGCTTTAAAAGTTGGTTTACAAAGTTCAGTAGAGGAGGGTCTAAGGTTCAAAGTTACGTAAACAACATGACCTCCAAAATGGCAACATAAGGAAATTTATTTGGGGTGAATTCTATGATGTCATAATGATGTCATTGCAGGAACAAAATTTTACAGAATTTTCACTTTTTCATCCAAATAAATTTACTTATGTTGCCATTTTGGAGGTCATGTTGTTTACATAACTTTGAACCTTAGACCCTCCTCTACTGAACTTTGTAAACCAACTTTTAAAGTGTGGAACAAAAAATTGGTTAAAAGTGAAATTTTTGGTCTGCCATTTATCATCGGGGTGGCTAAACAAAGGAAAAAAATTTTAATTAGCAGAACTAGGGTGAAAACCTGATTCAGTTTTTATATAAGGTATGTTCTCAAAAAATTTTTTAATTCCTTTAGGTGCTGAACTTACTTGGGACACTTGCGTCGCTTTTTAAAAAAACAACAACTTTATACAGTGCGTTACAAACTGTAGTGGGTCGTCGGGAGCTGCCCCACTGGCCTATAGTAGGGGTGGGGTGGGTGTTGCCAAGATACCCCTAAAATTTAAGCTTTCTACCACCCCCACAACTGGAGATACAGCCCCTTTAGTGTAGCTAATCAAGTGGGTGGTATACTTGTTTGGGACACTGAAAACCTGGCAAAAAATTGTTGCATATATATAGGGCGACACACCCTGTAGTTGGTCGCCATGCCTCCCCCCATTGATGCAGAGTAGAGGGATGTTACAACTATATATTCACAAAGTTTCAGATCTATAACCCCACCATAGCCCTAGATATAGCTCCCAAAATGAAATACAAAATGAGTGGCTTACTTGACCGGGAAGGTGTTTAAATGAGGCGTCGAATTCTTAAAGTCGACAAGTCCACAAAATGCAATTTTGAGTAAATCGCATTTTAAGTTTCTGACCAATTCCAGGCCCGTGCTGCATGTCCAATTTTGCTCTCTCTTTCGATGTCAATTATTGATATTGACAAATGGTCGATATCCAATATTCAATATCCAATACAATATATCATTTGAACTAGTGATGTAAAAAGCGCCAGGACTTTGGCGCCAAGCGCCGAAAGCGCCATGGCGCTTTTCAAAGTCCAGCGCCAAGCGCCAATGGCGCCACGGCAAAATGGCGCCAAACGCCAAAAGCGCCATGGCGCTTTTTGCTTTGGCGCTAGCGCCAGGCGCCAACGCCGTGGCGCTTTTACATTACTAATTCGAACCCTACTTCACAGGTCCCAATATATCCATTTTCTGACATTTATTACCGGTTTTGGGTATTAAAAAACCATATTTTTTACTGTGAATTTCATGAAAATTTCTGATGACTTAATAAACCCCCCTCGAATAAGCCACCCCTCGAAATACGCCCATAAAATTTCCACTCTGAAAAAATACAGGGGGTTATTTCGAGGACATACAGTATGATTTTCTAGTAATAACACGATTCGAAAAATCCGATAATTTGAAAAATAAATTCCCCGTAATTAACACAAGTAACTAAAATACCTGCGACTCCGGTCATGCGCATTTGATCGAAGGGGTGCCTGTGGTCGTAGCCGGAACCTTGGGCGGCGCTGCCGTTCGCGAACAGGGGCGCACTTTCGACGATCGTTCCCAGTATTGTCGCCATCACCAGCAGAGTCAACGACATCTGTCCAGTCATTTTCGACGTTTTTTAGAGTTTAATTAGAATTTGAATCGAACTATATCAGGTGCCTGCGATGTTCGGAATAAATAGGGTTTCGTTCATCGCAATTCGTGAACCAAATGTCACTAAAATGTAAGCGTTGTAAGCAGGGTTGGCAAAATCTCAGAAAAAAATAAAAATAAAATAAAAATAAAATGGAAAATTGAAGAATAAAATAAAATAAAATAAAATGGAAAATTAATAAAATAAAAATACAATTTTACTAAAATTCGAATTTTTGTAAAATTTTAGTAAAATTGTACAAAAAGTCCAGTGTCTGTAAAATTGTATGAAAAATTTTCTATCCTGTTGCTCAAGATCCTAGCTGCAAATTTGCAGAACTGGTGCCTTGTTGTTGCTTTGATTGTTGTGATTGAAATATTGAACGCCACAAGCCCCCCCCCCCCAATAACAAATTTTTTGCTATTTTTCCAACGGGAGGAGCAATTGGCTACACATCTATCTAGCCCCTGTGATGGTCAAATTTTAAGATATACTCGGCGGACCGCAAAGTATGCGCAGAATACTATGTACCATAACTTAACGAATAAAAACTTGCGATAAATTTTGCAATTAATTATTCCATAGTACAAACGAAATATTGTGGCGAAAAAACTGTACAATTCTTGGTTCAACGTATAAACTGTATAACTGTACGTTCCCATACTAACTGTGATGTCCGCCGAGTATATTTACCTATGTCGCAACCGTGTCAAAATTTTTGTATTCATCTGCATGCTTCTAACGTGCACATTGTTTTACTTCCTTGCATCCAAGATTCTGATTTTTTGTAAAATTTTTGTAAAATATTTGTAAAATTTTTGTAAAATGGTTTCATTTTATTTTATTAATGACATTTCAGAATAAAATAAAATAAAATGAAACATGAATAAAATAAAAATAAAATACAATTTTAATAAAAATAAAATACAATTTTAGTAAAAAGAATTTTACTAAAACCAACCATGGTTGTAAGCAGTAGCGGGGTATACTCGGCGGACATCAAACTTAGTATTGACACCTACCATAACCCATCTGAATAATAAACCGTAAATTTTACAGTTTTTCATCAGTAGATGTCCTTTTTACTATGGAATAGTTTATTACGAAATTTATCACCAGATTTTATTCATCAAATTATGGTAGGATTCTGCATAATTAGGTCATAAACCGCAGCTTTGGTCATTGACATTCTCTTTGCACTCAATTCGGTGGTATTTCAAGCGGGTTATTGATTGATAATGCCTATTTTGAGGGGGGGTATTCCTAGGGGGGTTATTTCGAGGAGGTATTGAGGAAATACGGTAGCGAGATTTTGTTGGCTGCCATAGTGAGGTGCGTTGAATTAGTTTGCCAGTATTGTGAAATTCGATAAAACAACAACGCTTCCAGATTTCCATAAATTGACATGTTGAAAGCACTAACCGATATCTTCGCCGTGTCCAAAAATTATCGAAAAAACCCAGTGGTTCTTGAGATGTAAATATAATTTAAAATTTCGCTATTTGTCGGGAACATTTCCCGTTGAGATTGTGGACAAATAGCGAAATTTTTATTTTACATTTTTATCTCAAGAACCACTGGAGCTTTTGGATAATTTTTCGGACACGATGTAGATATACCGTATTACCTCGAAATACCCCCATGGGGGTTTATTATTTCGCCAGCAAAATTTGAGGGGGGGTTAATTCGAGGGGGGGTTTATTCGAGGGGAGGGGTTTATTATTTCGTCAGAAATTTTCGTAAGGATCGTAGTAAATAGTAGGCATTTGCATACCCAAAATAGGTAATAGGTAAATGTGTCCAAACAGGATATATTTGGAAATAAAAACGTAGATAGCTACACAAACTACTCTATGTGTAGCTGCAATGCAAATTAACAGTAATATACATCATGTACATTGCGTACATGACATATTTATTATGTACATAACGTACATCATTCCAAAGGGGGGGGGTATTTCGAGGGGGGGGGTTTATTATTTCCCCAGCTCATTTAGAGGGGGGGTTTATTCGAGGGGGGGGTTAATTCAAGGGGGGGGACAATTCGAGGTAATACGGTAGGTTAGCGCTGTCAATTTATGGATCGATATCTCTAAGCGTTCTTGCGTAATCGAATTTGTGGTGACATGTATTTGTGGCTTGAGCGTCTACTTATCGTTGTGATGTAACTCCGGCTTAAGGTATGCATACACACATTAAGCTGAGATTACAGCTTGATGGAGAATAGGTAACGGAAAATTTCAATGGAAAATTCATTACCTACATGACAGTAGATCATGGTACAGATCTCAAATTTTTCATGGATAAATATATTTATCAATACTCGTAACGTGTCCAAAACACAGCGTCAACGGTCACAGCTGGAAATTTTGAAAAATTATAATTTTCCATTAGTATTTTGTGTCAGGGAACTAATTTTGATTTTCCGTTACCTATAAACCATCAAGCTATAATCTCAGCTTAATATTCACAAAACACTTTACGAAGCCACCACCCACACACAATGCGAGCAATAATCGTGAGTGAGTGCAAACGTAATTTGATCGCATTAGACCTTTGATCCATTGGCCCTACACACACTAGTTTTCACTGTGACTGATGTGAAAACTGAAATGGCCACATGGCCACATCCGATCCAGCCTACTCTTTTTGTGTGCTATATGTGTTTTAGTTTTCAAATTTTCAAATTTAAAATTTCATTGATTTAAATTCAAAATTAAATTAAATTAAATCATTCAACCGTGTACATTAATTTGCATTTGAAAAAATTTCAGTTTTCACACAAAGTCGCTGTGAATTCTAGTGTGTGTAGGCACATTCTGCTGCTGACACTGACAAAGATCATCATCTAGGCATCATCAGCATCTAAAAACCTTCCCAAGCACAAGTGGCAAGGACCAAAGTTGTTAAAAAGTACGTACGTTTACTTGAATTCTACGCCAGGTGATTGCATGCAATGACATAGCGTAGAATGGATTTTTCTTCAGCTGGTGTAAAATTTCAATGTAAAATCGAAATTTTTGAATTTTCACAATCAAAAAGCGGTGACCGTGGATGATGACTCTGGGATACAATGAAGGTATTGAGTAACATATTGTCCATGAAAAAATGCAGACCTGTATCATCATCCACTTTCATGTAATAAATTTTGCGATGGAATTTTACGCTGGAATTTAACGTTGAGCTGTAATCATAGCATAAAGTAAAAATGGCAGCAGAAACGATCGAATGTGCAATGGGTAGGGAACGGGTCAGGCCTAAATGGCATCTAATCTGCTTGGCATCTGGACCAGGATAGCATGGATTTCTGCCTGCTTGGCATCTAGACCTGCCAGGCATCTATCCAATGCTGGATGCCAAGCGGACTGTGGCATAGATGCCAAACTGGGGGGTAGGGCCAGATGCCAAGCGGGCAGGGGGGGTCTACATGTCCAGTGTATCATGTGCACAAAAAATATGAATTCAAAATGTGTAAAAATTTCAATGTTGTTCCCAATTATTATTTTCAGATGTCAAGTGTCTCTGAATTTTTTTATTTAAATGCAAATATGAGTACCATTTGAAATGGGGAAGAAGGGTAGATACATGCATGCCCATGTAAATTCATAAATACAATTCTTTAGTAACCCTGTAAGAGTGGCTACTAGAATAAATTTTTATCAAGCCATTTTTTGATGGAATTGCATTTTGGGACACCATGCATGTAAACAGCCTCAGTGTTGAGGGGTAACTTTCAAATCGATTGATCATTTTTGGAAACAGCTTTGTAAACTTCCATGTGTATTGTGCCACCCTGTTCAAGTGGCTTTCAACATTTTTACACTTTGAAATTTGCCCTAAGTAAATTTTGCAATGCAGGCATTTTAGAGGTATGGTTCTTTACATAACTTTAAACATCAAACCCTTCCCTTTAAAGTATCGTAAACCTGCTCTTCAAGTGTCTAATAAAAAAGTTCCAAAAAGTGAATTTTTTTGTCATCCATCTATAGGGGAGTGGTGTGTTTTTTAGAGAATAAGCAAATTTTTGTAAAAATTTTCACATTAATCTCACATTATTGAATAGTGTATAGTAGGGGAGTGGTGTTGGTAACACATCCCCAAAGTTTAAGATTTATATCCCTCCGACAGCTCAGAAATCAGCGGGTACCGGACCTGCTGTGGGACACCAAAAAAGCCAAAAAAAAATGTGCACTTAGGGCGACCCACCCTGAGAGGGGTCGCCGCGACCCCCTCAATTCATGCGAAGTAGAGGGGGGTTGCGCCAATATCTACCCCAAGTTTCAGCCTCTGGGGCGACCTAGAACTGGGGATAGGATGTAAGATGTAAGGGAAGGTGTTTATAATAACAAAAATACTTGGGGTCGCGAGTCGAACTCGAGTTTAAAAAATCGAGTTTCGATCCCTAGAGCGCACCATTGTTTGCCCACTATGGCAATTAGGTGACTGCGTGGGTGTAAGTTTTTTAAAATTTGAGAATAAGCAAATTGCAAAGCAATTTTCGTCTGGCACTGGCATAATGTGTGTTGCTTTGTCACTGTGCATTGTTGACACAAGCTACTGTTATCACCCCATTATCCACATCCGAATTTTTGTGTTGTGCATACGGGTCCTGCCAGTAAGCTCGAATTTTGGTAAACTCATAAATTAGCGTTGAACGAGTTTGAGTTTACCAGAATAAGCCGTATGTCAACTACAGTTTACAAAGATTTAAAACAACTCATTCTTGTAAACTCAAATATGTTCAAAGCTGAGAACTTCAGTTAGTTGCTGAAAACTAGTGTGCGGTAAACTAAAACTACCATTCTCATTCATTATCTAGCATATAGAGATCCTTCCATTGATAAAATTCATAAGGTTCATAACCTTTTATGTTTCGACTAGTGATGGAAAAGGCACCGCAAAAAAGGGCACCGGAGCACACCGGCACTGGTACCATACCATACACAGCAAAAAATGGATTCCACCAACATCACGAGATTCTGGGTGAAGTGTCTTCCACACGCTTCACCTATCTTCACCACGAGCTTCACGCGCATCCAAACATGTGGAAGACACTTCACGGCGCTGGCGCTTCCACACGCTTCCCCCGCGTATACCTTTGCGTGGGAGCGCCATATTAAGAAGCGTGAAGTGCCTTCACGCAGATTTTCGTGATGTGTGTGGAAGCGCTGGCAGCTTGGTGAAGCGTTCGGGAAGTGTTGGCGTGAAGACATTTCCCGACGCTTCACCGCGCATCCACACACCCATTTTTTGCTGTGATAGCGCCAAAATGGCACCGGGTACCTTTGGCACTGGCAAAAAATGGCACCGCAAAAACATCAAAGGTTCATTCACAAAACTAAAACTAAGTGGTGCATACAGAAGTAAATGTATTTCTGTATAATATCTGGCCAATCAAAGCATTCCAAATTGTAAAAATGCATGAAATATCAATCTGAACATGTTCTATCACATGGGTGCAACTGCAGACAGAAAAACATGCGTTTAGTATCTGTGTGAACTCATTCATTAAAGTGCTTTTCAGTGGGCATGCAATTCAGTGCACAAATATGGCACATCAAAAGTAAATATAAAGATGGCAGCCCACAAACCCACAACTTAACCCACATTTAAAACTCAACCCACACATACGAGACACAGATGAAACAACAGCTTTAGGTAGATACAAAAACCACTCTGTCGGAATTAGAAATTAAAGGTGGAATTAGAATTTAAAGAGTAGAATAAAATGGAGAATTTGAAAATAAAGTATGAAGAAGTATAAAAAATTTTTTGGTAAACGTGTGTAAGAAGTATTTTTGTTGTCAAATTGTAAATACATAAAATGAACCTAATGATTGAAAATTTTTATATCCTGTCCAGCCAATAACCAACAAACAAAATTACATGGCAACTCATTGTTATCTTCATTTAATCTGAAGCAATGTGATATACTATGTGAACTTCAAGCTTTGCATAAACTATTACTGTAAATTTGCTGTATAAGATGAAGTTGAAAAATTTCATGCAACATTTTCTAATACACTGCAAAAATATCCACTTTTCATCCCATACAGTTTACAGTATTTATCCTATATCGTATCATCTCCAAAAGGGGGAGTGGTTATTTCGAGGAAATACCGCATATACCATATTTCCTCGAAATACCCCCCGGGGGGTGATTGTTTCCTAGTGCTCCCGAGAGAGGGGGGGTTAAACGAGGGGGGTATTTTGAGGCGGGTCATTGTTTCGCCAGAAATTTGTTTAAACCCTAGTACAAAATCGTTGTTTGTGATGTGCGCTGTGGTGGAAAAATGCATCAATAACTGACATGTATAGACTCCTGTAAACTAACATTAGTACGTAGATGGTATAAACACTGTTCTAACGTGATTCCAACATTGTTTTTACGTGTGTTCTGCACTACGCAGAACACAAACTGCCGTATTTGTCATGTACGTTCTCTTTACACTCATTCTGGGGGGGGGGGTATTTCGAGGGGGGGGGGGGTAATTGTTTCATAGTGGTCTCGAGAGGGGGGGGGGTCAAACGAGGGGGGTATTTCGAGGAAATACGGTAAATACAATTTGTGAAGTTTGTAGTGAGTTGAATGGAAAGCGTAGTTTTTAGCTTAAATATTTCGAATACAATGTCGCGTATAGTAGAGAACTGACGATTTACCGATGAAACCTACGATGTCCCGCCTGAGTAAAAAACATTATTTTTCCTTGAAAAAATAAGATTACCGTATTTCCTCGAAATACCCCCCCCTCGAAATACCCCCCGCCCTCGAAATACCCCCCCCCCTCGAAATACGCCCCTCAAAATGGACACTATGAACTTATAACCCCCCTCCCCCTCGAAATACCCCCCCCCACATTTAGTATACAGAGAACATAAATGACAAAGGCTGCGGTTTGTCATTTGGGTAATGCAAAACACACGTTAAAAACGATGATTCTGTTATGTGATTATACGTCTACACACTCATATTTACAAGTCTTTAGAGTCTTATAAATGGCGATTTTTGTTGCATTTTCAACGTCTGCATACGTTTCAGACGACAATTTAGTACTTGTTTTTCAAAAATTTTCTGGCGAAATAATAAACCCCCCCCCCCTCGAAATACCCCCCCTCGAAATTCTCACTCTGAAAAAAGAAACCCCCCGGGGGTATTTCGAGGAAATACGGTATGTGTTGATAAATAATTGCTTACGGGTAGTTAAGTTCATCAACTTGCTTTCTCGCAGGAGTTATTGAACCGATATTTATAAACCGAAAATATACACCTCACGCTGGGCACATTTGGAATCAAAATGAATTCGAAATTAATTGGAACGATGACATCGCTAATGAGTCTCTATTTCCTGGGAGGTGTTATGGTGAGTTTATCAAATTGAAATTTTTTGGTTGGTTCTGGTTGTACTCGGCGGACATCACACTTTGTATTTATGAGACCTACCATGACCCATCGAAATAATGAACCACAAATTAAACAGTTTTTTCTTCAAAACTTTCGTATTTACTACGGAACAGTATGTATCACAAGATTGTGTTAATTAAATTATGTTAGGATTCTGCGCAAAGTATGCGCTCCACTGGATATAGTGATGAACCAGCACCGAAAAGTTGTGCTTTTAGAATTGCTCCAAGGGTAGTGATGTAAAGGCGCCCTGGCGCTGGCGCCAGAGCAAACAGTGCCATGGCGCTTTTGGCGCTTGGCGCTATATTGCTGTGGCGCTATTGGCGCTTGGCGCCATGCCCATGAAAAGTGCCATGGCGCTTTTGGCACTTGGCGCTACTTTTACCTGGCGCCAAGAAGCAGGAACAAAATGCCTGGCGCTGGCGTTTGGCGCTAGCGCCAAAACAAAAAGCGCCATCGCATTACTAGTTCTATGACAAAGAATAACAACTTGTTTTTCATTCTGCCCATTATGATACCATGCGCGCAACAATGATCTTTGAAATGTGTATACAAATGATTTCCTTAGTCCGGACACTTTGACATAATGTCAAAAAAGCCCTCAAACTACATGTACAAACGTTCCGTGTTTTCTCAACTCTCTGAAATTAACTAAACACCTATATTCTAAACATATTGTAAACTCAGTCGACTTTTTGGCGTTTTGTACGAGTGCGAATACTTAAACTTGGCACATGTCCAAGTTGCTTGCGTTTCATGCAAACAAGTTTAAAGATGCACGATTTCTGTTCGTGTCAGCGTTCGCGTTCGCGTTCAAATCCAATTAAGCGACCGCAAATGGCTGGCCGCTAATGGCGTCCCACGTATTTACTAGTTGAAACTTGTGTTGACTTGATCGAATTTCGCGGCCGTTATCAGTGACGCGAACAGAAATCGTGTGTCTTTAACTTTTTTGGTATGAAACGCAAGGAATTTGGACTTGTGCCAAATTCATACTTCATTACTTTTTTGGAGGAATTTGTCCGCGCTGCGACGATAAGATCCAACCTAAGGCCTTACAATCCGACTTTCTATAATGATATGCCTATCAAATTCATATCGTTGTCATATAAAAGTCAGATTGAATAAAATGTATCGTGAACCGAATGGAATCCGTCCATTCAAGTTCAAATTTAAAAACAAACGTCATCGGTAACCAAGGGCAAAATCACTGATTCGTTTCATGTCCGTTGAGTTTAACCCAATACACCTACCGAAATATTCCCGCACATGAATTTGGTACACATGGATTATGCATAAAGCCGAGATTACAGCTCAGTGTGAATTTGACGTAAAATGATGATGTAAAATCACGTCGTAAAATTTATTAAATGAATGTGGATGATGCTACAGGCCTACAATTTTTTGTGGATTATATATGAATCGTTACCTTTATTGTGTTCGATAATGAGTGTTATCAGCCACAGTTAGTGAATTGAAAAATTCAATGGTGCCTACTAGCAACGATGGAAAAAACACAGAAATTGAACACAGAAACTCATTGAGTTTCTGTGTTTTTGTTTTACACAGAAACACGGAAACTCATAAATTTTGAAAAACTCAAAACTCAAATGAGTTTTTCGTTGGAGAACACAGAAACACAGAAACACGGAAACACAGAAAAGTTTTTTGAGTTTTTGTGTGTTTTTTCAGCGAAGTGGTTGAATGCACATTAATTCAGTTAAACTAAACATAATAAGATAAGCATCTATAGTATGTAAATATGTACATAATGTATTCATATTTTATAATGGTACAAAAAAATAAATTAAAGATGGCATGCACATCTCATGGTGGATTTGACAATTTAAGTTTCGACATTTAAGTATACCTTATTACCTTGAATAAACCCCCCTTGAATTAACTCCCCTCAAAATGGACTGGTGAAATAATAAGCCTCGCCCCCCTCAAAATACCCCCCTCCGGGATGATGTACATCATGTATCCAATGTACATGATGTATTTATTACTGCTAATTTGCATCGCAGCTACACATATACTGTACTAGGTTGTGTAGCTGAATACATGTTTATTTCAAATATACGGTATCCTGTTTGTACGCATTTATAACCTGTTTTGGGTACGTAAATGCCTACTATTTTCTATGATCCTTACAAAACTTTCTGACGAAAAAATAATGCCCAAGGGGGTATTTCGAGGTAATATGGTAGTCGTAAATTATCATTTCTGGGCATTTTGTTGCTGGTGTTGTGATGTTGATGTCCTCATTGTGAACATTTTTAAGGACTTTTTTGACACTTGAATGAATACACAAATGTTATGTGGGGTTAAAACATGTGCAAAACCAATATTTTATAAGAAAACCACTGTTTCCAGATCGAAATGCTGAAATCAAAATTTTTTGGAAAAAAACTTGAGTTTTTTTTAGAAAAAACTCAAAAAAACTCAAGTTTTTACAAAAAAACACAGAAATAAAAACAGAGTTACTCAAGTTTTTTCAAGAAAAAAACTCAAAACACAGGTATTCATTTTTGAAAAACTCAAAACACAGAAAGTGTTTTTTTTTTGGAGAACTTACCCATCGTTGCCTACTAGTGATGGAATGGCGCCATGACGCTGGCGCCTTTGGCGCTTGGCGCCCTTTTTCTGTGGCGCCCTTGGCGCCTGGCGCCCACTTTCTGAAAGGCGCCATGGCGCCCTTGGCGCTTGGGGCCTTTTTTACGTGGCGCCCTTGGCGCCTGGCGCCCTGCTTTAAAAAGGGCGCCAAAATGGCGCCAGCAGTATTTCAAAGTGAGCGCTGCGAAAACGATAAAAAGAAAAAAGCGCGTCCGTGGATAATCGAAATTCGCTGGAAAAATACCGTACCAGTGGATTGAAATCGTTCGTCCAATGGTTTTCCAGACACTTCGGCTGGAATGATGGGCCGTGCAACCTACAAACTCGTCAATCAACGGATCCAAATCGTTTTAATTCCGTTTTTATCCACTTCAAAAAACATCCATTGCAAAAATCTATTTGAGGTGAATGCTTAGCGACAATTTTCATTGCGTTTGAATTAAAATTCACGCGTGAGTGAATATGATTTTATGCAAAATTTTTGTTGCTAGTTTCGTTTTTGTTGATTACATGCTAGAGAACATTATAAAAGAAGTGATTGTGTGAAATATAGTGTTGGAGAACCATTTTTAGCACACGCAGGGTATCATACACACTTATTTATCCTGGCGCCTGGCGCCCTTATTTTCAAATGGCGAAATGGCGCCCTCTTTCCGTGGCGCCCTTGGCGCCTGGCGCCCACTTTCCGAATGGCGCCATGGCGCCCTTGGCGCCTGGCGCCCTTTTTATGTGGCGCCCTTGGCGCTTGGCGCCCAGTTTCCGAATGGCGCCATGGCGCCCTTGGCGCCTGGCGCCCTTTTTCTGTGGCGCCTTTGGCGCTTGGCGCCCAGTTTCCGAATGGCGCCATGGCGCCATTGGCGCCTGGCGCCCTTTTTTCTGGCGCTTTTCCATCACTAGTGCCTACACACACTAGTTTTCACCGTGACTTTTTAAAAATTTTAAAATGCAAATAAATGAACACGGCTTAATGATTTAATTTAAATTAAATTTGAATTTAAATTAATAAAAGTTAAAATTAAAAAAAAAACACATTTGCATACAATAAGAGTAGGCTGAATGACGCTATGTCGCCATTTCAGTTTTCACACGTGTCACGGTGAAAACTAGTGTGTCTGTGTCCATTTTTTACATTTTACGTCATCGTTTTACGCCAGGGCACAAAGTTTACATTTTATTGACATGAAATGCAAAATTAGTTCCCTGGTGTAAAATGAAAAAATTGAATTTTTCAATTCATTCTAGCTGTAGCTGATAACACTCAGTATCAGACACGAGTAAGATATTGATTAATATGTTATCCAATAAGATTGTAGTCCTGTAGCATCATCCACACTCACATAATTAATTTTTTGACGTAATTCACGCTGAGCTCTAATCTTAGCTTTACTCAGCTCTAATCCCAGCATGAACAGTTGGCTCCGCAAAATTTTAAAGATAAAGAAAGAAGAAAAAAAGAAGCAAGAAGAAGAACGATATAAATGAGAGAATTTTATATTATCTTCTCATAGAATAATAATAATTTAATCACTCGATAAAAACCTGAAAATAAATATACGATTTTTCATATTTTCATATATTTTAAAATAAAAATCTCCCAGAGACTTTTAGGATGCTCACCCCTCATCACTTCACACAAATAATTATATGAATGTTCACAAGTGCGACCGCCTCAGTTCACAAGTAGATTTCAACCAAATTTTCAGGCCCAATTGAGAACTTGACAACCACATTACCACCTTAAACTCACAAGTTTATGTGAAAACGTTTGAACATTAGACATTCTCACAAACTTGACAATATTCTGCCAGTTACGACAGCGACAGGTGAAAAATTGATTACATAGCCATGGGCCTCCTCTAGCCAGTAAACATCGCAAATATTTGTCAACTGAATGCCAACTGATGTCAACTCAAAAAAAAATAAAAACATTTTTAAAGCATCACACTCAACAGAAACAATAAAAATTTAGTGTCACTATATAAAATTAATTATGCTCTAACACATTGGAAAGCTGGAATCGCTTAATTAACCAAAATTTAGTTTAAATCCAGCTAGTGGCGGCTCTATGTCAGTGGCTAGCACGTCACAAACACCATGTTCAGTGCTCGGCATGACTATTTGTAGTTTGAGGAAAAGCACTGTTTTGTGGAAAAGTTTTGTTTTGGAAAAGTTTTGTTCTTAGTCGTTGCTAGTGACCTGACGGAATGGAGCAATGGCGCTTTAATGGCGCCAAGCGCCAAGCGCGCCAGTTGACGCCTGGCTCCATTTTTTCGAATAGCGCCATGGCGCCCTTGGCGCTTGGCGCGATTTTCGCTGGCGCCATTTTCTCCGGCACCCTTTGGCGCCCGGCGCCAATTTCTTGAATGGCGCCATGGCGCCATTTTTCCTGGCGCTTTTCCATCACTAGTCATTCTCATTGCATACCCAATGCGTGGAGCAGGTGCATTCCCCAAACTGATTCCATTAAACGTGGGGCTTACAACAAAATGACAAATAACAGGTGAAACGAGAAATTCGGTGCCGTAAATTACAAATGCACAAAAATCCTTAGAGATATGTATCGTTTAATTAATTGGCTGCTAAACCGTGTAAACGCAGCAAAAGCGCCAATAGCCCCACACAAAAATGGTGCCAAACATAACGACTATTCGAGGGAGGATATTTTCCAGGGGGGAATCATTATTTAGTCAAAATTTCCATGCATGTTTATATAAACTCGTTTCATCAAATACGCTTTATAAAACAATAATCAGTCAATTTCTGTAAAAACAAATAGATCAAATCTCTTAAGAGGGGGGGGGGAATTATTGCGCATCAGGTGTCAGTTCCGCAAGTGGAGAAATGAGAAGTGGAATGGGAAGTGAGAAGTGAAATGGGAGATGAGAAGTGAAATGGGAAGTGAGAAGTGAAATGGGAAGTGAGAAGTGAAATGATAAGTAAAAAGCGAAGTGAAATGAGAAGTGAAAAGTGAAGTGAAATTTTGACGTGAATTTTTTTGAAAAGGTTTAAACTTTCACTTCCAAAGTACCGACAGAAGAGAAAAATCGGCACGTTTCCCACCAAATCATCATCCGTTATCAGAAACAATGCTGCCTAAGACAGATTTCATCCTTTTTGTTTTCTCTTTTATTGTTTATTTTCAACTTAGCTGTTCACTTCTCATTTCACTTCTCATTTCACTTCACTTCTCATTTCACTTCACTTCTCATTTCACTTCACTTCTCATTTCACTTCTCATTTCACTTCACTTCTCCACTTCATAACTGGCCCCAGATCGCCATTTTGTTTCAAATGTGGTATTTACAGTGATCAATGCGCACACGCACACGCAGGCAGAGTTGTTAAAATACCGGTATTTTTGGAAAGTGTAAGTGTAAGTGTAAATACACTTTCCAAATTTTGAGTATGGATACCAAAAGTGTAAGGTATTTTAAAAATACCTAGGAAAGTGTAAAAAAGTGTAAGTGTAAAAAAAAATTTTAGAAAGAGCTCTCACTGTTGAGCATTAGAACACACCACTGTTTTCACCTTTAGATCAATATATTTGTCATTTTTATGCATCATTTCACATTCAACTGCCTTTTATGAAACATTTCAGACTGTAGCAAATACTGTAGTGGTATGAAGTTCTCCAATAATGGCACTTTTTCTGTGTTGATATTTACTGATTAAGCAATGCGATATACCGTATTTCTCCGTTTATAGCACCCCCCGTGCATAACACCCGGGGTGTTACACAGTTTTATAGCACCCCGGGGGTGCTATGCTAGGTTTCAAAAACGTAGGCTCGCATTCAACAGTTTAATTACTGTGCGTGACACCACTCATTGTAATTCCGTGGCCCGCACATTTTTCAATTGAATTAGCTGCGCGCCTGCGCGCTGGGAACCTCGCACGCTGGCATTTGGCGCCATTTTTTCTTGCGCTTTTCCATTGCTTATTACAAAAATCCATACATACAATGTAAATAAAGTGTAAAACCATGTGTACCGTGTAAAACACCCCCTTGATCTAACAGTTTATTATATACAAGTTTTATACAAGTTTTGAAAAAGATCGCTGAAAATCGCTTCCATTTTGTATAACACCCGGGTGTTATAAACTGAGAAATACGGTACACTGCTTAAATGCAAGATTGGACATGCAGCAAATGTCCATGCAAAAGCCAGTTGACATTGTGTCCAGCTGGTGAATTTCCATTGATCTTGTCCTTTTTACAAAAGTATGATGAAACTGTAGAATACCATGAGTACTGATCAAAGGTAGATCAAAGGCCAGGTGCCGGTTCCGCAAGTGGAAAAGTTAAGAGTTAAAACTTAAGAGTTGAGTAAAATGATAAATGATAAGTTAAGAGTAAAGTTAAAAGTTAAGAGTTGAGTAAAATCATGTGTCGTTTTACTCAACTCTTAACTCTTAACTTTACTCATAACTTGTCATTTGTCATTTTACTCAACTCTTAAGTTTTAACTCTTAACTTTTCCACTTGCAGAACTGGCCCCAGTTTGTACATTTGCCATATTTTCTACATTCAATGCATAACTGCATGTGTGCACTGTGCAGTTATTTTTTGTACATGTTATGACCCTATTTTATGCTTTCTCAAAAGCATAAAACAGGGCCATCTGAAAGAAAAAAATACACTTTCTGTACCCGGGTATTTTGCTCAGGAAAGTGTAAAAAAAGTGTATGGGTATTTTAAGAAAGTGTAAGTGTAAGTGTAAATATAAATACCCATTTACCCGGGTATTTCGGGTAAGTGTAAATACACTTTCGCAACTCTGCACGCAGGCAGGATCAATTAGGACCACGGACACGGATCAACACCAGTTCACGTCACCACACATCATATGTGAGTCAGCATTCTGCATAGGATGATGGTTCAATCAAATCCTGAGGAAAATTTTGCAAAACACCAGTGCAAAATTGTCTGGAAATAATTCATCAGCATTCAGCGAAAATCAGCGCCGCGCATAACAACAATGTGAATGGACGTAACCTTCCCAACCACGCACACAGCAACGTGCCGCCGCCTGCTGCTCAGCCCGGGCGTGTACCGCCTGTCAGCCAAGCGCGTTGGCACGGGCCACAGCTGCAGACTGGCCGTCAGGGCACCACCTGACAGGCATGCCAGTGTTTTTATGCGCGGCGCGAGGCAGGTCTGCAGTGCGGGTGGCGTCGCCAAGGTTTGTGTGTGTGTGTGTGTGTGTGTGTGTTTGCTGTACAGAGTTGGCAAACCCTCAGGAAAAAATTAACAATAAAATGGAAAATTAGATAATAAAATAAAATTAAAATACAATTTTTATACAATTTTACTACAATTTGAGTAAAAAGAATTTTACTGAAACCAACCCTGGTGCTGTATACTTGGTCAAACGCATTTACATGGTACTCTAAAAATATGCCTACTCGAGTACTGAGGCAATACATTTACGTTTCTTCCATTACAAGGTACCTGTACTCACCTTCACGCGCACTTTTTAAACGTATTTACACAAGTACAGAGAACGTGATTCTGTAAAATGTATGGGGTGCATAAAGAACAAAAACGACACAAATTTTAACGGTATTTACGAAGACGGAATTTTTAAAATATTAGCGTAGACCTGTGCCGGTGCACATTTAATAAAACACAGTGCACATGTAGGCCAATTTTCCCGCTTTTTCCATTACAAGGATATTTTATAAGTAAATCGGTTCTCCTACTGCCAATTCTCTATAATGGCGTGCCATTGCCAGTGGCTGAGACTCCACCCACGTTCACCGGTATCCGTAAACAAACACCCCCCTGCTCAAAAATCCCAGATAGGTATGTTCCTGCCCCCCCCCCCCCCAGAACCACGGGTCTACATGTGCACCGGGTTTACATCTGCATCGGGTTTTGGTCATTTAGCGTTGGAGTTTTATAATTAAGAAATTCTACATAAGAACAGCAGCACTAATCACTGTTTACTGTATTACCTTGAATAACCCCCCCCCCCTTGAATTAACCCCCCTCGAATTAACCCCCCTTCAAAATGGGCTGGGGAAATAATAAACCCCCCTCCCTCAGGAATGGTGCACATCATGTATGCAATGACCATGATGTATTTATTTCTACTAATTTGCATTGCAGCTACACTTACACGCTCATTTGTGTACAGATGTACAGGGTGCGGCAATTTAGACCTGCGCTCTAGATTTCCAATAACTTGTCACTGGGTGGTCGGATTAATGTCAAATTTTAGGTCAACGTTAACAATTCAATAGGACAGGATCCCTGAAAATATGGCTGCGATAGCTTCACTCGTTTACAAGTTATTCTTGCAAACGCGTAATTGTCACTTTTCCACCACCTTGTGATATCGTTCAAACGGTATTGACTTCTCGGGACCGGGATCGGGATCTGATTGTTTTTTTCTGATTTTCTTTTCGCAGCTGCATGCCTAAATGCGTGCACGCCCGCCACCAATTCGCTATGCCCAGAAGGAGAACGGCGGGCGCTGGCGTAATTGGTCGTAAAGCTAGGTGGTGGAAAAGTGACAATCACGTTTCCATTAATTACTTGAGAACGAGTGGAGTTATCGCAGCCATATGTTCAGGGCTCCTTTCCTATTTAGTTGTTAATGTTGACCTAAAATTTGACGTGATTCCGACCCCCCAGTGACAAGTTATTCGAATTCTAGAGCGCAGGTCTAAATTGCCGCACCCTGTACATCTAAAGTTCCAATGTATTTTAGGTACCTAACCTGTTTTCTCACGTTTATTACCGTTTTTTAGTATCGAAAAGCGTATTTTCTACTATGAATTTCACGAAATTTCTGACGAAAAATAACCTCGCCTCGAATAAGCCTTCCCCTCGAATTAAGCCCCCCCCCCTCTCAAATTTTGCTGGCGAAATAATAAACCCCCATGGGGGTATTTCGAGGTAATACGGTATGTTGTTCAGGTGATGCCAAAAAAACTTACATTTGCATCAAGTAGCAAAATAAGCACAATAAGCGAAAGAATCATCAAAAAAACCACTTGACAAAAACACTCAGATCTTCAAAGGCTGGCACTTGGACCGAACCGAAACACTGTGGCCACCTGGAGAACCGAAAGACATGTGCACGGGGTTGGAAAATGTGGTTCAAAGCGAGGTGAACTTGGCTGAGGTGGAGTACAAATTTGTGCGGCCGGATCAAACACTAGATGTTTTCATTGACTTTGCTACACCTGATTACGGTTTGTTATCATTGGGGTAGATTATTTTACTTCAAAGTTGTCTAGCAAGCTTCTATCAACTCATTTAATGAAATATGCTTTATTAACAGTATAAAATGCTATTTTTTAATTTTAGATTTACCGTAGTTCCTCGAGATCCTCCCCCCCCCCCGAAATACCCCCCTTTCGAATTACCCGCCCCCTCGAAAAAACCGCCTCAAGATTCATACCCTAAAAATCAATCCCCTGTGGGTATTCCAAGGAAATACGTATACAACAAAAAGATCATATGCCGAAAGGGGGGGGGGGATTATCCCCCCCCACTCGTCTAACAGTGGGGATAATTCAAGGGGGTATTCGAGTTAGTACATTACTAATGAGTCCACGAAACACTTTTCACAAATTGGCCCGAATCAATGCCACAGCTTGCAACATGTACCTGACACCGAGTGACGCGAGGAAAGAAATAAAGTTTGGCCCCGCCCCTGAATATGCGGAGGGAAAAGCATGCAGCGCTTTCCTACCCAATAATGCCTGGTGCCACTCCCAGACCATTTAAAAAAACCTGTAAAATGTCAAATGTCATGCAAAGTGTCAAAAGCTATGGAAAATACCCTGCAAAATGGCAACTACCATATTTGCTTGAATAATCCCCCTGGGAGGAGGGCGAACTATTCGGGAGACTTTTTTGAGGGGGGAACTATTTGAGGGGGGGATTATTCAAGGGGGGAATGATTCTTTTGTCATAATTTTTGACTATCTTTCTATCAAGTAATTTGATGAAATATGCATTTTTATCACAAAAACGTGCCATTTTTGTAAAAATTTGGCACACCTAATTGATCAAATATCTTAAAGGCGGGATAATTCGAGGGGGAGTTATTATTTCCTCACTCGTCTTCTTTTGACACCTTGCATGACAGTTGACATTCTACAGGGCATTTTACAGGATATGGGAGTGCTCCCTGGCTGGAGGCGGTGTATTACGATCGAAATGAAGAGAATAAGGTTTGAAACATTTTCATGAAAACTTTTTCATGTGGAGTTTCTGTAATTTGCTGTAAAGCAACAATTCATTATGAACATACTATAATGTTGCTGATGATTCATCAAAATACTATGTTCAAGTGAGAAATGTGTGAAAAAGTTTGGTGAACAATAGAACGCCCAATAAAAAAGTTGACGCAAAAAATTGAACGGCCCTTTTCTATTAGAAGAAATATGGTATATGTTCATCTATCCAATTTTGAATCGCTTGAGAGTGAACAGTGAGTGATAGTGAAATACATTTGATATAGGTATCTGTTTCATTTGGGTACTAAGGGGTAAGTAGATAGGCAAAATCTAACTTTAAAACGATTTCAAGCTTAACCTACTTGTTACACATTTACTGAAGAAAATATATTCAAAATAAGATAAGTAAAACCTTCAGATTAAGTGGGAATTGTGCATGCTTTCACGGAGATCATTAAATGCCTCTATGCGCTTATGCCCAGCCCCAGCGCAGTACATAGTTGTTAAAATCAGGGTAAAATCTCAGAAGAAAATAAAAATAAAATGAGAATAAAATGGAAAATTAAGAATAAAATAGAAACAAATAAAATGGAATTTAAATAAAATTAAAATTTTTGTATAATTTAGTACAATTTGACAAAAGTTGGAATGCTTGTAAAATTATATAAAATTTTCAAAAAAAACTCCCATCTAATTGCCACTGTTTCTACCTGTCAATGTATGGAAATGGTGCCTGGTTGTTGCTTTCATTGTTGTGATATATTTTTGCTGAAAAATATTCGCTCAAAATTACAAATTTTGACAGCAAGTTATGTACAATGTTTTTTTGTAAAATGGTTTCATTTTATTTTATAAATGACATTTCATAAAGTTTTACTACACTACTTGAGTAAAGAAGAAAATTATCATACTTGTTCTATACAAAAAAAAGTTTTATGTTTATGTTTACTTAAGAAAAAATTTCAGTACATTTAACTACTCTGGCACTGACACGCCTACCCTATATTAAACTAGATAATCACGCCTACGTCAATCAAATACCGTTGAAAGCGATTGATTTATACAATAATCCATTGAAATGTTTGCGTGTACAAATGCTGCTTGAAAGGCGCTTGCCTAGTAATGGGAAAATTGTCTTTAAAATCACAAAAGCGAGAGAACGCTACTTCAAACAAATTTTAAAAATACAATGGGGCCACAGAAAAGAGTGCAATGGTGCAATTTGAAAGCAGAGCGCCAAGGACCCAGGCGCCTTGACGTCGTGTTCACATTGACAATTGACACTTGCAGGGTTTGACTTGACACACTTGACACAGAAATATGTATGATTTGGTAGGTGGGTATGTAACCAAACCAAATACAAGAAATGTGAGTAGGCAACAAATATGTCATTCGGTATAAAATAATACTTTACCTTTACCCATCAACTAAAGTACCATAAGTACCTACATCACAAGTTCATATCAATCATATTTCAAGCCGAAAACAACAAGAAAAAGCGAAAAAAATGAAAAAAATTGCTAAAAATAGGCACATAACACATGTACCTGTGAATTTGAAGGTTAAAATGGTCAAAAAGGTATGAAAATGAGTGATTTTCAGTGAAAATTGGGCCAAAATTTTCCAAAAATATGTTTTCTGATTGGAAAAGTATTTTACTCATGTTTACTCATGAGTAAAAGTAAAACAAATTTACTTTTCGTTTTCTGTACTCAGGGGGTGAGTAAAACATAACAAATTTACGTTTACGTGTACTTTGAAAAAAGTTATAAGGATACAAACCTATACAGATTTATATCAAAAAAATGGTTGATACTTGCAGAGTTGTTATAAGTACTGAACTTTTTCAAAAGTATGCATACTGGTAAATACTATCATTTTTACCCCTGCTCAAAAATTTCCTGGGTAAAATACTTTTTCACCCAGTACTTGAGTAAAATTGCGTAAAAGTATTTTTTCAAGTATTTCTGAGTATTTTGAGTAAATTGAGTAAAGTAAAATCTGGGAAAGTAAAATCCATAAAATCGAAACTGGCCCGAGGCTCTATTTTTACGTAAGAAGATATGTCAATATGCTATTCTTGCAATCTAAGAAAGAAATCATACAAAGGTATTTATACGTATGGATACAGATCTTCACTTTTTTGTCTTTTTCACACTTCAATTGACTTTTCTGAAATACTCAAAAGTACCCAGTACTAGTGATGTAAAAGCGCCATGGCGCTGGCGCCAAAGCAAAAAGCGCCATGGCGCTTTTGGCGCTTGGCGCCTTTTTGCTGTGGCGCCATTGGCGCTTGGCGCTGTGCTACGGAAAAGCGCCATGGCGCTTTTGGCGCTTGGCGCTATGATGTCGTGGCGCCATTGGCGCTTGACGCTAGCATTTTAAAAAGCGCCAAAAAAGCGCCAAGGAGTTCAAAATATATACCGTATTTCCTCGAAATACCCCCCCCCTCGAAATACCCCCCCCCTCGAAATACCCCCCCTCAAAATGGACACTATGAACTTATAAACCCCCCCCTCGAAATACCCCCCCCCCCAAAATTAGTGTATAGAGAACGTAAATGACAAAGGCTGCGGTTTGTCATCCCGGCAATGCAAAACACACGTTAAAAACGATGACTCTGTTATGTGAGAACAGTGTTTGTACGTCTACACACTTATAAATGTCTTTAGAGTCTTATAAATGGCGATTTTTGTGGCCTTTTTCGACGTCTGCGTACGTTTCAGACGACATTTTAGTACTGGGATTTCAAAAAATTTCTGGCGAAATAATAAACCCCCCCCTCGAAATACCCCCCCCCTCGTTTAACCCCCCCTCAAAATTCTCACTCTGAAACAATAAACCCCCCGGGGGTATTTCGAGGAAATACGGTATCATTATTTTATGTAAAAAGATCTTGTGTGCATAATTTCCATAAGTAAATGTGCTACTGTAAGTGTATTCCAGGAATAACAAACCCCCTATTTGCAAACCATGTCCATGCAATTGCAAGGATATTCAAAACCTTTCCCAAATAATGGGCCTAATGGTTCCCATCCCAATTCAAAGCTTGTTCAAGAGCCGAAGAGCGACGTTCAAATGCTTAGTTTTGCTATATTTTTAAAATGTCGAAGTCGTATTGTTGGTATGTATGCGCAATGTATCAGAGGCCAGTCCTGCAAGTTGACTAGTGCTTTACTCTGTCTCTTGACTTTGCTCTTGACTTACCGTATTACCTCGAATTATCCCCCCCCCCTTGAATTAACCCCCCCCCCCTCGAATTAACCCCCCCTCAAAATGGGCTGGGGAAATAATAAACCCCCCTCGAAATACCCCCCCTCCGGAATGATGTACATCATGTATGCAATGTACATGATGTATTTATTACTACTTATTTGCATCGCAGCTACTCTTATACACTCATTTGTGTACAGATGTACGTACATCTATAGCCCCAATATAACCTATATTCTCACATTGATTACCGTTTTTGAGTAAGAAATAGCGTATTCTTTACTACAAATTCCACGAAATTTTCTGGCGAAATAATAAAAAAAAACCTCGAATAAACCCCCCCTCGAATTAACCCCCCCCCTTAAATTTTGCTGGCGAAATAATAAACCCCCATGGGGGTATTTCGAGGTAATACGATATAACTTGACTCTTTGACTTTGCTCTTGACCTTTAACTTGCTTCTTGAATATTCTTGTAAAATAGCATCACAAAAAGAAGAAAACCTGACTCGATTTGACGTATATCTTGCGTCCTACACAAATTAATAGCATGGCTGCACTTGCTGAGCAGCAAAATTTTTTGGCGCTGGCGCTATTGGCGCTTGGCGCCAACATCCTCTGGCGCCATTGGCGCTTGGCGCCGTGTTCTAGAAAAGCGCCATGGCGCTTTTGGCGCTTGGCGCTATTTTGCTGTGGCGCCATTGGCGCTTGGCGCTCGGATGCCAAAAGCGCCATGGCGCTTTTGGCGCTTGGCGCCAAAAGTCTGGCGCTTTTTACATCATTACCCAGTACTCATGAACAAATGTGCGTACAGGTTTTGTACTGTAATACTGAAAAACAATTACAGTATTGTACCCATTGGTATGCAGTTTTACGCGTATTTCATTACTCTGGAACTGAAGCTCTTAAACTCTGGATATTTGATATCGATAATTGATATTTTTTCAAAATTTTCAACTTCGATATTCGGTATAGTCCATATTCAATACAATATATCATTCCAACCCCACATCCCATCACTAATCGTCTAGGTAATCTACAAGCAGCTACAATAGCCATCGAAGATAGGCTACTCATTCCAAAAATCTAGTCGACCATTGTACTCACTAATCAGGGCGCTCTAAAATCCCCCAGGGAGACTATAACGAGGGCTGCGGCGATACGATCGTCGTGACGCAAAGCGACCGGGCCGACACGCTCGACCTGAGCCACTCGCGATTGCACTGCGGCCGCATCGACGCACGTGGGTTGATAGGGCCGGGTTTTGCTTTGCTTTGATAATGATGGAGAAAGAAGATTGGAATTGGAAGGGAAAATTTTGAATTTTTGAATTTTTTTTTCTGGAATTTTTGCGGTTTTATTTCAGTACTGAAAAACACTTAAAATGGATTTTTTTTATTTGGAAAATTGGAAAATTGAATTCAAAATTAGAAAATTAAGTTGAAGAAAAATTCGAAAATTAGAAAATTCATTTTGGAAAAATCACTTAAAAATTAAAGTACTTTTTTCCGGACGTTTTGCCATCGTTAGTCCTTACTAACGATGGTAAACCCTCCAGAAAAAAGTATTTAAATTTTTAAGTATTTTTTTCTGAAATGATTTTTTGAATTTTCGAATTTTTCCCCAAAAGTTTTCGAATTTTCGAATTTAGTTTTCAAATTTTTTTGGTAGTTTTCGAAACAAAATTCGGGTAGTTTTCAAATTTTTTAAAACAGTTTTCAAATTTTTTGAAAAATTTTTTATTCAAAACTTAATTGAACTCGGAACTCAACGTTAAACGTCTTTATTACAGCTCAGACACACCGCAAGTCAATTGTCAATTGATTTAGAAAGTTGAACTTGGAATACATATCAATGCCTCGAATTACCTTAAAAAAATTCGAAAAGTATTTTCGAATCTTTTGAAAAAAATCGATTTTTATGTTGTTGTTTTTTCACCGCGTGCTCAAAAATTCGAAAAGTCCCAAAAAAAATTTGAAAATTCGAAAACGTTTTCGAATTTTTGAATTTTTTTTTTCCATCGTTAGTCCTTACTGGTTGGCTTTTGTTGAAGCCCGCCCGGTCATTGTCGTTGACCTTTTGCAAGCGAACGTGAGCGTTTACCCTGTGGAATACGTGTTACGCATATTTGTGAACGCCCATCGCACCATCGTTTATATACCGTATTTATTCGAAATACCCCCCTTAAAATACCCCCCTCGTTTAACTACCGCCCCCTCCCTCTCAACAGTGTCACTCTGAAAAAATAAACCCCCGGGGGGGGGGGGTAATTCGTGGAAGTACGGTAATCAAAAGACCATGCTCAAAAAAGGTTCAAGGAAGAAATTTTTTTAAGTGCGTGCACAAAAGTGTCCCGCTTGGCCGTTATCGACTAAAACATATCTAAAATATTTGGATGCATAAATACTGTCTTAGTAGTCCACCGAGCATTTAATGCTTGTTTCCGCGTATACGTGTTTACGACAACGAGTGCCTTTGGATGTTCGTTTTATGAGCATACATGAATATCTATCAATATTAGCATTGAAAAAAACGACCGATTTTGAGAAAATATAATTAAATATTATCTCAGAAAATCTCTCAAGAAAATAATATAATTAAATCTCTTGGGTCATTTTGGAAAATATAATTAAATCTCTGAGAAAATCTCTTGCAGTTCAAAAAAATCTCAGAAAATCTCTCAACTTAAAGTATTATTTAATCGATATTTCAAGGTGTTTGAACCATTGAAATTAGATATTGGACATACTATGTGTTGTTCAACCTTTTCATTCACAATTTCATATGATAACAGCATATTGTTTACTGATGGCACACTTTGTACTACCATGTATTTAAACACCTTCCCGGACAAGTTCACCACCCATTTTTTTATTTCACTTCGAACGCAATATCTCCGTCCATGGGGGTGTTATAAGGCTGAAACTTTGTATATATAAAGTTGTAAGACCCCCTTACTCCCCAACAATGGGGGGAGGTGCGGCGACTCACTACAGGGTGGGTTGCCCTATATGCAACAATTTTTGTGGCGTTTTTGGTGTCCCAAGCAAGTTCACCACCCACTTGATTAGCTACACGTTGAAGGCTATATCTCCAGCTGTGAGGGTGGTAGAAAGCTGAAATTTGGGGGATGTCTTGCCAACAACCCCCCTCTCAATACACCAGTGGGGCGGCTGTTGACGACCCACTAAAGCATGGGTCACTGCATATAAAGTTGATAATTTTTTTAAGAACAGCCCAAGTGTCAGAAACAAGCTCGCCATTCAACTGCATTACAAAAAAATGTTGTGAGAACATACCTGATATAAAATTGAATCAGATTTGAACCCTAGTTCTGCTCATAAAATTTTTTCAGTAGGGCACCCACCCTGTCCCATAAACAGCAGACTGAAAATTTCACTTTAAACCAATTTTTTGTGTAACACTTAAAAAGTTGGTTTACAAAGTTCACTAGGGGAGTTTCTAAGGCAGGCTGTCCGCGAGATCCGGCACTTATTGGTATACCACGTACCACGCTTATTTTTGCAGCTGTACCCCGCGCAGCACACGTGAATTGTTTTATTACATTATAAGAGGTCATCTGCAATCGATACCTCACCCGTCTCACCCGCAAATGAGCGCGCGCAAAAAAATCGATGTTGCAAAAAACACGCAACAGGCGGGCGATACATATTTGTTTACCTCATTGTAAGGTAAGGTATATATTGGATGCGTGCATAACAAAAATGTATCCCACGGACTGATTCGACAAAAAACGACCAGAACGTGGGATACCGATAATATATACCACGTCAATTTTTTTCTATAAAAATACAGATACATTAGTAAACCAGTGTGTAGCAGCGTCAATAAAATGGCAGGCAGAAATAATGAGTGGCAAAATACGAGAACATAAATAGGTAAACATAAATGAAAACACCAAAATCAATGATCAAAATATACCTAGTAACATTCCGTGCAAAGCATGCTATCCTGAACAGTAAAAAAACACCATCACATTCATATTATTATGGTAAATAATCACGATCTTCAATATTCAAATTCGCTTTCCCATGACACTTCAAACTATTATTTCATGTTGCCGCTAATCGGCACCAACTTTTATCATCTAGTTTGCATAATTTTTGTCACTTTCCCTACCAAAAAAGCCCTCATTGATCCAGCCACACTCTGCAAACATTCGCGGACCAGATGTACATTGTGGCATGATTAGCGTTCCAAAAAATGGGTGATTTTCAAAAAAATAGAATTAAATAAAATCTCAGAAAATCTCCCAAGAATAAAATATAATCAAATCTCTCTAAAAAAATGCTGAGAAAATATAAATAAATATAAATGAGAGATTTAATTATATATTTTTTTCTCATAAATAAAATATAATTAAATATATTTAAATCTCTCTGGAAAAATCTGGAGAAAATATAATCAAATAAGAGATTTTTTATATTTAATTATATTTTTTAAATATAAATCTCCCAGAGATTTTTGGAACGCTAGGCATGATCAAAGGTGGACCCACCGCTACAAATTGCATCAGAAAGTGACCATTTTGACTCGATTCCCCCCCCCCAAATTACACACGAGTTGACGCCAATTATGAGGCATCACTATAATTGATTTTTGATCTGAAATCTAAATCTGAATCAGCTATCTAAAATTTCTGCAACAGTCATAACTGGTAGTGGCCATTCTTACAGGGTGTCCCAATGACGGTATGAATTTGACATGGGTTTTTCTACCCTACTTTCATGTATTTCAAATCAAACAGTATACATATTTGCATTGACAATTGCATGAAATTTGCATATAAACTATGAATGCAATCTTTTTAAAATTTCGTCTCATACAATTGTCTTGTACATCTCCTACAATCATAAATATCGTAACTTTTGATTATTTTACATGATTATATTTTGTTGTGTTCATCTCGCTATCTTTGTGATGTGTGATTAGTGCCAAAAAAACTTGTTTTTCAGACAATATGTTTCAATATAATCTCAGTTTTTCTTTATTTAAAAATGTCCCGAGATTTTTGCAACAATATATTGATGGGCCACCCTGGAAAAATTGCCATTTTGGCTATGCCTGTCACACTATTTATATTCACACTCAGTAGACTAAAAATGTACATATTTGGCAGACATCACACTCAGTATGTAAACCTACCATAACCCATCTGACTAATAAATCAAAAATTACGCAGTTTTTACATCCTACTCAGGGTTGGTTTTATAAAAATTCATTTTAGTAAAATTGTATAAAAATTGTATAAAAATTTTATTTTATTTTTATTTTATTCTTGTTTCATTTTATTTTATTTTATTTTATTCCCAAAAGTCATTAATAAAATAAAATGACACTATTTTACAAAAATTTTACAAAAATTTTACAAAAATTTTACAAAAAATCGAAATCATGCATGCAAGACCAGAAAAATGTTACAATTAGACCTATACATGAAAAACCGTGACAAATTTACCCCTTACTTTTCAAAATGGTTGTTTACCCCGTATTGTTAGCTGGCTGCAAGTGTTTAGTTACAATTATTGATAAAAATGGTGAGCATTTTCAGTAGAAGGACTACTGGAGTGTACTGGGCACATTTGTGAAATGTCATGCAAAGTGTCAATTGTCATGACAAATGTAAAGTAAAGTGTCAATTCTCATGCAAAACGTCAAGTGTCATGTCAAATTTCAAGCAAAGTGGCAATTGTCATTACAATTGCCATGCAAAGTGAAAATTGTGTATCCAAATGTTGTGTTTTTGTATCCATAGTATGTTTGGTATTTAAATCTAATGTTTTTGTATCCAAATGTTCACATAAGATTTGGATTCAACAACAACATAATTTGGATACAAAACATAAGATTTGGATACAATTTGCTTGACAATTGATAGTTTAATTTTTATATGCCATGACAATTTACACTTTACTTTACATTTGTCATGATGATTGACACTTTGCATGTCATTTTACATGACATTTGACACTTGACAAAGCTTGGAACTGCCCCCAGATCGATGAATAAACAGGTAGAAACTCAAGCAATGAGATAAAATTTTACAAAAAAAACATGAATTTTTATACAATTTTACAAAAATATGAATTTTTATACAATTTTACAAAAATTTTACAAAAATTCGAATTTTTATACAATTTTTATTTTTATTCTTAAATTTTCCATTTTATTTTATTTTATTTTATTATTAAATTTTCCATTTTATTTTTATTTTATTTTTATTTTTTTCTGAGATTTTGCCAACCCTGATCCTACTATTTCACCTTCACTATGGAATAATCAATCACAAAATATATGCAATATTTTATTCCTTCAATTATGGTAGGATTCTGGTATACTTTGCACTTTGCGTTCTGCCCATATACATGGTGGTCTCATTATGCATTTCGAAAAACGTTTTTCACATTTGAAGGCTCTTTCCAGATACATTAAAATGTTTTCCTGCAATTATTTGATTTGGGAAATATTCAAAAAAAAATTATCATAAAATTTTTATCAACATTTAAGTGTTTGAGTGTTTTATATTCATCAACATTTAAGTTTTAGTGTGTGAATAAGTAGTTTCAGTTTGCCACAATGAATGATTTTTGATCGCTGTCTTCTGTAGTTTAATTGCTTCATTGCATCTCAAATATTTTGTTTGTATTCCTTGAGCCACACTGTACATATCCTACAAATGCAAGGCCAATTTTAAGTACATTCTGACTCTGAGTGAGGCAACTAAAAATGTGGCGGTGTTCATCAAAATAAAAAAATAGGACAGGATTAGTGAGCATTTTAACTGCAATTAAATATTTGCTACAAAAATTGGCACCTGTAATAAACATGTCTTGTTTTATTGCTATAGGTAGTGATGGAAAAAGCGCCAGGACTTTGGCGCCAAGCGCCAAAAATGCCATGGAGCTCTTCCGGACCTCGGCCCCAAGAGCCAATGGCGCCAGGGCGTTTTAGCGCCAAGCGCCAAAAGCGCCATGGCGCTTTTCTTGACCACAGCGCCAGGCGCCAATGGCGCCAGGATGCAATGGCGCCAAGCGCCAATAGCGCCAGCGCCAAAGTTATTTCGCTCTCTTGAGATGCAGTAGCAGTTAGCGGTGTGGCATATCCATTATTATCACTTTGTGATTGAGCGTGTACAATTTCAGACACAGACATTGATGGTTGTTTTAATTGGTTTTGTATTTTGATTAGTGTCAAACTTTCCGTTTTTTTCATGCTAGTGTTTAATAATATGATGTCGTATGTTATGGTCTCCAATCGGGATTTGGAGGGGTGTAACCCATCCCCAAATCACCCAGCTTTAGCAAATTTCGCCCCAATTTTAGCTCAAAATCACAATTTTCATGACTTTTTCCCTATTTGTCCTTGTCCAAAATCACTAGTTAGTGCCTTATTGTTCATTTTCAGCTATTTTGCCTTTATAAATATGTACCTGTGTACTTATTTTTAGCTTTATTTGGCATGTGTATACTCGATTGCGAAGCGATTGCATTGGCGCTAGCGCCCTGGCGCTTTTCCATCACTAGCTATAGGTATGGTATAGGGATGGAAAAAGCGCTTTTTTTCAACGACCCGCTTTTTTTAAAAAACAATTTTTCAAAATTGTTTTTCAAAATTCAAAACAATTCAAACTATATTTTTGCATCCGCCACCCACGATTTTACTCTGGTTTTGTCCAGTTATACCACGTTTAGCCCGAAAAAGACAATTTAATCGTGGTATGACAAAAGTATGTCGCACGATATGCACCAAATTATGCGCGTTAGTGAACTCGAGTACCGCGCTTTATGATCTGACCCCTGTTGCGCACACACTGCATAACCCGTAATGTGTCGGGTCAGTGTAAACCAATGTAAACATAACCACGCAAATACTTAATTGTGCGCGGTGAACAAAAATATGTCCCCGCTTTGTTTACCACGCTTGTATACCGCGGGAGATATTTTCACAGACAGCCTGGTCTAAGGTTCAAAGTTATGTAAACAACATAACCTCTAAAATGCTTCCATAAGGAAATTTATTTGGGGTGAATGAAAAAGTGAAAATTGTGTCAAATTTTGTTCCTGAAATGACATCATTTTGACATCATAGAATTCACCCCAAGTGAATTTCCTTATGGAGGCATTTTAGAGGTTATGTTGTTTACATAACTTTGAACCTTAGACCATTCTCTAGTGAACTTTGTAAACCAACTTTGCAAGTGTGAAACAAAAAAATGGTTTAAAGTGAAATTTTCATTCTACCGTTTATGGGACAGGGAGGATGCCCTACTGAAAAAAATTTTTTTTGGCTGAAATAGTGTTCCAACCCAATTCAGTTTTATATTAGGTATGTTGTTGCAACATTTTTTCAATGCAGCTGGGTGATAAACTTGTTTTGGGACACTTGGGCTGTTTTTAGAAAATGGTCAACTTCATATGCAGTGACCCATGCTTTAGTGGGTCGTTGGCAGCCGCCCCACTGGTGTATTGTGAGGGGGGTTGTTGGCAAGACATCCCCCAAATTTCAGCTTTATACCGCCATCACAGCTGGAGATATGGTTCTCGTAGTGTAGCCAATCAAGTGGGTGGTGAACTTGTTTGGGACACCAAAAACGCCAAAAAAATTGTTGCATATAGGGCGACCCATCCTGTAGTGAGTCGCCGCACCTCCCCCATTGTTGGGGAGTAGAGGGGTCTTACAACTTTATATATTCAAAGTTTCAGCTTTATAACACCCCCATGGACGGAGATATTGCATTCGAAGTGAAATAAAAAAATGGGTGGTGAACTTGTCCGGGAAGGTGTTTAGTATCTAAATAATTAACAAAAATTTTGTTTAGGCACATTTTTACTCATAGTAGAATACACTACTTTCACATGTGATGATTCCCACAGAATTTATCAGATAATTTTCTCACAAAAATTTGGTAACTATATTTCCAAAGCATGCTGTCAACTCTTTAGTTGTTTAAACGGCTAGAACCCAGTGCACAAGTTCACCTGTTGCACAAGTAGCAAACATCCAGTGCCAATGTAGACACGGGGCTTAGGTACAGCCCCGTACTTTAGCACTGGGTTTTCATGGGACTACAAGGGTTCAGTGTGGTTCAGGGGTTAAAACATATTTACATTTACTCAAAAATACATACACAAGTATACTAAGTAAATACATCTAAACCAGTACTTTCTTTTATG
Organism: Sphaerolaimus hirsutus; assembly: GCA_964036195.1. NCBI lineage: Eukaryota > Metazoa > Nematoda > Chromadorea > Monhysterida > Sphaerolaimidae > Sphaerolaimus > Sphaerolaimus hirsutus. The sequence goes on from OZ038455.1 coordinate 22,663,875, forward strand.
TATACTTCTTGAAAGTACTTGAGTATGGAAAATGTATTTCAGATAACTTTTTTATCGGCTCTTTCATGCCATAGAACAGAAAAAGGGGAGGAAAAACTACAAATAGGGGCAAAATAGCCAAAAATGGGTATATAAGAAAATACATAGTGAAAAATAGATGAAAATTGGTAAAAAAGCACTCTAACTAGTGAATTTGAAGCTGAAAATGGGCAAATATAGAGAGATTTTCTCGAGAGATTTTTTCAATCAGGAGAAAATATAATTAAATCTCTTTGGAAAATCATGGAATAAAAATAAATCTCCCAGAGATTTTTTCAATGCTAATCAATATGGTGGCCATTAGCATTCAAAAAATCATTTGAGATTTATATTTTCAAAACATTCAATAAATATAAATACCGTATTGCCTCCAATATAAGGTGTACCTCCAATATGAGGTACCCTCTAATACAAGGTATGACTTTTGGCTTTTTTGAACGTGACGAAATACCGTATTACATCCAATATAAGGCATCCCTCTAATATTAGGTACCCTCTAATATAAGGTATAACTTTTGGCTATTTTGAATGTGACGAAATAAATATAAGGTACCCTCTAATATAAGGCATACCTCTAATCTAAGGTGCAGCTGGCTGCATGCCAAAACGCGCAAAATCATAAAAACGGTCACCAAACTGGGCGGAAAATGGTGCCGAAGGACGCTGCGATAACACTTTGTTGACTTCTGTCATTTTCTAGTGATATTTACTGTACCACCTATTTTGTACATTCCTATTTGAAAAAAGGAATTGTATCTTTGTTCACTGTTGGAAAAAATTTCTTTAAAATCTGGTGAAAATAAATGAAGGCACCCTCTAATATAAGGTACCCTCTAATATAAGGCATAACTTTTGGCTCGAAAAATCTGACGAAAACAATATAAGGTATACCTTATATTAGAGGTAATACGGTACCTAAATATAACGCATACCTCCGATCTAAGGTATACCTCTAATATTAGACACAGCTGGCCATTGCCAAAATGCCATTGCCAAATGTAAAAATGATTGCCAAAAATGGCGGACAACGACTAGAATGGTGCCGAAGGGCACCCAGAGAACTCAAAAAAAAATAGAATGGCGCTCTTCCATCAGGTGGCAGTCCCAAGCCCTGTAAAGTGTAAAGTAAAGTGTCAAATGTAAAGTCAATTGCAAAGTAAACTGTCAATTGTCATGCAAAGTTCAGTAATAAAATTTTTTCTTTTTGTATACCTATATATATATAGGTATATATATATATATATATATATACATCCCGCATTGTAAGCGATGTCATTTATATGTATTTTTAAAAATTGAAAGAAAATCATCAAAGAAATCATTCTAAATAGTATACGTAGGTACCTATATACCGTATTTGCTTGAATAATCCCCTTGGGGGATTATTTTTTCGTCAGACTTTTTTGAGGGAGGAACTATTCGAGGGGGGAATTATTCAAGGGGGGGAATTATTTTTTGGTCAAACTTTTTTAAGCATGTTTCTATCAACACATTTGATGAAATGTGCTTTATTAACACCAGAACGTGCCATTTTTGTTGATATTGGGCACAAATATTTGATCAAATCTTTTAAGGGGGCACTCCCAAATACTAATTTAAATAAAATAAATAAATAAATATTCGAGGGGGGAATTATTGTCAGATATTTTACGTTTTTACTAATTTTACTAGTTTCCGTTTTTACCACAAAAATACGCCACTCGTCGAATGTTGCCGCGGCAGAGAATTGTAAATTCCGGTCCCTTTGCGCTTCTATTTGCGTGCGTAATTAAATAAATAATTGGTTTTTATGGTACGGGGATTTTACACGCAAATCAGGAACGGCGCCAGTACCCCTTGGGGTCCTGACAGTTCCTGAGGACGGACACGGCAACTTACCAATCCCTTTCGTAACTGCTGCCGGCGGTTTACTTCGATTAATTGTTAAAAAGCCGTAATTAATAAAAAGCCGAAATTAATAAAATTCAGATTAAAATTCAAGCAGTTAGTATGCTTCAGGGGGACCAAGTTGGTTTCACGGGAACTTTATTTAGCAATATAGTCAGAGTCAATTTCACAATAGCTCAAGTGAGTCGTATAGCCTCTAGTGGGTGAAAAAATGTAAAATCAGCGCGTTTTATAATCACCAAAATCTACCATAAGCGAAACGAATACTAAATCAAAGACACAACAATTAACCGTAATGAGCGAATTAATAAGGCGAAATCAATGATCACTGGAAAACTGTAAACATAACGTACGAGGCACAAGTAAATTAATTAAATGCGGGAAAAAATAACTAATTAAATAAAACGAGTACAAAAATGAATTAAACCAAACGTAAAGTAACTGTAATTACCAATGACGTAATTAAAATGCAATTTATCTTGTAGGTGAGTGTCGGGAACTGGGTTTCTATTCAGAGGTTACGGTAAATTCTAGCGCAGGTGGTGTGACACGTGTTATCAACCTGCGCCCCTTTAGGTGAAAATATTTTTATAGCACGCCCGACCAAGGCCACAGAAAGAACGCTCATTTGCGGGGGTTGTTCAAGGTTATTGCATTGCCGGGTAAGGGTTGGAAACTTTGGGCCTGAACACACGCCACAAAACACTAGCACTTGCGAGTTCACCAATCACCCTGGGTGATGGGAATAATTAATTGGCACTGCTGTGCTCTTCACTGTAAACTGTGCTCTGCATGTGTCTTGCAGTCGCATGCCGACAATAATTGCCGTTTGCCACTTTTCCATCCATTACCTAGTCCTAAATAAAAATGCACTTGGTCGGGGAATTTTCTGAATGTTATCTATCGGGGCGTCTAAGCATTTAACAGAGTCAACACCTGTTAGCTTAACTAGAAACATAAAAAGCCTTTCTAATCATTCCCAGACACTGCACCCTTTTAACCAGAAATGTAAACTTGATAAAAGCCTAATAATTATTATGTTCGAAAGTACATTTTGGGAAATGCAAAAGAAAACGGAAGTATTCAATTAATTAACTCAAAAAAATGCGGTTAACCTAATTAGCTTAATTAATGAAACATGAAAAAAGAAAAATTAGCGTCGCACGGGCAGTAATTAAATAATTAACGGAAAAGAAACAATTAATAAATTCATGGCCGCAGTAGTGTCCATTCGGGCGTACCGTCCTGGGGCTGCGGCTTCGTTGGCGGATTTGCAGTGCACAGCGAACCGCACGTTCACTGTGACTTCCCTGTGCACCGCGGGTCGTCATTCGGTCGCACATGGTCGTTCTCGAGTCGTCGGAGTGTCTGCACAGAATTGTTGTTACGTTTTTACGCATGATTAGCTAGCCATATTTCCACCTACAATCCCACCAGCCATTAATTTTTTACCTCCGGGCTAAAAACGACATGTTCAGAGAAAGTGTTTTGCGCCGTTTTTTTGGTTATTCAAAACTCATGCCTTCTCTACATTTTTCGGTGGACGGCTGTGGCAGTCACATGCCCTGGGGGTGCAAATATGGCTCGTCTTCATTCGAATTATGGCATCAGCTTTCCGCCGTGCCGGCTTTTTGTGCTCGAAAGTTCGAAATTTTGGTTCCCGCTCAGGGCTCGATGTGAGAAAAAGTTTTTTCTTTTTTGGAAACTAATTAATCGGTTTATTAATTTGTGCTGCTTCACAGCATCGTGCCACTGTTGGACGGGCAGTTTGGAATCAACATTCAAGTTACCTGCTCGACCGACACGTCGCAGTCCGTGCGTGTGAAAATTGATCGTCGACAAGATTTTCTAATTGTTTTCATGGAATATTAACAAGTATGTTTTTAATTACTGGTTTTTGTTACAAAGTTGTCTGTTTCTCCTGATGACAAAAAGTTGTGCATGAATTATTACATTGAAACTTTGATAACTGGTTTTTTGACAAAAATTGTTTCGTATCAATTTTCACAATTACCATTTTCCATGTGGTGTTCTACCTGTTGCGCTGGAGCCTCCTCCGGTGGCAGTGGGATGGCCTCGACCGCGTCGTGGTGCTCGGGCGGCGGCGAGGGGGGCTCGGCTACGTTCTGCAGTGCCATGGCCGCCATGTCGTTGCTAATGGGGGAATATTCTTCATTAGGGCGATAAACTGGTTCGACAACGGGCACCACTTCCTCCAACACCGGCACACCCTCCTCCCGCGCGTCTGCGGAGGAGTCCGAGCCCGCGGTGGCGGTTTCAATGTCAGACAAACATTCCGCCTGCAGTTCTTCTTCGAGGGCCGGGTATCTGTCCGGTCCGACTAGTTCTTTCAAGTCGGCCCGCGGGCGCCATTCCGGAGGCCAAAATCCCAACACGTTTCCCCAAATTTGGCCTGACTCGTAAGAGTAAATCCGGTCGGCTTTGTGCTCGACCGTTAGAAACCGGTGGAAAAAGGTTGACCACAACATGGTCTCGGCGTTGGCCACCACGATGCGCACACATTTGGCGCGGGAGGTGGCTACGTTTCCCCGGGGCAACTCCGCTACAAATCCAACTCTACCATACGCCTTCTTGGGGTCGGCATCCAGCTGGGCGGAGTCGGTAGGTGGGCTGCCGCGCACGCAGGAAATGATGACCACTTCCGCTTCACGGGCCTGTGCTTTGTCAGCAGTGATCACGCGGGTGGCCCAGTAAGCCGCGTCGTGTTCTGTATGGGCTACTAGTCGACTGATTAGGGCGCGCGCCTGCGCCGCATAGAAACACACAATTAGCAAACTAGCGGGATCTGTAAGATCTGCCCAGGGCAGGGTGGGATCTTCTTTCACCGTGGCCACGAGATAGTCGTACAGGTGCAGGATGATGCGCAGCTCCTTCTTGTTGATAATGGACATGCCCTCTTTTGATTCGCAGCCCTGGTGCACCAACGTTGATGACAGCATGACGCCATCCTCGAAGTCGCCAGGTGCGGGCAACATGGTGGCGCCGTGCGCGGCGGTGTCGTTGTAGGCGCGTAGCAGTCCGTTGTACGCCGCCACTGAGTTGGCCTGAATGAGCTGGCGATGCCCGCGGAACACTGTTTCCAAGTGAACCACGGGACATAATTGATATTGAGTGAGCCTATCAATGAGGGTGGGGTCGGGTTTCAGGACAGGCTCTACCCAGTCTTGCACGCGAATCATACGCGTCAATTGTTTACTGTCTCCAAATAGAAGCAGCATGCCGTTCACTGGGAGCTGAGCCGCCTGAACCACGCTAATTACTGCAGCGTCAGACGCCAAAGACGCTTCGTCAATAATTACCGCACACGCAGTCACACTTTTTATACGGGCGTCGTGGGCGGAGTCTAAAGTGACATGGATTTGACCGGGCTGCACCACTTCCAAGAACACCCGGTGCAGCCTGACCGTAGCCCTGACATATTTAGACAGCGCCCTACGCAGCACCTTACCCCAAAATCCCTGGTCAGCTAAACTAGCCTCACCAGCCCGGGCGCCCGCCACGCCTGCCTCGAAGTCATCGAATGGCTGCTCGTCTCCATCTTCGGCGGTGAGAAATGGCACCTGTTCGGTCAGCTGCGCGCGTATAACGGCGTCGTCCGTGCAGTTATTGATAATTTCGTCCACCAGCTCGTAGTCCTTCTTGGCGCCGTCGTACTTTTCCAGCGCTGCCGTCCATTCGGGGCTGAGGCGGACGATGTTGTGGCCGGTTCGCTGTGCTAGGGTGTGCAGGGTTGGCAATTTGGTCGCGGGGGGGTACTGTAGGTGGGGTCAGTTTCCCACATGGGGCTCAAAACGCGCACCGGAAATGCCGCTCTTAATTTCAAAAATTCTTCAAAACCCTCCAGTTTTTGCATTTCAGAAAATGGCGTATCGGCCATAGCGGTCCATTTCGCGCGCTCCCGCAACAAAACCTCCAAAGCCCCAAAAATATCCTGCTGCCCTAATTTATTCAGGTTGGTCAGGGCCCTGCGCGCGCCTTCGTCGGCCGCCGAGTTGACCGTGCACGTGATGAGCGTCGAATGGTATTTGGCGTTCGGCTGCTTGTCCGATGGCAAATCGGAGCCCGCGCGCACCCTGGGTCTCGAGTTATAATAATTATAGCCGCGTGAACACACATACGCCAGTTGATTTTGTGTGGTCGTCTTCCCAGACCCGAAAGGCGAGTCACACATAATCAAAAGGGGTTTGCGCATTCGCACGGCTGTGATAACAGCTCCTAAAACTTCTACCTGTCCTTGTTGTGGCAAAAACTCACCTAATTTGGCCTGAATCATTTGTTCATTTTTTCCCCTGAACAATGATTCGTGCAGTTCATTAGCCTCGCGGCTAATTAGCGCCCAGTCAGTTTCGTCATCCAGCAGACGCAAATTCAATATCACAGCTAATTGGATTTGCGCCTCCAGGGTGAGTACTTTTGACCCCTGGACCACTTTTGGCACCCAGCCGACCGGCGCTTTGTTCAGGGCGGCTTGCAGCGACCGCATGGTTCGGTCATAATTGGGCGAGTCGTTCGAGCCGCGCACCATGTATCTTCCACTCTCCAGGGTTCGGGGCAGTGCTGATTGCGACGCCGCCATGTCCAATTTCGCACGCAGCATTGTAGTGGTTGGCTCTGATTCCACGCTGGTAATTCTGACTGATAGATTGGGGCTGCCCGCCGCTGGTTTGTCTTCGTCCGGTCTGGCCAGCACCAAGCTCAACACCGACATGGGCGTCGCCTGGTTCAACAGCTGTGTCTGCGTATTTACCTGCTCCAGCAGACGAACGCGCTGCTCTTCTGGTCCTTCGAAAGTGTCAGCTTGTAATTCTTCTGGGTCCGGGCGGCGCACCATAATGTCGCATGCAGTGCCCTGCGGCGTGTGTTCCCAGAACACATGCGCGCACACATCCGTTGCGCGTTTCGCCCGAAACCGCAAAAATGACTCATTATAGCAGTGGGCCGCTGCTAAAATACTCAATTTATACCTGAGAAACGCGTCCATGTTGTCTCGGTTCTCTGTGTCTGGCTGGATGCCCGTTGTGCTGATGTCCTCGGCCGTGGCGACCTGCAGCCCGTACGCATGGCCGTAGAATTCATCGCCGAACACGTCCAAATCGTTCAGGTCGTGATATTCAACGTGGGCCAGCCCCAACTGTCCAGCACTCAAATTTTCCACTCTGCTGTCACTTACATATTCTCTGTGTAAAATGACCAACTTTTCCGGCCCGGCATCGCCCCGCTCCGCCGCGCCCAGCGGTTCCAGATTTTTGTAATTCGACGGCGTGAAGGCCGCACGCAGCCGCGCCGTTTTCCAGTCGCTTGTATAGGGCTGGTAGCCGGAAGTGTCGCCGCGCGTCAACGTACGTGCCGCTTGAGTGACGCGCCGCGTGCCCTGCGTACTCACGACCACTGGGGCGGCAACGTTTAAGGGGCACTTTGTCTGATTACCCCATATCGCGACGCCGGTGAACTCCCAGTATCTTGGATTTTCTATTTTCTGTGCGATTGCGGTCGCCGAGAAACGCATTCCGTGGCGCACCAGGGGCAAAAACATCGAGGGGTGTTGCTTCTGGATTCTCGCGCATAAATCCACCAGCTGGGTGGTCCGTTTGTCCCTAGCCGCCTTGGCCCGCTTATTCGAATAATAAAAATACGGATAGGCTTCATCCGCATTCACCCACTGCTCGTTTTCGCTGAGTATCGCCATCGTTTGCTCAGAAATTCTTACATGGCACTGATACTCAACATGCCCGTCGGCGCCCGAGTCAATATACACTCTATCTACCCAACCTTCGAATTTCCCTCTGCTGGGGTAGATTTCCGGCCCATTTTGCATCTGCTGCGCGCGGTAAAGTTGTCGCGGGGGGATGGTTCCGCCGCCGCAAGCGCCGTGTGTATTTGTCTCCTTGGATTTAATGGGCGGGGCGTCTGCACCTTCAAATGGGCGTTTGCGAGAGGCCGAAGCCATTATAATTATAGCAATGTGATAAAAAAATAATTAATTGCGAAGTTTTATGAACGGGGAAAGTAATAAGAACTCGTGCGGTCCAGTTGCCCGTGGGCAAAAGGGGTGCACGAGCTTCCTAAAAACACACACACACTTTCACACACACTTCATACCTGTTGTACCTGGTTCCGTGTTGTTTGACGCGACGGCGATGGTCGTAACGGCTAATTAATCAGCTAATTAATCAATTTTAGTCGTCGCCGTATAATTCACTGTAAGAAGGGGGAATTAAATATTCACTGGTTGCCTTGCAACGATCTGCATGAACTACATAAATTTTCTTATTAATATTGTTGAATAAAGTCACTAATGGGTGGGCATAATCAATGCACTCATACGGGCCGATAAAGCGAGGCGCGAATTTCTTACTGGGGCCTGTCAACTGAGTAATACGCGGCGTGTATACGCGTACCGCTTGCCCGCGTTGCACATTCAATCGGCGCGCACGACGATTGGCGTAAAATTGCTCCTTTTGCTGCGCCTTTGCTAAAGCGATGTGCGCTGCTTCGCGTGCTGTGGTCAGACGCGCGCCTAATTCATTTATAAGAGCGCGCTTATGCGGCAATGAGGGCAATGCCTCAGTGTCAGGGGGAGGCTCGATCATACGCTCCCACATAGACGCAGCAGGCTTGCCAAATAGCAACGCATAGGGGGTGGTTTGCAAGGAAGGGTGTTTTGACGTATTGTACGCATGTACAGCGGCGCCTAAATGTATGTCCCAATCGTCATGTGTACGATTTACGTAGTGAGATACTATTTCCATCAGAACACCATTCCTACGTTCCACCATTCCGTTGCTCTTGGGGGTGTACGCAAATGATGTATGTTGGGTCGCGTTCAAATATTGTAAAAGCTTGGCAAAAGTGCCCTCGGTAAAGCTAGGGGCGTTATCACTGAGTATAATGGCCGGCACACTGAATATAGGCAAAATGTGCAACAAAAATGCAAATGATACTGTGTCTTGTTTTATGTCGGGAACGGGCACAGCAATTCCAAAACGTGTGCACTGATCAACAAATACTAACACATGTCGGTTTCTGCGTTTCGTGGTTAGTAAAGGCCCTATTGCGTCTACTGCTATCACATCACCTGGCCTTTTGGCTACCTGGCGGCACACCATTTGAGTTCGCATTGCCGCTCTGAGACCTTTCTTGGCGTTGCACGAAGGGCAAGTAGCTACCCAGCGCGCACTTTCTGGCCGCATTCCTGGAAACCACGCGAATTCCTGTAATCTTTCAAATGTTTTTATTATTCCTAAATGGCCCGCCGTGGGGTGATTGTGAGCTAATTCTAACACGAATGGAACTAATTCCGATGGAATACAAACGGGGTCGTATAGTTGTATACCTGGTATCTGGGACGTTCCCGCTTGGCGACGTAACAAACCGTATTGGTCAATAAAATACGGCGCGGCGCTGTAAAAATTATCTGCGCGACACACTTCTATAGTTGTGGCTATATACAGTTCTTCTGCTTGTAGTCGCTTCAATTTGTCAACCGAAGTCATGGGAGGTAGCGCCATGATTGTACTGCGCTTGGTTACACTCGTTAAACCCGGAACAACTTCATTTCCGGCTCCTGAACCACCAGCCATTGTTCCAGTTCCAGGCGCTTCCGCATTCCGCTGCCGCTCTCGCAGCCCGGGTGACTCCGCCTCTTTTCGCCCGCGCGTCCGGTCGCTGATTGGTCGCAGTAACTCCGCCTCCTCGTTTACGCTGCTTCGTTCGCTGATTGGTTGGTACGCTGCCCTGCTCGCCGCAGCTACCGTAACCTGCTTATCGTGCGGGATAGCAATTTCACGGCACGTAACTTGTGCGAACTGCTCAAAAGCCTCATCCAGGTCCTTTTTCTCGTCGAATACCACTGGTGCGTCTTGTCTTCTAGATAATGCATCTGCTAATTCATTGCTTTTTCCCCTCAAGTGTTTAAACGTGATTTGGTACGGCGTAATTGCTAAAGCGAACTTGTGTAACATGGCGTGCGGGGTAGTCTCTAAATTGGGATTTTTTACCCACGAAATACTCTTGGCGTCAGTCCAGACTTCAAAGGGCCGTCCCGCCAGATAACAATGCCAGTTACGTATACTTTCGTAGATTGCACATGCTTCCAGTGAGATCGCTGGCCATTTGCTTTGGGTTGCGCCTAATTTCCGGCTGTAAAAGGCACATGCATGTAGTATTTTCTCGTCCTCTGCTCGTTGTGCCAGTACGCCTGCAACGGCGATTTTAGAGGCGTCTGTGATAATTATGAACATGCGTTTAGGGTCGGGAAATTGCAAACATGGACTTCCTAGCAATGCTTCCTTGAGCTTATGAAAAGCCTCCAGTGCCTTGGGTTTCGATGTCAAATCTACTGGGGTGTCGCTATTATAATTTTCTCGTGGTCCCGTACGTGTGAGATTTGACAAAGGTACAGCTAACTCTGCGCATCTGTGAATCATGCGTCTAAAAAAACCGATAGCTCCCAGAAAACCCTTGACCTCTTTTACGGTAGTGGGTACTGGCCAGTCCTGAATTATGTGTCGTTTATCGTCCGGTACGCACACGCCGTCACGTCCAATCATAAATCCTAGAAAACGTACAGCTGTGACGCGTGCGAAAAAACACTTTTTTGGACTAATTTTGAAATTATTTCTAATTAATCTTTCTAACACCTGTCCTATGTCATATAAATGGGTTTCCCAGGTTGCACTATAAATTAGTAAATCGTCGATGTATAATAACACATTTCGATGTATTAAGCCGGCCATAGCTAATTCAAAACAGCGTTGCGCTAAACTGGGTGAGCATTTTAATCCCATTGGTAGACGTTTCAGTTGGAATTGTCCAAAAACATTTCTAAATGACGTAATGTGTCGATCATCTGGATGCAGAGCAATGTTATAGAAAGCTTGATTTATGTCGGCACTGCTAAAAATACTTGCAGCTACATAAAGATTCGACTGTTTCATCTAAGCGGGGTAATGGGAATTGGGGAGCGTGCAAAACAGCGTTCAGGCGTCTGTAATCAATTACCATCCGCTTCGATCCATCCGGTTTGGATACCACCAACGTGGGGGCACAATACGGGCTCGTACTGGGTTCCACAATGTCGTGCTCGATGAGGCATCTCAAATGATTTTCTAAGTATTGCTGATCATCCAGACTCAACCGGTACATTATGCATGCAATTGTTTTTTTGTCCACTAATTGCAACCGGTAGTCCACTAATTCGCTGTAGCCGATGTCATACTTATGTCGGGCAAAAGCTTCTTTGTACTGCAAAATCACCTTTTTCAGTTCCTCTCTGCGTTCGTCCGTCAAAGTTTCTGGCACGGTGAATTCCATCACGTGCCCATCTGGACATGCAACTTGCAGTGGGGGTCCTAATTTGTCTTCGGCTACTTTGGGGGGAGGTTCAGTCGCTTGAACCTGTCGACACACATCTCTGTCATAGCACTGCTTCACCCATTCAGCGGGGGGGTCTCCAGGTTTCACTTTCAGCACGCAATCCACTGGTTCGACCACCGCAATGCGCTGTCCTACCTGTAGCACTACGGGCTGATTTCGTACATTTGCACATCTCACCTGAAACACGGGGGCACTGGTTTCATACGCCGCTGAAGCAGCCATAACTCCACAGCGTTCGCCTACCGTATCCAATCCCATGACCGTAAATAACTTTTCATCCATGGGGGCAGATAATTTCGCCGTCACTAGCGCTTCATGTCTAGCCAGAATTTCTATTTTTTCATTCACAATAGCGTAAATTCTGCGCTGCTGCACTTCCGGGTCTGGGTTATCAAAGGGAATTATCGCGTTAGCCGTAGGGATTCGTAATTCCCTTGCAGGTAGGTCTACTACCATGTGCCGCAAGACATCTGCACCAATTAGAATTTCACCAGCTAATCCGTTCACTGCCTGAAACACAATCCCGAAGGTGTGGTTTCCCATGGTTACCGGTACTTCCATCTGTCCCAATACCAAAAGTTTCGAGTCTGCTGCACACCTAAGGGCTCCAATAGGTGAAACTTCATCATGCTTAGTAGCCTTTTCCTTGTGTCGCATCAGCACGTCTCTGTTGCATAATGAACGCATGGCGCCTGTGTCCAGTAGACATCTTCGATATTCTCTCCCATCGATGGTTATGGTAATGGATGGGCTGTAATACACATGCACGATCTCTTCACGTCGATTGGCTACTTGATGTATGTTATCTCTTTCTTCCGTCGAGAAAGTGATCATGCATACTGATTCTTCTTCCAGATCGCATTTTCTGTTGATACTGTATTGTATAGCGGGAAAACGACGCGCGCCCGTGAGTGCGGGCATGCCACTTGGCATTCCCACGCACGGGTTAATTACCGTTCTTACCTTTACCTGTTCGCTAGGGCGGTCCTCAGCCAATTCAACAATGATATTGGACTTTTCTTCTGTCTTTGGTCGCCTTTTGATTTTTTCCTTTGCCCGGTTCACCAAAGTCATGGCCGTTTCCGGCGCTGCAGCCATGAGTGCAGCTAGTAAGTATTGCATGGTGACTAGAGCGCATATCAAGTAAATCCATACTTGCAGCCAGGTGCGCCAAGTGTCAAAATCCCACCATCCCAGCGCCAATACCGATTTTGCCAAGGTTCGATGTCTTTGCATGTGTGATTCCACCTTCGGCTCCGCCCCCTGCGTAATTTGCCGCACGATTGAATATGCATGCCATACGTCATTCAGGGTGGTCGTCGGCAATAGTTCTGACAAGTTGTACATGGTCGTGGCGGCAAAAATCTGATGGTGCACATCCTTAACCTCTTCCTGTTGCCATTTCTGCGGGAAACTGTGCGTGTTATACATAGGTAAATGTTCCAGGCCGCCTACTTCCGGTAGATATTTGTACCACTGTCCATTTAACATTACCACACACATTGTGAGCATTGGTGCATGATCCCGGGATCGCTTGAAAGTGCAAAATGTTTGTCAACCTATTCATGTGCAACGTCACATTTTGCCCGTGTACACTAACTTGCACAGGTACTGTTTCATAGCATTCTGGAGATTTTTCCTCTTTCATGATCTCGTATGTTTTTACCGCGAAACATTTGTGAACCAAAAATCCGTCTGGTGCGGGTTTGGCAATTAATTCGTTATCATTCATGTACCAGCGGGCTGTCGTAGTGGCGTGTTCACTCATAGCCAGGCGCACAAATTCTTGGAAGTGTTGCACATTCTTGCAGGTGGCTACGGCCTGTGCACGCATGGTTTGCTCTGCTGTTTCGTATACTGCCTGCATGCTGGCTGCTAATTGGCCTGCGCTCACTATTCCCAGCGTGGGTCGCCCTTGCGCTCGTTTTTGTCTGACGCTTCGAATCACTGCCTTTTCAAATGGGGCCACTACTATATCCTGATCCGATTTCCATAATTTGATGCCGCATGATTCAACCTCTTCATGTGCTCTGAAAGACAGTGATAGTGTATGATCATCGGCTAGCCAGATATCCTGTCTAATGCGTCCATGCATTTCGCGCCATTTTCCATTTTTTTCCATTTACGGGCATTCCGCCTTCGGGTTCGGTTTCCATGTTAATTGGCTGTCGTCTTCTAGCGTGCATGCACCCATTTCATAATTGCACTTGCTAACCTCACCCAGCGTGCTTTGCATGGTGTTGGCTCCATATCTCATTCGTACTTCCCCTCGAAACAGCCCACAGTGTGGCGTCGTTTCACTCACCCATTTGCAACAGTACAATCCATGTCCTGAGTAGCTAACATTGGTGGGGTACTGGGTGTCCCATGCGTTGTCCAGATCACTCACAGGGGTCATGGGCCCATTGTTGCATTTGTGATATTTAATCATGCCTTCGCACTCGGCGGCGCCCACAGATCGGGGGTTAGAATCAAACTTTTCCAGCGTGACGTCGCCCCAGAAGTTCTGATACGTCCTTGCCGTTCTGATAGAGGCCACACACCTGTGCGCTGCCGCACGATATTCTACCATATTTCGCTTGTATATTGTCAGTGTCAATTTTCGTGGCCGCTCTAATGACGCCGTAGTGTCAACAATAGCCGTGCAATTTGGTAGAGGGGGGTACGTGTATAAATCGTAGTGATCCGTCAAGTCGCTGCAGAGCAGTGGAAACGAGGGCATGGTAGTCGCGCCCGCGCCCGGCAATAAAGCTAATCCCATTATAATTAACCCAACTGCCAATACAAAAAACAACGACTGTGCGACCTGGGGCATGTAGGGGGGTTCTGAATATGCGCGCGGCGCAGGGCGCACCCCTTCCTCAGTAGACAGAAAACCCATATACCGGTCTATCTGGTTGCTGGAGCCAGTACGCGGCGGCAGAGCGGCCGGCGTGGCGTACAAGAATGGGTCTAGACTGATGTTCATGAGCACGTCCAAGGGCACCTCAGTCAACGTGTCCGAGTGGTCGTCTGCAGGACAATTAGGCCACAGCGTGCAGTCCGTTTCTCTCAAATCATGCATTCCGATCCTGCGTAAAAATGCCAGCCAGGTAGTTCGAAACAAGTAACCTTTTTCAGTTCGCATGTATGCCCACGGTTTGATCCAGAATTCCCGCTCCTGCGCGAGCACATGCATTCCCGTAGTGCGCTGCTGCTCTTCGGGTGACTCTGGAACCAGTTCGTCAGGTTCCTCAGCTTCTAATTCCAAGCCTTGCATCACAGGGATTAACTTATTAACGGGACGTATCATCATGCAGCGATCATCTTCGCGCACATGCATGGTCATTCCAGTCGTACTGGACACTCGCGTGGGGTTCAGCGACTCTACGTGGGGGTTACTTACCTGTACCGGTTGCATGTTATATTGTTGCATGCGCCCATCCGGTCCCATAGCCATCCAGTTAGCTGGCGGCGTTTGATAAGCCATCATCTGCGGTTGCATGTTCATATCGCCAGCCCTCTGTACCGTCTGCGCCGGCTGTACAGGCATCGGCTGCGCTGATTGCCACTGCGGATATGCGTATTGCATGGGCACCATACCTGGCTGCATCGCTTGGGCTTGATTATTTCCCTGATAGCCACCACGTTGTCCTCCGCCGCGCCCACGTCCATTTCCTCTGGATGCTCCGCCGCCGCGGCTCCTTTTGAAATACTGTTCCCTTTGTTCTGGGGTTAGTTTGGGGCACTCATATCTGATGTGCTCTTCAGAGCCGCATTCCCAACATCCCTTGTCAAATTTTCGAGGGGGCAATTTAGGGGGGTCCCTATTCAATCCCAAAAGTTTACCTTCCAGCGCACCTAGTTGCGCTAATTTCTTCGCTATCTCTTGGTGCACCGAGACAACACTCTCAGTCATTTTCTGTTCCATTGTCTCTAACGTCTTGTCGGCCTGGGACGGCAGTCCAGCCATGGCGGGCATGTTTAGCGCCATCAACCTGTCCATTACCTTATCTGTAGCGCTGGCAACCACATCCTGTTTGGATTTTTCTCCCTTATTCTGGCTCTGTTCTGCTTCCAGAAAGCTTTCTTGTGCGCGTGCGTTGTCAACCATCTCTTTCCAAGTGATAGACGCCGTGACAGGTACATTGCGCCGAATTTCATTTCTCAGTCCTCCATGAAATTTTATCATGCATGTGTCGCCTCGTTTTTCATGACCCATGCCTGGATAAGCGCGTTTTATCAATTTTTCCAAACGTACCGCCCATTCCAGTACCGACTCATCTGCGCCCTGTCGCGTCTCAAAAATTTCCCTCTGTGCATGATGCTTATCATTTGGATTTTCATAGAACTTCTCCAGTGCTTGCATCATGTCCTTGTAGTTCAGGTCACGCAGTTCTCTGTATCGACTGTTGAAAATGGCTCTGGCACTGCCTTTCAAAAACAATTTTACCAGCGGCTTCCGCTCCTGTAGTTTTATGCGCAGCGCATCACATACCGTGTCCCAGCTCCTTCTCCAGTCCCTGAAACCCTCATTTGGCTTGCCACGAAAATATCCACATTGTTGTGCTAAGGCTGTAATGACTGCCGCATTACTTTGTTCTAATTGCCAATTTTGTCCCGGGTCCGTGGGCCGCGCCACTTCAGATGTAGCTGACGAGCTCCTGGAGGATGCTGGCGAACGGGATCGAGCGCGCCGCTGCGTAACAGTTCTGACCTGGTTCGTTCCAGCTGCCGACGGGGGCACCGCTGGTGCCGTTGATGACTGTAAAGGCGCTGCTTGACCATTGGTCAGCACTATCGGCTGCTGGCCACTGGCCGGTGAATTTCCTCCCAGCGTCGCGTTTTGATTTTGTAGGGCTTGATTATGCTGCTGGTACGCCGTCGTCAGGTCAACTATATCATCGCCATGTAAGTTGTGGTGCGCTTCGAATTCCTGCAGATAATGTTCCACCCTAGGTACCTCGGCGACTGGGTCACTTCCCCATAAGTTCATAGCGATTTTAATTAGTGTCACCATACGCAAATCCCCTGGTTCACCATTCTGTGAGAATGCGCCAACTGGTCTCGCCTGACTCATCATGTTTGCCCATTTCTTTGCGGCTTCACATGCCTTTTTGGGTGTCCATTGTGCACAGGATGGCGTTGTTTGCACCGGGTCCAGGTCCATTATGGTAGCTTGGTAAATTAAATTCGCATTAGTGACCTTTGCGTATCTGTCTTCCAGCGCCGGGGCCGCCGTCTGGTTCGCGCCATTGTTTGTCATTCTGCTTGCGGGGCTGCTAATAATTATCACGGGGGGATTGCTTGAAATTTCAGTCTTAATTAACTGACGTCTAGCCTTTGCAGTTGCGCTCTGCGATCTCGACTGGTCGCTCGATAAGTTCCGACTGCTGTTGCCTGACACGTCTTTCGGCGTCGAAGTGCTCTTCGGTGGGCTTAACTGCAGCGCCGGGGAAGTGTCTCCGCTCTGCGCCGCTGTCTCCAATAATTCCGCTACAGTATTTTCAATCACGGGAAATTGATCTGCAGTAGCTCCAAGCTCAGCTGCAATCAAAGGATAATCACGTTGAATCGACGGCTGCCCTAGAGGCTCGCTATCACCAACGTATCCGTCTGAACCGACCTCAGAACCCGATCACACTCCAGGCGATATGGATGAGCTGCCCGCGCTCCAACCCAATGTCCTCCGAAGCTTAGACCACTTACCTGTCTTTCCTGCTTCCTTTCCTGCAGCTTGTCTGCTTGTCCCAGGCGCTTCTTCAGCTTCTGCGCTGGACGTTAGCTGCCGTGCCGCTGCCGGTACAGCTGGCGTCTTCCACTGACTAAAACTGTCTGGCGCAGGCCCTGCGCCTTCAACCGTTGATAACCTGATTACTGGTGTATCCTCAGCTGTCTGTCCAGACCAGCGTTGACTTTCACTCTCCTCTAGCGCTTCCGGCGCGTCTGTTTCAGGGTTAACCGAATCGTTCAACTCACTGTCTTCTGCTTGACCCTCAGCTGCCGCAAGTTGTGCGTCCACTTCTTGCCCAGCCTTCTGTTGTCGCGCGCGTCTTCGTGCTTGTTTTTGCTTCTCCAACGCAGCGTGCCAAACTTGTTCTATGGTGTCCCCTTGTAAGCTTGCTGGCCCCCTCGATCTCAATTCCCTTTGGGGTGACTCGTTATCCGTGAAGCCGTTTTTTGTAGAGGCGTTGATCAGGCGCCCCAGACAGAAAACTTTATGGCTTGCTTAGGAAACCACTCGCTACGCTACCAGTTGTCAGATATTTTACGTTTTTACTAATTTTACTAGTTTCCGTTTTTACCACAAAAATACGCCACTCGTTGAATGTTGCCGCGGCAGAGAATTGTAAATTCCGGTCCCTTTGCGCTTCTATTTGCGTGCGTAATTAAATAAATAATTGGTTTTTATGGTACGGGGATTTTACACGCAAATCAGGAACGGCGCCAGTACCCCTTGGGGTCCTGACAGTTCCTGAGGACGGACACGGCAACTTACCAATCCCTTTCGTAACTGCTGCCGGCGGTTTACTTCGATTAATTGTTAAAAAGCCGTAATTAATAAAAAGCCGAAATTAATAAAATTCAGATTAAAATGCAAGCAGTTAGTATGCTTCAGGGGGACCAAGTTGGTTTCACGGGAACTTTATTTAGCAATATAGTCAGAGTCAATTTCACAATAGCTCAAGTGAGTCGTATAGCCTCTAGTGGGTGAAAAAATGTAAAATCAGCGCGTTTTATAATCACCAAAATCTACCATAAGCGAAACGAATACTAAATCAAAGACACAACAATTAACCGTAATGAGCGAATTAATAAGGCGAAATCAATGATCACTGGAAAACTGTAAACATAACGTACGAGGCACAAGTAAATTAATTAAATGCGGGAAAAAATAACTAATTAAATAAAACGAGTACAAAAATGAATTAAACCAAACGTAAAGTAACTGTAATTACCAATGACGTAATTAAAATGCAATTTATCTCGTAGGTGAGTGTCGGGAACTGGGTTTCTATTCAGAGGTTACGGTAAATTCTAGCGCAGGTGGTGTGACACGTGTTATCAACCTGCGCCCCTTTAGGTGAAAATATTTTTATAGCACGCCCGACCAAGGCCACAGAAAGAACGCTCATTTGCGGGGGTTGTTCAAGGTTATTGCATTGCCGGGTAAGGGTTGGAAACTTTGGGCCTGAACACACGCCACAAAACACTAGCACTTGCGAGTTCACCAATCACCCTGGGTGATGGGAATAATTAATTGGCACTGCTGTGCTCTTCACTGTAAACTGTGCTCTGCATGTGTCTTGCAGTCGCATGCCGACAATAATTGCCGTTTGCCACTTTTCCACCCATTACCTAGTCCTAAATAAAAATGCACTTGGTCGGGGAATTTTCTGAATGTTATCTATCGGGGCGTCTAAGCATTTAACAGAGTCAACACCTGTTAGCTTAACTAGAAACATAAAAAGCCTTTCTAATCATTCCCAGACACTGCACCCTTTTAACCAGAAATGTAAACTTGATAAAAGCCTAATAATTATTATGTTCGAAAGTACATTTTGGGAAATGCAAAAGAAAACGGAAGTATTCAATTAATTAACTCAAAAAAATGCGGTTAACCTAATTAGCTTAATTAATGAAACATGAAAAAAGAAAAATTAGCGTCGCACGGGCAGTAATTAAATAATTAACGGAAAAGAAACAATTAATAAATTCATGGCCGCAGTAGTGTCCATTCGGGCGTACCGTCCTGGGGCTGCGGCTTCGTTGGCGGATTTGCAGTGCACAGCGAACCGCACGTTCACTGTGACTTCCCTGTGCACCGCGGGTCGTCATTCGGTCACACATGGTCGTTCTCGAGTCGTCGGAGTGTCTGCACAGAATTGTCGTTACGTTTTTACGCATGATTAGCTAGCCATATTTCCACCTACATTATTATTTCCTCACTCGTCTTACAGGGGGGGGGATTATTCGAGGGGGGGGGAATTATTCGAGGGGGGGGGGGAATTATTCAAGGGGGGAACTATTAAAAGGGGGACCTATTCAAGCAAATACGGTATCTAACTTTTGGACATTTTTCCAAATGCCAGGTGTATCAGACAGAGATTTACCGCTTCCGTTGTGCACTTTTTAAACTGTGATTTTTTGCAGGTAGAATGCGCGAAATTTTTTTTGACGTAACTCATAAAACGACAAACGTCATATGGTGTTGTGGTTGTATTTACAAAAGAGGACTTCGAATGCATCTTTGATCAAAACCAGAATAATTTCATGTTCATGAACACTTCTTACGGAAATACAATCGAAAATGTGAAGGAAAATGGTTAAGGGGTAAACATTCTAAGGTAGTGAATAATGACGGATGGAATAAACAGAGCCATAGTGTTGTTATTTTATAAGTAATGAACTTTTTCAAAAGTAAGCGTCATTTTTACCCATGCTCGAAAAATACCGAGGTAAAACACTTTTTTTACCTGGATAAATCCAGTACCTGGATAAATCCATCATAGAAGCGTAAAATCAGAAGAAGCGTAATTTTCAGCATTTTTGCAGTCACGGCGAAGTATGTATGTATGCATAAAAAATTGTTGAAATATTTACTCTGCCCGCAGTTTTTTGCGTATTTTAAAGTAAATGTAAATACCCATATCAACCCTGCTGGCTCGCAGCCAGAAAGGTATATCACGTGATGGATAAGTGCAATACAAACATATCCAAGTACTATTCACATGCGCAGGTACGGCCGTCACGTGCCTGTTCGCCGAGGTGACCGTGCAGCTCAAGAAGGACATCGCCACGGTCATCATGTTCACCGATGCGAATTTCCACGACACGTACACACGAAAGTGGCTGTCCCAACACGACAAGTGCTAAACAATAGAACCGATAGAATACCGTGACCGAAACCTGGGCTGCTGTCTGGGGTCTCTATAACGAGTGGGGGTTGCCCCTCGATTAATGCACTCGCTATTCTCTTTAGCGTCACCTCTAAAAACTCTCTAAAATGGCAGGTTTTGTGACTTTTTAGCATACACAAAAAGAATAGAATGACAGATAGTATCCATTAAAACGGCAGGTATGTTGGAGGACTGCCCAAACACAAAAATCTGAAAGTAGATATTATAGTGAGAATGTTCAAAGCATTCAAATATTGATATTAACTTTCAAAATGCTGTGATATTAAAACGTTGCTTAAGTTTCGTTCATAATAAAACTGCTTTGAGATGAAATATGTGTGAAAAAATAATAAAAAATTAAAAAGTGCTCTTCTATTAGAAGAAATGGTAAAAACAAACCGCCTGACCAGAGCTGTTTAAGTACAAAACTTTTTCAACGTATACATAATCACAAATCATTTCTAATTTTATCTCATTCTGAGTACAGATAATGTAAAGTAATTTTTTACTTTTACTCATTTCATTACTATACATGAGGAAAATACTATTTTTCCCTAAAATACCCAAAAGACAAAAAAAAAGAGAGTATTTTGCAGAAGTTTTGCAGCAATTTTTCACTGAAAATCACGCATTTTCGTGTTATTGGTTTGAAATTTACACCATAAAATCTAATAGTTCAGGTTTTTTCCTTGCATATACCGTATTTCCTCGAAATACCCCCCCCTCGAAATACCCCCCCCCCCCCTCGAAATACCCCCCCCCCTCAAAATGGACACTATGAACTTATAAACACCCCCCTCGAAATACCCCCCCCAAATTTAGTGTATAGAGAACGTAAATGACAAAGGCTGCGGTTTGTCATCCGGGCAATGCAGAACACACGTTAAAAACGATGACTCTGTTATGTGAGAGCAGTGTTTGTACGTCTACACACTGATAAATGTCTTTAGAGTCTTACAAATGGCGATTTTTGTTGCATTTTTCGACGTCTGCGTACGTTTCAGACGACATTTTAGTACTGGGATTTAAAAAAATTTCTGGCGAAATAATAAACCCCCCCCCCCTCGAAATAGCCCCCCCCTCGTTTAACCCCCCCTCAAAATTCTCACTCTGAAAAAATAAACCCCCCGGGGGTATTTCGAGGAAATACGGTATTCAACTATTTTTGGTGTTATAAGTCCCTATATACCGATTTTTGGTTATTTTTCATAATTTTTGCTTCTGTTCTCCCTACCTTCCCTCCTATGCCTTGAAAAAGCCTATATAATAGCCCAGAAAAATACGTTTTCTGTACTCGAGTACTTTTAAAGAGTATACGTGATAGTACACTGGGTAAAAGTGAGTACAGATACTCAGAGGAACATAAACATTTTACTCAAGTACTCAGGTATACGTATTTTTCGAGTAGAGATAAATACGTTTTAACAAGTATGCCCCGACCAGCGTGATACATTAATTAACACGAAACACATTTGAATTGAATCTTAAGGATTGATCGATTATTGAACATATCTGAAAAAGTCATACACGTTGTAGTGCATTATTGTTGTGCGTTATGGTAGTGCGGCAATCGTAAATACACGATTGAAAAAGATCTACTGGCGTCTCGTCATTAGCTATAGTATTATTTTTTACACGTCCCCCCGCTCCGCTCGCCCACTGTGCCATTACGAAAAGAATAAGAATAAACTCAGTGGATAAACTCATTATTTACGAGGAAGTGTTTCTGCATTTAGCTGAAAATAACGTATGTCTTCCATTAAAATTTGAATGCATGGATTCCATTCGGTAGACGGTAGATTTTATTCAATCCGGATTTTTATGCGAGAACAAAACAGTTTGACAGGCATATGGTGAACTCGTTAACTAGGGTGTTAACAAAAACGTTTTGGCAGATAACGGAAACGGAAAACAAATTGCACTTGCCAGAAAACGTAAACGGAAAAAAATTTGCACTTGTCTGAAAATGGAAAAAAATGGAAGGCCGGAAAACGGAAACGGAAATGCAAAATTTTGCTGAAATTATGCCGGCAACAGAAACAATTTGCTGAAATTTTTCCGAAAATGGAACAAAAATTTGCAGAAATTTATCTGGACTTAAAAAAATATTTTTGCAGTAATCATGCATCACAAAAGGTCACAGGTGGTGTGCACTTGAAACATAACAATTGCGGGTTTGGTAATAACCCCATCTACACTACTACTCAACTCCTTGGGGGGTAACCAGATTATATGACCTCGGATAATCATAAAAAAGTAAGAGATACAACAGAGTTTACAAGTTTCACGTATCTGAAGTTACAAAAACTAATTGAACAATGTTTGCATGGGAAAACAGAAAAGCTTATACACAAAAGAGTTTCATCAATCGAATGAACAAATTTCACGTCTTGCATTGACAGCAGGTTTTTTATCCAACATCCATCGACTTGGACTTCTGCTGCACTTTCCTTGATGTGTTGCATGAGGGCTTGACCATTCGGCAACATTTGCAGAATCAGCAGTCTTCCCAAATCAATAGGCGGGTGGTCGTAACTTGATGTCGCAGGTTGACAAATCAGCCAAATCAGTTTGTGTGGTGATGTTGCGCAGACTGGCCAGGTAGTTGGGATTTTCAAGAAGAATCGAGCCATTGGCAGCAAACATCTTGACTCCAAGTTTTGTGAGCATGTCTCTCTCTTCACGTCTTTGTGAGCACGTCCGATACAGATTTGGATACAGATAAAAATTATGAATGATACAAGAACCTGGTAGAAAAAACACCATATTGGAAAAAGATAAATACAGATTGGAAAAATGCCAGAAAACTGAAAATTGAGCCAGAAAATGGAAAAATGGCCTGGAAAAATGGAAACGGAAAGGTAAAAATTTTTCTGCCGGAAAACGGAAAAAAATGGGCCGGAAAAACAGAAACGGAAAGGTAAAAAATTTTCAGCTGCCGGAAAACGGAAAATGGAAAGGTAAAAAATTTTTAGCTGCCGGAAAACAGAAAACGGAAAGGTAAAAATATTTCAGCTGCCGGAAAACTGAAAATGGAAAGGTAAAAAATTTTCCTGCGGAAAGGCGGAAACAGAAAACGGAAACGGAAATTTGACACCCTAGTTGACACCCTCACAGAACTGACCAAATTAATCCAAAAAAACATGTGTGTGCGAAAGAACCAAAAATGACCCTGATTTTTGTCCATCACTAAAATTTTCTGAGTCATTTGGTAAAATTTTTAAAATCGCTGTGAATATAATAAAATTCTCATCTCACATGTGATGTAAATAATGACAAATTACCTTACTATATTAATTAATATATAAATGTAGTTCAATTCAAATTTTGTCTGTGAGATTTCACTAATTTTATTGTAAAATTTGTTGATGATCATCTCTTAAGTGTGAGATACGAGTGTTACTTACAATGAAATGAGGTTTGATTGTGACATCATTTAGAATATTGCCCTCCATCAAGTCCATAGAGTTTACCTACACTTGTATTGGGAATTTCAAAAGGATTGGTTCCAGTTCCCAGTTCTCAATTCCACATGGTTTTGGTTCGGATATCGGTTGACGGTACCTTAGCATT
Source organism: Sphaerolaimus hirsutus (assembly GCA_964036195.1). Lineage (NCBI taxonomy): Eukaryota > Metazoa > Nematoda > Chromadorea > Monhysterida > Sphaerolaimidae > Sphaerolaimus > Sphaerolaimus hirsutus. Next base: position 22,687,649 of record OZ038455.1, read on the forward strand.
TTTGGTTCCAATTCTCGGTTCCGGTTCCAAAGTTGAGTTCCAGTTCGGATCTCTCCCCAAAATTTCAGTTTCCGGTAATACCGTATTTCCTACCGGGTAATTTCATACCCCCCCCTCGAAATACCCCCCCCTCGTTTGACCCCCCCCCCCTCTCGGGACCACTGTGAAACAATCACCCCCCCTCGAAATACCCCCCCCCCAAATTGAGTGTAAAGGGAACGTACATGACAATAACTGTAGTTTGTGTTCTGTGTACTGCAGCACACACGTTAAAACAATGTCGGTGTCACGTTAGAACAGTGTACATACCATCTACATTCTAATATTAGTCTACAGAACCTTATAAATGGCGGTTTTTGTCGCTTTTTTCGACGTCTGCGTACGTTTCAGAGAGTAGTTTTTTTCTGAGAACTATGACTAAACAACTTTGGAGATGAATGTGAATGCATCGTATTTATGCTTGGTATGAAAACTTAATTAAATACCAAATATAATAAACAGAGCCATGTATTTACACCATATTTGCTCGGATAATTCCCCTGGTGGATTATTATTTTGTCAGATTATTTGAGGGTGAATTATTGAATGGGATCAATTATTATTTTGTCAAAATATTCAAGAATGTTTCTATCATGTTATATCACAGAATATGCATTATAAGCCAAATGACATGCCATTTTTGCTCTAGTTTGGAATCATGACCGTATTTATTCTAATAGAATGGCATCAATCCAAAAGAACGGCACCTCCAATAGAACGATAGGTTTTGGCATGTCTTTGCATTCACGAAAACAATAGTATGGTAGCCTCCAATTAGACGGCAAGGCACCCCCAATACCGGCAGATGCTCAGCCATAATGTAAACCCGGCCGTAATGTGCCCCTACCCGGCCGTAAAGTATGGGGTGCTACATTAGGGCTGGATCTAATTTGCGGCTGGGTTTACTTTACCTCGGGGTTTACATTCCAGCCGGGTTCACATTCCGGCCGGGTTTACATTCCGGCCGGGTTTACATTCCGGCCGGGCAGGGGGATTAGCGGGCAGGACCGACGGGGGCGCGGTGTGGCAAACACAAACTGCACAATACAAATAAGGTGCATCAGAATGCACGTTTCATTTGTGGGGAGGGGGGGGGGGTTATGCATCATTCAAAAATATTGAGCTCAGGAGCTGTTGCGGTCTTGGTGGCCAAACATAAAGGGCAATGCATTGTTAGGCCTTATTTGTATTGTTATGTGCCCTTTGTGTTTGCCGTACCACGCCCCCCGTCGGTCCCACCCGCTAATCCTCCCCTCTCGGCTGGAATGTAAACCCGGATGGAATGTAAACCCAGCCATAAAGTAAACCCGACCGTAATGTAGCACCCCCTACTTTACGGCCTGGTAGGCATACATTACGGCCGCTACACCCTCCCCAATACCGGGGGTGCCGTGCCGTTTAATTGGAGGCTGCCATACTATTGTTTTCGTGAATGCAAAAACATGCCAAAACCTATCGTTCTATTGGAGGTGCCGTTCCTTTGGATTGATGCCATTCTATTAGAGGAAATACGGTATATGATCCCAAACTTGAGCAAAAATGGCATGTCATTTGGCTAATAAAGCATATTCTGTGATACAACATGATAGAAACATTCTTGAAAATTTTGACAAAATAATAATTGATCCCATTCAATAATTCACCCTCAAACACAGCAAAAAATGGATCCGTGAAGCGTGTGGAAGCGGCCTGGATGCGCGTGAAGCGGCGCGCTTCCACACGCTTCCACCAACATCACGAAAATTTCGGTGAAGTGTATTCCACACGCTTCACCTAGCTTCACCGCGCGCTTCACGCGCATCCAAAAATGTGGAAGGCAATTCACGGCGCTGGCGCTTCCACACGCTTCCCGTACGTATACATGTGTGTGGGAGCGCCATGTAAGGAAGCGTGAAGTGCCTTCACGTAGATTTTTGTGATGTGTGTGGAAGCACCGGCTTGCTTGGTGAAGCGTCGGGAAGTGTCGGCGTGAAGGTATACGCATACGTTGGCGACATACTAAATTTATTCATGTTGACCCATGAGTAAAGGGAAAGAAAAACTTTACGTTTACTTTCGAAAAAGTTCATTACCTTTAACAACTCTGATGTACATGGTCCGGCTGAAAAGTCACCGGGCAGTGCTCGCCATTCGCGCTAGGGGTAAGCTACAATCATAAAAATTTTGACAGGTTAAGATATCAGGTGTTTTGAGTTTTCACCCAAATTCATTCCCAATTCCAAAGAGCACCATTTGTACATCAGTACAAAATGACCGAAATTGTAACCCCAACAGTTCCTCAGTGGGTGGAGCTAGAGAGGTGAAATTTTGGGTGAAAACTCAAAAGACCTGATATCTTAACCTGTAAAAATTTTATGACCGTAGCTTAACCCTAGCGTGAATGGCGAGCACTGCCTGGGGAGTTTTCAGCCGGACCATAAACATACCAGAGTTGCAAAAGTGTATTTACACTTACCCGAAATACCCGGGTAAATGGGTATTTATATTTACACTTACACTTACACTTTCATAAAATACCCATACACTTTTTTTTACACTTTCCTGAGCAAAATACCCGGGTACAGAAAGTGTATTTTTTTCTTTCAGATGGCCCTGTTTTATGCTTTTGAGAAAGCATAAAATAGCGTCATGTACAAAAAATAACTGCACAGTGCACACATGCAGTTATGCATTGAATGTACAAAATATGGCAAATATACCAACTGGCGTTTGATCTCAAACCTTTGATCAGTACTCATGGTATTCTACAGTTTCATCATACTTTTGTAAAAAGAACAAGATCAATGGAAATTCACCAGCTGGACACAAAGTCAACTGGCTTTTGCATTGACATTTGCTGCATGTCCAATCTTGCATTTAAGCAGTGTGTATTGCATTGCTTAATCAGTAAATATCAACACTGAAAAAGTGCCATTATTAGTGAACTTCATACCACTACAGTATTTGCTAGTCTGAAACGTTTCATAAAAGGCAGTGAAATGTGAAATGATGTAAAAAATGACAAATATTTATATTGATCTAAAGGTGAAAACAGTGGTGTATTCTAATGCTCAACAGTGAGGGCTCTTTCAAAAAAAAATTTTACACTTACACTTTTTTTACACTTTCCTAGGTATTTTTAAAATACCTTACACTTTTGGTATCTGTTAGATCCTTGATATGTGATGTTGTTTTAGGTAGATTATATTTCCTCTAAGTTTCTTTAAATGTAAGCTTACTAGTGAAAACGACACAGTACGACAAGCCGAATAAACAGTTGCCCAGAAGCATCTTGTGTTTACAACTGGTGGACGAGCACTCCGTGCAGTGTTTTCTTTAAAACACACTAGTCGTACAAGTACTACCACATGAGTGGTAAAAATAATACAAATCCCACCTCTAATGGTGATGCCACCCAGAGCGGTGATGCTACCTTACGCGGTAATGCTACCCTTCGCGGTAATGCCACCCTGAGCGGTGATGCTACCCTACGCGGTAATGCTACCCTTCGCGGTAATGCCACCCAAAGCGGTGATGCTACCCTACGCGGTAATGCTACCCATCGCGGTAATGCCACCCAGAGCGGTGATGCTACCCTACGTGGTAATGCTACCCTTCGCGGTAATGCCACCCAGAGCGGTGATGCTACCCTACGCGGTAATGCTACCCTTCGCGGTAATGCCACCCAAAGCGGTGATGCTACCCTGCGCGGTAATGCTACCCATCGCGGTAATGACACCCACAGCGGTGATACCACCCACAGCGGTGATGCTACCCCTAGCGGTAATGCTACCCTTCAGGGTAATGCCACCCAAGCCGGTGATGCATCACATGAACAAAATGTTTCATCTCTTTCAGAACAGGCAGCCATGGCCTCTAGAATTCTTTTAGGGGAATCTCATCCATTGGTGATACAAAATTCAAACCCTCTAATTTCAGCCCGCACTAGAAGTAAACTGCCATCCCATATGGGACAAAATCAAACAAACGCCGATTTCTGGACAGAAAAATATAAACAATTGTCTGGAAAAGTAGAAAAATCCACCCAACCCAGGATCAGTTCAACTGAAATAGCGAGCAATACTGTGAACTCAAGCGAGATTGCAACTAATAGAACACCCGAAAACCTACGCACTACAATTCCCTTAGCTAGGGTAGATGAAGAATCGCCTAGAAGCACTTCGTCACTAATTGAAATGGGACAGGTGACCAACTTGGTAGATCAATTACAAGTAAATTTAACGAAAATGTTTTCTTCAAATTTGCACGAAATGCAACTGGCTATGAAAACAAATTTGACAGAACAAGCGAAAATGTCTCAAATGTTGAGTTCCCGAGTAAATGAATTAGAAAATCATGTCGCCATTCTAACAGACCAAGTTTCCATTCTGTCATCTTCAAATTTGTCGGGTTATCACCACTCCAGCTCACATCCGCCTAATATAACCCAACCAGAACTACAGACTGGAACCCCAGAAACTCCAGAAACACCAACTGTGACAATTCTGTCCCCGGAACAGAATAACTGTGTAAATAACCCTACAACAAATCCCACAGTAGATACACTGAGCACGTCATCAGTGATTGTGAACACTCCCTTGCCCACACTGTTGCACACCATTCCAGTATTTAAAGGTGAAAAACAGAATTTCAAAGACTGGAAAGAAACCGTGGAACAACATTTGTTCCTGCTACCCCCAGCGAGTATTGCTCAATTTTGGAACATCGTGTTTCGAGTCAAACTGGAAGGATCGGCAAAAGAATTATTCAAATCCTTCACAAAAGAGCAAAAATTGGATTATAATTTTGTTCTGGAAGAGCTAGAAAGTACCTACAAAACTCATAGCTTACGCTTGCCCATTGTCCAGTGGGAAAAACTGGCACAATTTGATGATGAATCTTGCATCAAATTTCTCACCAGAATAATGAGTAAACTTCCAAATGAATACATGAAACTACTACCGGGAGAACAGCGAAAAACACTCATTCTAATGCGGTTCTTAGGAGGGGTACAACTGAATCGATTTGACAAATCAGTGATCTTTGACTTGCATTTGAAAATACAGAATGGAGAAGTCTCGGAACCCAGACACGCGGCGCAGAAATTAGATGAATACCTGTTCAACCTGGAACGGCTAGGATATCAACCGAGGAAACAATTTACGCGTACAGAAAATAGTGGAAAAAATAATGGAAAAACGCAAGCTCAACCAACGCAGAAAACTAATTTTGGGAAAAATTCAGATTTTCCTAGTAAATCACAGAACAAAATGGAACGCTCAGCGAATAAATGCGCTAATTGTGGTAAATATGGCCATAAACCAGCTACCTGTTGGATGATACCAGGAAACAAACCAAGTGACACAAAAAAGTTTCAACCGCCAACGGCAGGTTACAGCGGTGTTAACAAATTTGGTCCAGGTGCAACCCATAACACGGCTATGCCAAATAACCACAAAAAAGAAATGAAAGGGCCTATGGTGAAAGAAAAAACAGCTGTTTTCGCAGCCGACTCCGACAGATCTGGTTCCGAAGAAAATTCCGTTCATGAGAATCAAGAAGATGACGACAATAAGGATGATGCAGGTGACTCAATTTTCACTATTGAAATTTATAAAAAATTAATTCATATTATTTTTCTATTCTTTCAGACATTTCGCACAACGACAACCAAGAAAACTCAGAAAGTTCCCTGGTTGAAGAAAATACACCCGAATATGGAATGTATTTGCAAACAGTTGCTGGACTGCAGTCAGATAGTGAATAAATTAAAAAATAATGATTTTAAATTAAGTTTCGAAAAAATTAAAAATTATGCCTACTGTCATACTAATTATAATAATAGCCCCAATGAAAAATCAGACATGTTAACCTCAAGTACAAATATTAATCAAAAATTAATTCCCACAACAGTGAAAATTGAAGGTGTTGAAGTCCCTGCAATAGTAGACACTGGAGCATCACGCTCAATGCTTTCATCTAAAGTTTTTAATAAAATTTGCTCTTCAGCAAACATTTTAACAAATAAACTTCTAACAAGGGTGAATACTATTATTCATCATGCTTCAGGATATACCTCCGCGAGTCAGCTAAAACAAGCTGTTTTGCATCTTTCACACACAGATATAAATGGAAATACCAAGTCTGCAATCATTCCATTCTTAGTAAATTTTACCAAAAATGCAACCAATCATTTACTCCTGGGCATGGATATTCTACCGAAATTGAATATTTTACCAGAAATACTCAGAGCCTTTAAAAAACCACAAGAAAATAATAAAAAACAAAATTTTAACATTTTTCCGTTACAAAAAACAATTCTTACACCCAACTCAGTCACACCAATCAAAATAGCTATTACAGGCTGGGATAATAAATTAGCAGGAATTTGCAGATTTCAAAAATTAGCAATAGCAAATCCATGGCTAGATGCCATTGATGTTTTTATTCCACCCTCAACACAAAAAGAAAATCCTATAATCTGGGTATTAAATAATTCAAACTCATCAATTGTAATGAAAAAAACAATGCATATTGGACATTTTTATTCATCTAGCCATCTAGAGTTAGATACAGAATTTGTCATGCCAGCAGTAGTAGACCCAGTCCCACCAGACTTTGTACCCCCAAATCCAGACTTTCCTACAAAACCGGCAGATCGGATAAAACACATTTTACAAAACCTACCACAAAAAAATATAGTCTCGCTAACTGAAAATGAAACGTTACAATTCAAAAAACTTTTGGCTGATTTCCATGACATTTTCAGTTGCGGCGAATTTGATGTAGGCTGCACAACTTTGGTAGCACATTATATTAATGTAGACCCAGCACAAAAACCCATAAAACAGGCAGCAAGGTATGAAGCCCCTCATAAAAAACCTTACATAGTTTCCACAATAGAACAACTACTGGCCAGGAAAATCATTGAACCCTGTGATAGTCCATGGGCCAGTCCCATTACCGTAGTTAGAAAGGGTACTGATGATTGGAGACTCACAATAGACTATAGAATGGTGAATAGTATTTCACGGGTCCAATCATACCCCCTTCCACAAATTGGACACATTTTAACAGAGTTTTCAGGGAGAACAGTGTTTAGCAGCCTAGATTTGAAACATGGATTTTACAATCTGCCACTAGGAAATGAAAAAACGAAAGATATAACTGCATTTGTCTGCAGTTTAGGACAATTTAGATTCTTACGGTGTCCTATGGGAGCCAGTGGTAGCCCGGCTTCTTTTCAAAGATTAATGAATATCATGTTGCGAGGTCTAGTGGACAATCCAGCTAGACCCTGGTGCCGAACTTATTTGGACGACATTCTAATTACTAGTGATAACAATGAACAGCACTTACAGCATTTAGAAAAACTATTCAAACGACTAAGATGGGCAAATCTTAAATTAGGCCCTAAAAAATGTCTTTTTCTAGTAGAAAATCTAAAATATTTAGGACATGAAATCAGTTCAACAGGAATAAAACCAGCATTTGATAGAATAAAAGCTGTAGTTGAACAGAATAAGCCAGAAACATTACAAGACTTACGTCGATTTTTGGGGAAAGTTACCTATTTTAGCCATTTCATTCCAGCTTATGCAAACTTAGCAGCCCCACTTTATAATGCAATTTCAGTGAAATTCTCGAAAAAGGGTTCTACTACATGTGAATGGGATACAGAAATGATAAATGCTTGGAAATTATTAAAAAAGGCAATGACTTCAGCCCCTTGCTTAGCACACCCTCGATATGATGGAACGGAATTTATCTTGCAAAGTGACGCATGTAAATATGGTCTGGCAGCGGTATTACTACAGAAAGGAGTAGACCAAAAAATACATCCCTTAGCGTTTGTCAGCAAAAGAATCCATGCTGAATATACACACTGGAGCGCAGCCATGTTGGAAGCTTTGGCCATTGCATGGAGTTTAAGACGCCTATCCCCCATTATAGAAGGACAAAAAGTAGTCATACAAACTGATAATTCCGGGATAGTACAGGCATATAAATCGCCACATCACAGTATTTTGGAACGTTGGTCCATGTACTTACAGAATAAAATAATTAGAATCGAGCATAGATCAGCTCAATTTAATAAAATCGCAGACCAATTAAGTCGATGCCCCATCCCCGAGCATTCCAACATGCCTGACCAAGACTTATTAGAAGCAGCCGATTTAATTGATTCATTACCACATTTGACTCCAAATCTGGAAGCAATAAATCTGGGAGAAATAACACAATGCCATGAAAATGAAAAAACAACGAAAGAAATTAAAAAAAATAACATCAACACCACAGAAATTGATGCAAAAACGGACACTAGTAAACTAAATACTTCAGCACTTATGACACCGGATTTCAACTGGCCCCCGGAACAAGATAAAGACCCTGAGATACAAACAGTAAAAGTAAATTTGCAAAAAGGAGTTTTTTATAAAAATGCAATTTTACATGAAAATGTAGTTTACATTTTATCTCCATACTGGGATAATACGTTTGTAATTTGGGTACCAAAACACTATCAACCTGCTTTTTTGGCAGAAGCACATGCTGGAATCTATGCAACACATGGAGACGTTTCTGCAACGTTGGCCCTTTTAACCCATTACGCTGCTTGGCCACACATGAAAAGTCAAATTCAAGAATATTGTAGAAAATGTTCGCAATGTCATGAAATGAAACCACACATTCATGGAACAGCATCCTTGGGCACTACACCTACTCCTGCAGTTCCTTTCCACACAATTCATATTGACACCACAGAAATGCCTAAATATAAAGGATTTAAATACTTATTAGTAGCAGTAGATGCCCTCTCAAGGTATTCAATTGCAATTCCATTACGAAACCGGAATTCACAAAACATAAAAAATACACTGATAAAACATGTTTTTGCCATTTTTGGAGCACCAGTGCAACTTATTTCAGATAATGCACAAGAATTTTTATCAAAAAAATTTCAAGAATTTTTAACATTTTGGTCTGTAAAACATATAACAGGCCAAACATATCATCCTCAAACAAATGGTATTGCTGAACGGGCAATTAGATCCATTGCTACTATTCTAAGAATTATATTGCATGAAAATAATTCTAAAGACTGGCCAGCATATGCTTCTGTTGCTACACTGAAAATGAACATGAAAACACATGTACTAACCCAAAAACCACCATTTCTAATGGTTTTTCATCGTTTACCGAAATTCAATCATCTAACTTTACTAGTACTAGAGTCATTAAATCCGCAACAAACTTGGCGTAAAGCGCAATTAGCTACTCAAATTGCTAAAAATAAATATAACACTTGGTTCAATCTGAGACAAAAAGTTAAAGTCGCAGATAAATTTAACATCGGAGATTTAGTGCTCATAAAAGCCAGTAACAGAAATAAATTAGATCCACTATATACTGGACCTTTTGAAATCATAAAAATTATTAATAATTTAGCAACTTTACGCCAAGTCGAATCAAAACCGAGCACTAAAACAAACGAAATCAATGCACGGGTGGATGCCATTTATAAAATTCCAACCATAAAATAAAATTCAGCAGACACCCAGCATGTGATTTAAACAAAATAGTTGGCACACAGCCAACTACAAAATGACCGCGAAATGATAAAAAAACAACAAACACAAAAAGCAACCTTTGCGAAACAAACACATTCATGCTCTAAGCAGAGGGTCCGGCTTCACTGCTGCTCAGAAAATCACCCTGCATAAAAACGTGGTGCACCCTCCCACCATACGGGAAGTCTGCATGGTTAAATTAAGATCATAGATTGATTAAATAAAGTCTAAGAGTAATCTAACATGTCATAAAATGTTAAAATAAAAAAAACGTGAAAATGTCAAACAATCACAACACATGTCAAGATATCTGAAAATGCTGAAACATGCTTTTACCAAAATTCAAATAAAATAGAACAGACCCTCAGGCTGATTGGACAGGATGCCTTCTGGCATATTCAACCATTCGGGATGGTTCTGCACCTCTTCGAAATAGGGCATTAACGTCATCCCGCGAAGGCGAATCTGTACATAATAAATATTCGATTTCCATCCAATTAACAAATATTGTTTAGAAATTAGCGTTAAAAAAAAATACCATATTTTATATTTATCTAATTTAGTCTAATTAACGTTTCCATATTTATCTAATTTTACTACTATTCAACCGCTTATTCGGTTTATCTTAACATAAAAGTTTAAAAAACAAAAAATTTATTTTATTTAAAATGTTTATTTAAAAAACAAGTTTATTTAAAATAAAACCATTTTACCGGAACCGGAACCTCTTCATCGTGGCCACCAGGCACACTGCGGCCATTTTGGCGCATTAGGCCTTCAAAGCGGCCCTCCGTCCGCACACGTTGCATATTTTCATAGTCGATGCACAGCTTGCTCTGCCCATCCACATTCCGGTCCAACGCCAAAAACTGCATTTCAATGTAGGCCGTGCGAGACAAGGGAGGCAGCAAACGGCCGCGCACTCGCGAGCTAAAAACAAAATGAACATAATAATAATTAATTAATTATTATATCAATTAAAATTATTCCAATTAGAAACACTTAAATGTATACTCTATGTACTCTTGAAAAACGCCAATTCCAGTTGCAATTATCTTAATTGGGCAGAAAATAAGCCATACATAATTCTGCTTTGAAATTATCTTAATTGTTCAGAAATTAATCCATACATAATTTTGCTTATTAAACATAGACCTAATTACCAACTAACCGGTCAGCAAACACCTTAATTCCATACATTTTGATGTTGCCAATTTCGAAGTGCATATTATTAGCCCGGCGGGCATGTAGGCCCTCGAAAATGCTGCTCACGATGTCGGGCAACCCGCCCAGTGAGCCAGCCGGAGATTCGCGGGTAATCGAGATCTTAAAAGAAAGAAAAATTAATAATTTTAATATTTAACATTTTAATTGGCAAAATATTTCAAGTTTCAAATGTTTTAAGTTTTCTAATAATTCTTAATTCTATTTTGACATCTAGATATCTAACAAAAAGATTTTGGATTTTGGATTTTGAAACCCTCCAAAAATAACAAAGTAAATAAATTAAAAATTACCAAAGCCCCGTCGCCCCGGCCTTCTTCAGGAAATAGCCCCACGTCGCCAAAATGCATATTCTTCATAAATTCGAAAATTTTCGGGCAAAGGAGCGGTTCACACCCGGGACATTCACATATTGAAATGTTCAGAACCCCGGGTATGAACCGAGGGTACCCGTTCTCCTCACAGAACCGACGCAAGTGACCGTCGTTGCATTCGTAATAGGCCTGAAAAAGGTACGGCTCTCAATAAAGTCAGAAAACCCGGGAAAACTATACTCTCTTTTTTTTTTAAAAATCTCATTTTTTCAAAATTTAGTTTTTTCAAAAATTCTACCACCCGATAAATGCCTAAACTAACCAGAATTTGATGGTGCCCTGGCCTCTCCACGCGGCCATCTCAGAATAATCTCGGGCGGGCCGGAACGAGAAATAAACGAAAAATTGACCACATTCACGTGGCCATGCAACTTTTCCTCCACGGCATACCATTTTTCGTTTTCAAACATGCCAGACAGATCGTACCGCTGGCGAAACCAAGCTGTATCCATTTCGGGCATGGAAAAGGGCCGCAGGACTTGGGGGCGTCGAGCCATCATTAATTCGGTCGGATAACGAGCTTCGGTGCCGCGCGGCGAACGCAACATTCCTAAATACAAAAAGAGCACCTTGTGTACTGCCGACAAAACATTAACTATTGAAAAATACCATCAGAACTAACTGCACTGTAATCAGTTCGTGAAAAGGGCAACCCTGAAAGCACGTCGATAAAGAGACGCGGCGCAAAATTTCGAAAATTTTATTTTATTTTCAAAAAAATATTTGGATACGAGTAACATTCTCTGAAACCAGCCGTTAATTGGATCCGCCTTTACAGCGATAAAAGGATTGCAACGTCACCAGAAAAACGGAGAAGTGTTCACATAAAATCAACGATCAAAATGTTGGCCGCATGCCAAGCCATTGTTGATCTAGCAAAAACACTGTTCCAAGGTTTCTGCGGTTACCATGCAAACTTTTTGCGTCGTTGCACAGTTTGCACGGCACATATTGAAGGTCTGGCTAATGCCATCTCAAAAACAGAAAAAGATTATGCCACGCTGACAACTCAGTTTATGGAGTTACAAGTGGAGCACGGAAAAACGTTGCAAGAATTATATGATCTGAAACAACGTCAAGGCATCCGTTCGGATTTCCTGACACCACAATCGAACGTGTGTTTCTATTCCACTTTTTTGGATTGAGGTTGAATGAAAATGGATAAATAAAAATGAAATTGAAGTGAAAATTATCGAAATATCGAAATCCGTAAAACTATTTCAGTAAACTAAAAATTTGGTTTTTAAATAAATATTTTAAATAAATTCAGTCCCCATTGTTCATATACCATACTTCTTGCATAGGCAACTGTGACAGAGTACCTATCGCAACAAGCTAGGCTACAACCAGCACCTATCAGCGGGACGCTGGCAAAAAATCAGGGACAAGAGAATTCGCCTCGGGGTCGCGGACATTTCAACCATAGAGGCTACAAGGGCCACCACCCCTACAGAGGATACTATAAAAACCGTGGTGGATACAGAGCCAAGTACTGGGTACCAAATGTCAGTAGAATTTTGGTTTAGACTTTTGAGTAATTTTTCAATTCCTCCAGAAACTATGTTTAAACAAATTTAGTATCCCAAAAGTTTTGGGTATATCCTTATTTTTCCCTAACTCACACTGAATGAATTGCAGGACAAAGAATCCTCTCCTGGCCCGTTGGCTAGCTCAACACCGTCACCCTCCACGGGAACGACTACAAGCACCTCGCCTGATTTATTCGAGGCGGCTGTGCAGGAAGCAACCAGACGCATTGAGCTGAAAATGAACAAGCCCAGTGTTCCCGCCCCCACCGAACCACCGGCAGCTCTGAACACAACCGATGCCTCAGTTTCATCCAAGCTGAACAAGCTCAAGATCAAAAAAGTAAAAGGTGGACATCAAGTGTCTGTAGTATCAGAATTGAAAGCGGATGTGGGCACTGGTGCGGGGGACACTACAATGACTAATGCTACTGAAATTCTCGAAAATATTGCGGATTTACCATTGGAAACTTTTACGTGTTAGATTTAAATTTATTAAACATTTTAGAAATGGTCTCCTGGAAATCTTTAACTTGATTCAAAATTATTTTAAAAGAAAAAATTCTCTGAAAGTATAACAAAAATTCTCTGAAAGTATAACAAAAAAGTAATTAAGAATTTTTTCAGACCAAAAATCATTATAAATAGGATGTATTCTTACCCGCTACTCATCGTTACTCAATAATCTCACATTTCTACTTTGCAGACACGACAGGCAAACCCGACCCGGAAAAACCGACTACATCATCCACAACTGTACCGCCGACTGAATCGGAAACGCAGCCCATGCAAAGTGAAGAGTCGGGAGAAAATTCAGAATAAACTTGATCCAAGATTTGAATGAAATTTAATTCTTTTTTGTCTCAAAAGGGGGAATGTGTTAGATCCTTGATATGTGATGATGTTTTAGGTAGATTATATTTCCTCTAAGTTTCTTTAAATGTAAGCTTACTAGTGAAAACGACACAGTACGACAAGCCGAATAAACAGTTGCCCAGAAGCATCTTGTGTTTACAGTATCCATACTCAAAATTTGGAAAGTGTATTTACACTTACACTTACACTTTCCAAAAATACCGGTATTTTAACAACTCTGAAACATACCACAGTTTAGTAGTAGGATTTTTTTAAGCTAAAACAGGAGATGGTAGTGCAAATGGGGAACTGTGGTATGTTTATGGTCCGGCTGAAAACTCCCCGGGCAGTGCTCGCCATTCACACTAGGGGTAAGCTACGGTCATAAAATTTTGACAGGTTTAAACATCAGGTGTTTTGAGTTACCACCCAAAATTTCACCCCTCTAGCTCCACCCACTGTGGAACTGTGGGGGTTACAATTTCGCTCATTTTGTACTGATGCACAAATGGTGCTCCAGCTCAATGCTGCTTTAAGTTGTGATCATGAAACTTTGGCTAGTGTAAGCCACCGGTGTTGGCAATGTGCCAGCACTAACCAACATTAGCTATGATATCATAAGCCTAGTTCATATTGTCATTGCTGTCACTACTAGTGATGTAAAGGCACCGGGGCACCGGTGCCCCGGTGCTGGGCACCGAAGGGCACCAGCACCGGTGCTGGTGCGGTGCCGTTGCAATCTTCAGGGGTGCCATGCCGGTGCCGGTGCCATTTTTTTCAGAACAGCACCGGTGCCGGTGCGGTGCGGTGCCATTTTTTTGCCGGTGCCAAAGGTGCTAGCACCAGGGCCAAATAAAAGGCACCGGGAAAGGCACCGGCCAAGGCTTCATGTGCTGTGCAATTTTGTCCATAGTATGTGCTTATTCATATTTCAAAAAACAGCGATATATTTACCCAACCGTTTTTGCCTATTTTGTAAACCTCCCATCAAAAAATATACCTACTGTGAAATCCATTATACCCGATACGTGATCTGATGAGCGAATCTAAAATTTTGTTGAATTTTAAATCATTTTTATATTTTATATTTATCTTACTTGTTTGTTCAAAATTTGTTGTCAGTTTATGACAAGGATAGTTCCATTCTCTGTACAGCAACGACTCCGATCAGTAGACAATAGTGGCTATGGACATTCCAGTGAATTAAATATTTTATCTTTCATTTGTAATCATTGTAATTGCTTCATAAAAGTGATTGCCACATCAATCTGATCATTTTAAGTGCTCAACCATCAAAATCGGTTGAAAATTCATGGAAATATGCATTTCCAAAAGTGAGACCACTGAGAAACTGCCCGATATTTAGTTCAGAAATTCCAGCCCGGTGCGGTGCCTTTCGGTGCTAGCACCGGCAACCCGCCGGTGCCCTTCGGTGCCGGTGCCATTTTTTCCAAAAGGCACCGGTGCGGGTGCGGTGCGGTGCCATTTTCTGGCCGGTGCCCCAGGGTGCCAGGTGCCCTTTCCATGCGTTGGCAAAGGTGCCGGTGCGGTGCGGTGCCATTTTTCCCGGTGCCTTTAACATCACTAGTCACTACTCTCACTACCAAATTCATCATTCTGCCTCTCCTTCTCAAAAAGTAGTTTATATGGGATGCATTTTGCATGCACACTGCTGTTGAACACAGGTAATGTGTCCACTACAGATTAGTAATGAAACATGGGGAAATTTTTAACACATAACTCACTTACTGCACATTTCAAAACAACATTAAAATAACTGCATTACAACATGATCTCAGATGATCACCAAAAACATCCATCACAGTTCCCACGTTTCTTGCACATCACCCTGATCTGCATATTTATTTTACCTAAATTGCAATGATGTTGATAAAAGTATTGAATATTATCAGCACATTACCAACACTGGTGGCTTACACTAGCCAAAGTTTCATGATCACAACTTAAAGCAGCATTGAGCTCAAGCACCATTTGTATTTACATCAGTACAAAATGACCGAAAGTGTAACCCCCACAGTTCCACAGTGGGTGGAGCTAGAGGGGTGAAATTTTGGGTGGTAACTCAAAACACCTGATATAATTACCCTGTCAAAATTTTATGACCGTAGCTTACCCCTAGCGCGAATGGCGAGCACTGCCCCGGAACTTTTCAGCCCGACCATATTACACGTTTAGAGTAGTTTAGGCAATAACTTTCAACAAGCTATTTGTAATGCGCAAAAAAAAAATTCTAGAAAGCTTTCAAGTTGTTTGCGACAAAACAATTAGGTAGATATTATTGCTACTCAATGGTGGCCTATTTCAATCAATGTTGGAGTGGTCCAAATGAAAACGGCTTCCTTATTGCCAATTTTACTTGTTGCAATGTTTTTGTCGCTGGTCCGCAGTGACATCTGAAGTGGTTTTGCGTGGGATCGTGGCGCTAACGCCTTTTATTGGCGTCAAAGGCACCAGTTCCATGGCGCTTGGCGGCGCTATTTGTTGATGGTGCACAGATACCGCTGAAAATTGATGTTTTGTGTGTGTGTGTGCAAGTGCTGTGATGTTAACTGTACTGTCATGGTGTGAATAGTACAGCAGAGTTTTTAAAAGATGTAAATATTCATGCGTAAACACGAGTAAAGCACTTTTTACCCAAGAAAACGTTCACTAAGAATCACTTATTTTCACGCATTTTTGCCAATTTTCACCTTCAAATTTACTAGTTCATGTTGTAAACTAATACTTTTAACAACTCTGCACCCTAAAATGCTGCCCAAATCGCAGCTATGCTGGTGCCATTTCTTCGGTTTACGTCCTGGCGTCAATTGGCACGTCCAGTGCTATTTGGCGCTCCGGCGCCATTTTTCCTGGTGCCAATCCCAAGCCCTGTAAAGTGTAAAGTAAAGTGTCAAATGTAAAGTCAAATGCAAAGTCAAATGTCAATTGTCATGCAAAGTTCAGTAATAAAATACTTTCTTTTTTGTTTTGATTGACACTTTACTTTGCATTTGACTTTACATTTGATACTTTACTTTACACTTTACAGGGCTTGGGACTGCCCCCAGGTGACATCTGGCGCCATTTTTTACGTATGGCGCCATTCTTACAACCGTTTTCACAATTTCACATCACTACACCTGGTCGAACTTTAATTACGGTGGAAAGACTCTTCATTCTAAATCATTAATTTGGAATGTGAGATAGAGTACACTCTCAAGTGGTAAACAAGAACTGCGGTGGGACTTTATGAATAAACCTACCTAAATACATATAAGCTATTTCTTCGGCAGTTTCACTAATAACAGCGTTTCACTAATAAACCAAAACCTAAATATTGTTACCTACGTATAAATCCGAACTTGTAGATTTGTTTACACTTTCACGTCCAAAACTTTCACGTCACCTAATAGTAGCATTTAATCGTTGCTTAATCGAACATTTGATATATAGCGATGACTAGTTGTAGGCAGTTGTTGAATGATTTCTTGGAAGAGTCCAGCCGGGGAAATGTAACCGGAGATGGCCAAATGGGATTGGATGGATTTTCCTGGTGCCACTCCCAGACCCTGTAAAAAGCCCTGTAAAATGTCAAATGTCATGCAAAGTGTCAAAAGTCATGGAAAATGCCCTGCAAAATGGCAAACGTACGTTTGCCATTTTGCAGGGCATTTTCCATGACTTTTGACACTTTGCATGACATTTGACATTTTACAGGGCTTTTTACAGGGTCTGGGAGTGCCCCCAGGATCGCACAGATAGAGCACATCGCTGTGAGGTACATCTTTCCGACAGGTATGTTGACCTTGACAACAACAAAATGAAGTAAAGTGACCAAATAAACAGTTTAGCATTTGATCAAATAATAGTTTCAGACAACAGGTATCAAGAGGCTCAGTACAGTCACTTTTGAATTTTCGAGTGTCTTTCTACTTTGCACTTTTGTACTGCATATACCGTAACCCTGGCAGACGAATAGATAGTTGAATAACTTTTGGGGGCAAACAAAGTGTCTTAAAAGGGTTCTCTACTTATTGGTTGCTGTATACTTTTTGGTACCTTCTGGGTGACAACACTCTGGAAAAAGTGTGGAAAAATTTTCTGTCTTTTTTCCAAAATTACTTTTCAAATTTAGCATTTTTTTCCAAAATTAGGCAGTTCTCAAATATTTCATTTCTTTCTCACATCACTATACATTGTCACATGAACGTGTCGACCCACAGAACTGCTGATCGGCTTCATGTGCCAGCCATTCAATCTGGCCGTGCTGCGGGGCAGAAAAATCCGCAACATGACATACACAATCTATCTGCGGGCGCTTTCCTGCATCTACCTGGTGCCAGTCCCGGACCCTGTAAATGGCGTGTGAAATGTCAAATGTCATGCAAAGTGTCTAAAGTCATGTAAAATGCCCGGCAAAATGGCAACTCGGTTGCCATTTTGCAGGGCATTTTACATGACTTTTGACACTTTGCATGACATTTGACATTTTACAGGGCACTTTACAGGTTCCTGTACTACCCCCAGGCCGTCAGCCCCCTCATGTTTGTGAGCCTGCTCAGAAAAAGCAAGATAATACCAAATTCCATCCTCACGAACTACGCGGTGGCGTTTTTCTGCGTCCACTTCGAATCGTACCTAATCAATGTGCTGCTATTCGCCGGTAATTTGGTCGTGGCCGCGATCGCGGCAAATGCTTTCTTGGTACCAATCCCAGACCCTGTCAAATGCCCTGTAAAATGTCAAATGTCCTGCAAAGTGTAAAAAGACATGTAAAATGCCCTGGAAAATGGCAAACACGTTGACTTTTGACACTTTGCTTGACATTTGACATTTTACAGGACATTTTACAGGGTCCGGGACTGCCCCCTGGGCGTGCTGAGGCCGCTGGCCGTGCAGCCGGGCAACAAAGTCATCGTGGGCACGTTGTTGACGCTGATTTCGGTGACCGCGGCCATACACTTGCCTGTTATGATGGACTCGCAGGTGCGCTTGACTACAGTATTTCTTCTATTGGTATTTCGCAAAAGCGTAAGGTAGGTGTGCATAAATACACTTTCCAAATTCTGAGTATTTTTACTAAAGTGTAGGGTATTTAAAATACTGATGAAAGCTGTTTTATGCATTCGGTGTCAAAACAGAGTCGGTGTTATTTTTTTACACTTTCCCAGTACCTGGGTATATTGGCCAGGAAAGCATAACAAAGTATAAGGGTATTTTATAAAAGCACAGGTTAAGTGTTAGTATAAATACCCAAATACCAGATACATATTTTTAGGTAAGCGTAAATGCACTTTCACAACTCTGTTACACACTTCTGACTGGATGTAAACTCCCCTCTCAGTATAATTCTAGCATGGAACATATAACATGAAGCACGCACAAGCATAACACTATCAAAACACCACGAAAAACCACTCACAGGTGAAAGAATTTGGAGACACTGACCTTCTGAACATGTTGCTCC
The DNA here is from genome assembly GCA_964036195.1 of Sphaerolaimus hirsutus. Lineage (NCBI taxonomy): Eukaryota > Metazoa > Nematoda > Chromadorea > Monhysterida > Sphaerolaimidae > Sphaerolaimus > Sphaerolaimus hirsutus. Next base: position 22,706,685 of record OZ038455.1, read on the forward strand.
CAGACAAAAGACTGGATGCCTCGCAAGCGTACTGCGCAGTTGACCTTCCAAAAATTGCAAAACTCACACGACGAGCAAAATTCGTAACCGCGGCCATTTTCGAGCTGTTTTTGCTGGTGCCAATCCCAGACCTTGTAGAATGCCCTGTGAAATGTCAAATGTTATGTAAAGTGTCAAAAGTCATTTAAAATGCCATGCAAAATGGCAAACGTACGTTGCAGGGCACTTTACATGACTTTTAGCACTTTGCATGACATTTGACACTTTACAGGGCATTTTACAGGGTCTGTGACTGCCCCCTGGTCTCCATTTTGGGCTCATATCTGGGCATTTACACGAGCTACATGATGAATCGAGCAAATCTCAGACAGATGAGTGCCAGCATGAAATTCCGCACCGGGCTGACACGACACATGAACAAGAGAGCTAGTGCTAGAGCCGATATGCCGCAGTTGCGAAGGAATATCAAAAAGGTGGGTCAAAGTGTGAGGATGGCAGAAAAAAATAGAGTAAATTGAAAATGTTTTTTTCTTCTATTTTTATTGGAAAAAAAACTTGAAAAGCAATTTTTATATAAAAAGGAGAAATTTCGAAACTTGAAAAGTATTATATTTTAGATTTTTCAGTATTTTTGTCAGATGTGACAAAAAACGCCTGAAAAAGTAATGGCATGGCAAGCGGCGACGACCCTGAAAAATTGTAAAACGAACGCACACACAACCATCGGAAACCTATCCGTATGGGAACTTGGCACGGCGCCATCTTTTTGACATCGCTATAAATATAAATAAAATAGGGTAAAAATAGATATATGACTATGTATATAACTATTCATGTATACATATGAAAATAGCGATTATGAATGTAAAAATTGGCAAAATGGAGCACATTTTTCAGCGATATTGAGCAAAAAAAATTGGACAAACATCTCTAGGATTTAGACCCGGGTCAAATCGCTTGGCTAGCTTGGACTAAAGGACAAGTACTCATACGTGACCCGATCCCAACCATCCAATCCACACGCAGGTGACCAGAACCCAAAACGCCGTGGCCATATGCTTGGGCTCTGTATCTGGGTACCTTGTGTCCAATACTGCCAGCGCTTTGAAACAGGTATGCAATTGAGGCCTCTACTTCTAAAAGTCGACAAGTCCACAAAATGTGATTTTGAGTAAATCGCATTTTAAGTTTCCATTCCAATTCCTGTGCGTGTCCAATTTGGCTCTCTCATGCTTTCCATTAAGTTTCATATGTTGACAATAAAGTGTCAAATTTTCAGCCCCTGCTCTCAACCTTTATGTGAAAAATGGGGTGTCCATAAATTTCCATTCGGTCAGAGCAAAACTGTTTTTGGGAGGGAAATGGACTTGTCGACGTCTTGCACTCGAGAACATTTTTGTTCCAGCTGGTGTTGCGCCTGCCTAAATGCTTGCAATCGTTGACGTGAAATGTAAAATTTGTTCCCTGACATAAAATGATGACGTGAAATGATAAAAGTATTGGACACGATTAAGGTATTGATTCATATATTATCCTTAGAAAATTGTAGACCCGTAGCATGGTCCACACTCGTGTAATTAATTTTATGATGTCATTTTACGTCGTCATTTCACGTCGAATCAACGCTGAGCTCGAATTCCGGCTTTATGGGCAATTTATGGACTTGTCAACTTTTAGAAAAAGCTGTCCCTGATGGACTTATCACATTTCTTGCTATTTTTTCACAACAAAAACGACGACAAAGGGTGGACTTGTTGACTTCTTGCCCGAAACTAAGTGGACTTGTCGAGTTCTTGCCCAAAGTTTTTGCATTTTTCCCAAAAAATGTCAAATTTGGCACTTTGCCATATGGGCATGTGAGGTCAAAAAATTTATGGAAAATGGTGAAAAATGTGTGGAAGTAGCCCCAGATGACGTTTCCGGGCCTAACTCGAAATTTTCATCTTTGGACTTGTCGACTTTTAGAAGTAGACACCTCAATTATTCAACCTAATAAGAAAAAAGTACAAAATACATTTTACGACTACCACCTGAAGTCTGATGTTCTGCATGAACAGCAAACCAACCTTCTGAAGAGTCTTCCACAAATGTGGAAGTGTGGGAAGTGTGCATTAAGCCGGGTGCCAGTGCGAGACTGTGTAAAAGACCGTGTAAAGTGTAAAAGACCATTTAAAGTGTAAAATACCCTTTAAAGTGGAAAATACCCTGTAAAATATCATGTGTCATGTAAAAGACCCTGTAAAATGTCAGATGTCAATAAACAGGCCCTGTAAGTGTCAAGTGTCATCTAAATGACCCTGTAAAGTGTCATGTGTATCCAAAACTTATTTTATCATATCCAATCCTGATGTTTTGTATCCAACTGCTATGTTAAAAAGTAAAATCTGGATACAAAACCATAAGATTTAAATACGATACTACCGAATTTCCTAGAAATACCCCCTGAGGGGTGATCGTTTCAGAGTGAGAATTTTGAGGAGGGTTAAACGAGGGGGGTATTTCGAGGGGGGCTTTTTATTTTGCCAGAAATTTTTTGAAATTCCAGTACTAAATTGTCGTCTGTAACGTACGCAGACGTAGAAAAATGCAACAATAACCGCTATATATAAGAGTCTATTGACTTATTTAGGTGTGTAACAATGTTCTAACGTAACAATTGATTGTTTTTAACATGTGTTTTGCATCGCCCGAATCACAAACCGCAGTTTTGTTATGTACGTACTCTGTACACTCAATGTGGGGGGGGGTATTTCGAGGGGGTGGGTAATTTTTTCATAGTGTCCATTTTGAGGGGGGTATTTTGAGACGGGGGTATTTCGAGGAAATACGGTATAAGATTTGGATGCACATGATGCTTTACAGGGTCTTTTACAGTGTCTGGGACTGCCCTCAGGTGAAGCACGTTGGAACACGATGGAAACCGGGATCGTGAACACGAAGGCTCGCTCTAAATACGCAGACAATCTACACGGTGGTGCTGTGCACGCGCGGCGAGCACGCGGTGGCCGACTTCAAGTCCAGTGTGCTCGGCCGCTCGCTCATACTCACCACCAATGGCGCCCTGCTGCTCAATTTCGCGCTGATGATCGTCACGCAGTATTTCGCCAGCGACCAGTACAAGCAACAGGTCAGTGCTGGCGCATACACATGCTGGCGCCTTGGCGCTTTTTCGAACCCCAGCACCAAGCGAAAAGGGCGCCAGAGCAATATAGTGCCAAGCGCCAAAAGCGCTTTTTGCTTTGGCGCTAGTGCCAGGCGCCAGCGCCACGGCGCTTTTCCATTACTAGTGAAGACACTTCACAAATCACAACACTTCACCACACATCACGGGCCCATTTTCTGCTGTGATACTTGTTGCCATAGTTTGACTTCGTTCACCATCAAATCGCGACACTCAACTCAATCAGGCGCGTCAACTAGTTGACCGACTCGTCCTGGGCAAGCGTAAATACAGCGAGCAGCGCGGCATGAACGTGGTGCACAAGGAGATCATCAAGCGGCCTAGTAGCCTGGTGCCAATCCCAAACCCTGTTAAGTGCCTTGTAAACTGTCAAATGTCATGCGCAGTGTCGAAAGTCATGGAAAATGCCCTGCAAAATGGCAACTCGGTTGCCATTTTGCAGGGCATTTTCCATGACTTTTGACACTTTGCATGACATTTGACATTTGACAGGGTATTTTACAGGCTCTGGGACTGCCCCCAGGCCCTGCTCAAGTCCACGCGCGCCATGAGCCGGCTGCAAATTCGCATCGTGATCAACGCGTGCGCGCTGGGTGACAATGGCCAGGCGGGGGCGGGACAAGGACAGAAAAGCAGTTGTCAGTTTGATTTTTGTTGTTGATCTACTCCAAAATGGCGCCATTTTCATGGAGTGGCGCCATCTACGCCAAAACAGCGCCATTTTCATGGAGTGGTGGCATCTACTCCAAAAAAGCGCCATTTTTATGGAGTGGCGCCATCTACTCCAAAACAGCGCCATTTTCATGGAGTGGTGCTGTCTACTCCAAAATGGTGCCATTTTTATGGAGTGGCGCCATATACTCCAGAATGACGCCATTTTTATGGACAGCCACCATCTACTCCAAAATGGGGCAATTTTTTGGAGTGGTGCCATCTACTCCAAAATAAGGCCATTTTTAAGGAGTGGCACCATCAACTCCAAAATGGGGCCATTTTTAAGGAGTTGCGCCATCAACTGCAACGCTGCAACTCTACTGCGCAGGCTCGATGCTGGAAACGCCGCCGGCTTTTCACGCTCACCGCAGCTCACCTTCGAGCGGCTACACGTCGACCGACTCGACTTACTCGCCGAAACTCGACTGATAGGTGTGCAGGTCAACTTGGAGGGAAATACCACGTATGACAAATTGGCAGCTTGCCAAAAAGAAGCTTGCCAAAAACTTTTTCGCAATCGCTATAAATGAAATAGCTAAAAATAGGGATATTAACATGTATGTAGAAGAAAATAGCGATTATGAAGGTGAGAGTGGGCAAAATGTGGCTAATTTTAGCAATTTTGAGCACTTTGAGCGCTTTCACTCTCATTTGTACAATGCGTAACCGATAACTTGGATGGGTGCCAATTTGTCATAAATAGCCCGATCCAATTTAAATGCCAGTGTACCAAGTTGAGCGCAAAGTGCGCAGAATGCTACCATAAATAAATGAATACAATCTTGTGATCAATTTCATAATTAATTATACCATAGTAAAAATTGAGTATTTTGATGGGAAACTGTATAATTTTTTGTTCATTATTCAGGTGGGATGGTAGGTTTCCATACCAAGTGTGATGTCCGCCGAGTTTACTGTATTTCATCGAAATACCCCCTCGAAATACCCCCGTCTCGAAAAACCCCCCTCAAAATGGACACTATGAACTTATAAACCGCCCTCGAAATACCCCCCCCCCAATTTAGTGTATAGAGAACGTAATGCGGTTTGTGATCCGGGAAACGCAGAACACATGTTAAAAACAATGACTGTGTTATGTTAGAACCGGTTATATACTGTCTACGTACATATATAAGTCCATTGAGTGTTATAAATGGCGGTATTTGTTGCATTTTTCGACGTTTGTGTACGTTTCAAACAACAAGTTAATACTGGGATTTCGAAAAATTTCTGGTGAAATAATAAACCCCCCTCGTTTAACCCCCCCCTCAAAATTTCCACTCTGAAAAAATAAACACCCCGGGGGAGTAATTCGAGGAAATACGGTATATGCATCGTGTTAAGTGTGGTTAAGTGGCGCATCGCGGACACACTTACGATTTGACTTTATAATCAAGACCATCGCATGAGTTTCAGATAGTTTGTGAATATTTCACGGCAATTTGGAACATTTATCTCAAATATGTTGTTTGATGTGGAATTTGCCATCGAACATTTTCGAATTTTTTTAAAAAAGTTTTCTCATTTTTACTGTAGAAGAATACAAAAATTCGAAAACGATAAAAGTTCGAAAACGAAGTTTTTTCAGTATTTCTGGTGGTAAATGTATGAATATAAAACGAAGAAACAGTAATTCAAAACATCAATTGACCATGTGCAAATGTTGAAATGCTGCAAAACATAGAGATTAAAATGTCAGCAGAAAAATTCGAAAATGCGATAATTTGTTGCTTTATTGCTTGAGTAATTTACCACACAGCCGTATTTATTTAAATAATGAATACATGTATAGGTAAATGTAATTTTTACGAACTAAACTTTAGTAATCAGTTTTTAACAAAAATATGACTCATTTTTCTCACGCTCATTTAAATTTGATGTCAAAAAAACTTATGTTCTCTTTTTGCTCGTTTCCATGTCGTTTCGCTTGCGAAATTGCAGCTGTATGTGAATTTTTTCACATTTATTTAACTTGGTTGTGAAATTTTGTGCTTTTTGTTGTTTGTTATATTTATTGTGCCTACACACACTGATTTTCACCGTGACTTCGTGTGAAAACTGAAATTTTTTAAAGTGCAAATTAATCAACACGGTTAAAGTACTTAATAAATTTTAAATTTGAATTGAAATTAATGAAAGTTAAACTTTGAAAATTTCAAAACTAAAACACATATAGCATACAATAAGAGTAGGTTGAATGTCGCCATGTGGCCATTTCAGTTTTCACATCAGTCACGGTGAAAACTAGTGCGTGTAGGGCCATCATACTATGATGTTTTTGCTTCACCATGTTCGTGTAAATGAATTTTGGAACCCTCCCCCACTCTACGTGTGTGAAAATTATTTACTCTTGTGTAATTATTGCAAAGTTTCACAAACGTTACGTTGACGATAAATATAAACAACAAAAATTCATGTGGCCTAAAAACTGAAGAAGTGAAAATTGGGGATCGTGAAGATTGTTGCGGTTCTGGTGGCAGTTCCAAGCCCTGTAAAGTGTAAGGTAAAGTGTCGAATGTAAAGTCAAATGCAAAGTAAACTGTCAATTGTCATGCAAAGTTCAGTAATACGATCTTTTCTTTTTTGTTTTGATTGACACTTTACTTTGCATTTGACTTTACATTTGACACTTTACTTTACACTTTACAGGGCTTGGGACTGCCCCCAGGGCGCTCCTTGTGCAGAGTGCCTATCCAGTAAAAGTAAAAGTATAAGTAAAAGTAAAAAAGTAAAAGTAGAGGAAGATGTGAAAGTTAAAAGAGTAAAAATTAAAATAGTTGAAGTAAAAAGTAAAAAATAAAAGTAAACGATAATTACAAAAATCTTATATTTATTTTTATCGTCCCCGCGCTTTTCCAGAAAAATCTAATTATATTTTATTAATGGGAAGAGGTTATAAAACGTAAATACGTTTGCAACTTTATAGGGCATTTTACATGACTTTTGACACTTTGCGTGTCATTAGACATTTTACAGTGCATTTTACATGGTCTGGGATTGGCACCTGGTGCTGGTGTCGCGATGAACACTTGTGGGGTGTCACTTGAATTTGGCTCCGCACAGCGGTCAGCGGGAGTTTTCGTCCAAAACTTGGTAAATATAACAACCAAATTGCACGTGACAGGCGAGCAGACACTGGCACCTGAGACTGGGAAGGACTTAAATACGCGAAAACAAAACGCTCCAGGCACAGCTGAGAATTGAAACACCTAAATATTTACACACGCATCACTCAATTTGGTTTTGACTTATTTACATACTCTGTAGCCAAAAAATATTTGATTTGATTTGATAGCTGTACAGAAAAGTAACACATAGCTGATTTCGATCACATTTTCTTCCCGAATTTAAACTACCTAATCAATTTCTCAGTGTCTCCGATTAAACAGACAGACTCTACAATGTCTCTATTCATCGCAATCGCTGCCATTCTATTCATTTTCTTACTGTACCACCAATTTGTTCAGAGAAGAAAGGACCTACCCCCGGGCCCAACCCCCGTACCCCTTTTTGGCAATTTACAAATAGATTTGACAAACCCCGCGAAGGATTTAATGAAGTTTGGGGAGGAATATGGCGGCATTTTCACGATTTGGGTTGGTACACAGCCGCAGGTGACGATCACTGATTATGATATACTGAGGGATGCTCTTTTGAAGAATGGTTGGTGGGTGGACTTTCGAAGGGATCTGGGACCAGTTCCGTAAATTGAGAAGTGAGAAGTAAAATGGCAAATGCTAAGTGAATTGGGAAGTGAGAAGTGAATTGAGAAGGAAATTGGCAAAAGCAAAGGGAAATTACTTTCTATTTTTATTTTTTTACTTCGCTTTTGCCTATTTACTTGCCATTTCACTTCGCTTGTGTCAATTGTCTTCCCAATTCACTTCTCATTTCACTTTTCACTTCTCAATTTGCGGAGCTGGCACCCGATTTTTGATGATTGCCTAGAGAGAGAAAAGCGCAATTACGTCATTATTTTTTCAATTTCGTTATTACGTTGTATAATTTTGTACTTATCGTATTTCTTCTAATAGAAGAGCGCCGTTCCATTTTTCGTCAACTTTTTTACCTGCCGTTCTATTCGAAGTATGCCGTTCTATTAGAAGAAATACGGTAGCTATTTACCTCTCAGTGTGCTCTAAATAGTATGAGGATGCCATTTAATTGGAGTTAAATATACGTTCCATATAGTCCCGCCCCTTTCAAAGAATAACATAAATATGACGTGACAATATCGATCTTTTCGACTGCAGGAGAAGCATTTGTTGACAGACCGGTGTTTCGGGCATTTGATATATTCCTCGGTGGGAACTACGGATTGGTGGGTTTGTTTTAATGATTACGCGGCCACCTGTAAATTAGAGTCGAAAACTCCAAAATTTCAAAATAGGATTGCCTCAAATTGGAAATAACATCTAGAATTGGTCCCGCGAATCTTTCGCCAGTTTCCAAATTTTGTTCCAGTGTCATAATATGCTTTGTTTTTCACATATCCAAACATTGAATAAGTCACCTTCATATTCCCTCGGTGAAATATTACATGAGTTACCGTATTTCTTCTAATAGATGAGCGTCGTTCTATTTTTCGTAAATTTTTTACCTGCCATTCAATTAGAGGCTGCCATTCTATTCTTTTCGTGAGTGCAAAAACATGCCAAAACCTGCCGTTCTATTGGAGGTGCCCTTCTATTGGAGCTATGCCGTTCTATTATAAGAAATACGGTATGGCAATTTCGGTTTTGAGTGTGGAATCTGAATTGCAGGTGCTTCAAAATGGCCTGATGTGGCAAGAGCACCGCAGGTGTATGCTAGAGGCATAATTTCTGTGCACAAAGAAACAAGTTTGTAAGTCAATTAAATATGCTAATGCAGTCATGGCGAATAATTTGAACAAGTCATGCCCTAACCTAACGGTATGGTGTCAAAAATAATTTTACAGAAAATGTAAAAGTAAAAAAAAAAACTTCAGTTGCCAGAAAGTGGTGGAACATGAAAAATGTTCATTACCGGAATTTTGAAAATGGAAAGATAAAAACAGACGATGTTTGCTGCTGGAAAACAGAAAAAAGGGAAATGAAATGCTCTAAAACAATTTGGGTAAAACATTAATGTAGGTTTGACATTTTGGCTTCAATTGGACTGAGCAGCTGAGGACATCAAATACCCCTGGACATTCGCAGTCATAGCACATTTACATACATGCGCGCAGTGGCCCACAAACACCCCTGGACATCTGGCGTGGTGCCAACACCCGGTCGCTCTTGTTCAATATCATGCGGCTACGCGAGATGGCCGATTATTCTATCGATTGGTTCAAATTCAGTGCATGTGCATGTGAAGAGGCTGCTTTACTCATCGTCAGCATATAAGAAAACTTACGTGCACATTTAAATATTTACATGCAAACCATTAACGACCACTGGAAGGGGTGTGAATAGGCCGATCGGTCTCTATTTGAACCAATCGATAAAACAATTGGCAATGTCGCGAACAAAAGCCACCCGGTCTGACAAAGGGTGCGCTGTGCGGCAATAGCAGAACCGATGTCCAGGGGTGTTTGCGGCCCACTCAGTACATGTAGATGTGCTATGAGCGCAGACAGGGACGTATCCAGCATTTTTGAGCGGGGGGGGCTGCTTGTTTACGGGGGCCGGCGAACGGGGGGGACTCAGCCCCCCCCCCCCCCCCGAAATTTTTCCCTTATACAGGGACGGAAAAGCGTTTTGGCGCTAGCGCCATACATAGGCGCCGCGCCATGGCGCTATTGGCGTTGGCGCCTGCGCCAGGAACCGCTTTATATGTATGTAAATATGCATACATATACAGCGAAAGTTGCAAAAATCTGTTCACTTTCAAGGATAGTTGTTTACAGGGACCGATCAGCTGAAAATACAATGCATGAGGAAGAAATTGCGCGCTTGCGCGCAAAATTTTTAACGAACATCGAAAAATATGTAGGAAAATTTGCATTTTCCGGGACTTTTTAGGTCTCACCCCGGGTAGGGGGGGCTGCAGCCCCCCCCGCCCCCCCCCTGGATACGTCCTTGAGCGCGGATGTCCAGCGGTGTTTGATGCGCAGGGAGATTCGCCTTCGACTGCGGAATCTTTTCTAGAAAAAATCTGTAAGTGTTTTGATGGGAAGAACCAAAAACTGAAAAAAATCAAATTACAAAATCAATTATAATCAAATCAAATTAAATCTAAATCAAACTTGTCCAAACCTGTGTGGAAATCATGCTACTAGCCGCAGGTTTGCGTTGCACACACTCAGGGATTTTGGCGTAAGCAAGAATGTTATGGATGAATTGATAAACTATGACATTGACAGGATGGTCGATTTGATAAAAGCCGATGTTGCAAAAAAAGGTGAAATCGATATATCTGTTGCTTTGTTTGGAGCAGTTTCATCGATCATTGGGAACCTCATATTTGGCGAGAGGTGTGTTCAATTATGTCATTTTGATTTTGATTGCATTGCATGTAGGGTGTCAACATTCCGTTTTCCGCTTTCCGCCGTCAAATTTTTTTCCATTTCTGTTTCCGTTTTCCGGTAAGTGCAAAAAAATTCCGTTTCCGTTTTCCGGCCAGTTCAAAAAATTTTCCGTTTCCGCTTTCCGCGGGCAAAATCCTTTCTATTTTCTGTTTCCGTTTTCCGTTTACGCTTTCCGCAGGCAAATTTTTTTCCGTTTCCATTTCTGTTTTCCGCCAAGTGCAAAAATGTTTCCGTTTCCGTTTCCGTTTTCCGTAAAAAAAGTTTTGTTGACACCCCAATTGCATGCAGTTGGTAATTTCAGTTTTTGTTAAAGTGACCTCTTCTATTCCCTGTCGTTTTAAAACTGAATAGTTTTTCTCTGAAGTTTCAGACAGTGTAAAAAATTGCGATAATTTGTACAGGTTGAAGCCTTGTGAATTGTCCTCACATAAATAAATAAAGGAACAAAAACAGCAGCCGTAAAATTTTCACACAAATGCATCTTCACGCAGGTATGAGCTGGATGACCCCGAATTTTTGAAGCTCAAAGTTACGATGGATGAGTTATTGAATGACTTTGACGCCAAAACACTTTTTCTGGCAGAACAACCACTCGCCGGTATGTTCAGTATGGATAAAAGTTGTATATTCTGTCCAGAGTTGTTAAAAATGCTGAACTCAAAGTAAATGTAAACGTAAAGTATTTTAGTTTCCTTCCCCACTGGAAACGATCACGGTTAGCATTGAAAAAATCGTCAAATTTTAGAAAATATAATTAAATATAATCTCAGAAAATCTTTAAAGAAAAAATATATAATTAAATCTCTCTCAAAAAACCCGCAAAATCTATAAATAAATGTAAATATGAGAATTTGAGAGATTTTCTGATAATTTTTAAAATCTCAGAAAATCTCTCAAAAAGAAAATGTAATTAAATCTCTCTAGAAAATCACGAAAAAAATATAAATCTCAGAAAATCTTGTATTTTCTGAGATTTTTTTAATATAAATCTCCCAGAGATTTTTTCAATGCTAATCACGGTGGTAGTGATGGAAAAAACGCCAGGACTTCGGCGCCAAGCGCCAAAAGCGCCATGGCGCTTTTCCGAACTCCAGCGCCAAGCGCCAATGGCGCCAGAGCGAAATAGCGCCAAGCGCCATGGCGCTTTTTGCTTTGGTGCTAGCGCTATGGTGTCTTTCCATCACTACACGGGGTTCATCTACATTTCACGTATACAATCACGCGTAGATGTGCTCCCATTTTTTGGACACATGGGTCGTGATAAATTACTGGCGGCCCAACAGAAATCTATTGAATGCTTCGAACAGCTGATGGGTAAATTGGTTAGCTGGGAATGTGATAGCTATTGTGGAAATTTTTTTATTGTGCAGTCATTGACTGAACTTGAAGTTTAGAACTTTGGAAGGATGTGTAAGAATAACAGAATCCCTGATCCACTATCTAGAACAACATCGTCTCATCTATTTACAATCTTGACAAATTCAGTTGTTAGAGCTCTTGCATATCAAGCCCATCAAGATCTGGTATACCTAATTTACGGACCCCATGCTATGCATTTTTCTGGTGAATACACTCAATCATGACGTCATCGTAAGTGAAACGAAAATGGTTCTAAAACAATGTTTCAAGAAAAAACATCCGTCGCTTGTATTCGCGACTCCGCCTTTTCCGAAATATTTAGGTACTTTTTTGTGAAACTGACTCTGAACTTTGAGCTTCAGACTTTTCGAGTAAAATCAAATGCACTTTTTTTGCAATAATGTATTTATACAGTCACGTTGAATTGGGTAGTACAGGAGTAACATATTTTGTGAAATGTCATTTCGTCATTGCAAAACGATCTACCTATCATTTTTTGCAGAAGAACAGAGGTGCAGTCAGTGAAGCCGATTGTTTCGCTGCGGCATTTGAAAATCAAAGGAGGGTGTATGAAAAAGCTGGTAAACCAGAGATGGTCGAGCTTTACAGGTTTCGAATACCGCATTTCCTCGAAATACCCCCCTCGAAATACCCCCCCCCCACATTGAGTGTACAGAGTACGTAAACTGGTGGCACATTTAAATGAGAAATCAGGTATCTCATTTTTCATAACAATCTCACAGGGGAACGTGCAGCCCAATATGGCTGCCATTTGTTGTGGGGGTGCCCACAACATTTGCCTACATAAATGCCAAGTGGCACCCCATGGCACCCCCCTGTTCTGCTGCTACAGATAAATGAAAAAATTTTGCCAATTTTTTCCCGGAAAATATAAATGAGAATTTTCAAAAAACCACACAAAATATGGCTGCGGTAAAGTGTGCAGCCTTTTTTTGGTGTGCTGACTAGGGTTGGGAATTTCAAAATTTTCGGTTCCGGTTCTCGGTTCTCGGTTCCAAAAGATTTCGGTTCGGGTATCGGTTCTCGGTTCCTGAAAATTTTCGGTTCCGGTTCTCGGTTCGGTTCTTTCACTCGGTTCCGGTTCGGTTCTTTCGGTTCTAAAATGATCAAAATTTCGGTTCCGGGTAATAAAATAACCGGGTATCGGGTAATAATCGGCTGAACAACAGAAAAACAATATACCCAAGTTTACATGTGTAAGTACATTGGTTGGATATTTCATATTACAGGAGCATATCACAGCTTATTATTTTATGGTAGAATGCAGAAATCAGAGTTGTTATAATAATACTGGTATTTAAAAAAGTGTAAAAGCAAACATATACGTTTTCTGTACTCGCGTGCTTTCAAAAAGTACACGAGTAAATGAGTACTGGTATTTTTTTCTGGAGGAAACGTAAATGTATTTATGTAGTACGCGAGTGAGTACGCGTATTATTTTGAGTACAATCATAAATAACTTTTGCCAACTACGGTTAAAACTGCCACAAAACCAATGAAAACTACTACCAGTGATAATGTGTATACTGCAGCAACATTACACCTTACAATGAAATCTACCATATCCCATCTGAATAAACGAACATACATAAAAAAAATTTCATCATATTTATCAAAGCAATTTGATAAATATGATGAAATTTTTTATGTTTGTTCTTTTATTCAGGGTGGGATATGGTAGATTTCATTGTAAGGTGTAATGACGCTGGAGTATATGTGAAATTACACGCTCCCGCGCAATCATTTTGCAAACAAATGAATTTTGCAATTCTGAACATGCACCAAGATGTTCAGCTGCTGTTTAAAGGGTTAGATGTAGGTGTTGAAAAAACGCTGTTTAAAAACTTTAAGATTCCTAGAAAATTTCGGTTCTTTCGGGTATTTACTTCGGTTCCGGGTATAAGTGCCGGTTCTCGGTTCCGGTTCGGTTCTCAAGCTCGGTTCCGGTTCTCGGTTCTCGGTTCCAAAATAGTGCTCGGTTCTCGGTTCGGTTCGGTTCGGGTCGGTTCGGTTCCCCAACCCTAGTGCTGACAACACAAGCGATGAATACACTTGTGTTGGTGCTTTTTCAAAAAATAAAAATTCCTTGTGGCTTGCCCAAAGCCATCGTTTTGACCCACTGATAAGTAGGGGGTATATTTTGACCCCCAGCCCACTCCCCCACACAAAAATTACCCCCAATATACAGACATGTGCCACAAAGCCATGTCAACAATGATTTTAAACTTTGTGATTACCTAAATTGTGGTTGTAATAAAAAAACTGTGATTTTTGATTTTCTGGACATGACCTCTTTATTTGTCTGGGCCAGTCACACTCGATACAGGGCACATTGCCCATCGGCCCCTATAGGTTTTTATCAGATAATTAGTGCCCACATTGAATGGGCACAAGTATTTTGTGATTTGCATCATGACACTGCAGGCGCTGGACGCGCTGTCACGTGAGTAGTGATGGAATGGCGCCATGGCGCTGGCGCCATTTGAGGGCGCCAAAGGGCGCCGCGCCATGGCGCCATTGGCGCTTGGCGCCCTTTTTCTGTGGCGCCCTTGGCGCCTGGCGCCCACATTCTGAAAGGCGCCATGGCGCCCTTGGCGCTTGGCGCCCTTTTTCCGTGGCGCCCTTGGCGCCTGGCGCCCTGCTTTTAAAGGGCGCCAAAAAAGCGCCATCAGGGTTTCAAGGTGAGTGCTGTATAAATGGAAAAAAAGATGAAAAACGCATTCATGGATGATCTGAATTCGCCAGAAAAATGGACAAAGTGGTGTGAGTGGGTATAAATCATTTGTGCAACAGTTCATCAGATGTGTCTGACAGATCAGAAGACGAGAATGGTGGAACGTTGAACTTGTAAAGTCATAAATCAACGGATTCAGATCGTTGCAATTCCGTTTTTTTGTCCATTTGAAGTGAATGGATTGTTGTCAAATGACAATATCCATTGTGTTTGAATTGGCATGTGAATTTTACTCGAACTTTTTTGTTGCTAGTGTTGTCTTTGTTCATTATACCCTGGAGAACGCAAATTAAGTAGTGAATGCATGTACTATGGTGCTGTAGAAACACTTTTAGCACACGCAGGGTGTTGTATGCACTTATTTATCTTGGCGCCCTTGGCGCCTGGCGCCCTATTTTTCAAATGGCGCCATGGCGCCCTTGGCGCTTGGCGCCCTCTTTCCGTGGCGCCCTTGGCGCCTGGCGCCCGCTTTCCGAATGGCGCCATGGCGCCCTTTTTCTGTGGCGCCCTTGGCGCTTGGCGCCCACTTTCTGAATGGCGCCATGACGCCATTGGCGCCTGGCGCCCTTTTTTCTGGCGCTTTTCCATCACTACACGTGAGTGCCCTCTTTACACAGGGCTGTTTTTATCATTTGCTATAAAAAATACATAAGTGCAAAAACGGGGCCCAGGAGCAGCCATATGTTGCCCCTGACACTGAGCGAGCCAATTCTGGCCCCCATGTGCTCCATAAATAGCTTGGGATAGTGGATTGTCCACTTTTTCTAACCTACGTTTTTAACCAAAAATTTTTTTTGTTTTGATCAACAATGCCATCATCGTGTGGGGCTTCTGGGGTTTCTGAGGGGGTAGAAAAGTTGCACGTACTTACACTCTACCAATGTCAAAAAAACTTTTTTGTCTGAAGTGTCTAGAAAAAAAATTATTAAAAATATAAATTTCATCGGGAACAAAAATTTGTATGGAATTCTCATTTATATTTTCCAGAAAAAAATGATCAAAAAATCATTTTCTGCACCAAGGGTGGCCTGAGGGGGGTGCCCCATAGGGTATATATAGTGAACACTTGGGGTCACCCTCACACAAGATGACAGCCTGACAGCTTGCATGTGGGATCTGTAAAATACAATAAAGTGATTTTCTCATTTATATTTTCCACCAGTTTACATAACAAAACTGCGGTTTGTGATTCCGGCGATTATAGCATACGGTTATTATATTAGCATTATGTTATAGCATACGGATTTTTATAGCGGTTATTGTTGCATTTTTCTACGTCTGCATACGTTACAGACGACAATTTAGTACTGGAATTTCAAAAAAATTCTGGCGAAATAATAAGCCCCCCTCGAAATACCGCCCCTCGTTTAACTCCCCCTCAAAATTCCCACTCTGAAACAATCATCCCCCGGGGGGTATTTCGAGGAAATACGGTATGTTCCTTAATTCATAAATTGAATACTGTGGAAACTGATAGTGGTGATGTAAAAACGCCATGGCACTGGCGCCAAAGCAAAAAGTGTCATGACGCTTCTGGCGTTTGGCGCTATGTTGCTGTGGCGCCATTGTGCTTGGCGTCGTGTCCATGAAAAGCGCCATGGCGCTACTTTTGTCCGGCACCATGAACGAAATGCCATTTTGCCCTGGCGCCATTGGCGCTTGCCGCTGGAGTTCGGAAAAGTACCATGGCGCTTTTGGCGCTTGGCGCCAAAGTCCTGGCGCTTTTTACATCACTAACTGGGCCCTACAATTGTGGACTTTTTTGATTTATGGTGCCTAAATACACTAGGTACTCGATTTTACACTCTAAACACATTGATTTTCAGCGACTGGCAGTTGAAAATGAGCGCACTAGATCTGTATACAGCTGGCTTCGAGACCACGGCGAACACATTGTGCTGGTGCCAGTTCTGCAAATTGAGAAGTGAGAAGTAAAATCGCAAATGCGAACTATATTGGCAAAAGCGAAGTCCAATGGCAAGTGAATTGGCAAAAGGGAAAAAAAAATAAAAAATAAAAAGTAATTTCTCTTCTCTTTTGCCATTTTACTTCTCAATCCACTTCGATATTGCCATTTCACTTCTCACTTCTCAATTTTCGGAACTGCCCCCCTGGGCGATCGCTCTCATGTGTTACCACCAAGACATTCAGAAAAGGGTCCACAAAGAAATCGCGTCGAACTTGGGCATGGACAGGGTGAGCATGGCAGATAAAACGAACCTTCCTTATGTCAATGCGTGTCTCACCGAAGTTCAGCGCTATGCGAGCATTTTGCACCAGCCTGTAGCCCGACGAGCTACCTCTGAGGTCACTGTGCATGGTTACAGACTGAAAAAAGGTTTGTTGCGCAACTATTGTGATACATGCTCGACTTGAGTTTACTGATTTGCTTTAAATCCTTGAATAAGTTCCCAGGGGATTTATTTTCCGCCAGATTTTTGACTGGCTAGCCATTTGACGGCCATTTGACCGTCGACGTCATGTATAGCGTTCCAAAAATGGTCGATTTTGAGAAAATGTAATCCAATGTAATCTCAGAAAATCTCAAGAAAGAAAAAATATATTTGAATCTATCATGTCATTAGGAAAATCTAATCAAATGTCTGAGAAAAACTCGCATGCTTAGAATTCCACTAATGATAAACGTTTATCAATCCCAAACATTCACAACAGGAACTGCGATTTCGTACCCGCTCACTGCGATCATGCACAATCCAAAATACTTCCCGGAGCCGCTGCAATTCAAACCCGAGCGCTTCTACCAGGTGCCAGTCCCAGACCCCGTAAAACACCCTGTAAAATGTCATGTGTCATGTTAAAAACCTTGTAAAGTGTCGTGTATATTCAAATCCCATGTTTTGATACAAAAACATAAGATTCGGATACAATAGAATAGAATTTGAATACACATGACTAGTGATGGAAAAAGCGCCAGGACTTTGGCGCCAAGCGCCAATGGCGCCGCAGCAAAATAGCGCCAAGCACCAAAAACGCCATGGCGTTTTTCCCATGGCGCCAGCGCCATGGCGCTTTTCCATACATGACACTTCACAGCGTGTTTTACAGGGTCTGGGACTGCCCCCAGACCGACAACACCACCAACAACATCGACAAAGTGATCCCGTTCGGAATGGGCAAACGCGTCTGTTTGGGCGAAAGTCTGGCCAGACAAGAGTTACTGATGATTTTTGTCACATTGATTCAACATTTTGAGTGGGATTTTTCTAGTGAGAGTTATAGAGATGGCTTTAAGTTTGAGAATTCCGTTCTGTCTTTTGCTAGGAAGCCACCGCTTTTTAGGGTGAGGGCCAAATTGAGGGTGTGAAATTTTGCTTCCGTGTTATCAAATGATTTCAATTTATATTTCTTTGCAAAGAATTTATATGCGGACAGTCATGTGTATGTGTTTTTCAAATCTACCATTGACATTATTTGGCGTGCTAAGCTTGTAAATAATAGGTTTTATCTACCGTATTTGCTTGAATAATCCCCCTGGGGGATTATTATTTCGTCAGACTATTTTGAGGGGGGAACTAATCGAGGGGGGAATTATTCGAGGGGGGGGGAATTATTATTTCGTCAACATTTTCAACCATGTTTCTATCAACTCATTTGATGAAATCTGCTTTATTCACACAAAAACGTGCCATTTTTGTTTAAATTGGGCACAAAAAATTGAGCAAATTCTTTAAGGGAGGGATTATTCGAGGGGGGAATTATTATTTCCTCACACGTCTTACAGGGGGGGATTATTCGAGGGGGGGAATTATTCAAGGGGGGGGGGTACTATTCAAGCAAATACGGTATATAGCTGAACATGACTTTTCATAAGAATTAGGATTCTTTAATTACCACCGAAGTACCGTATGACCTCCAATTGTAGGCATACCTTCAATAAAAATTAACCTCTAATTGAAGGTAAACTTTTTGGCACCATTTGAACGGGATGAAATAAAGAGAATACCTCCAATAAAAGGCACATCTGGCTGCGTGCCAAAACGCGAAACTAAACAATAACGCGTAATAACAGTGGCCAAACATCGCGGACAACGATGAAAATGAACTTGAAAAAATCGACTGAAAAAATAGCGTATACCGTATTTCCTCGAAATACCCCCCTGGGGTTGATTGTTTCATAGTGGTCCCGA
Organism: Sphaerolaimus hirsutus; assembly: GCA_964036195.1. NCBI lineage: Eukaryota > Metazoa > Nematoda > Chromadorea > Monhysterida > Sphaerolaimidae > Sphaerolaimus > Sphaerolaimus hirsutus. Next base: position 22,725,335 of record OZ038455.1, read on the forward strand.
GAGGGGGGGGGGGGTTCAACGAGGGGGGGGGGGTATTTCGAGGGCGGGGTTTTTATTTCACAAGAAAATTTTTGAAAACCAAGTACGAAATTGTCGTCTGAAACGTACGCAGACGTCGAAAAATGCAACAAAAACCGCCATTTATAAGGTTCTGTAGACTAATATTAGTATGTAGATGGTATGTACACTGTTCTAACGTGACACCGACACTGTTTTTACGTGTGTTCTGCAGTACACCGAACACAAACTACAGTTATTGTCATGTACGTTCCCTTTACACTCAATTTGGGGGGGGGGGTATTTCGAGGGGGGGGGTGATTGTTTCATAGTGGTCTCGAGAGGGGGGGGGGGTCAAACGAGGGGGGGGGGTATTTCAAGGGGGGGGGTATTTCGAGGAAATACGGTATAAACAATTGAAGCGCGGTTTCCAATAGAATGGCAAGTAAGAAAAAAAAACGAAAAAATACGAATCTATTAGAAGAAATACGGTAGAACAAATAAGCTTATCGCAAACTTGACATTGCGCAGACTTCCTAATCTCTCATGAGCCGTGGGCGGTCGGGCGCCAAACGCATATGGCGTCATCGAAAGGCGCCAGCGCCATGGCGCCGCTCCATCGCTAAAGCGGCGCCAGTGAAGGATTGCGCAATTCAATAGTCCCTGTTTCTCAGGGCGACATTTTCACATGTTTATCGCAGCAGAGTTATGCTAGGATTCAGTTGTACCATTCGGCCGGAAAAGAATAAAATACATGGTGTAGAATTCTACTGGCGGGAGTTCAAATACTTTTGATGTTTTATAGCTGCGAAGTAGAGGAATCAATTGACAAATCTGACCGTGATGCAGAGTGATGTTTTTTGTTGTCAATTATTTCCTTTTAAATTTGATCTTTCGAAGTTTAAAATTTGGTACAAGTGAGACCGCAACCGTTATCTCCAAATCGCAAAAGGTGATTTGTAAACGGGGTCATTCCAGTCTCTCACATTGCCCCTCGTAAAAAAGGAATTATTCAACAAAAAGTCATTAAAAAGCAATAATGCCCGCTAAATTAATTGATGGGAAAGCGGCTGCGCATCAAGTTCGAAAACGTATAAAGGTGGAAATCCAAGAAATCAGATCTAATGAAGCGACGAAGGATTTCACTCCCGGTTTGGCAATTGTCCAAGTCTGTTTGTTTGAAGTTTGCCGCACTGCTAAATTGTATTTTTTTGGTTAATTGAGTTGTGTACTATTGCAGTTAATGAAGGTAAAAATGATTTATTTTTATCAAATAATTCGTGGCATTCCACACACGATGATCTGTTAGATTAGTTTAGCGACTTCGGAATTTATGCATTTCTACCTTTATTAATCCAATCTAGCAATAATCAATGTCATTAACTAGTGGATAAATTTTCACTGCACGATATTTGTATACATGAAATATGTACTTGGTCGGAGTTCTTTTAAAACGTTTTATTTCAAAACGCAGCAAAAGCGAAACCTTTCTTTTTTTAAACCCAGCCAAAGTTTTATGAAGTCGGGTTCGGATAGTAGAGCCGGGTTTATGTATTGGGTTTTTGTTTCAAATGCATTATTTGGGGTCCGATTAGGTAGCAATCTCGCTTGTCACTTTGCACTTTTCTGCACTTTTCACGTCAACTTTCCGCAACTTTACAGGTGGGCGACCGGTCAGATTCGAACGCCTACATAAGAAATAAATTGAAAGCGGCGGCCGACTGCGGCATCTTCGCCAAGCACTTCAAGCTGTCCAAAGAAACTACGCAGATCGAGTTGGAACAGGTAAGGGGTCGTTGAGGCGATTTGTCACTTTTGTCATCCACACTGTTGTGTCTTGACTTTGTCGTCGTTTTATTGAGGTTGTCGTCTCAATAACTTAGATTTTTAAGTTATACCTGTCTATGGATGAGCGAGTTTTTTCAATGGATTTTCAACTTATTAAAAAGCTAAGTTTTTCCGCCTCGAACTACCCCCCCCTCAAAATATGATGGGTATTTCGAAATAATAAACTCTCGGCGTATTTCGTGGAAATACGTAGCTGGGCGATTTCGTGTAACGGGTAACCCATTACTTCCCCGAATTGGAGACCCCTTTTCAGGATTAGGGTACCCGCATGAAATCCCATGGTCAGATCACTTCACAGCTTTCTAGGCTGTGTTTACCTAAGTCAAGTTCAACATTATCAACAACCCCTCTACCTAACCCCCCCCCCCCGCAGCTGCTCGACTCTCTAAACATCGACCCTCAAATCGACGGCATAATCGTCCAACTGCCGCTCGACTGCACGACCGCGATCGACGCGGATTCGGTGATCGATCGAATCGCCGCGACAAAAGATGTGGACGGGTTGACTCGGTTGAACGCGGGGAGGTTGATGAGGGGCGAGTTGAAGGGGGGTACAGTGATCTCCTGCACCCCCAGGGGGTGCTTGCACCTGGTGCAGAGTACTGGTTGGTGAGGGAGTGGCGATGTAGTCTTACTAGTCATGAAAACCCGCTAGACATGTATTTTAGGGGGGATTAGCAAAGGTACCGGTGATGGGCGAGCAGGTACATGACCACTAGTGGGGCTTTATGAAATTGTTTTTGCTAGGGGTGAAAAAAGGTTTTTTTGTCATTGCCCGTATTTGTTTAAAAAGACTCTGACCTTCTGTGCATTTTTACCCGCTGTGCATGGTTACCCGGCGTGCATTTTTCGCTGTCCGGTGTGCATGGAGGGGCGGCCGCCATGCACACCGGGCAACCATGCACACCGGGCAGCGAAAAATGCACGCTGGGTAACCATGCACAGCGGGTAAAAATGCACAGATGCACAGGCTCGTTTAAAAACAACGTTTTTGAATCAAAAGTTGTTTTATACCCTACCAAAAAGAATACGCAGTATAATTTCACAATTTCACAAATTACAAATCGACATCCAAAATCCAATCCCCAGGCGTTCCGATAGAAGGCGCCAAAGTTGTCGTCGTGGGGCGGAGCAAAATAGTGGGCGGTCCCGCCGCCTCACTTTTTATATGGCACCACGCTACCGTAACCATGTGCCATTCGAGGACGAAAAATTTGAAGGAGGAATGTCGCAGCGCCGATATTTTAATTGTGGCCATTGGGAAAGCGGAAATGATCCAGGGTGTGTTTTGGTGTTGTTTTCTTATTATCAGGGAGATTACCAACGGTATTCTCAGCCACTTTTGAGCTCAATCACGTTGGGTCCAAACGGGATCCCGATCCCGAATCCCGAAAAAATTCAGAGATTTTGTGATCCCGATCCCGAAAAGTCAATCCCGTTTGAACCTTACAATCACGTGTTTTGGCTATACTCGGTGGACGTTACACTGTGTATGGAAACCTACCATAACATATCTGAACAACGAACCAAAAATTATACAGTTTTTTCATCATAACATTTAGTTTTTACTATGGAATAATTAGTTACGAAATTTATCATAAAATTTCATTCATTAAGTTATGGTAGATTTCTGCACATACTTTGTGTTCCACCGAGTTGTTGTTGTTTTGTTGTTACATTTTTGTTGTTTTTCGGTGTCAATTATATGATCTTTCGTCGCTACATTCCAAAGCCAGTGTTTTGGAACACATGTTGTTTTCACAAATGTCATAGATGATAAAAGGTTAATGTTTTTAGAGACAGTGAAATTACAGCACTGGGCTGCGCTGAATTCTATTTATACTGCGCAAAATGTGCGCAAAATTTCGCGTGTTTTGAATACATAATAAATACACGCGCACTTTATTCCATGCATACTTGATTAATTTAAATACAAAATATTTTGTTGTGGCGACGCACAGCGACTTTTCTGGAAGTTTTGACTGGAGAGACGAGAAATTTGAAAGACTTTCATTTCGAGCAAATCACCCACAAAACAGCTCAATGTTCCAGCTCATTTGGGGTTGTAACTATGCATTATTCCAGGGTTTGCAAAATTGATTAAAACATAAAATAAATTTTTTTACAAATACAGTAAAATGAGAAATTTGAAAATGAAGTGTAGAACAATTTTGTTCCCGGGTAAGCCGAGGCTGCCATCGGATTCTTGTGTTTTTTCCCATAAAGAAGGATGCGGAGGATGGACTTGTCGACTTTTAGCCTAAAACTAAGTGGACTTGTCGACTTCTTGCCTATTTTTTTTTGCATTTTTCCCCAAAAAGGTCATATTTTGCACTATGCCATATGGGCATGTGAGGTCAACAAATTTATGGAAAATTATTAAAAAGTGTGCGGGAGTAGCCCCAGATGACGTTTCTGGGCCTAACTCGAAATTTTCATATTGTGGACTTGTCGACTTTTAGAATTGGACGCCTCAATTGTATAAATTCATGTTTTTGTAAAAGATTGAATGAAATTGTATGAAATTCATGTTTTGAAAAATTAGTGGAAATGTGAAAAAGTGAAAAGTATAAAAATGACCTTCTCACTGAGAAAGTGAACGGAAACCTGTCCAATTTATGCCACCTAGTGTGTGCCCAAGTGTATTTTGCATCAAATTAAGGAAGAACCTCTAATACAGGAACTTTGTCCAAAAACCCGATCGCAATCCCGATCCCTCAAACCCAAACCCGGTCCCATTCCCGAAACCTCAATCTCAAAAAAGACAATCCCAATTCCTATCCCGAAAGTCAATCAGCCGTTGTGAACACCCCACGCAGGCGACTGGATCAAGCCGGGCGGCGTGGTGATCGACTGCGGCATCAACGTGCTCGAAGTGGCCGACGGCACGGGCGCCAAGCGCATGACCGGCGACGTGCACATGGAGTCCGCCCTGGTGCCGCTCCCAGACCCTGTAAAAAGCCCTGTAAACATCAAATGTCATGCAAAGTGTCAAAAATCATGTAAAATGCCCTGTAGAATGGCAAAGGTAGCCCTGTAAAATGTCAAATGTCACGCAAAGTGTCAAAAGTCATGGAAAATGCCCTGCAAAATGGCAAACGTACGTTTGCCATTTTGCAGGGCATTTTCCATGACTTTTGACACTTTGCATGACATTTGACATTTTACAGGGCTTTTGACAGGGTCTGGGAGTGCCCCCTGGAAGTGGCCGGTTATTTGACCCCTGTGCCCGGCGGCGTGGGCCCCATGACCGTGGCTATGTTGTTGGCTAATACGTTTGACCAGGCCAAGACGCATAAATTGGTCGGTTTGCTTTTGGGCTTTTTTGCTTGTTTTGGTGTTTCGGATGTCATGTTTTTTTCGGTTTTATTTTTTTCCGTGTCCCAGCGCCCGCTTGTCCCGTCGCATGTTCTCTCACTTTTGCGTTTTTTTATAATGAATTTTAACTTTGAAGAATGGATTATGTTTGCCCGCAAATTTAACTATTCGCACCATTTCTTGACGAGAACTGCTATGTGTCTTAGGGTTGGAAAAAATTCATTTTTTCAAACGCCTTCATAAAAAATATATTAAAATAGGCTTTTCAAAATAGCCTTTTTTAAAAACAATGCCGGTTCAATGAAGCATTGTCATTGTCTGATATGCATGTATTTATATGTTGACTCACAACAATAAATATTTGTTTTGAGACTGTTTAAGAGATGTGTCGTTAAAAACGTTTTTGCCCAACCCTACTAACAGAAGTCCCCCACAATACGTAACTTTAACCATATTAACAAATTGAAATAATAAGTAGGTATACCTCTTTCCATCCACAAACCCAAACCCAAAATATTATACAACCTAAATCCATGCAATAATAAAAAAACCAGCCGCGCGACTTTCTACGCAAATTGAAATCCCCCTGGAAATACGCCGTCGGGGAGGAGGACCCGGACGTTATCGACAATTGGGACACGGTCCTTGTGGAGGACAATCGGAGGAAAAGTTGCGATGTATTGATGATGCCCCTGCCTATTGGTTTGGGAGAGGTTGAGGTGGTTGAGGTCTGTTTTTGAGGTTTTTGGCAAAGTGCCATGACAAGTAATTTATTTTCTTGGAAGTTTTTCAATTTCAATTTGCATTCCTAGCCGTAGTAATGATGGCAAATAAAGATTTGAAAATTCGAAGACGGTTTCGAATATTTGAATTTTTCTGGACTTTTTTTTAATTTTTATATCACTCATAGAAAAAAAAACATCTGAAAATCGATTTTTGCTGGAAAAATTCGGAAATTGGAAAAGTATTTTAAAATATTACCAGAATCTTCGTTGTAAATTCCAGATTTAATACACTGAAAATGTCAGTTGCGCACAGATCTGGGCACAGTTCCGCAAATTGAGAAATCACAAGTAAAATGGCAAATGCGAAGTGAAATGGCAGAAGCGACGAGAAATTATTTTTTTACATTTTTACTCAACTTTTTCATTTTACTTCGATTTTGCCATTTTACTTCTCGCTTTTGAATTTGCGGAACTGGCCTGAACCAGACTGTAAAATATGATGTAAAATAAATTGTATTCAAAATTCACCAGAAAAATTCGAAAATGCAATAATTTAGTGTATTTTTTCGCAAAGTTATAAAACAATCGAGTGCAGCGAGAGTTTACTTGCATAGGTACATGGTCTTTAAAAGTGTTTTAAAAGGGTACTTTTGCAGTTTTCTGCCAAGAGTTGAGTTTTCTCAATTGACACGGTATTTTTACAAAGCGCGATACTTATCAATGTGCCTGATTTTTCCTGTCTGAATTTATATTGTTCAATATTGTATTGTTTATTTATATATTTTCTGTCTGTTTTATGTTCTTCTCTGTGTATCTGAATATTTGTTGGTGCAGGAAGCACCGGTGCCGGTTCTGGTGAGTTTTTATGGCCTTTTGGCTCGTGCCCAATTAACCTGCTTTGTGTTCATTTTACCTCCTCACACCGTACTAACTTGTTCCTAATTTTATCGGCCCGACAGATTTCTATTATTAATTATTAATTATTTCCAGTATGATTTGCTAGCAGATTGGCTATTGTATTCGTTTTTTTAGAATTGAGAAGTAGATCCGTTCATGAAAAATTTGAGAGGTCGACAAATTGATTTTTTTTTATCTTTATATTTTCGAAGATTTTTATGTTCTTCTGGCAGCAAACAATTTCGGGGACAGTATGTCTTGGTTTCACGCGCGGTTTCACGCGATGTAAAAGCGCTATGGCACTGGTTACACTAGTGACAATCCCAGACCCCGTAAAATGCCCTGTAAAACGTCAAATGTCATTTTACATTAACTTTGACACTTTGCATGAATTTGACATTTTACGGGGCATTTTACACAGTATGGGACTGCCCCCTGGTATGGTTGTTCAGAAAATCTGTCGGGCTTGTCGGGTTGATTGAATATCTGAACCCCAAGAACCCCCCAAAAATAACCCTGCAAAATAAAGCCACTCTATTTCGCAGGTAACCCCCGGTGGCCCATGGTCCCTATCTCTACTGCCGTTGATACCAATACAGCCGGTGCCCAGCGATATTGAAGTCTCGCGAGCTCAAAGACCGAAGGATATAGCCATGCTGGCCGACGAAATTGGCATCTTGCCAAGTGAGCTGCAACTTTTCGGGCGGACGAAAGCGAAGGTTTCTTTGGATGTAATGAAAAGATTAGATGGTAGTCCCAATGGAAAATATGTGGTTGTCACTGGTTGGTTGGGTTCGTGGGACGAGCCATTTTTTTCTTTAAACAAAATCTAAAGTTGCATTTTCTGATGCCCTAAATTTGTCTTCTCGAAACCATGTGTCTGGCTTATGAGATTTATTCACGGTTAACGACCCGGCGCCGTTCACCGTTCTAAAATTGCGTCGTACAGAAACCTTGAAAATAAACTGCATCCACATCAAGTCCTCTACTAAAAAAGTTGATGCCGGACTTGATGCTGAAACAGTGTACATAGTAGGGTTCAAACGGGACCACTTTTTCGGACCGGGACCGGGACCGGGACCAGAAATTTTTCTTATCGGGACCGGGACCGGGACTAGGTGGTCGGGACCGGGACCGGGACCGGGACTGGCATTTTTCAATTGTCGGGACCGGGACCGGGACCGGGACTGGGGCATCCGGACCGGGACCAGGATTTGCCGAACCAGGTACCAGGACCACAGCCCCCTTTTGAGCCCTATCGGGACCGATAACCATTTGAATGCATATTTTCAGAAGTTTCATACGATTTTCACACTTCATTCAATCAAAATTGTCATCAAAAATAAAATAAAAGTCACAAAATTCAATTGAGTCACAAAAAAGGACATAACGCACGAAAATTATGACAGTGAGTATTGATACATAAGCTGGCGCAGTGCTTTCTGAAGGAAAATAAATATTTCAGCCTTCTCTGATGTCGAACATGAATGAGAATGCTTGGAACTCACCAAAAAAACGTCAAAAAATCGTCGACGGAATGAGAATGCGCCGACTGGCGCAAATTTTTTCGAATTTTACAAGTATTTAATAGGCAAAATTTGGTTCCAGTCCAGTTAATTTTTCTTATCGGGACCACTGAAAAATTCCGGGACCGGGACCGGGACCGGGACTGGGTGGTCGGGACCGGGACCGGGACCGGGACTGGCCTTTTTCAATTGTCGGGACCGGGACCGGGACTGGGACTGGGGTGTCGGGACCGGGACCGGGACCGGGACCGCCCCAGTCCCGACTTTTTGCCGAACCATGTACCGGGACCGCGGTCCCGTTTGAACCCTAGTACATAGCTAAATAAATTGGCCGCGTTGCTTTTCTGGCTCATGTTTTCACGATTCAATAAAAATCTTGATGCACCACGCACACGATGCCTACGGCAGCAATTTCAGCCCCCCCCCCCCCCGTGAAGCAGGCTTAGTAAAGAAACAGCCTAAAATCTGTGCCTAAGTGCTTAAAAATCTTTGATATGTCCCTGGTCCCAAGCACCGGGTCTGCATGTGCACCTGGTTTACATGCGTATCGGGTTTTGGCCAACATGCCTACCAATTTCGATCGTCCAAAATCCACACGTACCCTCGCCCCACCCATTTTCCAGGCATTTCCCCCACCCCCCTGGGGGAGGGCAAGTCGACCTGCACGATCGGGCTGGCGCAGGCGCTCGCCGCGCATCTGGGCAAGAATACGATCGCCTGCGTGCGCCAGCCCAGCCAGGGACCCACTTTCGGCATAAAGGGCGGCGCCGCCGGAGGGGGGTACGCCCAGGTTTGTATGGGGGGGGGCTATTGTAGATGTCGGTGTGCTCGAGCGACTTTACACTTTGGCATCCGGGATTCGCGTTGGCAGTGCGCCAAAAATTATTAGCGCATGCCTATATTGGAAAATTACAAAATCATTTGTAGCCATTTCAATGTAAACCTGTATGTATACCTATGTTTAACCATTACATATGTACTTCATATCGCGCAAATTCCCACCTCATTCTTTAATATGTATTTTCTGGTGTCAAGTTGCATTAGAAAAGTGTCCAACAGCGCCGCCGCCCCCCCCCCCCGTTAGCTTGGCTCCGTATACAATCCGCCCCCCCCGCTCAAAAATCCTGCGTACGTCCCTGCATGTATAGTTTTTCACCTTCAAAATCGCGGCTTTCGTCTATACACATGTTTATATACCTATTTTTAGCTACTTTTAACCTTTTTTCAGCGATTTTTCCCCTTTCTGCCTTCTATGCCTTGAAAAAGCCTATATATTTTGCCCCCGCGAGCCCCCCCCCCGAGAAAGTTTTTCAGCTATCTATCCCTCCGGAGGAGCGATTTGCTATCTGCTGTTTGAACTCTAGCCCCAGCGAGGGCCATAATCTTGGAGACCCCTGCTTCATACTGTGCCTAGTACGATATTCTAGGCGTAAATAGGTACCTATACAGTAGACGTTGGCGCCAACGCTAGCCCGAGTACTGTGATTTCGCGGCGCCTACAAATGGCACCAGCGCCATGACCCAAGTGCGTTACTACATGGCTTAATTTTAGAGGGGAGATGGCGTTTTCCGTGCTCCGTATACAAGCGCCCCCCCCGCCCCGGCTGAAACATACTGGGGTACTTTATATGACGTTTACGGCGACAGTAACAGACTCAATTATTGAGCCTGTGCGATATCACTTTGCCTAAATTTCCATTAAAACTATCAACCTACAAAAACCCTACCATTCAACCTCAACGCAGGTAATCCCGATGGAGGAGTTCAACCTGCACCTGACGGGCGACATTCACGCGATCACCGCCGCCAACAATCTGCTAGCGGCCGCCATCGACGCCAGGGTGTTCCACGAGGCCACGCAGAAAGATGAGGCGCTTTTTCAGAGACTCGTGCCCAATACGAAGCGAGGTTGGTGGGGAGGTGGCAACTCGGTGCGCATGTAGACCCGGTTGGCATGTAGACCCGGTGCGCATGTAGACACGGTTATTGGGGGGGGGCGGGATTTTTGAGCTGGAGGCTGTTTGTTTACTGAGCTCGGTTAATGGGGGGGGGGGGTCTCAGCCTCACCCCCTAAAAGTTTACCTACATGGGTGACGGAATGGGGTCATAGCCCTGGCGCCATTGGCGTTGGCGCCAAAAATCATGTAAATATACATACATTTAGGTCGACGGGCACCCCATTCGGTGTAATTTGCGGGAAATTTAGCCTACATGTGCACCGGGTTTTCATGCGCACCGGCACAGGCCCGGTGGAGATTGGGGGTTTGTTATTTTTATGGTGTCGTGTTTCATCAGTTTTTCAATGTAACCGCCCCCCGTTTGCATTCAGTCAACTGAGAAATGTCGGTTTATTGGGTTGGTTAATAATTGATTAATAAGTGAAGTGTCAAATGCCCTGTTTCCGGAAAAGTCGTTTTGATGTGCCCCCATTTGAGCGGGCCACGTGGTATGGCGTGAATAACAATCGTGCATGTATTAGCTCGGTATTTTCGGGCGGTGTAAATAAATCTCTTATAATTACCGTGAATAGGACTTAATGAAAAATACAAGTGTCTGTCTGGCTTAAGAAGCTTGTCTTTTGTTAACAGCGCCGTGTTATGTGCAGTTTTGAGAATGCGCCGTGTATACAAAATGTGTACATATAATCTGATACTGCCGGCACACCTTACAATGAAAGCTACCATATTCCATCTGAATAAATGAGCAGACATTGAATTTGTTCTTCATTTTTGTAAATTGGGACACAAATTTAAACGTGACTTTTATTCATCAAAAATGGTACCAATCATTGTTTATTAGCGTTATTTCCGTCCAGTGTACAATCCCATCACAATAATCTTTCCCACACAAACAAATATATTTATATATTTATTTATTTATATATATATTTCAATTGGCTCCCAACACGTCAATTTAGATTGAAAACTGCTCAAATTTGCTATGGGGGTAGATAAATCTACCCCATTTGTTGTGTTAAGTGCACGGTTCCACATCACAAAAATTCATGTCGGAACGTGAAGCAAAGTTTAATACGTGTTTGAGCGTGGCGCATGTCAGGCAATCGTCTACCAAAGCACCAATTATTCAAAAAAATAGTCCAAATTTGGCATGACAGTAGATAAATGTACCCTATTTAGTATGTTAAGCACACACATAAATATCACTAAATTTTCACATTTATCACATCGCAGCTAAAAAAAACGTCACTCCACAGGACCATCTACAATGGGACACATTCAAAAACGTAAATATGAAACTCTTTCACGTTCTGACACGAAATCTTGCGATATGAAACCGTGCACTTGACACAACAAATGGGGTACATTTATTTACCCCCATATCAAATTCGAGCGGTTTTCATTCAAATTTGATGTGTTGGGGGCCAATCAAAACCGTGCGCCTGACGTGGGCCACCCGGTATATAAAATTTATTATATATGTTGATATATATATAATATATATTAAAATTCGTTCCATTCTTATACGTTCCATATAAAACACTCTTTAAAGTGCTTTGTCAAGTGGCAATAAGTGGCAAAAAGTCGGGGTTAAAACGGGTTTCCCGAATCACGACCAGCATTGAAAAAAATCGTAAATTTTTCGAAAAATAGAATAAAATATGATCTCAGAAAATATCTTAAGAAAAAATATAATAAAATCTCTCTCAAAAAACCTGGGAAAATATAAATACCGCAAATCCTCGAATAAGACCCCCCCCCTCGAATAACTCCCCCCCTTGAATAAGTCCCCCCTGCTGGCGCGGTGAGGAAAAAATAACTCCCCCCCCCTTGAATAACTCCCCCCTCTTAAAAACTCCTCCCTCGGATGAAAAGAATACAATACAAAACTATAAAAGAATAGTAGCCTATGACAGCAACAGCAGATACATAATGTGTATGCAGTGTATACACATCGTTTTGTTGTTATTGGACGGTGAAATACCTGAATTTAACGAGTTTACATACTGCATCCATACAATGAATCAAGTCCAAGTTTCCTGAGGAAATAATAACTCCCCCCTCGAATAACTCCCCCCCTTGAATAACTCCCCCCTCCAAAATGTCTGAGGAAAAAATAACTCCCCTGGGGTCTTATTCGAGGATTTAGGGTAAATATAAATATCATAATTTGAATTTGTGAAATTGAATGTGGGTCGTTTACTTTTTTGGGGATATACACCTTGCTGTGTAACTGGGGGTTGCCTGGTAATTAACGGTATTTATATGTATGTTTGAAGTTGACTGGCAACTTAACGAATCTGAATAAATATGTTAAAATATTCTATTAAACTACTAATTACCACTCAAAAGTTGTTCAAATATTCACTGGAAGATAATTTTTTAATAAATAAATGTAGAAAATTCTAGATAGATAGAAAAATAGATTCTAGATAAATATTTTACAGTCAGATAACTTTTCCATTCAACATTAACTTTCTTTCTTGAAGATTATGAAAGGTTGAATGAACCTTCTTTCATGTTGTAATTAACAACTATAATTCCCTATTCAGGGGTCTCCTAGGGGGGGGGGGGGGGGCTGGGTGGGGGCTGCCCCCCCCCAAATCCGCCAGCTATCTATCTATCCCGGAGGCCGCTCAGCTATCTATCTATCCTAAGGCAAAATTTTTGCCTACTACCCCCAAAGACCCCCCCCCCCGAATCGCTCAGCTATCTATCTATCTGGAGTGGTTTTTGAGAAAATTTGCCCCAATTTTCGCTCAAAATCACTAATTTTTGCAACTTTTTATAGTTTTTCACTTTCAAAATCGTGCTCTCTGGCTATATGCATGGTTATATGCCTGTTTTTAGCCATTTTAAACCTACTTTTGGCCACTTTTAACTGATTCTTAGCGATTTTTTCCCCTTTCAGCTTTCTATGCACTGAAAAAGCCTATATATTTTGCCCCCCCCCCCAGAAAATTTTTTCAGCTATCTATCCCTCCGGAGGAGCGATTTGCTATCTATCCAGCCCCCGCGAGGGCCAAAATCTTGGAGACCCCTGTCCCTATTCCGTTTCGTTGAGCTAATTACTCGCGCTTTGAAATGATTCATTGTGAATTAGGGATGGTTAAAAATTTAATTTGTTTGTAAATTTTTTTCTGCCATATGACTGATCGTGAATTTTTTTTGGGAAAAAGTGATGTCATTATAATGCATCATTCATTCGACTGCGCTCCATGTGGGATAGGAACCTTGAAATTATGAATCTGGATCAAAACATTTCATCTAAAGATGTTTAAAACAGTTCCAAAATGGGGCATAACCGCTAAATGCCAGTCCCAGACCCTGTAAAATGTCATGTGTATCCAAATCTTGTTGTATAGGATACAATTTTTATGTTTTTGTATCCAAGTTTTACGTTTGGACATTTGGAAAATTTGAATACAAAAACATACGATTTGGATACCTTAGAAACGATTTGGATACACATGGCACTTTACGAAACTGGATAATCTCGAATATTTTTATTCAGAAAACCCCGAAAACGATAATTTTAAGCCCGAATTTTAAAATTTTAACCCCGAAAACGTGTTGTCGCTCGACTCACGAAAATTCAGTGTGTTTTACGAATACGAAAACATTCAAATACGAAAACACAAGTAACCTAAAATCCGCGTGTTTATTAAGTGACTATACCCATAACGTAATGTCTAGTCAGCAAGTATTTATAATACAATTCATGATTGACCATAGTAGGCCACAAATATTGTAATATCGTGTCTGCAGTTGTCTTCGTACTAAAACCTATACTGGGTCTAATCCGTACTCTGTCAAGTGACAAGTAAAATTTCAAGTGACGAAAAAATGCAACAGATGGAAAAATTCAAACGACTTCAAATGCATTTTAAAACTCGAAGAATCACAGATTAGGAAATTTCTCACCACCCGTAACTTCAGCCATCACTTTTCCAAGGTGCAAATGCAAAATCCCAACATATTAAGAATCGACCCGGGGGCAGTCCCAGACCCTGTAAAATGCCCTGTAAAATGTCAAATGTCATGCAAAGTATCAACAGTCATGTAAAACGTACGTTTGCCATTTTACCGGACATTTTACATGACTTTTGATTAGGGTTCAAACGGGATCCCGATCCCGATCCCGGATCCCGTGAAATTACAGGATATAGCAGTCCCGATCCCGAAAATTTTCAAATCCCGATCCCGAGAAACTCCAAAGTCCGGGATCCCGATCCCGGAAAAATTAGTGGAAATTATCATTAGTGAAAAAATAACGTTTTTGCATTCAAAAATGTGAACGCAAACCCCCAGTGTTCATTTTATGCCACTTTTCTGGCATCCAAATGCGTTTTGAGACCTTTATGCACAACTGTGAATGTCTGAACATTGGCCAAATACTCTATCAAAAGACCCCAATCCCGACCCCGAAAAAATGCCAATCCCGATCCCGATCCCGTGACCCCAATTTCGGGCAATCCCGATCCCGATCCCGATCCCGAAATCTCAAAAAACCGGTCCCGATCCCGATCCCCATCCCGAAAAGTCAATCCCGTTTGAACCCTACTTTTGACACTTTGCATGACATTTGACATTTTACAGGGCATTTTACAGGGTCTGGGACTGGCACCCGATCAAGAGGCTTTGTTCACGGCGCTGAGCTGTTTGAGCACAGCCAATTGGTGCATGAGATTCCTGGGGCCAATTCCGCAAAAGGAAAAGTGAAGTGAAATGGGAGGTGAATTGAGACTTGAATTTGAAAAGAGAAGTGAAAAGTGGAGTGGAGTGATAAATGGAAAGTGAAGTGAAAAATGAAGTGAGAAGTTAAGTGAAATGAGAAGTGAAAAGTGATCTAAAATGAGAAATAAAAATGTAAAGGATGAATTCTGACTTAGAGAGCATTGTTTCTAATGACGGTAATGATGATTTAGTGGGAAATGTGCCGATTTTAGTTTGAACCTTAGAATTGACAATGTTTCCCTACTCAAAAAACCATTTCACTTCACTTCTCGTTTTCCACTTCACTTCTCGTTTTCCACTTCACTTCTCATTTTCCACTTCACTCCCCACTCCCCCTCACTCCCCACTCCCCCCTCTCTCCCCACTCCCCCCTCACTCCCCACTCCCCACTCCCCCATTTGCGGAATCGGCGGGGCACCTGGCGTCGAAGGCGAGCACGCCGGGGCTGCGCTGGTTGTACTGCTTGCGGACGCGGTCGGCCGCCCGCTGCATGACCAGGCGGCGAAGAGCCAGCGACCGGTTGATTTTCTCGATGACCAATTCGTCCATTAGGGAGAATAGGGCCTGAGGGGGGGGGGGTGATTGGGTAAAGAGTTCATTGGGGGCCCACACGCTAGTTGACACTTGTGTGTCAACTGGTTTGTGTCAACTCGGATTTTGGTTGAACGTGTCGCACGGCGATCTCCGGGTGCACTTGCCGTAATATTTATTTTTCAACGTTGCCGCATGTGCATTTGGAAATCGCTTTGCCACACTTAAAAGCTTTGGCTTGAAGCCGAAATGTCATATGACACATGCCAGTTGACACACTAGTGTTGAAATAAATATTGATTATAGAATTTTCCGCATTTGTTAAAAACGCATGAAAGCGGTAAAAAGCAGGTGCTGAATTTTGCACTACTGATGAATAAAACGGGACCTGAAATAATCAGTCCGGAATCACTAGGTTTTTTGAATATTTGTGCGCAATCGTGTAATTTCGTAAATTAAACCCAGACCGAATTTGAGTATACCGTATTTACCCTAATAATTCCCCTTCAAATAGTCCTCCCTGAAGAAAGTCTGACGAAAGGGGTGGGGGTATTCGAGTGAATACGGTATTCACACTCACATTAGAACAGCGTCGCTTATGTGCCAAAGACATGTCATCCTTCAATCTGCATTTCTCGATCGTAATTTCTTGGCGCGGTTCCAAGTGTGCCATTATTCTGCTTGTGCTAGTGTTGGCTAAAATCATCAATGGTAAAACAAATGCTAGATAGGCCATGGAGGTTTTGTGCAATTTTTTTTAGGATTTGTAGTTTAATTGTGGATTTTTGTAAATAATAGTGAAATTTATATTAATATTGACTGTATTTATAGGGGTTGGTCATTGATGCCTATCGTGTTGCCCAGTGCTATAAGTAAGTTTCAAGAGATTATCAAGTGTTGGTGTTTCCAATGGGGGGCAGCTTAGATGTGTAAATACTCAACTATGAAACAAAGTTATTAATGCTGTTTTAATTAGTGTTGAAGAGGGCAGAATGAAATCATCTGATGCTTTTACACCAGAGGTGTTAAAAGTATCAAACTTTTTCAGAGTATACGTAACATAATGTATTTAATTTTACTTGCTCCCTGACTACAGAAAACGTAAAGTAATTTTTTCACGTTAACTGATGAGTAAACATAAGTAAAATACTTCTTGCCCGGAAAAAAAACCATTTTCCCATTCCCATTTTTTGGCTATGTTTTCCCTATTTTTAGCTTTTTTGTCACTTCTATTCCTATCTGAGATATTTTTTTCTATACTCGAGTACTGTCAAAAAAGTATATGTAAAAGCGATTACAGGTACTTTCTTCAGTAGTCAGTACTCGAGTAAACGTATTTTTACAAGTAATACGTTTTCACAACTAGGGTTGGAAAAAAAACGTTTTTTTTTAACTCGATGTTTTTTTAAAAAAAAAACGTTTTTTTTTAAAAAAAAACGTTTTTTTTTAAAAGCTCCCAGATATGACCTAGTGTCAACATATATAGGTATATCAGACACTGGCAATACTCTGTGATGTTAAATATGACCATATAATGGCTGTGGAGCCATGGGATAGCATTATAAGTGGTGATTTGTGTCAAAAATATCCATTTTTCGTCGACATATCGTTCGTATATCGCCTTATAGTCAAATGTTCGTGACTTCAGGTAAAGTTTGGCATGGAATGGTGATCAAACAAGGTTATAAAAGGAGGTTGTTACTTTGGGAGTCAAGTTACACACTGTGGAGGTACATGGAAGCACATTACCTCAATATTATATATTACAGCAACATATGTCGGCTTATTCACCCATGGTAGCACATAGAAATGGATGTTTTGATACTAAAAATGCAACAAAACCAATGAAAACAACCACCAATGTCAATTTGTGTGTGAAATTGCGCGCTTGCGCGCAAAAATTTTGCAAAATACCCGGTGCTTAGTACTAAAAATTTTGGCCGATGTTTTTTTTTAAAAAAAAACATTTCGGACGTCATGTTTTTTTAATAAAAAAAACTTAAAAAAAAAAAAAAAAACGTTTAAAAAAAAACATCGGCCAACCCTATTCACAACTATGTTTCACACATAGAAATTTCTTGTAAACGTAATTTGAAAAATAAGTCAAGTTCAGGGATTCTCACCAACATCACCCCAGCATAAAAGTTTTTTTACCTCGGAACCTAAAAATGATGACAAAATATGGTCATGTGGTATGAAAAATACTGGTAATTTACTATTAACCAAAAATGACAAGTGCAATTGAAATTTCGGTGGTCACTCGGCAAATATTCTAGAGCACTTCATTACTGAGTTGTCTCTGTAGTGCTACTTTTCGTGACTCGATTAATCATAAATATATTCACTGTGGGCGATGACATTTTATGAATGTAAATGCCTACCATCGTTAATGGCGTGCGGTGTGTTCTCCGTAATGCTGGATATTCAGCTCGACTCTACCTAAAATGTAAACGTAAAATTTCAGCGCAAAATTAATTACGCGAAGTGGATGGAAAGGGAGTTGGCGTGAATTTTTTTCGGAGATACTGATTTTTCAATGATTTCAGTCACTTTTACACCCATATGACATTTTATGACTATGACAAGCAATGACTGAAAAATCGGTCACTTTTGGACCATTCCCGTTCACTTTTGGACATTGTTTGATCAAGGGGTCCCCAATGGGGGTGTAACCCCCCAAACCGCCCAGCTATCTATCTATCCCTGAGGTAAATTTTTTGGCTACTGTCCCCTGAACTGAACCCCCTCCCCTCAAATCGGCCAACTATCTACCCAGGGGTCTCCAAGATTTTGGCCCTCGCGGGGGCTGGATAGATCGCAAATCGCTCCTCCCGAGGGATAGATAGCTGAAAAAATTTTCTGGGGGGGGGGGCTCGCGGGGGCAAAATATATAGGCTTGTTCAGTGCATAGAAGGCCGAAAGGGGAAAAAATCGCTAATAATCGGTTAAAAGTGGTCAAAAGTAGGTTTAAAATGGCTAAAAACAGGCATATAACCATGCATATAGCTGGAGAGCACAATTTTGAAGGTGAAAAACTATAAAAAGGTGCGAAAATTGGCGATTTTGAGCGAAAATTGGGGCAAAATTTCTCAAAAACCAGTCCAGATAGATAGATAGCTGAGCAATTTGGGGGGGGGGGGTCTTTGGGGGTAGTAGCCAAAAAATTTGCCTCGGGATAGATAGATATCTATGCGGCCTCCAGGATAGATAGATAGCTGGCGGATTTGGGGGGGGCAGCCCCACCCCAGCCCCGCCCCCCTAGGAGATCCCTGTATCTACCTATGTGAAGCGATTTTTGAGAAATTATATACATAATTATTGCTGAAAATCGCTAATTTTGACACCTTTTTATAGATTTTCACCACCAAAATCGCAAGTTAATGTGTCTAACTGCCTATTTTCAGCTTTTTCGCCACTATATGTTCTTATAAACCTATTTTGAGCGATTTTTCTCTTTTTTCTTCCTTCTATTTACATACTGAAAAAGCCTAATACCCGCAAACACCTTACCCCCCCCCCAAATTTTTTTCAGCTATCTAGCCCTCTGGAGGAGCGATTTGCTATGTAACCAAACCCCAGAAGATCAAAATCTAGTATCCTTGTTGAGGTATTGATAAGTTCTTAGTTCATATCAAGTTAAAGACATCTTCATCCATTTCCATGAACAAAACTTTGCGGTGACGGTTTGCGTTTTCGTAACATTATATTTTAATGCATTTAATTTTAGCTGTAATCTACCCTTAATGCGAAGCTCCATTGCAGTAAAGGTTATTTGACGTCAATTTATGAATGAAAGTATGCTAATAATTGAAATTCTAATGATGTGTTCACGTAAAAATTGATGTAAATATTAATTTGCTCCCCCACATGCCTTAGTGCCTACTAGTGATGTAATGGCGCCGTGGCGTTGGCGCCATTTTTCTGTGGCGTCCGGTGCCATTATTTTGAATTGCCCCGTCGCGCCATTTTTTTGCTGGCGCCAATTGGCGCCCTGCGCCATTGGTTTTGATGGCGCCAGTATAGTGTCAAATTACCGCCAGAAAAATTGTTGTTTTTCTGCGTACGTGCGCTTCGAACTGTAAAATGAGTTTATTAGAGATATAAATTAGCCAATATAATTGCACTAACACATACTTCCTTTTTTAACTATGTTTCTGTGTGTCACGTGGTTCAGCCGTGTTTTTGAATAAAAGTAGATCAAATTTGAAAAAAAACTTTTTTTGTAAATCTGAGTGCTACAAATAATCGACTAACCGTAAATACGATGGGGCTGCATTTTTGTGATAGGGCAATATAAATGAAAAATAAAAAAAAGGATGGAAAAATTATATTTACGGGCACGTTTTTGACGATTCTTTGGATCATATGATCCTGCTGACAGATGGAATGTGTGTAGTAGGTTATGTAAAATTTTCTATAACTGTCCTGGATGGTCAATTTCTGTTCGAACACCTGCCTATTTATATCCTGGGATGACACTTTTCATTCACAATTGCTAAAGTATTTGTCAACAGTTCAAGTGCGCACTACAGTAAAGTGTGTACAACAAATGAGATTTTTGTTTCTCGTGGGTTCGTTCTGAGTACTGAATGGTCACTTATATCAAGTTACAAAGTGGCATTCATGTACATCCGCAATTATAAATAGTGCACATCGCATTTGATTAATTTTTCTTGTTCAAATAAGGTGTTCTGGGTGGCATCGCTTAATATATCCAAGGACTTATCCGGGGGGGGGGGGGGAGTTCGCGAGCCTCCTTTAACAAACACCCCCCCCCGGTCAAAAAACCTAGATACGTCCCTGGTTATATGCAGGGACGTATCCAGGATTTTTGAGCGGGGGGGGCTGCTTGTTTACGGGGGCCGGCGAACGGGGGGGGGGCTCAGCCCCCCCCCCCTAAAATTTTTCCCTATATAGGGACGGAAAAGCGTTTTGGCGCTAGCGCCATACAAAGGCACCATTCCATGGCGCTATTGGCGTTGGCGCCAGCGCCAGGAACCGCTTTATATGTATGTAAAATGCATACATATACAGCGAAAATCGCAAAAATGGGTTTTATTTCCGAGTATATTGGTTTACAGGGGCCGATCCGCTGAAAATACAATGCATGGGGACGAAATTGCGCGCTTGCGCGCAAAATTTTTAAGAAACATCGGAAAATATATAGGAAAAGTGGCATTTTCCGGGACTTTTTCGGTCTCGCCCCGGGAAGGGGGGGGGCTGCAGCCCCCCCGCCCCCCCCCCCCTGGATACGTCCTTGGTTATATGGTTATCGAATGTTGGTATATTTGACATTTAATATTGCCACGATACAGGGGTATCTTGAATTTCGACCCTCTGAGTAGTTGGATAGATAGCCAATCGCTCCTCCGGAGGGATGGATAGCTGAAAATTTTTCTGGGGGGGGGGTTTGGGGGGGGTTGTGGTGGTTCGATATATAGGCTTTTTTCGGCGCATAGAAGGAAGAAAAGGGAGAAAAATCGCTAAAAGTAGATGTAAAATAGCTCAAAAATGGTATACGAGAGCATTTAGTACTGAAAATAGCTGAAAATAGGCAAATAGGAACCAGAACTATGATTTTGAAAGTGAAAATCTATAAAAAGGTATGAAAAATAGCGATTTTGAGCGAAAATTGGGGTATAGTTTCTCAAAAATCGGTCCAGATAGGTAGATAGCTGGGCGATTTTGGGGGGGGGGGGTTTAGGGGGTAGTAGCCCAAAATTTTGCCTCCGGGACAGATAGATAGCTGAGCGGCCTCCGGGATAGATAGATAGCTAGCTGGGCGGTTTGGGGGGGTTAACCACCCCCCAACCCCCCCCCCCATTCGAGACCCCAGCCACGATATCAAAATCTCTAATATCCATTATTTCTTTGTCGTGCCGTAGTCGGGCATAGTTTTTCAAATGTATTTACGTTTACTCGATAAATACGTATACTCGTGTAATTTTTGAGGCAAAATTTTGGGCTACTTTCCCCCAACCCCCCCTCCCCCAAATCGGCCAGCTATCTACCTATCTGGAGCGATTTTTGAGAAACACGACCCCAATTTTCGCTCTAAATCGCTATTTTTCATACCTTTTTTTAGATATTCACCTCCAAAATCACTAGTTCATGCGTCTAATTGCCTATTTTCAGCTATTTTTAGTGGTATGTATGTAGTTTTAGTGCTAATATGCCCATTTTTCACCTACTTTTAGCGGTTTTTCTCCCTTTTCTTCCTTCTATGCCCATGTGTTGGCATTGTGCCAAAAAATGGCTGCGCGCTTTCCCACAGCAATATTCTGT
>OZ038455.1:22747356-22865585 GCA_964036195.1 Sphaerolaimus hirsutus
CCGGGCCCACATGCACACCGGGCACCACCAAGTTTTTCAAAGAGTTACGTCACTGATGTTCATAGAATGATGATTTATAGAGTTCATTAAACATTTGATGTTAAAATAGCATCAAATCGATTGACCAAAGCCACCAAAGCACAGCGTCCGCTGATATTTTGAATTTTTTCATGCATTTGGCACAATTCCAGTACTTTGTGTACCTTCTATTGGAGGCTGCCCTTCTATTTATTTCGTCGGCCCAAATAATGTCAAAAAAGTGTACCTTCTATTGGAGACGCCCTTCTATTGGAGACGCCTTTCTATTGGAGACCCGCCCTTCTATTAGAAGAAATACGATAAAAAATTAAATCTATGTTCAAATACAAAATGTATGATTAAATTGGTGAAAAATAGAGAAGCAGCCTACAATAGAACGGCACCTCCAATATAATGGCAGGTACAAAGTCGATGAAAAAAAAAGAACGGCGATCTTCTATTAGAAGAAATGTGGTACATACATTATATTGGACTTAGCTCTAGGGTTCAAACGGGATCCCGATCCCGATCCCGGATCCCGTGAAATTCCGGGATTTAGCAGTCCCGATCCCGATCCCGATCCCGAAACTTTTCAAATCCCGATCCCGATCCCGAAAAACTCCAAAGTCCGGGATCCCGATCCCGGAAAAATTAGTGGTAATTATCAAACGCGAAAAAACGACGTTTTTGCATGCAAAAATGTGAACGCAAACCCCCAGCGTTCATTTTATGCCACGTTTCTGGCATCCAACAGTGTTTTTAGACCTGTATGAACAACTGTGGATGCCAAAACATTGGCCAATATCTCTATCCCAAGACCCCAATCCCGATCCCGAAAAAATGCCAATCCCGACCCCGATCCCGATCCCGTGACCCCAATCCCGGCCAATCCCGATCCCGATCCCGATCCCGAAATCTCAAAAAACCAATCCCGATCCCGATCCCGATCCCGAAAAGTCAATCCCGTTTGAACCCTACTTAGCTCATTCTCAAATCTGTTGATGTTAGTTGGCTGGTTCTGTTCATGCAAGCACCGATTTCTGTGTATTTAGATAGGCGAGTAAAAAAAACAATAAAACAATAGATAGTACAATAAATGACTATCGGCTGCGGCGGGAAACAATTGGCCATGTGGCAGCGCGGGGTGGGCGCACGCCCGGCGTGCATGTCGGCTCGCTGTGCACGGATACCGGGCGCGCATGGTGGTGCCCGGTGTGCATGGGGGCCCGGTGTGCATGGAGGGGCGGCCGCCATGCACACCGGGCAGCGAAAAATGCACGCTGGGTAACCATGCACAGCGGGTAAAAATGCACAGATGCACAGGCTCGTTTAAAAACAACGTTTTTGAATCAAAAGTTGTTTTATACCCTACCATACAGAATACACAGTATAATTTCACAATTTCACAAATTACAAATCGACAACCAAAATCCAATCCCCAGGCGTTCCGATAGAAGGCGCCAAAGTTGTCGTGGTGGGGCGGAGCAAAATAGTGGGCGGTCCCGCCGCGTCACTTTTTATATGGCACCACGCTACCGTAACCATGTGCCATTCGAGGACGAAAAATTTGAAGGAGGAATGTCGCAGCGCCGATATTTTAATTGTGGCTATTGGGAAAGCGGAAATGATCCAGGGTGTGTTATTTTTGGTGTTGTTTTCTTATTATCAGGGAGATTACCAACGGTATTCTCAGCCACTTTGGAGCTCAATCACGTTGGGTCCAAACGGGATCCCGATCCCGAATCCCGAAAAAATTCAGAGATTTTGTGATCCCGATTCCGAAAAGTCAATCCCGTTTGAACCTTACAATCACGTGTTTTGGCTATACTCGTTGGACGTTTCACTGTGTATGGAAACCTACCATAACATATCTGAACAGTGAACCAAAATTATACAGTTTTTTTCATCATAAAATTTAGTTTTTACTATGGAATAATTAGTTACGAAATTTATCATAAAATTTCATTCATTAAGTTTTGGTAGAATTCTGCACATACTTTGTGGTGCGCAGAGTTGATGTTGTTGTCTGTTGTTACATTGTTGTTGTTTTTCGGTGTAATACATATGATCTTTCGTTGCTACATTCCACAGCCAATATTTTGGAACACATGTTGTTTTCACAAATGTCATAGATGATAAAAGGTTAATGTTTTTAGAGACAGTGAAAATACAGCACTGGGCTGCGCTGAATTCTATTTATACTGCGTGCGTATGTGTGCGCAAAATTTCGCGTGTTTTGAATACATAATAAATACACGCGCACTTTATTCCATGCATACTTGATTAATGTAAATACAAAATATTTTTTTGTGGCGACGCACAGCGACTTTTCTGGAAGTTTTGACTGGAGAGACGAGAAATTTGAGGGACTTTCATTTCGAGCAAATCACCCACAAAACAGCTCAAAGTTCCAGCTTATTTGGGGTCGTAACTATGTATTATTCCAGGGTTTGCAAAATTGCATAAAAAATAAAATGGAAATTTTTACAAATACAGTAAAATGAGAAATTTGTAAATGAAGTGTAGAAATTGAGGCGTCTAATTCTAAAAGTCGACATGTCCACAAAATGTGATTTTGAGTAAATCGCATTTTAAGTTTCAGACCCAATTCCAGGCCCGTGGTGCGTGTACAATTTGGCTCTCTCATGCTTTCCATTAAGTTCCATATGTTGACAATAAAGTGTCAACTTTTCAGCCCCTAATCTCAACGTAACGTATATGTGAAAAATGGGGGTTCATAAAATTCCATTCGGTCAGAGCAAAACTGTTTTTGGGCGGGAATTGGACTTGTCGACTTCTTGCACGCGAGAACAATTTTGTTGGCAGTGCACTATTCCGCATCTAAACCCATCCCGCATGTTGACCCGGAACACAATTAATTATACATGGCATGTTGAAAATAGGTAATCAAACACATGACCTAGTTATTTTGAAGGAGAAAATGTATTAGAAGTATGAAAATTAGGGAATTTTGGTGAAAATTAGGGTAAAATAGCTCAAAAGCGCTCCAGATAGCTAGATAGCTAGGCAATTTGCGGGTGGGGAAGTTCAGGGGAATCTAGCCAAAGAAAAATTGCGCCAGGGTTAGATAGATAGCTGGACGGTTTGGGGTGGTGTTACCCACCCCCCTTTCTTACCCGTGCAGACATAATGTGTCTATACTGGGTCTACATGCGGAATGGGCTTTGATGCGGAATGGGCCCTAGCCAATTTTGTTCCCGGGGAAGCCGAGGCTGCCATGGGAAAATGATGGACTTGTCGCCTTTTAGAAATCGGTGCCCATAGTGGACTTATCCCATTTCTTGCGTTTTTTCCCATAAAAAAAGGCTGCAGAAGGCGGACTTGTCGACTTTTAGCCCAAAACTAAGTGGACTTGTCGACTTCTTGCCCAAATTTTTTGCTTTTTTCCCAAAAAATGTCAAATTTTGCACTATGCCATATGGGCATGTGAGGTCAAAAAATCTGTGGAAAATTATGAAAAATGTGCGGGAGTAGCCCCAGATGACGTTCTGGGCCTAACTCGAAAAAATTTTCATATTGTGGACTTGTCGACTTTTAGAATTGGACGCCTCAATTGTATAAATGCATGTTTTTGTAATAGATTGAATGAAATTGTATAAAATTCATGCTTTGAAAAATTAGTGGAAATGTGAAAAAGAGAAAAGTGAAAAAATGACCTTCTCACTGAGAAAGTGAACGGAAACCTGTCCAATTTATGCCACCTAGTGTGTGCTCAAGTGTATTTTTAGACCAGTTTTGCATCAAATTAAGGAAGAACCTCTAATACAGGAACTTTGTCCAAAAACCCGGTCGCAATCCCGATCCCTCAAAGCCAAACCCGGTCCCATTCCCGAAACCTCAATCTCAAAAAAGACAATCCCAATTCCGATCCCGAAAGTCAATCAGCCGTTGTGAACACCCCACGCAGGCGACTGGATCAAGCCGGGCGGCGTGGTGATCGACTGCGGCATCAACGTGCTCGAAGTGGCCGACGGCACGGGCGCCAAGCGCATGACCGGCGACGTGCACATGGAGTCCGCCCTGGTGCCGCTCCCAGACACCTGTAAAAAGCCCTGTAAAATGTCAAATGTCACGCAAAGTATCAAAAGTCATGGAAAATGCCCTGTAGAATGGCAAAGGTAGCCCTGTAAAATGTCAAATGTCACGCAAAGTATCAAAAGTCATGGAAAATGCCCTGTAGAATGGCAAAGGTAGCCCTGTAAAATGTCAAATGTCATGCAAAGTGTCAAAAGTCATGGAAAATGCCCTGCAAAATGACAAACGTACGTTTGTCATTTTGCAGGGCATTTTCCATGACTTTTGACACTTTGCATGACATTTGACATTTTACAGGGCTTTTTACAGGGTCTGGGAGTGCCCCCTGGAAGTGGCTGGTTATTTGACGCCCGTGCCCGGCGGCGTGGGCCCCATGACCGTGGCTATGTTGTTGGCTAATACGTTTGACCAGGCCAAGACGCATAAATTGGTCGGTTTGCTTTTGGGCTTTTTTGCTTGTTTTGGTGTTTCGGGTGTCCTGTTTTTTTCGGTTTTATTTTTTTCCGTGTCCCAGCGCCCGCTTGTCCCGTCGCATGTTCTCTCACTTTTGCGTTTTTTTATAATGAATTTTAACTTTGAAGAATGGATTATGTTTGCCCGCAAATTTAACTGTTCGCACCATTTCTTGACGAGAACTGCTATGTGTCTTAGGTAGGGTTGGCCGATGTTTTTTTTTAAACGTTAAAAAAAACGTTTTTTTTTAAAAAAAAACATGACGTCCGAAATGTTTTTTTTTAAAAAAAAAACATCGGCCGAAATTTTTAGTACTAAGCACTAGGTATTTTGCAAAATTTTTGCGCGCAAGCGCGCAATTTCACACACAAATTGACATTGGTGGTTGTTTTCATTGGTTTTGTTGCATTTTTAGTATCAAAACATCCATTTCTATGTGCTACCATGGGTGAATAAGCCGACATATGTTGCTGTAATATATAATATTGAGGTAATGTGCTTCCATGTACCTCCACAGTGTGTAACTTCACTCCCAAAGTAACAACCTCCTTTTATAACCTTGTTTGATCACCATTCCGTGCCAAACTTTACCTGAAGTCACGAACATTTGACTATAAGGCGATATACGAACGATATGTCGACGAAAAATGGATATTTTTGACACAAATCACCACTTATAATGCTATCCCATGGCTCCACAGCCATTATATGGTCATATTTAACATCACAGAGTATTGCCAGTGTCTGATATACCTATATATGTTGACACTAGGTCATATCTGGGAGCTTTTAAAAAAAAACGTTTTTTTTTAAAAAAAAACGTTTTTTTTTAAAAAAAACATCGAGTTAAAAAAAAACGTTTTTTTTCCAACCCTAGTCTTAGGGTTGGAAAAAATTCATTTTTTCAAACGCCTTCATAAAAAATATATTAAATTAGGCTTTTCAAAATAACCTATTTTTATAAAACAATGCCGGTTCAATGAAGCATTGTCATTGTCTGATATGCATGTATTTATATGTTGACTCACAACCATAAATATTTGTTTTGAGACTGTTTAAAAGATGTGTCGTTAAAAATGTTTTTGCCCAACCCTACTAACAGAAGTCCCCCACAATACGTAACTTTAACCATATTAACAAATTGAAACAACAAGTAGGTATACCTCTTTCCACCCACAAACCCAAAATATTATACAACCTAAATCCATGCAATAATAAAAAAACCAGCCGCGCGACTTTCTACGCAAATTGAAATCCCCCTGGAAATACGCCGTCGGGGAGGAGGACCCGGACGTTATCGACAATTGGGACACGGTCCTTGTGGAGGACAATCGGAGGAAAAGTTGCGATGTTTTGATGATGCCCCTGCCTATTGGTTTGGGCGAGGTTGAGGTGGTTGAGGTCTGTTTTTGAGGTTTTTGGCAAAGTGCCATGACAAGTAATTTATTTTCTTGGAAGTTTTTCAATTTAAATTTGCATTCCAGGCCGAAGTAATGATGGCAAATGAAGATTTGAAAATTCGAAGACGGTTTCGAATATTCGAAATTTTCTGGACTTTTTTTGAATTCTTATATCACTCATAGAAAAAAAAACATTTGAAAATCGATTTTTGCTGGAAAAATTCGGAAATTGGAAAAGTATTTTAAAATATTACCAGTTGTAAATGGCAGATTTAATACACTGAAAATGTCAGTTGCACACGGATCTGGGCCCAGTTCCGCAAATTGAGAAATCACAAGTAAAATGGCAAATGCGAAGTGAAATGGCAGAAGCGAAGAGAAATTATTTTTTACGTTTTTACTTCACTTTTTCCATTTTACTTCGATTTTGCCATTTCACTTCTCGCTTTTGAATTTGCGGAACTGGCCTGAATCAGACTGTAAAATATGATGTAAAATAAGTTGTATTCAAAATTCACCAGAAAAATTCGATAATGCAATAATTTAGTGTATTTTTTGCAAAGTTATAAAAAAATCGAGCACAGCGAGTGTTTACCTGCAGAGGTACATGGTCTTTGAAAGTGTACAAAAGGGTACTTTTGCAGTTTTCTGCCAAGAGTTGAGTTTTCTCAATTGACACGGTATTTTTACAAAGCGCGATACTTATCAATGTTGCACGGCACACTCAAATTTCCAGTTGCAGTTCGAACACTTTTTCAAGGGCGGAATTCAAAAGGGCAGAATTAAAATCGGGGGTGGAATTCAAAAACGTCCGAACTGCCCTCGATTTCAATTCCGCACATGAAATGTTCTAACACTTTGACAATGGCGGAATTGCCTTGAATTGTGCAGGGGCAGTATTAATTCGGAAAGGGCGGAAAGCGCAAAGCGTTTGCACAATGTCCGCACTCTTTTTATGCATGGCGGAATTGCCTTGAATTGTGCACGGGCCAAATTAATTCGGAAAGCGCAAAGCGTTTGAACAATGTCCGCACTCTTTTGAGTGTGCGGTGCGCCATCTAGGCAAGAAAACATTGGGACACTTTCTAGAGGGTGGAATTCAGTTTAAGTATACACAAATATGCCACACGGTGAACTTCAATATCTTTAAAATAAGTGGATATTACTAAAAAAATTCTCTATTCATTTTTGAAGACAAAGCCTAGATCTACCTATAAAATTTTTTTCACAAATATATTTGGCAAGATAAGTGAGTTGTGTTTCTCACAACAACCTTCTCTAATCGGTGGAATTGAAAGTCAAGGGCGGAATTGAAAGTGTCCCAATCATTTTGAAACTTGCTGCGTGGAAATGTTATGACACGCAAATCAGCGAAAAGTGTACGAATTCGTCCGGACTCTGTTCGAATGTCCAAAAAATGCCCTAAAAATCCTTTAAAAAATCGTTCGAACTGCACTTGGAGTTCCGCCTTGGCGGAACTCAAAAACGTTCGAACTGCACTTGAAAATTTTGAGTGTGCGGTGCGCCAATGTGCCTGATTTTTCCTGTCTGAATTTATATCGTTCTTTTTTGTCTGTTTTATGTTCTTCTCTGTGTATCTGAATATTTGTTGGTGCAGGAAGCACCGGTGATTCTGGTGAGTTTTTATGGCTTTTTGGCTCGTGTCCAATTAACCTGCTTTGTGTTAATTTTAACTACTCACGCCGTACTAACTTGTTCCTAATTTTATCAGCCCGACAGATTTTTACGGCCCTATTTATTATTTCCAGTATGATTTGCTAGCAGATTGGCTATTGTATTAGTTTTTTAGAATTGAGAAGTACATCCGTTTGAGAGGCCGACAAATTGATTTTTTTCATCTTTATATTTTCGAATATTTTTATGTTATTCTGGCAGCAAACAATTTCGGGGACAGTATGTCGTGGTTTCCCGCGCAGTTTCACGCGATGTAAAAGCGCTATGGAACTGGTTACACTAATCCCAGACCCCGTAAAATGCCCTGTAAAACGTCAAATGTCATTTTACATTAATGTTGACACTGGCGACCGGTTGATTTTTTCGATGACCAATTCGTCCATGAGGGAGAAAAGGGCCTGAGGGGGGGGGGGATTGGGTAAAGAGTTCATTGGGGGCCCACACGTTAGTTGACACTTGTGTGTCAACTGGTTTGTGTCAACTCGGATTTTGGTTGAACGTGTCGCACGGCGATCTCCGGATGCACTTGCCGTAATATTTATTTTTCAACGTTGCCGCATGTGCATTTGGAGATCGCTTTGCCACACTTGAAAGCCTTGGCTTGAAGCCGAAATGTCATATGACACATGCCAGTTGACACACTAGTGTTGTAAATAAATATTGATTATCGAATTTTCAGCATTTGTTAAAAACGCATGAAAGCGGTAAAAAGCAGGTGCTGAATTTTGCACTACTGATGAATAAAACGGGACCTGAAATAATCAGTCCGGAATCACTAGGTATTTTGAATATTTGTGCGCAATCGTGTAATTTCGTAAATTAAACCCAGACACCGAATTTGAATATACCGTATTTATCCTAATAATTCCCCTTCAAATAGTCCTTCCTGAAGAAAGTCTGACGGGGGGGGGTTATTCGAGTGAATACGGTATTCACACTCACATTAGAACAGCGTCGCTTATGTTCCAAAGACATGTCATCCTTCAATCTGCATTTCTCAATCGTAATTTCTTGGCGCGGTTCCAAGTGTGCCATTATTCTGCTTGTGCTAGTGTTGGCTAAAATCATCAATGGTAAAACAAATGCTAGATAGGCCATGGAGGTTTTGTGCAATTTTTTTTTTAGGATTTGTAGTTTAATTGTGGATTTTTGTAAATAATAGTGAAATTTATATTAATATTGACTGTATTTATAGGGGTTGGTCATTGATGCCTATCGTGTTGCCCAGTGCTATAAGTAAGTTTCAAGAGATTATCAAGTGTTGGTGTTTCCAATGGGGGCAGCTTAGATGTGTAAATACTCAACTATGAAACAAAGTTATTAATGCTATTTTAATTAGTGTTGAAGAGGGTAGAATGAAATCATCTGATGCTTTTACACCAGAGGTGTTAAAAGTATCAAACTTTTTCAGAGTATACGTAAACATAATGTATTTAATTTTACTTGCTCCCTGACTACAGAAAACGTAAAGTAATTTTTTCACGTTAACTGATGAGTAAACATAAGTAAAATACTTCTTGCAATAATAAAATAAAAAACATTTTCCCATTCCCATTTTTTGGCTATGTTTTCCCTATTTTTAGCCTTTTTGTCACTTCTATTCCTATCTGAGATATTTTTTTCTATACTCGAGTACTTTCAAAAAAGTATATGTAAAAGCGATTACAGGTACTTTCTTCAGTAGTCAGTACTCGAGTAAACGTATTTTTACAAGTAATACGTTTTCACAACTATGTTTCACACATAGAAATTTCTTGTAAACGTAATTTGAAAAATAAGTCAAGTTCAGGGATTCTCACCAACATCACCCCAGCATAAAAGTTTTTTACCTAAGTTAAAACGTTTTTTGGTAAAGTATGAATTCCGTATAGTGTCAAATTACCGCGAGTAAAATTTTAAAGTATTTTAAAAAAGCAGCTTTTGTGCTGAATGGGTCAAAGGTGTCTATGCCTTATGTGCAATTCAGCACCCCATATATGTGTTAGTGTGTGCACGAAAATTGTGCCTTCCGCAGTCGTCGCAGGGTTCGACGCTGTTTAGTACTAGAGAGAACGTGGTGCATACATTTATTTGGACAGACATTTTTCATCGCTGAAATTGTAAATATCATTGAAAAATTATATCATTTCATATAACATTTTATTCATTTTTCAATGTAATAAATATTTCAAATATATCAGGTTGTAAACTATGTTTCTTATATTTTTTGCGATGTCATAGAAATGCACATTCGTGTGTCCCATTATGTTGTACATTGGCCGATTTTGATGCCCTTCGAGTATGTTGGGTGTTGGGGTTTGGGGCTATGACGAATTATTTTGGTTTGCTCGAATAATCCCACAGTTCCGAGATAAGGGGGGTCTATAAAAAGGTGCAGATCATCCGTGCAAAATGACCACTTTTTTATAGACCCCCCTTATCTCGAGACTGAGGGATTATTTGAGCAAACCAAAATAATTCGTCATAGCACAGACCCCAAAACCCAACATACTCGAAGGGCATCAAAATCGGCCAATGTACAGTAGAAATGGGACGCAGGAATGTGCATTTCTATGAGATTGCAAAAAATATAAGAAACTTAGTTTACACCCTAATATCATCATTATTAATATTTATATAGGGTATTGCTTTATTGAATTCATCGTTTGAAATGAAATACAGATTTCGGTATTTTAGTTGCGGTGCGGTGCGGTGCGGTGCTTTAGTTATTTGAAAATTATATTAGATTTCGGTATTTTAGTTTTAGTTACTTTTACACTGCATAAGAGGTGAGTAAAATACTATTTTTCCCAGATAAAATGTAAAATCAAGTATTTAATCAATGAAAAACGTAGTTAAGTAGCATAGAAAACGTAAAAATCTGTATTATTTTCTCACAGAAAACTTAAACGTGAGTATTTTTCTCACAAAAATAATGCAAAAAATCAGTGTGTTTCTTTCAATTTTTACTCTGAAATACATCACAAATGTGTTTTTCTCTCCTCATAAGTATCCCCAGAAAATGAAAACAGTGAGTTGTTAAAATATGTTTATTTTTGGAAAGTGTAAGTGTAAGTATAAATACACTTTTCAAATTTTGAGTATGGATACTGTAAGTGTAAGGTATTTTTAAAATACCTAAGAAAGTGTAAAAAAGTGTAAGTGTAAAAAAAATTTAGAAAGAACTCTCACTGTTGACTTTCCATTTTCATTTCCCCCACCAGATGCTGTAAAAAGCCCTGTAAAAAGTCAAATGTCATTCATGCAAAGTGTCCAAAGTCATGAAAAATTCCCTGTAAAATGGCAGTGGCATCAATTTGGTGCCAGTGCTGAGCCCTGAAAGTGTAAATTCAAGTGTCAAATGTCCTGTAAAATGTCAATTGGGGTCAGTAACACACTGGGACTGGGGGCGGCCAGCCATTCCAAGCATTAACGATGGCAAAAAAATCAAAAGTTTGAAAATGTTTTTGAATTTTGCAAACAAAATTATGGTGCGACATTTGCACACAACGGCAAAATGTTTGCGAAATACAGAAGAATGCAGGCACCAAGGCTACCTTTGCTCAAAAATGTTCCATAACATGTTTTACAATGCTTTTGTGCAAAAAAAAACAAGACAACAAAAACAAATATAAAAATTCTAGACGATTGCAGTTTTATTATGTCTTGAAGAAAATACTGGAACACTTTCAAGTAAATGTGGCCTTGGCACCAGCATTTTTGTTACTGTTTTCTTGAAAACTTTGAAAGAAACCGCCTTTTATAAAAATATATATTTTTATTTACCTATTTTTTTGTTGTCTGTTTTTTTGCATAAAAGCATTGAAAAAAATGTCATAAAACATTTCCAAGCAAAAGTGGACTTGGCACCAGCATGTTTGTGAGTATTTCCTTCAAGACGGAAAGAAATGGCAGTTGATTAAAATATTTATATTTATTTTTGATGTCTGTTTTTTTGCACAAAAGCATTGAAAAACATGTCATAAAACATTTCCAAGCTAAAGTAGTTTTGGCGCCAGCCTTTTTGTGTGTATTTTCTTTAAGTCGGGAATAAACACCAAACCGACTAAAATAATTATATCTACTTTTTGTTTTCTGTTGTTGTTTTTTGCACAAAAGCATTGAAAAACATGTTATTGAACATTTCTGAGCAAAAGTAGACTTGGTGCCAACAGTTGTGTAAGTATCTTCCAAACAAAATTATTGTGCGACATTTGCACACAATGGCAAAATGATTGCAAAATACAGAAAAATGCTTCTACTTTTGTTCAAAAAATGTTCAATAACATGTTTTACAATGCTTTTGTGCAAAAAAACTGACAATAAAAACAAATATAAATATTCTAGATGATTGCGGTTTCTTTCTGTCTTGAAGAAAATACTCACAAACATGCTTGTGCCAAGTCTACTTCTGCTAGGAAATGTTCTACAACATGTTTTTCAATGCTTTTGTGCTAAAAACAGACATCAAAAATAAATATAAATATTTTACTCAACTACCATTTCTTTCTGTTTTGAAAAAAATACTCACAAACATGCTGGTGCCAAGTCTACTTTTGCTCGCAAATGTTCTACGACATGTTTTTCAATGCTTTTGTGCAAAAAAACAGACATCAAAAATAAATATAAATATTTTACTCAACTGCTGTTTCTTTCCATCTTAAAGAAAACTCAAAACACAGAAAGTGGTTTTTTTAGAAATTCCCCATACGCAGACATAAAAAATCAAACAATTACGTAGATGTATATGTGTTTATAGGCATATATAACTGTATATACACATCCCTTCCCTAACATCACTTGATCATCACTTTGAACGTGTGTTATGCAGTGTACAGATCACAAACTGCGGTATTTGTCATGTACGTTCTCTTTACACTCAATTTTAGGGGGGGGGTATTTTGAGGGGGGTTTATTATTTCCTCAGCCGAATTTTAGGGGGGATTATTTCGAGGGGGGGTTAATTCAAGGGGGGATAATTCGAGGTAATACGGTATACGTAAAAGCGAGTACAGCTACTTTTTTCAAAGTATACATAAACGTATTTACTCAGTACTCGAGTATATGTAATTATTGAGTAAACGTAAATACATTTTATCAACGGTGATGACATTTTACAGGGTCTTTTACACTTTACAGGGTTCAATACATTTTACAGTGTGATTTACAAGGTCTGGAAGTGCCTTGTTGTCTTTTCACATATTGCACAGCCAATGGCAATTTCGATCGAAAACCTAGGCACACTGAAATCGAAACGCAGGCAATAAACTGCAAACGAAAATTCAGGAGCACTGCAAATGAAAATACAGGTGCACTGCGAACTAAAATACAGGTGCACTGCGAACGAAAATGCACGCAAATTGCGAACGAAAATCTTTAATATTCAATGGAACCACTTCTGTAAATACATAGCCGTGTAGTCACTCTATAAATATGTCCCACGTTGAATCCTCCAATTCTATTAGGACTTATCCAAACCTCCAATTCGATTGGGAACCGGTCCAAAACTCCAATTCAATTGGGAACCGGTCCAAAACTGCAATTCGATTGGGAACCGGTCCAAAACTCCAATTCGATTGGGAACCGGTCCAAAACTCCAATTCGATTGGGAACCGGTCCAAAACTCCAATTCAATTGGGAACCGGTCCAAAACTGCAATTCGATTGGGAACCGGTCCAAAACTCCAATTCGATTGGGAACCGGTCCAAAACTCCAATTCAATTGGGAACCGGTCCAAAACTCCAATTCGATTGGGAACAGATCCAAAACTCCAATTCGATTGGGAACCGGTCCATAACTACAATTCGATTGGGAACAGATCCAAACCTCCAATTCGATTGGGAACAGATCCATAACTCCAATTCGATTGGGAACAGATCCAAACCTCCAATTCGATTGGGAACCGGTCCAAAACTCCAATTCGATTGGGAACAGATCCAAACCTCCAATTTGATTGGGAACAGATCCAAACCTCCAATTCGATTGGGAACAGATCCAAAACTCCAATTCGATTGGGAACCGGTCCATAACTCCAATTCGATTGGGAACAGATCCAAACCTCCAATTCGATTGGGAACAGATCCATAACTCCAATTCGATTGGGAACAGATCCAAACCTCCAATTCGATTGGGAACCGGTCCAAAACTCCAATTCGATTGGGAACAGATCCAAACCTCCAATTTGATTGGGAACAGATCCAAACCTCCAATTCGATTGGGAACAGATCCAAAACTCCAATTCGATTGGGAACCGGTCCATAACTCCAATTCGATTGGGAACAGATCCAAACCTCCAATTCGATTGGGAACAGATCCATAACTCCAATTCGATTGGGAACAGATCCAAACCTCCAATTCGATTGGGAACCGGTCCAAAACTCCAATTCGATTGGGAACAGATCCAAACCTCCAATTTGATTGGGAACAGATCCAAACCTCCAATTCGATTGGGAACAGATCCAAAACTCCAATTCGATTGGGAACAGATCCAAAACTCCAATTCGATTGGGAACTGGTCCAAAACTCCAATTCGATTGGGAACAGATCCATAACTCCAATTCGATTGGGAACAGATCCAAAACTCCAATTCGATTGGGAACCGGTCCAAAACTCCAATTCGATTGGGAACAGATCCAAACCTCCAATTCGATTGGGAACAGATCCAAACATCCAATTCAATTGGGAACAGATCCAAACCTCCAATTCAATTGGGAACAGATCCAAACCTCCAATTCGATTGGGAACAGATCCAAACCTCCAATTTGATTGGGAACAGATCCAAACCTCCAATTCAATTGGGAACAGATCCAAACCTCCAATTCAATTGGGAACAGATCCAAACCTCCAATTCAATTGGGAACCGGTCCATAACTTCCACTGTTCCACTTCCATA
This sequence comes from Sphaerolaimus hirsutus, assembly GCA_964036195.1. Classification (NCBI taxonomy): domain Eukaryota; kingdom Metazoa; phylum Nematoda; class Chromadorea; order Monhysterida; family Sphaerolaimidae; genus Sphaerolaimus; species Sphaerolaimus hirsutus. Next base: position 22,761,850 of record OZ038455.1, read on the forward strand.
ATCAACTAAAAAATCAGCTTTGAACACATTTTATGTTTCTAGTGCGAGTCATTCATGATATCTATCAACTGTGGTTGACCTCGTTCTAGAAAACTTCTATGTATTCACAGCTGATTTATGAGTTTTTTGAAATTTTGGTTGAAAACTAGCGTGACTATGTTTGTCGCTTTCTGTCTGTTAAAATGTCACTTTCTATGCCACTTAAAACATGTTTTCAATAAACATGTACTTTAAAAAAATATACGAGTAAGTGAGTACATTTTTCACGTTTTTCTCTGAAAATTTTCACTCTGAAAAAATAAACCCCCGGGGGTTTATTTTTTAAATACGGTATGTAATGAATCATAAATAATGTATAAATAAAGTGTTTTCTTATAAAACATAACATTCACAAATTTACACATCTTTTGCCCATTTTCACCTACAAATATTCCTATTTTCAGCTTTTTTAGTAATGTACAATCTCATCACAGTTGCTATACATACTAAACTTTTTCAAAAGTACCCATACTGGTAAATACTTTCATTCTACTTTACATTTGGCACTTTGCATTAGAATTGACAATTGACTTTGCAATGGACTTTACATTTGACACTTAGTTTACACTAAATGCTACTCAATAAGTGCTTTTGAAGGAAGTACATCATTTTTTCAATGCGCTAACTACTTTTCCACAAAATTGTATTTTTACTGTTTGATGTCAAATATCTCATTGACAGTATTATAGGTTTCTCAACTTTTTATTTTATGTTGGAAATGGCAGTGTACTAGTATACACAAATGCCCATTACGCACATTTTCCCGTTTTTTCACTTGACACTTTTTCAAGTCATTTTCAGATATGAGTGAAGTGAAAAACGTTTTGCAATGACATTAGTGAACTTTTTTCACTTAACTCATATCACTCTAAAAATTGTCAAGTGAAAAAAAACGTGAAAAATGGCTATTTTTGAACGTTTTTTCACTTGACACTTTTTCAAGTGATTTTGAGATATGAGTGAAGTGAAAAAAGTTCACTACTGTCATTGTGCAACTTTTTTTCACTTCACTCATATCTGAAAATCACTTGAAAGTGTCAAGTGGAAAAATGGAATGTGTAATGGGCGTTTGTGCGTAATAGGCCTGCCCCGTTGGAAATCTGCCTGCTGGAATTTTAATTTTATTTGATATTTCAACGTGTTTGGACAACAATGACTAAACATGTAGGTATCCAATAAGCTCTTATGTGAAGACTATTTACTGTGTGTAGGCACAATGTCACAACTGCTACTTCAACTCTCTCTTCAAAAATATAACTTGCTGCAAAGTCTTATCACTCAAATTCAAACACCAATTTGTCCCAACTAAAGTCCGACTGAAAAGTTGGTCAGCACCAGAAGCACTACAAGGTATACAGAGCATATTCAAAGCAAAATGTCAGGCATTCGTTTCAGCCAACTTTCATCAAAATTTTATCGCATCATTTTTGCATTATTTTTATAGTGTGATACATTTGCAACAAATACCACCAAATACCCACATACCATAGTTCAAAAAATACTTACGCTGGCTTGATCATTGTCTTTGTTACATTTTTACTCTTTTTTACCCTATCAAAATGACTTGGAATAGCAGCCGGGTCCACGTCCCCCAAGTCGGACATTTTGCATTTTTCTCATGCAAAATGACAGAGTGCTGCTGTGTAGTGTTGGAAAAGGGCGCCACTCACGTACAATGTAAAATGTGTCGAAAGACATGTAAAATCCCAAACATCCAATTAATCATAATTTTTTTTTGCATTTTACGCGGCATTTTACTTAACTCTTGACACTTCACATGACATTTTACAGTGCTCTGGAAAGTTCAATCCAGACAAATAAGTCATTTGAAGTTGCTGCAGCGTTTGAAACAAATTGGCAAAAAAATTTTTTTACTGTTTTTCAAAGAAACTGGGTTCAAGTGTAGTTTTTCTTAGAATGTGCATCATTTATGAATGATTTCACTAGTATGCTACATTTGCAAAACACTTTTTTGAAGCTTATGGAAATAGTTATACTCGGCGGACATCACACTTAGTATGGAAACATACCATAACCCATCTGAATAATGAACCAAAAATTGTACAGTTTGTTATCATCAATATTTCGTTTTTACTGTTGCATAATTTATTATGAAATTTATCACAGGATTGTATTCAGTAAATTATGGTAAAATTCTGCACATGCTTTGCTGTCCACCGGGTATAATATTGTGTTCACAATAGATATATCAACATGTCCCCCAGAATTCCAGTTCATGGGATTATCATCAAATCACTTTTTCTCATATCTGTGAAGTGAGTGCTTAAGTCTAGCGTACAAATTCGCGTAATTCAAGCGCGAGTTTTTACAGGATCAGGTGCCAGTTCCGCAAAATGAGAAGTGAGAAGTGAATTGGCAAAAGCGGAGTAAAAAATATCTAAATAAAAAGTAATTCATTTCGCTTTTGCCAATTTCCTTTTCAATTCACTTGCTATTTCACTTTGCCTTTGCGCTTTTACTTCGCCTTTGGCATTTCACTTCTCACGTCTCATTTAGCGGAACTGGCCCCTGGGGTGGGGTCTATTCCAGGGGTCAATTCCGCAAGTGTAGTTGCCAATCAACACTGGCGCCACTCATGTACCATGTAAAATGTGTCAAAAGTCATGTAAAATCCATAACATCCAGTAAAACATAAAAGAAGATTTTGTATTTTACACGGCATTTTACTTGACATTTGTTATCCATGCACAAAATACTTTCACTATAATTCCACTTTCACAATACTTTCACTATAATTTCACTTTTGTTAAAAAGGTTACATATGTACAAAACGGCTGTCATATTACTGACCCCAAATGCACTGCCAAATGCTATGTAAACTGCATACAACTTTGATTTTTTCATACACCTAAATATTTATCAAAACTTGGAGCCCTGAAATGTGTAAAGTCAAGTGTCAAATGTCATGTAAAATGTCAATTAAAACAAAAAAGGAACAAATTATTAGTGTTATTTTGACACTTTGTCACACAATTGACAATTTGCATGCCATCTGCATGAATGTTGACACTTCTCGGAGGGCGTGTCTAAATATATTTACACGCGACAGCTGTCCGCTTTCCCCTATTTACGCGCGTTAAAACACAACGAGCGTTGGCATTGGCGCGCGGCCAGCTGAGTTAGGTATGGCGGTACACACTGCGTACACAGCGTTGGCGCGCGGCCAGCTGAGTCCAGCTGGTTAGCTGAGTCCAGCTGGTTACTGTATTACCGATTGCCCATGTTTTGCGTGCCTTTTGCTATTGGCACTGTGCCAATTATTTCTCTATTTTCCAGTTGTCACTTTTGTTGGAAGTGAATTCAAATGCTTTTTGGCAGATAAATATGTGACTCAATTTTAGTTTCAATCACTAATTTAAGTCAATCGGGGAAAGTGCGCAATCACTTTAAGATTTGTTCGTTAGGTTGTTCTATGCGTTTTTGTGTCTTTAGAGATCATGTTTGATAGAACCCTCTTTTACCAGGGGCCAGTCCTGCACTCTGTAAGCGTAGGTAATGTGAATGAAAATGTCAAAAATTTGTCAAGAGTCGTGTGAATATTGTGCCTGCGCACACTACTTTTCACACGAAATTTTGGAGATTTTACAAATCAGCTAAGAACGCAGTTGAGTTTTGTACAATTAGGTGGCCGTCAACTACTGTTGACGGAGATTAAAAATGACTCCTTGTGGAAAACTCAAACACGTTCAAAGCTCATTTATGAGTTTTCAAAATTTTGTGTGAAAACTAGTGTGTGCAGGGCCATTTTGAGTCTTTTGTCGTGTGATTTATCGGGAATTTGACATGGCACTTGGGAAATCTTATCGCAACGATTTTATTTCAACAAATTTTTCGTATTTTGCGCCTGATTTGGGAAAGTTTCTTACAGCCCTGCCATTTTTCCAGGTTTCGCATGACAACATGTTTATTTCGGCAGCCCGATAACAAAATCGGTTGCAACCCGCCGTTTGTCGGACAGTCACTTCGCGCCCGTTCCGCATGCACGCACATGGTTAGTGTTTTGGCTTATTTAACTGGGTCCACAAGTTTCGTAGAGCGGGGGGGGGAGGTTTTGAACCCCAAAGCCCCCAACTATCTGTCTGTATATATATCCCAGGCACCGTTCAGGTATTATCTACTGTATTTCCTCGAAATACCCCCCTCAAAATGGACACTATGAATTTATTAGCCCCCCCCTCGAAATACCACCCCCCAATTGACTGTACACAGAACGTACATGACAAAAGTTACTGTTTGCAATAAGGACGATGCAGAACAGACGTTAAAAACAATGACTGCGTTAGGTTAGAACCTGTTTTACACCATCTACATACTTATGCAAGTCTATAGAATCTTATACATGGTACTTTTTGTTGCATTTTTTGACGTCAGCGTACGTTACAAACAACATTTTAGTACTGGGAGTTAGAAAAATTTCTGGCGAAATAATAAGCCCCCCTCGAAATACCCTCCTCATTTGACCCCCTCTCAAAATTATCACTCTGAAACAATCACCCCCCGGGGGTATTTCGAGGAAATACGGTATAATAATGCGAATTTTCGGCTATGATGCTATGAACCCTGACCCCTGAATCTGCTTTCTTGGGTGATTTGCACTATCATTATCACTCGTTCGTTTCCCTTATTGCTTATTTCCAGCTGGTTTAAACTATTTGTCCATATTTACATACCAATTTTTACGTATTTTCCCGTATTTTGGGGTACTTTTCTCCATTCTCTGAAATCTACCGTATTTCCTAGAATTGCCCCACGTTTTATTTTCTCAGAGTGAAAATTTTGAGATAAAAACGTGAAAAATGCAACAATGGCGCACCGTACACTGAAATTTTGTGTTCAGCGTTCGAACGTTTTTGCACGCCGAACTACAAACACTGAAATCAAAATCTAAAGAACACAGCGTTTTTGAAGCGTAAAAATTTGGAATTTGCGCGTTTGTAGTTCAGTGTGATAAAACGTTCGAATGCTGAACGCAATATTCAAGTGTGCGGTGCGCCATTAACAACCATTTATAAGTTTTTACAGCCTTATAAAAGGCTGTAGATGGTATAAACGATGTTCTAACGTAACACAGTATGTGTTTTGAATGTCTGTAATGCATTTCCCGGACCATAAATTCATAGTGCCCATTTTGAGGGGGGTATTTCGAGGAAATACGGTACACCTAGAAAAAGTCCATATATTGAACCCCCGTGAACCCCCTCCCAAACCCCCAAGAAATCTTCTCGGCTATCCTTCTGTCTGGGAAAATAGTATTTATGCTATAGGTATACCCGAACCCCCACGGATGTCCAAATCTACAAAACCCTGCCGGTTTTTTTGTCATTTACCTATCGTAGAAATCAGGGATGAATAGAGATGATTTTTTACTTTCTTCAAAAATGTTTTTTTTTACTTCTCTACTTGCGGAATTGGCAGATTTCATCGGGTATCATTTCCGATATCAATCAGACAATCCCAAAAGAAACTTGCTGCCTAACAAAAACATTTACCTCCCAGGCATTTTCTGCGTACGCCGATCGCCACACTATTTTCCGTGTCCAGCTCACATCTGGACTTTTGCCAAATTCTGAGAATGTGCCTGGCAAATTGTACGAGACTATTATTGTGGAGGTTCAGGGAGACGACAAAACGGTTTTGGATTCCTACACGAAGTTTTTCAATGTTGCCGCCGGACATTTGGATACTGGAAAATGTGTAGGTTCCAGAATTTGATAGGCTGGGTTAGTTGTCTCCTAGATTTTCACCCTCCCGGGGGTTCTATAGGCTCTTTTAAAAGTACCTAAGTTAAAACGTTTTTTGGTAAAGTATGAATTCCGTATTTCTTCTCATAGAAGAGTGCCATTTTATTTTTTCTCGTCAACTTGCTTACCTGCCGTTCTATTGGTCGTTCTCTACGGCGCTCTTCTATTAGAAGAAATACGGAATTCATACTTTGCCAAAAAACGTTCGAACTTTTTTAAAATCGCTGTGTGCGGTGCGCAATACGGTAGCAAACGGTACGGCCTTTCGGTAAACGGTACTGTTCAGTAGGATAATATTCCCATATACTCAGCGGACATAATACTCTGCCATCGCACTCATTTATGTCTCACGTTGGAACCGTGCCAATGGTGATAAAGCATGCGATTTTGTATAAAATATGAAAAAAGTCATTGTTGTGAATCAGCTAACGTTTAGCATTAGAACACCGATTACTTCTTTCAAAATCGCATGCGTAAAAAATCGTTGGCAGACTTCCAGCGGGAACCACGCGTTCAGGGTGTAAAGTAACTGGAGTATACTTTCGGTTCAGTATGGTGTTTCGCTAAATCTTGAAAACAGAACGTATTTATGCTCGCGTGACTCCTAGGCAGCCGAAATGGCTGCGTATTTCTGAAATTCAGATGTGAATGTGTTCAAAAAAATTTCTGTATTAACCGATAAAAAATTATTCAGTGAAAATATTGCTTCAATTTACATCTAAACCATTTTTATTGATAAGTACAACTATTCCATAACTACCGAATTTCCGCGAAATACCCCCGGAGGTTTATTTTTCAGAGTGGAAATTTTGAGGGGGTTGGGATTTCAAGGAGGGATTTTATTATTTCGCCTGAAATTTCGTGAATTTCTGTCTTTGTCAGCCAATGTAAACATGTTTGCGTGTCCAACTCAGGGCCGTATCCAGGGGGGCGGGGGGGGGGGGCTGCAGCCCCCCCTTCCCAAAAGGCGCTGCGCCATGGCGACGTCACCCCTCTCACCTGGCGCCTTTCCATCACTACTAGCATATAAAGTTTCCATTGTCACTGTTAATGAAAAAGAATTTCCATTGCCCTTATTCACTTTGTCTATGGGCCCATACACACTAGTTGACATCAAAATTTGTGTCAACTGAATTCAACTAAATTTGGGGTTATTATGTGATTTCAAATTTTCTTTGTGATAGAGTTCATTGTTTCTGTTAGGTGCCACACACGCTGGATGTCAACTGTTTCGGTGTCAACTCGATCTAGTTCAATTTAGGTAGCAGGACAATTTTCAAGTGCACGTGCGGCAACGTCGAAGAGGAATTTATGTGCCATGTGCATTTGAACGTGGGTTCGCAGCCCATAATCGCAAAATTTATGGAAACGGTCGGCCTAGTCCAACAGTTTTTCATAAATTTTTAGTTTATGGGCTGCGAAATTATGTTCAAAAGCACATGACAATATAAATTTCTCTTAGACTTTGCCGCACGTTCACTTGAAAATTGTCCCGCGACCTAAATTGAACTAAAATCGAGTTGACACCGAAACAGTTGACATCCAGCATGTGCGGCGCCTTACGCGTGGTGCTTTTAAAGATTGTTAATTTTGATGTAGGAGACATTCAGTTGACACGAATTTGCGATGTCAACTAATTTGTGTGGGCTCTATGCAGCTGATTTTTGGTTTCTTTTTAACACTGCGGGATTTCCTCTAATCATTTTTCGAAAATCATTCGAAGAAGTGCAATGCATTCGATTTTTGTCAAGCCCCATCCGTTGTGCCGTGCTTGTATTTAATTCTTTCTTTCGTTTTCCCGTGCGACATGGCGGAAAATTTGAATTTGTTGCCGCGCCGCAGCAGCATGAAAAAATCCGGAGACGGCCCACAACACGTTAGTAATATTGCTTGGCGTTTCTCCACCTTTTGTTGTGCGCGCCGCTGCTGGCGCGGTGCGGTGTCTCGGAAAAGCGTTCGGAGTAGTGATGTAAAAGCGCCATGGCGCTGACGCCTGGCGCTAGCGCCAAAGCAAAAAGCGCCATGCTCCATTTTGCTGTAGCGCTTGGCGCCATGCTCATGAAGAGCGCGTTTGGCGCTTGGCGCTAATTTTGACCGGCGCCAGGAACAAAATGCTTGGCGCTAGCGCCAGAGCAAAATGTGCCGTGGCGCTTTGCGCCAAATTTCTGGCGCTTTTCACATCACTAGTTCGGAGCTATTTTTTTATTTGGCGCTGCGGGTTTGTCAGTGCCTCTGCGCTAGCGCGCGCACGCGTTTTTGCGACATTGGCCATGTGAAATCACGAACAAAATGTGAAAGTATATGAATAACGAGTATTCTACATGACTTTTGACACTTTACATGACATTTTACAGGGTCTGGGAGTGGCACCAGTCCATCGAGAAGAAAATACGATTTTCTTGCTGTTTTTCAATGAAACCAAAATGATTTCACTAGTGTGTGACATTTGCACACAATGGTCATTTTGGAAACTTATGGCAAATATCGTGTTCACAATAGATTTATAAACATGTCCCTTAGAATTCCAGTTCGTGGGATCATCATCAAATCAGTTTTTTTCTCACATCTGTGAATTGAGCGCGTAGGTAATTCTAGCGCGAGATTTTACAGGGTCTGGGGTCAATTCCGCAAGTTCAGTTGCAAAATAACATTGGTGCGACTCTAGACAATGTAAAGTGCGTCAACAGTCATGTAAAATGTCAAACATCCAGTAAAGCATAAAAGTGAATTTTACATTTTACAAGGCTTTTGAGACTTCGCATGACATTTTACTACTGAACTTTATAAAAAATTTTATTACTGAACTTTGCACGACAATTGACAGTTTTCTTTGCATTTGACTTTACATTTGACACTTTACTTAACACTTTACAGGGCTTAGGACTGCCACCAGGCGTGGTTAATATGTCAAAATGTATAAACGCAGTGCGCAACTAGTCAACTAGTTTGCATGCCGCCAATGTATTAATTGACTCATCAACCCGTGCAGGATGGGAACAACATTCTTTCTTCTGTTGCGGCGGCTTCATCGGGCGCACCGCCCCACGGCGATCACGATGCGACTTCGGTCTGTTTGCATTTATATTTAGGACTTGACAGTTTGCGTGTGGGTTCGCTTTGGCAGTGAGCCAACGATAGCCAATACGTACAAATCCAATAAAAATTTATCGCTGGTTTACATTTACAACTAGAATTTTTCATCACTTTCGCAGCAAAAAATAGCTGTGTGGATGCGCGGTGAAGCGTCGTGAAGTGTCTTCATGCCAACACTTCACGAAGCACGCTAACGCTTCCACACACTTCACGAAAATGTGCGTGAACACACTTCACGGTTATTTACATGGCGCTGGCGCGCAAATCTAGATGTTAGTGAAGCGTGTGGAAGCGCCATGCGACGTGAAGTGTCTTTCACATTTTTGTAAGCGCGCCGCTTCACGCGCATCCAGCCCGCTTCCCGACGCATCACACACCCGTTTTTTACTGTTTCTGAGAATCACATGAGTTGCTAAACATATATATATATAGGTATACATTTCTTTTTCAGCAACAAAATTTGGATTTGGAACAATTTCTGACACCATCTGAATTAAGCGATTTGGTGACCTCTGGACCGCGGCATCATTCTACACCAGTTAAGGACGTGAGTATACATCAATAAATACGCGGCCCGGGGACGCTTCCAGATCAAGTAAAAACCCCTGTCTATGCCATGCAAAGAGTCAAAAGTCATGCAAAGTACCCTGTATTATGTCAAAAAAATTTGTATTTTTCTTACCGGTTGTTTGACATTTTACATGGCATTTTACATTACTTTTGACACTTCGCATGACATAAGACATTTTATGGCATGGGATATTTCGAGGGGGGGGTTAATTCAAGGGGGGGTTAATTCGAGGTAATACGGTAGTAGAAGTAAAAAGTAAAAAATAAAAGTAAATCATACAAAAATCTTATATTTTTTATCGTCCCCGCGCTTTTCCAGAAAAATCTAATTATATTTTATTAACGGGAAGAGGTTATAAAACGTAAATACGTTTGCAACTTTACAGGGCATTTTACATGACTTTTGACACTTTGCGTGTCATTTGACATTTTACATGGCATTTTTACAGGGCTTGGGACTGCCGCCCGAGCGATGGTCCATTCGAATGGGCGGTGTGCAGAAACTTCTGCCTGTGCACTGGCTCGTTCATGCCATGTAAAATGTCAAATGACACGCATAGTGTCAAACATTTTACAGTGCATTTTACAGGGTCTGGGATTGGCACCTGGTTTCGGTGTTGCGATTAACACTTGTGGGGTGTCACTTGAATTTGGCTCCGCACAGCGGTCAGCGGGAGTTTTCGTCCAAAACTTGGTATAACAACCAAATTGCACGTGACAGGCGAGCAAACACTGGCACCTGGGACTGGGAAGGACTTGAATACGCGAAAACAAAACGCTCCAGGCACAGCTGAGAACTGAAACACCTATTTACACACGCATCACTCAATTTGGTTTTGACTTATTTACATACTATGTAGCCAAAAAATATTTGATTTGATTTGATAGCTGTACAGAAAAGTAAATTTTCGATCACATTTTCTTCCCGAATTTAAACTACCTATCCAATTTCTCAGTGTCTCCGATTAAACAGACAGATTTTACAATGTCTCTATTCATCGCAATCGCTGCCATTCTATTCATTTTCTTACTGTACCACCAATTTGTTCAGAGAAGAAGGGGCCTACCCCCGGGCCCAACCCCCGTACCCCTTTTTGGCAATGTACAAATCGACGTGACAAACCCCACGAAGGATTTAATGAAGTTTGGGGAGGAATATGGCGGCATTTTCACGATTTGGGTTGGTACAAAGCCGCAGGTGACGATCACTGATTACGATATACTGAGGGATGCTCTTTTGAAGAATGGTTGGTGGGTGGACTTTCGAAGGGATCTGGGACCAGTTCCGTAAATTGAGAAGTGAGAAGTAAAATGGCAAATGCTAAGTGAATTGGGAAGTGAGAAGTGAATTGAGAAGGAAATTGGCAAAAGCAAAGGGAAATTACTTTCTATTTTTATTTTTTTACTTCGCTTTTGCCTATTTACTTGCCATTTCACTTCGCTTGTGTCAATTGTCTTCCCAATTCACTTCTCATTTCACTTTTCACTTCTCAATTTGCGGAACTGGCACCCGATTTTTGATGATTGCCGAGAGAGAGAAAAGCGCAATTATGTCATTATGTTTTCAATTTCGTTATTACGTTGTATAATTTTGTACTTATCGTATTTCTTCTAATAGAAGAGCGCCGTTCCATTTTTCGTCAACTTTTTCACCTGCCGTTCTATTCGAAGTATGCCGTTCTATTAGAAGAAATACGGTAGCTACCTCTCGGTGTGCTCTAAATAGTATGAGGATGCCATTTAATTGGAGTTAATTATACATTCCATATTGTCCCGCCCCTTTCAAATAAAAACATATGATTTGACAATATCGATCTTTTCGACTGCAGGAGAAGCGTTTGTTGACAGACCAGTGTTTCGGGCATTCGATATATTCCTCGGTGGAAACTACGGATTGGTAGGTTTGTTTTAATGGTGACGCGGCCCACGTGTATATTAGAGTCGAAAACTCCAAAATTTCAAAATCGGATTTCCTAAAATTGAAAATAACATCTAGAATTGGTCCCGCGAATCTTTCGCCGGTTTCCAAATTTTGTTCCAGTGTCATAATATGCTTTGTTTTTCACATATCCAAACATTGAATAAGTCACCTTCATATTCCCTTGGTGAAATATTACATGAGTTACCGTATTTCTTCTAATAGATGAGCGTCATTCTATTATTCGTAAATTTTTTACCTGCCATTCAATTAGAGGCTGCCATGATATTGTTTTCGTGAGTGCAAAAACATGCCAAAACCTGCCGTTCTATTGGAGGTGCCCTTCTATTGGGGCTATCCCGTTCCATTCTAAGAAATACGGTATGGCAATTTCGGTTTTGAGTGTTGAATCTGCATTTGCAGGTGCTTCAAAATGGCTTGATGTGGCAAGAGCACCGCAGGTGTATGCTAGAGGCATAATTTCTGTGCACAAAGAAACAAGTTTGTAAGTCAATTAAATATGCTAATGCAGTCATGGCGAATAATCTGAACAAGTCATGCCCTAACCTCACGGCATGGTGTCAAAAATAATTTTACAGAAAATGTAAAAGTAAAAAAAAACTTCAGTTGCCAGAAAGTGGGGAACATGAAAAATGTTCATTACCGGAATTTTGAAAATGGAAAGATAAACACAGACGATGTTTGCTGCTGGTAAACAGAAAAAAAGGAAATGAAATGCTCTAAAACAATCTGGGTAAAACGTTAATATAGGTTTGACATTTTGGCTTCAAATTGGACTGAGCAGCTGAGGACATCAAACACCCCTGGACATTCGCACTCATTCATAGCACATTTACATACATGCGCGCAGTGGCCCACGAACACCCCTGGACATCTGGCGTGGTGCCAACACCCGGTCGCTCTTGTTCAATATTGTGCGGCTAGTAGTGATGTTAAAGGCACCGGGAAAAATGGCACCGCACCGCACCGGCACCTTTGCCAACACATGAAAAGGGCACCTGGCACCCTGGGGCACCGGCCAGAAAATGGCACCGCACCGCACCGGCACCGGTGCCTTTTGGAAAAAATGGCACCGGCACCGAAGGGCACCGCACCGGGCTGGAATTTCTGAAGTGAATATCGGGCAGTTTCTCAGTGGTCTCACTTTTGGAAGCGCATATTTCCATGAATTTTCAACCGATTTTGATGGTTGAGCACTTAAAATGATAAGAATGATGTGGCAATCACTTTTATGAAGCAATTACAATGATTACAAATGAAAGATAAAATATTTAATTCACTGCATTCACTTCACTCCATAGCCACTATTGTCTACTGATCGGAATCGTTGCTGTACAGAGAATGGAACTATCTCTGTCATAAACTGACAACAAATTTTGAATAAACAAGTAAGATAAATATAAAAATGATTTAAAATTCAACAAAATTTTAGATTCGTTCATCAGATCACGTATCAGGTATAATGGATTTTACAGTAGGTATATTTATTTGATGGGATGTTTACAAAAAAGGCAAAAACGGTTGGGTAAATATATCGCTGTTTTTTGAAATATGAATACGCACATACTATGGACAAAATTGCACAGCACATGAAGCCTTGGCCGGTGCCTTTCCCGGTGCCTTTTACTTTGGCCCGGTGCTAGCACCTTTGGCACTGGCAAAAAAATGGCACCGCACCGCACCGGCACCGGTGCTATTCTGAAAAAAATGGCACCGGCACCGGCATGGCACCCCTGAAGATTGCAATGGCACCGCACCAGCACCGGTGCTGGTGCCCTTCGGTGCCCAGCACCGGGGCACCGGTGCCCCGGTGCCTTTACATCACTAGCGGCTACGCGACATCGCCGATTGTTTCATTGATAGGTTCAAATTCACTGCATGTGCATGTGAAGGGGGTGCTTTACTCATCGTCAGCATATAAGAAAACTTACGTGCACATGTAAATATTTACATACAAAGCATTAACGACCACTGGAAGGGGTGTGAATAGGCCGATCGGTCTCTATTTGAACCAATCGATAAAATAATCGGCAATGTCGCGTAGCCGCACGATATTGTCCAAAAGCCACCCAGTCTGACAAAGGGTGCGCTGTGCGGCAATAGCAGAAGGTGCACCGCTTCGCACCACCGATGTCCAGGGGTGTTTGCGGTCCACTCAGTATATGTAGATGCGCTATGAGCGCGGATGTCCAGCGGTGTTTCATGCGCAGGGTTATTCGCCTTCGACTGCGGAAACTTTTCTAGAAAAAATCATTAAGTGCTTTGATGGGAAGAACCAAAAACTCAAAAAAATCAAATTACAAAATCAATTATAATCAAATCAAATTAAATCTAAATCAAACTTGTCCAAACTTGTGTGGAAATCATGCTACTAGCCGCAGGTTTGCGTTGCACACACTCAGGGATTTTGGCGTAAGCAAGAATGTTATGGATGAATTGATAAACTATGACATTGATCGGATGGTCGATTTGATAAAAGCCGATGTTGCAAAAAAAGATGAAATCGATATATCTGTTGCTTTGTTTGGAGCAGTTTCATCGATCATTGGGAACCTCATATTTGGCGAGAGGTGTGTTCAATTATGTCATTTTGATTTTGATTGCATCGCATGTAGGGTGTCAACATTCTGTTTTCCGCTTTCCGCAGGCAAATTTTTTTCCATTTCTGTTTCCGTTTTCCGGCAAGTGCAAAAAAATTCCGTTTCCGTTTCCGTTTTCCGGCCAGTTCAAAAAATTTTCCGTTTCCGCTTTCCGCGGGCAAAATCCTTTCTATTTTCTGTTTCCGTTTTCCGTTTACGCTTTCCGCAGGCAAATTTTTTTCCATTTCTGTTTTCCGCCAAGTGCAAAAATGTTTCCGTTTCCGTTTCCGTTTTCCGTAAAAAGAGTTTTGTTGACACCCCAATTGCATGCAGTTGGTAATTTCAGTTTTTGTTAAAGTGACCTCTTCTATTCCCTGTCGTTTTAAAACTGAATAGTTTTTCTCTGAAGTTTCAGACAGTGTAAAAAATTGCGATAATGTGTACAGGTTGAAGCCTTGTGAATTGTCCTCACATAAATAAATAAAGGAACAAAAACAGCAGCCGTAAAATTTTCACACAAATGCATCTTCACGCAGGTATGAGCTGGATGACCCCGAATTTTTGAAGCTCAAAGTTACGATGGATGAGTTATTGAATGACTTTGACGCCAAAACACTTTTTCTGGCAGAACAACCACTCGCCGGTATGTTCAGTATGGATAAAAGTTGTATATTCTGTCCAGAGTTGTTAAAAATGCTGAACTCAAAGTAAATGTAAACGTAAAGTATTTTAGTTTCCTTCCCCACTGGAAACGATCACGGTTAGCATTGAAAAAATCGTCAAATTTTAGAAAATATAATTAAATATAATCTCAGAAAATCTTTAAAGAAAAAATATATAATTAAATCTCTCTCAAAAAACCCGCAAAATCTATAAATAAATGTAAATATGAGAATTTGAGAGATTTTCTGATAATTTTTAAAATCTCAGAAAATCTCTCAAAAAGAAAATGTAATTAAATCTCTCTAGAAAATCACGAAAAAAATATAAATCTCAGAAAATCTTGTATTTTCTGAGATTTTTTGAATATAAATCTCCCAGAGATTTTTTCAATGCTAATCACGGTGGTAGTGATGGAAAAAACGCCAGGACTTCGGCGCCAAGCGCCAAAAGCGCCATGGCGCTTTTCCGAACTCCAGCGCCAAGCGCCAATTGCGCCAGAGCGAAATAGCGCCAAGCGCCATGGCGCTTTTCCGAACTCCAGCGCCAAGCGCCAATGGCGCCAGAGCGAAATAGCGCCAAGCGCCATGGCGCTTTTCCGAACTCCAGCGCCAAGCGCCAATTGCGCCAGAGCGAAATAGCGCCAAGCGCCATGGCGCTTTTCCGAACTCCAGCGCCAAGCGCCAATGGCGCCAGAGCGAAATAGCGCCAAGCGCCATGGCGCTTTTCCGAACTCCAGCGCCAAGCGCCAATTGCGCCAGAGCGAAATAGCGCCAAGCGCCATGGCGCTTTTCCGAACTCCAGCGCCAAGCGCCAATGGCGCCAGAGCGAAATAGCGCCAAGCGCCATGGCGCTTTTCCGAACTCCAGCGCCAAGCGCCAATTGCGCCAGAGCGAAATAGCGCCAAGCGCCATGGCGCTTTTCCGAACTCCAGCGCCAAGCGCCAATGGCGCCAGAGCGAAATAGCGCCAAGCGCCATGGCGCTTTTTGCTTTGGTGCTAGCGCTATGGTGTCTTTCCATCACTACACGGGGTTCATCTACATTTCACGTATACAATCACGCGTAGATGTGCTCCCATTTTTTGGACACATGGGTCGTGATAAATTACTGGCGGCCCAACAGAAATCTATTGAATGCTTCGAACAGCTGATGGGTAAATTGGTTAGCTGGGAATGTGATAGCTATTGTGGAAATTTATTTATTGTGCAGTCATTGACTGAACTTGGGAAAGCTTGAAGTTTAGAACTTTGGAAGGATATATAAAATAGAACAGAATCCCGGATCCACTATCTAGAACAACATCGTCTCATCTACAATCTTGACAAATTCAGTTGTTAGAGCTCTTGCATATGTTAGCCCATCAAGATCTGGTATACCGTATTACCTCGAATTAACCCCCCCCCCACCCTCGAAATGGGGACTTCCGTTCCTAAAGTTCACAAGCGCCAAATCCAGAAAAATTTTCATTTCGTAACTGCACATATCCATGTCGGACCACCGGAGTTTCATTTCATAAGTGCACATATCCAAAAAATAGTTTCATTTCCAAAAGTGCACGCGTGCTCCGGATCGCTCGCGAAGAGCCGGCCGGATTTCCCATACAAAATAAAGTTTCATTTCCAAATGTGCATACGTGAATTTCCAAATTTTTTTTGCTCTATAAATTGAGTACGGGTATAAAAATAGATCTGAAAATTTAGGTTTGTGTACTTCTCGGAAAGGGATTCTCAGTGGTGTAATTGGTTTTAACCTGCGATGCACCGTTAGGAAGTTATTTACATTTAAAGTTCAAATTTTCAAATTTACTCCTTATTTTGGGTCGTTTACAAAATATGACATAACTCCCAAAATATTTACCAGCCGACAAAATTTAGGGACACAAAAATTGTAGACAAATGTCCGAGATATCTGAAAAGTGCAGGGCAAGCTTTGTCGCCCAAACATGGCGCTGCCGGGCCAGCGCCAAACTTTAAAATGCAATTTTGAAAAATCGAAAAATCTGGATATGTTAACTTTTGGAATGAAAGTCCCCAAATACAACCCTAAAATTTGGCCGAGGAAATAATAAACCCCCTCGAAATCCCCCCTTAAGATTGAGTGTAAAGAGAACGTACATGACAAATACCGCAGTTTGTGATCTTATGTAAAGTCGGCGGACATTTCACCCTATAAAATCTGAGAGTTAGAATTCGCTCGTGAATAGACTTGTGTCCTACGCGGACGCTAGAAATTGAAAAAGAAAATCATATTAAAAGAAAAATGGACGTTTCCTGCGTCCGTGCGTGCCACGCCCTAGTCATCTACATTTTCAACGTTGCTCGTAAAGAATTTGACCGTTCAAACTACCCTTTTACCGTTCAAACAACCGTTTTTGTTTTTATTTTATTTTTCATTTGTTGGCTCCGTTCCAACGAGAACTTGGCAGCCGGCCAAAATTTCTAAATCTGCTATTCATATAAATAAAATAGGCTCACAATAGCTATATAACCATGTATATAAACAAAATTAGCGATTATGAAGGTGGAAATTGGCAAAGAGAAGCAAATTTTAACGATTTTTAGCTAACTTTCAGTTTTCACTCTCATTTGTATAATACGCACTGGTAACTGGGATAAAGGCCAAGTTTTCATACGTGACCCGATCTATTCCAATGGTTAAAATATTGCGTCACAATACCTAATGCCGTCATGCACTTCCACTGGAGAGATTGACGCAAATGTTTGTAGGGCGATACGTCTGCCGACTTTACAATGCAGAACACACGTTAATACCGATGATTGAGTGACGTTAGGGAAGGGTTTATGTGTAAAAACAGTCATATATCACTATTAACACATATAGGTACATCTATGTAAGTGTTTGATTTTTCTACGTCTGAGTATGGGGAATTTCCAAAAAGTTCTGGCGAAATAATGGACCCCCCTCGAATAGACCCCCCTCGAATAAACCCCCCTCGAATTATCCCCCCTCGAATTTTGCTCGCGAAATAATAAACCCCCTGGGGGTATTTCGAGGTAATACGGTAATTTAAGGACCCCATGCTATGCATTTTTCTGGTGAATACACTCAATCATGACGCCATCGTTAGTGAAACGAAAATGGTCTCAAAACAAAAAAAAACAACGAAAAAACATTCGTCGCTTGTATTCGCGACTCCGCCTTTTCTGAAATATTTAGGTAGTTTTTTGTGAAACTGACTGTGAACTGAGCTTCGAGCTGAACTGAGCTTGACTTTTCGAGTAAAATCAAATGCACTTTTTTTGCAATAATGTATACAGTCACGTTGAATTGGGTAGTACGGGAGTAACATATTTTGTGAAACGTCATTTCGTCATTGCAAAACGATCTACCTATCATTTTTTGCAGAAGAACAGAGGTGCAGTCAGTGAAGCCGATTGTTTCGCTGCGGCATTTGAAAATCAAAGGAGGGTGTATGAAAAAGCTGGTAAACCAGAGATGGTCGAGCTTTACAGGTTTCGAATACCGCATTTCCTCGAAATACCCCCCTCGAAATACCCCTCCCTCAAAATGGACACTATGAAATAATTACCCACCCCCTCGAAATACCCCCCCCCACATTGAGTGTACAGAGTACGTACATAACAAAACTGCGGTTTGTGATTCGGGCGATTATAGCATACGGTTATTATATTAGCATTATGTTATAGCATACGGATTTTTTAGCGGTTATTGTTGCATTTTTCTACGTCTGCATACGTTACAGACAACAATTTAGTACTGGAATTTCAAAAAATTTCTGGCGAAATAATAAGCCCCCCTCGAAATACCCCCCTCGTCTACCCCCCCCCCTCAAAATTCTCACTCTGAAACAATCATCCCCCGGGGGGTATTTCGAGGAAATACGGTATGTTCCTTAATTCATAAATTGAATACTGTAGAAACAGAGAGTGGTGATGTAAAAACGCGATGGCACTGGCGCCAAAGCAAAAAGTGTCATGGCGCTTCGGGCGTTTGGCGCTATGTTGCTGTGGCGCCATTGTGCTTGGCGTCGTGTCCATGAAAAGCGCCATGGCGCTACTTTTGTCCGGCACCATGAACGGAATGCCATTTTGCCCTGGCGCCATTGGCGCTTGCCGCTGGAGTTCGGAAAAGTACCATGGCGCTTTTGGCGCTTGGCGCCAAAGTCCTGGCGCTTTTTACACCACTAACTGGGCCCTACAATTGTGGACTTTTTTAATTTATGATGCCTAAATACACTAGGTACTCGATTTTACAGTCTAAACACATTTATTTTCAGCGACTGGCAGTTGAAAATGAGCGCACTAGATCTGTATACAGCTGGCTTCGAGACAACGGCGAACACATTGTGCTGGTGCCAGTTCTGCAAATTGAGAAGTGAGAAGTAAAATCGCAAATGCGAAGTATATTGGCAAAAGCGAAGTGCAATGGCAAGTGAATTGGCAAAAGGGTAACGATTAGGGTGTCAACAAAAACTTTTTGGCGGAAAACGGAAACGGAAACGGAAAAAATTTTGCACATGCCGGAAAACGGAAACGGAAACGGAAAAAATTTGCACTTGCCGGAAAACGGAAAACGGAAAAATGGAAGGCCGGAAAACGGAAACGGAAACGGAAAAATTTGCTGAAATTATGCCGGAAACGGAAAAAATTTGCTGAAATTTTGCCGGAAACGGAAAAAAATTTGCAGAAATTTATCCTGAATAAAAAAAATTTGCAGAAATCTCACTAGAAATAGGAAAAATTCACTTCATTGAGAACCTGCATGCATTTTTACCAGTTTCGCTGAAACAGAAAACAGAAAACTGAGCTAGAAAGTGGAAAAAAGTTGGAAAAACAGACAATTGAAACTGGAAAACGGAAAAAGGCGGAAAAACTGAAAAAATTTGCCGGAAAACGGAAAATGACCCGGAAAAATGGAAACGGAAACGGAAAAAAAATTTAGCAGCCGGAAAACGGAAACGGAAACGGAAAAAAATTTGCCAGCGGAAAGCGGAAACGGAAAACGGAAAACGGAAAGTTGACACCCTAGTAACGATGGCAAAAAAAGATTCGAAAATTCGAAAATATTTTCGAATTTTCGAATTTTTTCATAATTTTCGAATTTTTATTTCACCCCTGGAAAAAAACATATAAAAATCGATTTATTTTTTAAAAAATTCGAAAATTCGAAAATTCGAAAATTCAAAAATAGTTTTCGAATTTTTCAGGTAATTCAAGGCGACAAAACACAGTCTTAAGTTCAGCGTGCCAAATAAAGCGACAATTGATATGCACTGGGTCTTAAAAAATCTCATGTAATGAAAAAAAACATAATAAAAAACATTGAAATGGCGTCCATGGCGCAGCGGCGAACCCCATCTAATCCGTTTAGGAGTTCACACTGCACAGAGCCGCCCAAACAATTAGAAAGAACCGCGGCGAACTACTTCCGCGCCAGTGCCAGTTAAAAAAATCGCACGCGGGTCTTCCGTTTTTTGGAAGACATTCAGCCCCAGCGAAAATGGTGCAAGCTGATACACATACCGTATTTCCTCGAAATACCCCCTCTCGAAATAACCCCCCCCCCCTCAAAATGGGCACTATGAATTTATTACCCTCCCCCCTCGAAATACACCCCCTCGTTTAACCCCCCTCAAAATTTCCACTCTAAAAGAATAAACTCCCCAGGGGGTAATGCGAGGAAATACGGTAAGTGTTTCTACCAATTGTCATGTTTAAGTGAAGTGAAAGTGTCATGTCATGCTTCATTTACAGTGAAATTAAGGTTAAAAAGGCTCTCCAAACACGAAAACAGTCCAAAATACTGTGTTTTAAGCTTCAAATTTGATATTTTTCTGAAAAAATTCGAAAATTGCCAAAAAAGATTCGAAAATTAAAAAATTCGAAAATTAAATTCGAAATTCGAAAATTAATTTGGGAAAAAATTCGAAAATTCGAAAATTCATTTTAGAAAAAACACTTAAAAATTTAAATACTTTTTTCTGGGAGGTTTGCCATCGTTACAAAAGGGAACTAAAAATAAAAAAATAAAAAGTAATTTCTCTTCTCTTTTGCCATTTCACTTCTCAATCCACTTCGCTTTTGCCATTTCACTTCTCACTTCTCAATTTGCGGAACTGCCCCCCTGGGCGATCGCTCTCATGTGTTACCACCAAGACATTCAGAAAAAGGTCCACAAAGAAATCGCGTCGAACTTGGGCATGGACAGGGTGAGCATGGCAGATAAAACGAACCTTCCTTATGTCAATGCGTGTCTCACCGAAGTTCAGCGCTATGCGAGCATTTTGCACCAGCCTGTAGCCCGGCGAGCTACCTCTGAGGTCACTGTGCATGGTTACAGACTGAAGAAAGGTTTGTTGCGCAACTATGCTGATACATGCTCTTCTTGAGTTTACTGATTTGCTTTAAATCCTTGAATAAGTTCCCAGGGGATTTATTTTCCGCCAGATTTTTGACTGGCTCATGAATATTATTTGATGAATAGCGTTCCAAAAATGATCGATTTTGATCAAATATACCGTATTACCTCGAAATACCCCCATGGGGGTTTATTATTTCGCCAGCAAAATTTGAGGGGGGGTTAATTCGAGGGGGGGGTTTATTCGAGGGGGGGTCTTATTATTTCGTCAGAAATTTTCGTAAGGATCGTAGTAAATAGTAGGCATTTGCATGCCCAAAACAGGTAATAAATGTGTCCAAACAAGATATATTTGGACATAAAAACGTAGATTAGCTACACAAACATGTCCATGTGTAGCTGCAATACAGATAAACAGTAATATACATCATGTACATTGCATACATGACATATTTATTATGTACATGACGTACATCATTCCGAAGGGGGGGGGTATTTCGAGGGGGGGGGGTTTATTATTTCCCCAGCCGATTTTGAGGGGGGGTTAATTCGAGGGGGGGTTAATTCAAGGGGGGGGGGATAATTCGAGGTAATACGGTAATCCAATGTAATCTCAGAAAATCTCTTGAAAGAAAAATATATTTGAATCTGTCATGTCATTAGGAAAATCTAATCAAATGTCTGAGAAAAACTCCCATGCTTAGAATAAATGATGATAAATATGATCACTAATGATAAATATTTATCAATCCCAAACATGCACAACAGGAACTGCGATTTCGTACCCGCTCACTGCGATCATGCACAATCCGAAATACTTCCCGGAGCCGCTGCAATTCAAACCCGAGCGCTTCTACCAGGTGCCAGTCCCAGACCCCGTAAAACACCCTGTAAAATGTCATGTGTCATGTTAAAGACCTTGTAAAGTGTTGTGTATATTCAAATCCCATGTTTTGATACAAAAACATAAGTTCCGGATACAATAGAATAGAATTTGGATACACATGACTAGTGATGGAAAAAGTGCCAGGACTTTGGCGCCAAGCGCCAATGGCGCCGCAGCAAAATAGCGCCAAGCACCAAAAACGCCATGACGTTTTTCCCATGGCGCTAGCGCCAGGCGCCAGCGCCAGGCGCCAGCGCCATGGCGCTTTTCCATACATGACACTTTACAAGGTGTTTTACAGGGTCTGGGACTGCCCCCAGACCGACAACACCACCAACAACATCGACAAGGTGATCCCGTTTGGAATGGGCAAACGCGTCTGTTTGGGCGAAAGTCTGGCCAGACAAGAGTTACTGATGATTTTTGTCACATTGATTCAACATTTTGAGTGGGATTTTTCTAGTGAGAGTTATAGGGATGGCTTTAAGTTTGAGAATTCCGTCCTGTCTTTTGCTAGGAAGCCACCGCTTTTTAGGGTGAGGGCCAAATTGAGGGTGTGAAATTTTGCTTCCGTGTTATCAAATGATTTCAATTTATATTTCTTTGCAAAAAAAATTTATAAGCGGACAGTCATGTGTAGGTGTTTTTCAAATCTACTGTTAAGGGCATTGCCGTCGCAGCATGTCAGCCCCTAATAGTGAAGAGCCCAGCCAGCTCTGTAGTCTAGTGGTTAGGGCACTCGTGTTCTATACGAGAGGTACGGGTTCGATTCCCACCTGAGGCAAGTGCAATTTTGCACTCTTTCTCTACCATTGACATTATTTGGCGTGCTGAGCTTGTACATAATAGGTTTTATCTATATAGCTGAACATGACTATTCATAAGAATTAGGATTCTTCAATTACCACCAAAGTACCGTATGACCTCCAATTGTAGGCATACCTTCAATAAAAATTAACCTCTAATTGAAGGTACACTTCTTGGCCCCATTTGAACGTGATGAAATAAAAAGAATACCTCCAATATAAGGTATATTGTATACCCCCAATAAAAGGCACATCTGGCTGCGTGCCAAAACGCGAAACTAAACAATAACGCGTAATAACAGTGGCCAAACATCGCGGACAACGATGAAAATGAACTTGAAAAAATCGACTGAAAAAATGGCGTAAACAATTGAAGCGCGGTTTCCAATAGAATGGCGAGTAAGAAAAAACGAAAAAATACGAATCTATTAGAAGAAATACGGTAGAACAAATAAGCTTATGGCAAACATGACATTGCGCAGACTTCCAAACTCTCATGAGCCGTGGGCGGTCGGGCGCCAAACGCATATGGCGTCATCGAAAGGCGCCAGCGCCATGGCGCCGCTCCATCGCTCAAGCAGCGCCAGTGAAGGATTGCGCAATTCAATAGTCCCTGTTTCTCAGGGCGAGATTTTCACCTGTTTATCGCAGCAGAGTTATGCTGGGATTCAGTTGTACCACTCGGCCGGAAAAGAATAAAATACATGGTGTAGAATTCTACTGGCGGAAGTTAAAATACTTTTGATGTTTGATAGCTGCGAAGTAGGGTTATCAATTGACAAATCTGACCGTGATGCAGAGTAATGTTTTTTGTTGTCAATTATTTCCTTTCAAATTTGGTCATTCGAACTTGAAAATCTTGGTACAAGTGAGACCGCAACCGTTATCTCCAAATCGCAAAAGGTGATTTGTAAACGGGGTCATTCCAGCCTGTCACATTCCAGTCTCTCACATTGCCCCTCGTAAAAAAGGATTAATTCAACAAAAAGTCATCAAAAAGCAACAATGCCCGCTAAATTAATTGATGGGAAAGCGGCTGCGCATCAAGTTCGAAAACGTATAAAGGTGGAAATCCAAGAAATCAGATCTAATGAAGCGACGAAGGATTTCACTCCCGGTTTGGCAATTGTCCAAGTCTGTTTGTTTGAAGTTTGCCGCACTGCTAAATTGTATTTTTTTATGCATTTCAACCTTTGTTAATCCAGTCTAGCAATAATCAATGTCATTGATAAGTGAATAAATTTGCACTGCACGATATTTGTATACATGAAATATGTACTTCTAAATTATTTAGGGATGGTCGGAGTTCTTTTAAAACGTTTTATTTAAACTTTTTTTAAACCCAGCCAAAGTTTTATGAAGTCGGGTTCGGATAGTAGAGCCGGGTTCATGTAATGGGTTTTTGTTTCAAATGCATTATTCAGGCTCCGATTAGGTAGCAACCTCGCTTGTCACTTTGCACTTTTCTGCACTTTTCACGTCAACTTTCCGCAATTGGTGTTATTGGCAAAGTTGTCTGCCGCATTCCGCCGTAAGGTTTTTAGGTAGTTTAAATGTTTTCTCTATATTTCCCTCACCAAATTTGTTCAATTGCGCTTCAAAAACTCACCTGTTAGGACCGCGATTAGGGGTAGTCGATGGATATATGTGTAATGTGATTTTACTTGCGTTTGGCTTTCATGGTCTGAGTCAAGTAAACCAATTTGAATTTTGAATTTTTTTCCGCAACTTTACAGGTGGGCGACCGGTCAGATTCGAACGCCTACATTAGAAATAAATTGAAAGCGGCGGCCGACTGCGGCATCTTCGCCAAGCACTTCAAGCTGTCCAAAGAAACTACGCAGATCGAGTTGGAACAAGTGAGGGCTCCTTGATTCGATTTGTCATTTGCACTTTCAGTCATTTACATGACGTTTCTAGGGATGGGCGGGTTTTTTTTCATTTTTTTTAAAACGTAGTTTTTATCTCTCGAAGTAAAATTCCCCTCAAAATTTGATGGCGAAATAATAACTCCTCTGGGGGTACTTCGAGGAAATACGGTAGCCGGGAGACTTCGTTTAGTGGGTAACCCCCACAGCCCCACAATTGGAGACAGCACCTGCTGTGGAAATCTTTATCTGATCAGGGTTAGGGTTCAAACGGGATTGACTTTTCGGGATCGGGATTCACTTTTTGAGATTTCGGGATCGGGATCGGGATTGAGGTTTCGGGATCGGGATTGGTATTTTGAGATTTCGGGATCGGGATCGGGATTGGCCGGGATTGGGGTCACGGGATCGGGATCGGGATTGGCATTTTTTCGGGATCGGGATTGGCAAGGACGTACGCAGGGGGGGGGGGGGCGGGGGGGGCGGCCGCCACAAATGGCACTTTTCTAAAGCGATTTTGCAGGCACTTCTCAAAATTTGTTGCGCGCAAGCGCGCAAATACCAACCCAATGACTACTATGTATTTTTCCAGAATCTAACAGCGTTAGAAAGGTACCCAACATGATTCTAGTACGAAATATAGGTGTATACAGATACCTATATAGTAGACGTTGGCGCCAGCGCCAGCGCCAATACTGCCATGGCGTTGGCGCCTACAAATGGCGCCAGCGCCATGGCTCGATTTCTTTACTATAGGGACAAAATTTAGGGGGGGGGGGGGGCGCCGCCCCCCCCGTTCGCCGGGCTCCGTATACAATCCGCCCCCCCGCTCAAAAATCCTGCGTACGTCCCTGGGGATTGGGGTCTAGGGATAGAGATTTTCGTCACTGTTCTGGCATTCACAGTTGTTCATAAAGGTCTCAAAACACTGTTGGATGCCAGAAAAGTGACATAAAATGGACGCTGGGGGTTTGCGTTCACATTTTTGCATGCAAAAATGTCATTTTTTTCACTTTTTATAATTTCCATTATAATTCCGGGATTGGGATCCCGGACTTGGGAGATTCTCGGGATCGGGATCGGGATTTGAAAGTTTTCGGGATCGGGATTGGTATTTTTGGATTTCGGGATCGGGATTGGGGTTTCGGGATCGGGATCGGGACTGCTAAATCCCGGAATTTCACGGGATCCGGGATCGGGATCCCGTTTGAACCCTAATCAGGGTTCGACTACCGATCAAATTACGCTCAATATGTCAGATCACTTCACAGTTGTCTTGTCTTCCTACAACGGTTGGAAAAAAATCAATTGAAGAAAAATTGATTTAAAAAATTAAAATCGGTGTCCCCCTGTGATTTAATAAAAGATCAGGTGCCAACCCTACTAGTTCCCTTAGTCAAGCAAGGTCAACATTATCAACAACCCCCCTAACCCCCCCCCCCCCGCAGCTGCTCGACTCTCTAAACATCGACCCTCAAATCGACGGCATAATCGTCCAACTGCCGCTCGACTGCACGACCGCAATCGACGCGGATTCGGTGATCGACCGGATCGTCGCGATAAAAGATGTGGACGGGTTGACTCGGTTGAACGCGGGGAGGTTGATGAGGGGTGAACTGAAGGGGGGTACAGTGATCTCCTGCACCCCCAGGGGGTGCTTGCATCTGGTGCAGAGTACTGGTTGGTGGGGGTGCGGCGATGTAGTCCTACTAGTCATGTAAACCCGCTAGACATGTATTTTAGGGGGGATTAGCAAAGGTACCGGTGATGGGCGAACAGGTACATGACCACTTATGGGGCTTTATGAAATTGTTTTTGCTAGGGGTGAAAAAAGTCTTTTTTGGTCATTGCCCGTATTTGTTTAAAAACAACGTTTTTGAATCAAAAGTTGTTTTATACCCTACCATACAGAATACGCAGTATAATTTCACAACTTCACACATCACAAATCGACATCCAAAATCCAATCCCCAGGCGTTGCGATAGAAGGCGCCAAAGTTGTCGTAGTGGGGCGGAGCAAAATAGTGGGCGGTCCCGCCGCGTCACTTTTTATATGGCATCACGCTACCGTAACCATGTGCCATTCGAGGACGAAAAACTTGAAGGAGGAATGTCGCAGCGCCGATATTTTAATTGTGGCTATTGGGAAAGCGGAAATGATCCAGGGTTGGTAATTCATGGGTTTTTTGTTGTTATACTCAGCGGACCGCTGAATTTTAATGAACCATAACTTAATGAATGAACTCATGTGAAAAATTTCGCAATTAATTATTCCATAGTAAAAACGAAATATTATGATGAAAAAGCTGTATAATTTTGGTTCATTATTCAGATGGGTTATGGTACGTTCCCATACTAAGTGATGTACGCCCAGTATAGGTATGTGGTCAATTTTAGAAAGAATTTTCAGTGTCCTGGGATTGGCTGATTACCGATAGCATCCTCCCACACTTAGAGCTCAATCACATGTTTTGGCTATACTCTGTGGACATTACGCTGTGTATGGAAACCTACCACAATTCATCTGAATAATGAACCAAAAGTTATACAGTTTTTCATCACAATATTTCGTTTTACTATGGAAAAATAAATTTCGAAATTTATAAAAAGATTTTTTCATCAAATTATGGTAGGATTCTGCACATACCTTGTGGTCCGCCGAGTTGATGTTGTTTGTTGTACATTTTTGTTGTTTTTCTTTCTAAATCATGAATATGATCTTTCGTCGCTACATTCCGCAGCCAGTATTTTGGAACACATGTTGTATTAACACAAAATGTCATGTAGATGATAAAAGGGTAATTGTTTATAGAAACAGTGAAATTACAGCACTGGGCTGCGCTGAATTCTATTTATACTGCGTGCGTATGTGTGCGCAAATTTTCGCGTGTTTTAAATACATAATAAATACACGCGCGCACTTTATTCCATGCATACTTGATTAATGTAAATACAAAATATTTTGTTGTGGCGATGCACAGCGACTTTTCTGGAAGTTTTGACTGGAGAGACGAGAAATTTGAGGGACTTTCATTTCGAGCAAATCACCCACAAAACAGCTCAATGTTCCAGCTCATTTGGGGTTGTAACTATGTATTATTCCAGGGTTTGCAAAATTGCATAAAAAAATAAAATGGAAAATTTTTACAAATACAGTAAAATGAAAAATTTGAAAATGAAGTGTAGAAATTGAGGCGTCTAATTCTAAAAGTCGACATGTCCACAAAATGCGATCTTGAGTAGGGTTGGCCGATGTTTTTTTTAAACGTTTTTTTTTAAAAAACATGACGTCCGAAATGTTTTTATAAAAAAAACATCGGCCGAAATTTTTAGTACTAAGCACTAGGTATTTTGCAAAATTTTTGCGCGCAAGCGCGCAATTTCACACACAAATTGACATTGGTGGTTGTTTTCATTGGTTTTGTGGCATTTTTAGTATCAAATTATCCATTTCTATGTGCTACCATGGGTTGGTCCAATCCAATTTATGGGTTGGTTCAACCTGTCCAATTTATGCCACCTAGCAGAGTTGGAAAAACGTATTTACGTTAACCCAAAATACCCGGTTATTTGGGTATTTATATTTACGTTTACGTTTTCCAAAAATACCATTACGTTTTGTTACGTTTTCCTGGCACAATTACCCGGGTACCAGAGAAAACGTAAAAATCGTATGGAAAATGCCCAAAAAGTGTGCATTTTTGAACTTTTTTCTGATACAATAAGTACAATTTATATTTTTGGCCAATTAGCTGCTTAATTGTTTGATAAATAACAAAGGTAAGCAAAAATGTGATAGTATTAGCAGAGAAATGCTTGAAATAGGAAAAACAAAGGTGTCTTTCAATGCATCATCACGGGTTGTGCACTTCAAAGAAATTTTTACGTTTACGTTTTTTTTACGTTCACCCGTGTATTTTGAAAGTATTTTACGTTTTCAGTATTAATACTCACAATTTAGAAAAGGTATTTACGTTTACGTTTATGCTTTCCGAAAATACCGGTATTTGTACAACGATGCCACCTAGTGTGTGCCCAAGTGTATTTTTTGACCAGTTTTGCAGCAAATTAAGAAAGAACCCTTAATACAGGAACTTTGTCCAAAAACCCGGTCCCAATCCCGATCCCTCAAACCCAAACCCGGTCCCATTCCCGAAACCTCAATCTCAAAAAAGACAATCCCAATTCCGATCCCGAAAGTCAATCAGCCGTTGTGAACACCCCACGCAGGCGACTGGATCAAGCCGGGCGGCGTGGTGATCGACTGCGGCATCAACGTGCTCGAAGTGGCCGACGGCACGGGCGCCAAGCGCATGACCGGCGACGTGCACATGGAGTCCGCCCTGGTGCCGCTCCCAGACCCTGTAAAAAGCCCTGTAAACATCAAATGTCATGCAAAGTGTCAAAAATCATGTAAAATGCCCTGTAGAATGGCAAACGTAGCCCTGTAATATGTCAAATGTCACGCAAAGTGTCAAAAGTCATGTAAAATGCCCTGTAGAGTGGCAAACGTAGCCCTGTAATATGTCAAATGTCACGCAAAGTGTCAAAAGTCATGTAAAATGCCCTGTAGAATGGAAGACGTTCGTTTGCCATTTTGCAGGGCATTTTCCATGACTTTTGACACTTTGCATGACATTTGACATTTTACAGGGCTTTTGACAGGGTCTGGGAGTGCCCCCTGGAAGTGGCCGGTTATTTGACCCCTGTGCCCGGCGGCGTGGGCCCCATGACCGTGGCTATGTTGTTGGCTAATACGTTTGACCAGGCCAAGACGCATAAATTGGTCGGTTTGCTTTTGGGCTTTTTTGCTTGTTTTGGTGTTTCGGGTGTTTTTTTTCTTCGGTTTTATTTTTTCCGTGTCCCAGCGCCCGCTTGTCCCGTCGCATGTCCTCTCACGTTTGCGTTTTTTGTAATGAATTTTAACTTTGAAGAATGGATTATGTTTGCCCGCAAATTTAACTATTCGCACCATTTCTTGACGAGAACTGCTATGTGTCTTAGGGTTGGAAAAAATTCATTTTTTCAAACGCCTACATAAAAAATATATTAAAATAGGCTTTTCAAAATAGCCTTTTTTTAAAAACAATGCCGGTTCAATGAAGCATTGTCATTGTCTGATATGCATGTATTTATATGTTGATTCACAACAATAAATATTTGTTTTGAGACTGTTTAAGAGATGTGTCGTTAAAAACGTTTTTGCCCAACCCTACTAACAGAAGTCCCCCACAATACGTAACTTTAACCATATTAACAAATTGAAATAATAAGTAGGTATACCTCTTTCCATCCACAAACCCAAACCCAAAATCCAACCTAAATCCATGTAATAACAAAAAAAACCAGCCGCGCGACTTTCTACGCAAATTGAAATCCCCCTGGAAATACGCCGTTGGGGAGGAGGACCCGGACGTTATCGATAATTGGGACACGGTCCTTGTGGAGGACAATCGGAGGAAAAGTTGCGATGTTTTGATGATGCCCCTGCCTATTGGTTTGGGAGAGGTTGAGGTGGTTGAGGTCTGTTTTTGAGGTTTTTGGCAAAGTGCCATGACAAGTAATTTATTTTCTTGGAAGTTTTTCAATTTCAATTTGCATTTCCAAGCCGAAGTAATGATGGCAAATAAAGATTTGAAAATTCGAAGACGGTTTCGAATATTCGAATTTTTCTGAACTTTTTGAATTCTTATATCACTCATAGAAAAAAACATTTGAAAATCGATTTTTGCTGGAAAAATTCGGAAATTGGAAAAGTATTTTAAAATATTACCAGCATCTTCGTCGTAAATGGCAGATTTAATGCACTGAAAATGTCAGTTGCACACGGATCTGGACCCAGTTCCGCAAATTGAGAAATCACAAGTAAAATGGCAAATGCGAAGTGAAATGGCAGAAGCGAAGAGAAATTATTTTTTACATTTTTACTTCACTTTTTCTATTTTACTTCGATTTTGCCATTTTACTTCTCGCTTTTGAATTTGCGGAACTGGCCTGAATCAGACTGTAAAATATGATGTAAAATAAGTTGTATTCAAAATTCACCAGAAAAATTCGATAATGCAATAATTTAGTGTATTTTTTTGCAAAGTTATAAAAAAATCGAGCACAGCGAGAGTTTACCTGCAGAGGTACATGGTCTTTGAAAGTGTACAAAAGTGTATTTTTGCAGTTTTCTGCCAAGAGTTGAGTTTTCTCAATTGACACGGTATTTTTACAAAGCGCGATACTTATCAATGTGCCTGATTTTTCCTGTCTGAATTTATATCGTTCTTTTTTGTCTGTTTTGTGTTCTTCTCTGTGTATCTGAATATTTGTTGGTGCAGGAAGCACCGGTGATTCTGGTGAGTTTTTATGGCTTTTTGGCTCGTGTCCAATGAACCTGCTTTGTATTAATTTTAACTCCTCACGCCGTACTAACTTGTTCCTAATTTTATCAGCCAGTTTCACGCGATGTAAAAGCGCTATGGAACTGGTTACACTAGTGACAATCCCAGACCCCGTAAAATGCCCTGTAAAACGTCAAATGTCATTTTACATTAATGTTGACACTTTGCATGAATTTGACATTTTACGGGGCATTTTACACAGTATGGGACTGCCCCCTGGTATGGTTGTTCAGAAAATCTGTCGGGCTTGTCGGGCTGATTAAATATCTGAACCCCAAGAACCCCCAATTTATGAACCCCCAAAAAATAACCCTGCAAAATAAAGCCACTCTATTTCGCAGGTGACCCCCGGTGGCCCATGGTCCCTATCTCTACTGCCGTTGATACCAATACAGCCGGTGCCCAGCGATATTGAAGTCTCGCGAGCTCAAAGACCGAAGGATATAGCCATGCTGGCCGACGAAATTGGCATCTTGCCAAGTGAGCTGCAACTTTTCGGGCGGACCAAAGCGAAGGTTTCTTTGGATGTAATGAAGAGATTAGATAGTAGTCCAAATGGAAAATATGTGGTTGTCACTGGTTGGTTGGGTTCGTGGGACGAGCCATTTTTTTCATTAAACAAAATTTGAAGTTGCATTTTCTGATGCCCTAAATTTGTCTTCTCGAAACCATGTGTCTGGCTTATGAGATTTATTCACGGTTAACGGCCCGGCGCCGTGCACCGTTCTGAAATTGCGTCGTACAGAAACCTTGAAAATAAACTGCATCCACATCAAGTCCGCTACTAAAAAAGTTGATGCCGGACTTGATGCAGAAGCAGTGTACATAGCTAGATAAATTGACCGCGTTGCTTTTCTGGTTCATGTTTTCAGGATTAAATAAAAATCCTGATGCACACACGCACACGATACCTACGGCAGCAATTTCAGCCCCCCCCCCCCCGTGAAGCAGGCTCAGTAAAGAAACAGCCTAAAATCTGTGCCTAAGTGCAGGGACGTAGCCAGGATTTTTGAGCGGGGGGGGCGGATTGTATACGGAGCCCGGCGACCCCCTAAAATTTGACCCCTGTAATAGGGGAATGGCGCTATGGCGCTGGCGCCATTCGTAGGCGCCACTAGGGTTGGAAAAAAAACGTTTTTTTTAAAAGCTCCCAGATATGACCTAGTGTCAACATATATAGGTATATCAGACACTGGCAATACTATGTGATGTTAAATATGACCATATAATGGCTGTGGAGCCATGGGATAGCATTATAAGTGGTGATTTGTGTCAAAAATATCCATTTTTCGTCAACATATCGTTCGTATATCGCCTTATAGTCGAATGTTCGTGACTTCAGATAAAGTTTGGCACGGAATGGTGATCAAACAAGGTTATAAAAGGAGGTTGTTACTTTGGGAGTGAAGTTACACACTGTGGAGGTACATGGAAGCACATTACCTCAATATTATATATTACAGCAACATATGTCGGCTTATTCACCCATGGTAGCACATAGAAATGGATGTTTTGATACTAAAAATGCAACAAAACCAATGAAAACAACCACCAATGTCAATTTGTGTGTGAAATTGCGCGCTTGCGCGCAAAAATTTTGTAAAATACCTAGTGCTTAGTACTAAAAATTTCGGCCGATGTTTTTTTAAAAAAAAACAACATTTCGGACGTCATGTTTTAAAAAAAAAAACGTTTAAAAAAAAACATCGGCCAACCCTAGGCGCCACCCCATGGCGCAAATGGCGTTTGTATTGGCGCCAAAACAGCAGTAAAAGTCTGTATTTTATTGGCGTATACAGCGACATGGACAGGAATTACGTCCATTTTCACTGGCGTTGAGGCCGCGAAGACGGGCCAGCCGAAAATATATGCTGCGAAGGGAAAATGCGCGCTTGCGCGCAAATTTTTTTCAAACTGTCGACAAAATCTTGTTCTGAAAGTGCCCTTTCTGGCACATTTTTTGGTCCGGCCCGGGAAGGGGGGGGGGCGGCCGCCCCCCCCGCCCCCCCCTGGCTACGTCCTTGCCTAAGTGCTTAAAAATTATTGATATGTCCCTGGTCCCAAGCACCGGGTCTGCATGTGCACCTGGTTTACATGCGTATCGGGTTTTAGCCATCATGCCTACCAATTTCGATCGTCCAAAATCCACACTTACCCCCCATTTTCCAGGCATTTCCCCCACCCCCCTGGGGGAGGGCAAGTCGACCTGCACGATCGGGCTGGCGCAGGCGCTCGCCGCGCATCTGGGCAAGAATACGATCGCCTGCGTGCGCCAGCCCAGCCAGGGACCCACTTTCGGCATCAAGGGCGGCGCCGCCGGAGGGGGGTACGCCCAGGTTTGTATTGGGGGGGGGGGGATTTCGGTGTAAGTACTCCACTGGCGACTTTACACCTTGGAATCCGGGGTTCGCGTTGGCAGTGAGCCAATGATGATTAACGCATGCGGAAATATTACAAAAATGTTTGTTGTCAATAAAATGCTCGAGAATGTTTGCATTTCAACAAAATGAGTTTTTCATTACTTTACGATAGTCGCTACGCTGGCACCCTTCCAATGTGAGACATAAATCAGTGCGCGTCTAAGCTGTGATGTCCGCGCATTACCGTATTTCCTCGAAATTCCCTCTGGGGGTGATTGTTTCAGAGCAAAAATTTTGAGGGGGGTATTCCGAGGGGGGCATATTATTTCGCCAGAAATGTTTTTTGAAATTCCAGGTCTAAATTGTCTTCTGTAACGTACGCAGACGTAGAAAAATACAACAATAGCCGCTATATATAAGAGTCCATGGACTTGTAGTATGTAGATGGCATGAACACTGTTCTAACGTTACAATTCATTGTTTTTGACGTGTGTTGTGCATTGCCCAAATCAGAAACCGCAAACGCTAATTTTTGTACCTTTTTATAGTTTTTCACCGTCAAAATTCTAATTCATGTTCCGTATTGCCTATTTTTGGCTATTTTTTGTACTACATGTACGTTCTCTGTACACTCAATTTGGGGGGTGCAGGGGTTTAGTAGCCCCCCCCCCAAATCCGCCAGCTATGTATCTATCCCAGAGGCAAAATTTTGGGCTACTATCCCCTAACCCCCCCCCCCCCCCAAATCGGTCAGCTATCTATCTATCTGGAGCGATTTTAGAGAAATTTTGCCCCAATTTTCACTCAAAATCGCTAATTTTCGTACCTTTTTATAGTTTTCCACCTTCAAAATTCTAATTCATGTTCCGTATTGCCTATTTTTGGCTATTTTTTTGTACTATAAATATGTACTTATATACCTATTTTTAGCTGTTTGCTCCTACTTTTAGCGATTTTTCCCTTTTCTTCCTTCTATACGTCGGAAAAACCTATATATTGAACCCCCGCGATCCCCCCTCCCCAAACCCCCCCCCAACCCCCCCAGAAAATTTGCCTAAATTTCCATCAAACCTATCAACCTACCAAAAAACCTCCCATTCAACCTTAACGCAGGTAATCCCGATGGAGGAGTTCAACCTGCACCTGACGGGCGACATTCACGCGATCACCGCCGCCAACAATCTGCTAGCGGCCGCCATCGACGCCAGGGTGTTCCACGAGGCCACGCAGAAAGATGAGGCGCTTTTTCAGAGACTCGTGCCCAATACGAAGCGAGGTTGGTGGGGAGGTGGCAACTCGGTGCGCATGTAGACCCGGTTGGCATGTAGACCCGGTGCGCATGTAGACACGGTTATTGGAGGGGGGCGGGATTTTTGAGCTGGAGGCTGTTTGTTTACTGAGCTCGGTTAATGGGGGGGGGGGTCTCAGCCTCACCCCCTAAAAGTTTACCTACATGGGTGACGGAATGGCGTCATAGCCCTGGCGCCATTGGCGTTGGTACCAAAAATCATGTAAATATACATACATTTAGGTCGACGGGCACCCCATTCGGTGTAATTTGCGGGAAATTTAGCCTACATGTGCACCGGGTTTACATGCGCACCGGCACAGGCCCGGTGGAGATTGGGGGTTTGTTATTTTTATGGTGTCGTGTTTCATCAGTTTTTCAATGTAACCGCCCCCCGTTTGCATTCAGTCAACTGAGAAATGTCGGTTTATTGGGTTGGTTAATAATTGATTAATAAGTGAAGTGTCAAATGCCCTGTTTCCGGAAAAGTCGTTTTGATGTGCCCCTTTGAGCGGGCCACGTGGTATGGCGTGAATAAAAATCGTGCATGCCTCAGCTCGGTACATTCGGGCGGTGTAAGTAAATCTCTTATAATTACCGTGAATAGGACTTGATGAAAAATACAAGTGTCTGTCTGGCTTAAGAAGCTTGTCTTTTGTTAACAGCGCTGTGTTATGTGCAGTTTTGAGAATGCGCCGTGTATACAAAATGTGTACATACAATCTGATACTGGCGGCACACCTTACAATGAAAGCTACCATATTCCATCTGAATAAATGAGCAGACATTGAATTTGTTCTTCATTTTTGGTAAATTGGCACACAAATTTAAACGTGACTTTTATTCATCAAAAATGGTACCAATCATTGTTTATTAGCGTTATTTCCGTCCAGTGTACAACACTTACATTAAGAGAAACTACCGCCGTAACCCTCCCATCACAATAATCTTTCCCACACAAACAAATATATTTATATATTTATTTATTTATATATGTATTTCAATTGGCTCCCAACACGTCAATTTAGATTGAAAACTGCTCAAATTTGCTATGGGGGTAGATAAATCTACCCCATTTGTTGTGTTAAGTGCACGGTTCCACATCACAAAAATTCATGTCGGAACGTGAAGCAAAGTTTAATACGTGTTTGAGCGTGGCGCATGTCAGGCAATCGTCTACCAAAGCACCAATTATTCAAAAAAATAGTCCAAATTTGGCATGACAGTAGATAAATGTACCCTATTTAGTATGTTAAGCACACACATAAATATCACTAAATTTTCACATTTATCACATCGCAGCTAAAAAAACGTCACTCCACAGGACCATCAACAATGGGACACATTCAAAAACGTAAATATGAAACTCTTTCACGTTCTGACACGAAATCTTGCGATATGAAAGCGTGCACTTAACACAAAAAATGGGGTACATTTATTTACCCCCATACCAAATTCGAGCGGTTTTCGTTCAAAATTGATGTGTTGGGGGCCAATAAAAACCGTGCGCCTGACGTGGGCCACCCGGTATATATATATGTTGATATATATATAATATATATTAAAATTCGTTCCATTCTTATACGTTCCATATAAAACACTCTTTAAAGTGCTTTGTCAAGTGGCAATAAGTGGCAAAAAGTCGGGGTTAAAACGGGTTTCCCGAATCACGACCAGCATTGAAAAAAATCGTCAATTTTTCGAAAAATATAATAAACTATGATCTCAGAAAATATCTTAAGAAAAAATATAATAAAATCTCTCTCAAAAAACCTGGGAAAATATAAATAAATATAAATATCATAATTTGAATTTGTGAAATTGAATGTGGGTCGTTTACTTTGTTGGGGATATACACCTTGCTGTGTAACTGGGGGTTGCCTGGTAATTAACGGTATTTATATGTATGTTTGAAGTTGACTGGCAACTTAACGAATCTGAATAAATATGTTAAAATATTCTATTAAACTACTAATTACCACTCAAAAGTTGTTCAAATATTCACTGGAAGATAATTTTTTTATAAATAAATGTAGAAAATTCTAGATAGATAGAAAAATAGATTCTAGATAAATATTTTACAGTCAGATAACTTTTCCATTCAACATTAACTTTCTTTCTTGAAGATTATGAAAGGTTGAATGAACCTTCTTTCATGTTGTAATTAACAACTATAATTCCCTATTCAGGGGTCTCCTAGGGGGGGGGGGGCTGGGTGGGGGCTGCCCCCCCCCAAATCCGCCAGCTATCTATCTATCCCGGAGGCCGCTCAGCTATCTATCTATCCTAAGGCAAAATTTTTGCCTACTACCCCCAAAGACCCCCCCCCCCCCCGAATCGATCAGCTATCTATCTATCTGGAGTGGTTTTTGAGAAAATTTGCCCCAATTTTCGCTCAAAATCACTAATTTTTGCAACTTTTTATAGTTTTTCACTTTCAAAATCGTGCTCTCTGGCTATATGCATGGTTATATGCCTGTTTTTAGCCATTTTAAACCTACTTTTGGCCACTTTTAACTGATTCTTAGCGTTTTTCCCCTTTCAGCCTTCTATGCACTGAAAAAGCCTATATATTTTGCCCCCCCCCCAGAAAATTTTTTCAGCTATCTATCCCTCCGGAGGAGCGATTTGCTATCTATCCAGCCCCCGCGAGGGCCAAAATCTTGGAGACCCCTGTCCCTATTCCGTTTCGTTGAGCTAATTACTCGCGCTTTGAAATGATTCATTGTGAATTAGGGATGGTTAAAAATTTAATTTGTTTGTAAATTTTTTTCTGCCATATGACTGATCGTGAATTTTTTTTGGGAAAAAGTGATGTCATTATTATGCATCATTCATTCGACTGCGCTCCATGTGGGATAGGAACCTTGAAATTATGAATCTGGATCAAAACATTTCATCTAAAGATGTTTAAAACAGTTCCAAAATGGGGCATAACCGCTAAATGCCAGTCCCAGACCCTGTAAAATGTCATGTGTATCCAAATCTTGTTGTATAGTATACAATTTTTATGTTTTTGTATCCAAGTTTTACGTTTGGACATTTGGAAAATTTGAATACAAAAACATACGATTTGGATACCTTAGAAACGATTTGGATACACATGGCACTTTACGAAACTGGATAATCTCGAATATTTTTATTCAGAAAACCCCGAAAACAATAATTTTAAGCCCGAATTTTAAAATTTTAACCCCGAAAACGTGTTGTCGCTCGACTCACGAAAATTCAGTGTGTTTTACGAATACGAAAACATTCAAATACGAAAACACAAGTAACCTAAAATCCGCGTGTTTATTAAGTGACTATACCCATAACGCAATGTCTAGTCAGCAAGTATAATACAATTCATGATTGACCATAGTAGGCCACAAATATTGTAATATCGTGTCTGCAGTTGTCTTCGTACTAAAACCTATACTGGGTCTAATCCGTACTCTGTCAAGTGACAAGTAAAATTTCAAGTGATGAAAAAATGCAACAGATGGAAAAATTCAAACGACTTCAAATGCATCTTAAAACTCGAAGAATCACAGATTAGGAAATTTCTCACCACCCGTAACTTCAGCCATCACTTTTCCAAGGTGCAAATGCAAAATCCCAACATTTTTACAATCGACTCTGGGGCAATCCCAGACCCTGTAAAATGCCCTGTAAAATGTCAAATGTCATGCAAAGTGTCAACAGTCATGTAAAACGTACGTTTGCCATTTTACCGGACATTTTACATGACTTTTGATTAGGGTTCAAACGGGATCCCGATCCCGATCCCGGATCCCGTGAAATTACGGGATATAGCAGTCCTGATCCCGATCCCGAAAATTTTCAAATCCCGATCCCGATCCCGAGAAACTCCAAAGTCCGGGATCCCGATCCCGGAAAAATTAGTGGAAATTATCATTAGTGAAAAAATAACGTTTTTGCATTCAAAAAGGTGAACGCAAACCCCCAGTGTTCATTTTATGCCACGTTTCTGGCATCCAAATGCGTTTTGAGACCTTTATGCACAACTGTGAATGCCTGAACATTGGCCAAATACTCTATCAAAAGACCCCAATCCCGATCCCGAAAAAATGCCAATCCCGATCCCGATCCCGTGACCCCAATCCCGGCCAATCCCGATCCCGATCCCGAAATCTCAAAAAAAACAATCCCGATCCCGATCCCCATCCCGAAGTCAATCCCGTTTGAACCCTACTTTTAAATCTTTGCATGACATTTGACATTTTACAGGGCATTTTACAGGGTCTGGGACTGGCACCCGATCAAGAGGCTTTGTTCACGGCGCTGAGCTGTTTGAGCACGGCCAATTGGTGCATGAGATTCCTGGGGCCAATTCCGCAAAAGGAAAAGTGAAGTGAAATGGGAGGTGAATTGAGAAGTGAATTTGAAAAGAGAAGTGAAAAGTGGAGTGGAGTGATAAATGGAAAGTGAAGTGAAAAATGAAGTGAGAAGTTAAGTGAAATGAGAAGTGAAAAGTGATCTAAAATGAGAAATAAAAATGTAAAGGATGAATTCTGACATAGAGAGCATTGTTTCTAATGACGGTAATGATGATTTAGTGGGAAATGTGCCGATTTTAGTTTGAACTAGGGTGTCAACAAAAACTTTTTGGCGGAAAACGGAAACGGAAACGGAAAAACTTTTGCACTTGCCGGAAAACGGAAACGGAAACGGAAAAATTTTTGCACTTGCCGGAAAATGGAAAAATGAAAGGCCGGAAAACGGAAACGGAAACGGAAAAATTTGCCAAATATATGCCGGAAACGGAAAAAAATTGCTGAAATGTTGCTGGAAACGGAAAACAATTTGCAGAAATTTATCCAGAAATAAAAAAATTTGCAGAAATTTTGCTAAAAATGGGAAAAATTCAGATAAGTGAGAGCCTGCATGCATGTTTACCAGTTTGGCTGAAACAGAAAACAAAAAAATGAGCTGGAATGTGAAAAAAGTTGGAAAAACAGATAATTGAACCGGAAAACGGATAAAAAGGCAGAAAAACCAAAAATTTAGCCGGAAAACGGAAAATGAGCCGGAAAAACGGAAACGGAAACAGAAAAAAATTTGCCTGCGGAAAGCGGAAACGGAAAACGGAAAACGGAAAGTTGACACCCTAGTTTGAACCTTAGAATTGACAATGTTTCCCTACTCAAAAAACCATTTCACTTCACTTCTCGTTTTCCACTTCACTTCTCATTTTCCACTTCGCTTCTCACTTCCCCTCTCACTCACCACTTCCCCTCTGACTCCCCACTCCCCTCCCACTCCCCCCTCACTCCCCACTCCCCCATTTGCGGAATCGGGGGGCACCTGGCGTCGAAGGCGAGCACGCCGGGGCTGCGCTGGTTGTACTGCTTGCGGACGCGGTCGGCCGCCCGCTGCATGACCAGGCGGCGGAGTGCCAGCGACCGGTTGATTTTCTCGATGACCAATTCGTCCATTAGGGAGAATAGGGCCTGAGGGGGGGGGGGGGGGGTGATTGGGTAAAGAGTTCATTGGGGGCCCACACGCTAGTTGACACTTGTGTGTCAACTGGTTTGTGTCAACTCAGATTTTGGTTGAACGTGTCGCACGGCGATCTCCGGATGCGCTTGCCGTAATATTTATTTTTCAACGTTGCCGCATGTGCATTTGGAGATCGCTTTGCCACACTTGAAAGCTTTGGCTTGAAGCCGAAATGTCATATGACACATGCCAGTTGACACACTAGTGTTGTAAATAAATATTGATTATCGAATTTTCAGCATTTGTTAAAAACGCATGAAAGCGGTAAAAAGCAGGTGCTGAATTTTGCACTACTGATGAATAAAACGGGACCTGAAATAATCAGTCCGGAATCACTAGGTATTTTGAATATTTGTGCGCAATCGTGTAATTTCGTAAATTAAACCCAGACACCGTATTTGAGTATACCGTATTTACCCTAATAATTCCCCTTCAAATAGTCCTCCCTGAAGAAAGTCTGACGAAAGTGGTGGGGGTATTCGAGTGAATACGGTATTCACACTCACATTAGAACAGCGTCGCTTATGTGCCAAAGACATGTCATCCTTCAATCTGCATTTCTCAATCGTAATTTCTTGGCGCGGTTCCAAGTGTGCCATTATTCTGCTTGTGCTAGTGTTGGCTAAAATCATCAATGGTAAAACAAATGCTAGATAGGCCATGGAGGTTTTGTGCAATTGTTTTTAGGATTTGTAGTTTAATTGTGGATTTTTGTAAATAATAGTGAAATTTATATTAATATTGACTGTATTTATAGGGGTTGGTCATTGATGCCTATCGTGTTGCCCAGTGCTATAAATAAGTTTCAAGAGATTATCAAGTGTACGTGTATTCATTGGGGAGGGGGGGGGGGGGTCAGCCAAGGTCTGTAAATACTTGACTATGAAACAAAGTTATTAATAATGCTATTGTAATTAGTGTTGAAGAGGGCGGAATGAAATTATCTGATGCTTTTACACCAGAGGTGTTAAAAGTACCAAACTTTTTGAAAGTAAATTAAAGTAATTTAAAGAAGTCGAGTTGAGGGAATCCTCGCCAACATCACCCCAGGGTGTGGTCAACACAGTGGTCTCCTAGGGTGGGGGGGGGGGGCTTGGGGGCTGCCGCCCCCCCCCCAAATACCCCGCTATCTATCTATTCCTGAGGCCGCTCAGCTATCTACGTATCCAGAGGCAAAAATTCTGGCTGCTGTCCCCTTAGCCCCACCCTAAATCGCTCACCTAACCTACCTATCTGGAGCGATTTTTGAGAAATTTTGCCCAATTTTTGCTCAAAATAGTTAATTTTCATACCAATCTATAGTTTTTCACCTTCAAAATCGCGTTTTTCGCATATACACATGTTTATATACCGATTTTCAGCCATTTTAGCCTATTTTGTCTACTTTAAACCTGTTTTTAGTGATTTTTACCCTTTCTGCCTTCTATGCATTGAAAAAGACTATATATTTTGCCCCACCCAGCCCCCCCCCCCTGGAAAATTTTTCAGCTATCTATCCCTTTGGAGGAGCGATTTGCTAATTATCCAGCCCCCGCGAGGGCCAAAATCTTGGAGACCCCTGCCGCAACAGAAAAAACCTTCGTTACATGGGAGCCTAAAAATGACGATAAAAGATGGTACTGGTACTGTGCTATTAACCGAAAATGACAAGTGCAATTGAAATTTCGGTGGTCACTCGGCAATTATTCTAGAGCACTTCATTACTGAGTTGTCTCTGTAGTGCTTCTTTTCGTGACTCGATTAATCATAAATATCTTCACTGTGGGCGATGACATTTTATGAATGTAAATGCCTACTATCGTTAATGGCGTGCGGTGTGTTCTCCGTAATGCTGGATATTCAGCTCGACTCTACCTAAAATGTAAACGTGAAATTTCAGCGCAAAATTAATTACGCGAAATGGATGGAAAGGGAGTTGGCGTGAATTTATTGCTGGGATACTGATTTTTATATGATTTCAGTCACTTTTACACCCATATGACATTTTATGACTATGACAAGCAATGACTGAAAAATCGGTCACTTTTGGACCATTCCCATTCACTTTTGGACATTGTTTGATCAAGGGGTCCCCAATGGGGGTGTAACCCCCCAAACCGCCCAGCTATCTATCTATCCCTGAGGTAAATTTTTTGGCTACTGTCCCCTGAACTGAACCCCCTCCCCTCCTCAAATCGGCCAACTATCTACCCAGGGGTCTCCGAGATTTTGGCCCTCGCGGGGGCTGGATAGATAGCAAATCGCTCCTCCCGAGGGATAGATAGCTGAAAAAATTTTCTGGGGGGGGGGGGCTCGCGGGGGCAAAATATATAGGCTTGTTCAGTGCATAGAAGGCCGAAAGGGGAAAAAATCGCTAATAATCGGTTAAAAGTGGTCAAAAGTAGGTTTAAAATGGCTAAAAACAGGCATATAACCATGCATATAGCTGGAGAGCACAATTTTGAAGGTGAAAAACTATAAAAAGGTGCGAAAATTGGCGATTTTGAGCGAAAATTGGGGCAAAATTTCTCAAAAACCAGTCCAGATAGATAGATAGCTGAGCAATTTGGGGGGGGGGGGTCTTTGGGGGTAGTAGCCAAAAAATTTGCCTCGGGATAGATAGATATCTATGCGGCCTCCAGGAAAGATAGATAGCTGGCGGATTTGGGGGGGGGGCAGCCCCACCCCAGCCCCGCCCCCGACCTATGTGAAGCGATTTTTGAGAAATTATATACATAATTATTGCTGAAAATCGCTAATTTTGACACCTTTTTATAGATTTTCACCACCAAAATCGCTAGTTAATGTGTCTAACTGCCTATTTTCAGCTTTTTCGCCACTATATGTTCTTATAAACCTATTTTGAGCGATTTTTCTCTTTTTTTCTTCCTTCTATTTACATACTGAAAAAGCCTAATACCCGAAAACACCCTACCCCCACCCCCCCAAATTTTTTCAGCTATCTAGCCCTCTGGAGGAGCGATATGCTATGTAACCAAACCCCAGAAGGTCAAAATCTAGGATACCCTTGTTGAGGTATTGATAAGTTCTTAGTTCATATCAAATTAAAGACATCTTCATCCATTTTCATGAACCAAACTTTGCGGTGACATTTTGCGTTTTTGTAACATTATATTTTAATGCATTTAATTTTAGCTGTAATCTACCCTTAATGCGAAGCTCCATTGCAGTAAAGGTTATTTGACGTCAATTTATGAATGAAAGTATGCTAATAATTGAAATTCTAATGATGTGTTCACGTAAAAATTGATGTAAATATTAATTTGCTCCCCCACATGCCTTAGTGCCTACTAGTGATGTAATGGCGCCGTGGCGTTGGCGCCATTTTTCTGTGGCGTCCGGTGCCATTCTTTTGAATTGCCCCGTCGCGCCATTTTTTTGCTGGCGCCATTTGGCGCCCTGCGCCATTGGTCTTGATGGCGCCAGTATAGTGTCAAATTACCGCGAGAAAAATTGTTGTTTTTTTTTCTGCGTACGTGCGCTTCGAACTGTATAATGAGTTTATTAGAGATATAAATTAGCCAATATAATTGTACTAACACATACTTCCTTTTTTAAGAATTTTTCTGTGTGTCACGTGGTTCAGCCGTGTTTTTTAATAAAAGTAGATCAAATTTGAAAAAAACCTTTTTTTGTAAATCTGGGTGCTACAAATAATTGACTAACCCTACGCTGGGTCTGCATTTTTGTGATAGGGCAATATAAATGAAAAATAAAAAAATGGGATTAAAAAATTATATTTACGGGCACGTTTTTGACGATTATTTAGATCATATGATCCTGCTGACAGATGGAATGTGTGTAGTAGGTTATGTAAAATTTTCTGTAAATGTCCCAGATGGTCAATTTCTGTTCGAACACCTGCCTATTTATATCCTGGGATGAAAGTATTCATTCACAATTGCTAAAGTATTTGTCAACAGTTCAAGTGCGCACTACAGTAAAGTGTGTACAACAAATGAGATTTTTGTTTCTCGTGGGTTCGTTCTGAGTACTGAATGGTCACTTATATCAAGTTACAAAGTGGCATTCATGTACATCCGCAATTATAAATAGTGCACATCGCATTTGATTAATTTTTCTTGTTCAAATAAGGTGTTCTGGGTGGCATCGCTTAATATATCCAACGACTTATCCGGGGGGGGGGGTTCGCGAGCCTCCTTAAACAAACACCCCCCCCTCCCGGTCAAAAAACCTAGATACGTCCCTGGTTATATCGTTATCAAATGTTGGTAAATATATTTGACATTTA
This sequence comes from Sphaerolaimus hirsutus, assembly GCA_964036195.1. Taxonomy (NCBI): domain Eukaryota; kingdom Metazoa; phylum Nematoda; class Chromadorea; order Monhysterida; family Sphaerolaimidae; genus Sphaerolaimus; species Sphaerolaimus hirsutus. Next base: position 22,806,186 of record OZ038455.1, read on the forward strand.
ATATTGCCACGATACAGGGGTATCTTGAATTTCGACCCTCTGAGTGATTGGATAGATAGCCAATCGCTCCTCCGGAGGGATGGATAGCTGAAAATTTTTCTGGGGGGGGGTTGGGGGGGTTTGGGGGGGGGGGGTTGTGGTGGTTCGATATATAGGCTTTTTCGGCGCATAGAAGGAAGAAAAGGGAGAAAAATCGCTAAAAGTAGATGTAAAATAGCTCATAAATGGTATACGAGACCATTTAGTACTGAAAATAGCTGAAAATAGGCAAATAGGAACCAGAACTATGATTTTGGAAGTGAAAATCTATAAAAAGGTATGAAAAATAGCGATTTTGAGCGAAAATTGGGGTATAGTTGCTCAAAAATCGGTCCAGATAGGTAGATAGCTGGGTTAACCCCCCCCCCAACCCCCCCCCATTCGAGACCCCTGCCACGATATCAAAATCTCTAATATCCATTATTTCTTTGTCGTGCCGTAGTCGGGCATAGTTTTTCAAATGTATTTACGTTTACTCGATAAATACGTATACTCGTGTACTGCGGAGGCCGCTCAGCTATCTATCTATCCCGGAGGCAAAATTTTGGGCTACTTTCCCCCAACCCCCCCTCCCCCAAATCGGCCAGCTATCTACCTATCTGGAGCGATTTTTGAGAAACACGACCCCAATTTTCGCTCTAAATCGCTATTTTTCATACCTTTTTTTAGATATTAACCTCCAAAATCACTAGTTCATGCGTCTAATTGCCTATTTTCAGCTATTTTTAGTGGTATGTATGTAGTTTTAGTGCTAATATGCCCATTTTTCACCTACTTTTAGCGATTTTTCTCCCTTTTCTTCCTTCTATGCCCATGTGTTGGCATTGTGCCAAAAAATGGCTGCGCGCTTTCCCACAGCAATATTCTGTGTTGGATTTCAAAATTTTTCAATTATATTTTCTGGAAAAAAATCTAAATTTTTTTTAGAATGCTGTCATGGCCAAAAGGTGGAGTTCTGAGGTTTGCCACTTTAGGACAATTTAAACAAATGTTGACCCCACATTCACACCAAATTTTAGCTGAATTGAGCTGACCATTTGCCCATTAAAATATTTACTTTGAAAATTCATGTAACTAATTTTCCATTATTATAAGTGGTGATTTCTGCCAAAATCTATTTTAAGTGTTGTTACAAGTGTCTTGTCTAACCTGTTACATAAATACATTGCTTTTCATCAAATATTTACGACTTCAAGTGAAGATGGGAATGGAATAGTGCTTGAATAATGTTATAAGAAAAGACAAATACATTGAGAGTGGTCCTTCACACAGTGGAGGTGTGTGGAACAACATTGGCTGGATATTACGTACCAATAGGGTTCAAACGAGACCGCGGTCCCGGTACATGGTTGGTTCGGCAGATCCCAGTATCGGTCCCGACCCCCCAGTCCCGGTCCCGGTCCCAAAAAAAGCCAGTCCCGGTTCCGGTCCCGACCCCCCAGTCCCGGTCCCGACATTAGAAAATTTTTTGGTCCCGGTCCGAAAAACTGGTCCGTTTGAACCCTAGCCCCCCCCCCCCCTAAAATGAGACCCCAGTAGTAGGAAAATAGCGGCATTTGTAGGCGCCACGACATGGCGCCATTTGCGTTGGCATTGGCGCCAGAGAGCGTTGTATATGTATGTATTTTACATACATATACAGCGACGAAATTTTTGAAATTACACCTCAAAAAGTACGTCAGATCATGACCAGGGTTGGTTTTATAAAAATCATTTGTATACAAATTGTTTAAAAATTGTATAAAAATGTATTTTAATTTAATTTTATTCTTGTTTCATTTTATTTTATTTTATTTTATTCCAAAATAATAATAAAATAATAAAATGGACCATTTTACAAAAATTTTACCGAATTTTTACAAAAAATCAGAATCTTGCATGCAAGGTCAGAAAAATGTCATAATTAGATCTAAACATGAAAAACGTGTGACAAATATTTCCATTACTTTGCAAAAGTTGCATGCAGTAGGTATTATTAGCTAGTTGCAAGTGTTAAGTTACTATTATCGATAAGAATGGTTTGCATTTTCAGTAGAAGGATTACTGGAGTGTGCTGGGCACATTTGTAAAACATCATGCAAAGTGTCAATTGTCATGACAAATGTAGTAAAGAGTCAATTGGCATCTCAAATGTCAAGCAAAGTATAATTTTCATGACAAATGACAAGAATTGGATACAAATGATAAGATTTGGATACAATTTGCTTTACAGTTTCCACTTTAATTTATATTTGTCATGACAATTGACACTTGACTTAACATTTTCATGAAAATTGACACTTTCCATTCCATTTCATATGACATTTTGACACTTTACATGGCTTGGGACTGCCCCAGCTCCGCGAATGAACAGGTTGAACTATAAACAACAGAAAAAGTTTTTACAAAAAATATGAATTTTTATACAATTTTTACAACAATATGAATTTGTATACAATTTTACAAAAAATTTACAAAAATTTGAATTTTTATTTCGAAATTTTCCATTTTATTTTATTTTATTTTATTCTTCAATTCTCCATTTTATTTTAATTTTATTTTTATTCTTTTCTGAGATTTTGCCAACCCTGATCGTGACCATTTCGACATTTTTTACGTCTCACCCGGGAAGGGGGGGGGGGCGGCCCCGCCCCCCCCCCTGGCTACGTCCTTGGCCTATGTGTGTTTTAGTTTTTTAATATTCAAATTTCAACTTCGTTAATTGAAATTAAAATAAACTCAATTTTGTGCGGGAGGACACATCCTTTTATTGGTTGTCCTAGGTGTATGAGTGAAAATTAAATTGCCCTCGTGCGTCAGCCCGCTCTACCAATTATTAAATTAAATTAAATAACTCATACAACCTAGTCGATTGATTTAAAGTTGAACAAAATCTCAGTTATCAGCAAAGTCGTGGTGCAAATTCGTGTGCGCAGCGCCATTGTAAAAATTAGCAGGTGGAATGTGTTTTTTTCGCTGTGGGGAAGGGAGACGGAAGTCTAAAGTTAGCTTTTTCCGAATGTGAATAAATGAATGAATATTGTTAAGCCATTCAGCAGCTAGTTCCGCAGGTGGAGAAGTTAAAGACTGTTTCAAAAATGTCAGAAGTGAAATGTGAAGTGAAATAATCGACTTGTGAAAACTTGCGACTGGCAATTTGTACAGTAAGTAAAATGAGAAGTTAGAAGTGAAGTGGTAAGTAAAATGAGAAGTTAAACGTGAAATGGTAAGTAAAATGAGAAGTTAGGAGTGGAGATGTAAAAAGTCAAAAGCAAATAAGAAGTGAGAAGTAAATTGAGAAGTAAATAATCAAAAGTGAGGTAAATTGCGGTGAGTACAAACGCTGATATACGGTGTGAAGCGCTAAAAATAGGTTCATCAATGAATACATATTTCTAAGAACAGCGATTTTGAAAGTTAAAAAAGGCAAATCTAATACAAAGATACGTAAAAATACTATAAATTGCTCAAATGAATATCTGCTCTCTTAAAAATACGTTGATTACTATACATTTATTGCGCTTGATGTAATCATCAAACTGTTTTCATATATAAATAGTGTATGTTAATGCATCACTTCACTTATATTTGATTACAAACTACGACATTAGTACAAAGTTGAATAAGTTTCTAGGGATGGACACTCTCAAAATTGAAACTTAATTTTTTTACAGATGATTAAAACAATGTCAACTCAATTCGTCAAATGTGCACAAAGCATAAGCATAAAGCATAATTTCAGACCCAGTGAAAAATTCATGCTGTCAAATTTAATTTGCTACATCAGTCAGGAGGCTTTTACTCCCACGCACTTAGTTTGTTGACGTGATGGGCAAATGTTAACCATTATATAGGAGAAAAATGTTCAGGTGCGGTTAGGGATGGAAAAAAGTGCTTTTTTTCAACGGCCCCGCTTTTTAAAAAAGCACTTTTTAAAAAAACGCGCTTTTTTCGCTTTTTTTTCAAAAAATGTCAAGACGTTACCTAAAAAGCTCCCAAATATGGTTCTGAGTCAATATATACAGGTATATCAGACAACTGGTAGTACTTGTGATGATATATAGCCATAGAATGGCTGTGTAATCATGAGATAGCATTATAATTCCTGATTTCTGCCAAAAAATGCAATTTTATGTTGACTCATTATGTAAATCGCCGTTTGTGAATGTTTTGTGACTTCTAGTGAAGTTAGGCGTGGAATAGTTCTTGAATACAGCTATAAGAGAAGGCTAATACATGACAGTGATGTTTCACACTGTAGAAAAGTGTATGGAAGCACATTCGCTGGATATCATATACTAGACTGCCATATCACAACTTATTATTACATGATACCATGCAGGAATAGAAGCAATGGCACTAGAAATGCCACAAAACCAATGAAAACAACCACCAATGGCAATTTGCATGTGAAATTGCGTGCTCGCGCGTGAAAAAATTGCAAAATACCTAGTGCATAAGTACAAAAAAAATTTTGTCAGCGCTTTTTTTTAAAAAAAAGCGCTGGGACCCTTGCGCTTTTTTTTTAAAAAGCGGTGTTTTAAAAAAAAGCGCTTCAAAAAAAACGCTGGCCATCCCTAGGTGCGGTTATCGAATACCGTATTACCTCGAAATACCCCATAGGGGTTTATGTTTTCGCCAGCAAAATTGACCGGAAATTAAAAACTATGCTACAGCATTACAGCTCATTATTACATGTTAGCCATTAGAAATGGAAACTTTAATGCTTAAAATGCTATAAAACCCATGAAAACAACTGAATGAAAACAACAACTGAATGAAAACAAAAATAATTTAATTTCGGATTGTGTCGTTAAGATAAGACTACGCACACTAGTTTTCACTGGTAAACTTTTTCACTTCACGCATATCTGAAAATCACTTGAAAATGTGTCAAATGAAAAACAGTGAAAAATGGCTATTTTTCACTGTTTTTTTTTCACTTGACACATTTTCAAGTGATTTTCAGATATGAGTGAAGTGAAAAAAGTTCACTAATGTCATTGCGCAACTTTTTTCACTTTACTCATATCTGAAAATCACTTGAAAAAGTGTCAAGTGAAAAAAACGGGCATATGTGCGTATCGGGCACGTGTGCGTATCAGGCCTGCCCCGAAAACTGAAATGGCGACATGGCGACATTCAGCCTACTCTTATTGTATGCTTTGTGTTTTTGTTTTCAAATTTTAACTTTCATCAATTTAACTTCACATAGAATAAAATAAAATCATTCAACTGTGTTGATTAATCTGCATTTGGAAAAAATTCAGTTTTCCCACGAAAATTTGAATAACTTGTCACTGGGTAGTCGGATTAACGTCAAATTTTAGGTCAACATTAACGACTAATTAGGAAAGGATCCCTGAAAATATGGCTGCGATAGCTCCACTTGTTCACAAGTTATTAATGGGAACGTGTAATGGTCACTTTTCCACCACCTTGTGCTATCGTTCAAACAGAATTTACTTCTCGGGACCGGGATCGGGATCGATTGTTTTTTCAGGGTTTTTTATGTATTTCTTTTCGCAGCTGCATGCCTAAATGCGTGCACGCCCGCCACCAATTCGCTATGCCCATAAGGAAATCGGCGGGCACTTGCGTAATTGGTCGTAAAGCTAGGTGGTGGGAAAGTGACAATTACACGTTTCCACGAATAACTTGAGAACGAGTGGAGCTATCGCAGCCATATTTTCAGGGCTTCTTTCCTATTTAATCGTTAATGTTGACCTAAAATTTGACGTTAATCCGACAACCCAGTGACAAGTTATTCGAAACTTTATGGGGTCCGTCTAAATTGCCGCACCCTGTACAATTGGTATAATAAAAGAACACCCCATAAGGAACAAAGTGATGCGGATCAAGGGCGTACCCAGGGTGCAGTGTTTGTGAAAAACTAGTAACATCGAATTAGGTACTCTTCCGTGTTGTGAGTAAGGAAAAACTCCCCTGTAAATAACTCGTCCAACTCTCACAGGTAAATAGGAATGACGTCACATGTATGAAAAAATGTTATGTAAACACCTGTTTATGTGCTCTGTAAGAATTTGAGTATTATTTTGCAGCTGGTGCTCAGTAGTAAATGTTGTTTTTACTTTTTCTTTTAGAACTTGTATTCCAACTTTCATTTACGGAACTAACTGAACCCCATTTACACAGCAAATTGATCACACATTTTATGCAAATATCTGATACAAAACTCCCCACTTTGAATAACTCCCCATCCCCTAAAATTTTGCCCACATAACGGAATGGAGTCATGGCGCTGGCACCATTTGTAGGCACCGTGCCATGGCAGGGTTGGCGTTGGCATTCGGCCAACGTCTACTACATACCTATTTACGCACCTCTTTGTACTTGTACCCAGGGGTATCTTGAATTTTGACCCTCCGAGTGGTTGGATAGATAGCAAATCGCTCCTCCGGAGGGATAGATAGCTGAAAACTTTTCTGGGAGGGGTTGGGGGGGGGGTTTGGGGGGTGGTTGTGGTGGTTCGATATATAGGCTTTTTCGGGACATAGAAGGAAGAAAAGGGAGAAAAATCGCTAAAAGTAGGTGTAACATAGCTCAAAATGGGTATACAAGAGCATATAGTACTTAAAATAGCTGAAAATAGGCAGTTAGACGCGTGAACTAGTGATTTTGAAGGTGAAAATGTATATATAGGTATGAAAAAATAGCGATTTTGAGCGAAAATTGGGGTATAGTTTCTGAAAAATTGCTCCAGATAGGTAGATAGCTGGGCGATTTGTGGGGGGGGGGGGTTAGGGTGATGGAATGGCGCCATGGCGCTGGCGCCATTTGAGGGCGCCAAAAGGCGCCGCGCCATGGCGCCATTGGCGCTTGGCGCCCTTTTTCTGTGGCGCCCTTGGCGCCTGGCGCCCACATTCTGAAAGGCGCCATGGCGCCCTTGGCGCTTGGCGCCGTTTTTCCGTGGCGCCCTTGGCGCCTGGCGCCCTGCTTTAAAAGGGCGCCAAAAAGGCGCCAGCAGGGTTTCAAGGTGAGCGTTGTATAAATGAAAAAAATGAACAACGCATCAGTGGATGATCTAAATTCGCCAGAAAAATGGACAAAGTGGTTTGAGTGGGTGGGAATCTTTCGTCGAATGGTTCATAAGATGTGCCTGACCGATCAGAAGACGAGAATGATGGACCATCGAACTTTCAAAATTATAAATCAATGGATTCAAATCGTTGCAATTCCGTTTTTGTCCATTTCAAGGGAACATTGATTGAAAGGATTGTTGTCTATTTGAAAGTCTATTTGAAGTGAATGGATTGTTGTCTAATGACAATTTCCATTGTGTTTGAATTTGTCATGTGGATTTTATATAAAAATATTCTGTTGCTAGACTTGTTTTTGTTAATTAAATCCTGGAGAACGTGAATTCAGACGTAAATGCATGCACTAAACTGCTGTAGAAGCATTTTTAGCACACACAGGGTGTTGTACGTACCTATTTATACTGGCGCCGTTGGCGCTTGGCGCCCTCTTTCCGTGGCGCCCCTGGCGCCTGGCGCCCACTTTCCGAATGGCGCCATGGCGCCCTTGGCGCCTGGCGCCCTTTTTCTGTGGCGCCCTTGGCGCTTGGCGCCCACTTACCGAATGGCGCCATGGTGCCCTTGGCGCCTGGCGCCCTTTTTTCTGGCGCTTTTCCATCACTAATGCAATGACATAGCGTAGAATTGATTTTTCTTCAGCTGGCGTAAAATTCCAGCGTAAAATAGAAATTTTTGAATTTCCACAATCAAATTGCAGTGACTGTGGATGATGACTCTCGGACACAATGAAGGTATTGATAAACATATTCTCCATGAAAAATTGCAGACCTGTATCATCATCCACTTTTATGTAATCAATTTTGAGATGGAATTTTACACTGGAATTTTACGCCAGAGCTGTAATCGTAGCAAAAGTGTAAACTGAAGTGTCAAATGTAAAGTCAAATGCAAAGTAAACTGTCAATTGTCGTGCAAAGTTCAGTAATACGATCTTTTCTTTTTTGTTTTGATTGACACTTTACTTTGCATTTGACTTTACATTTGACACTTTACTTTACACTTTACAGGGCTTGGGACTGCTCCAGAGTTGTTAAAATACCGGTATTTTTGGAAAGCGTAAGCGTAAGCGTAAATACACTTTCCAAATTATGGGTATGGATACTAAAAGCGTAAGGTATTTTTAAAATACCTAGGAAAGCGTAAAATAAAGCGTAAGCGTAAAAAAAAGTTTTACAAGGTGCTCTTGCTGTTGAGCATCAGATTATCGGATTACCGTATTTACTCAAAATACCCCCTCAAAATACCCCTACCCAAAATGTGTCTAATAATGTTCAAAAACTGCAGTTTGGTATCTGTGCAATGCGAAACACACGTTAAAAAGAATACAGAGTTATATTAGGACAGGGCTTATATCAACTAGGTTAATAGGTACATACTTATGTAAGTGTATACCTAGACGCTTATATTTTGCACTTTGAGAAAAACGCTGGGTGTATTTCAAGGAAGTACGGTATCCATTATCTGACCCAAAATTCCTTATCCTAAGCCACGATATTGCTAGGACGACACAATTTGCACATGTGCCACTATTTTCACTCCGTTAGCACACACACACGTGTTTTGTACGCTTTCTCAATCACTTTCTGTTACTTTCTTCCTTTTTCAAAAGCGTATAACTGGGTTGCGTGAAAAAATTTTACGCTTTTAGTACCCGGGTATTTCCGCCGGGAAAGCGTAATAAAGCGTACGGGTATTTACGAAAGCGTAAGCGTAAGTGTAAGTATAAATACCCATTTACCCGGGTATTTCGGGTAAGCGTAAATACGCTTTCGCAACTCTGGACTGCTCACAGGGCGCTCCTTGTGCAGAGTGCCCATCCAGTAAAAGTAAAAAAGTAAAAGTAAAAGTAAAAAAGTAAAAGTAGAGGAAGATGTGAAAGTTAAAAGAGTAAAAAGTAAAATAGTAGAAGAAAAAAGTAAAAAATAAAAGTAAATAATACAAAAATCTTATATTTATTCGGTTACAAAAATCTTATCTTATCGTCCCCGCGCTTTTCCAGAAAAATTTAATTATATTTTATTAATGGGAAGAGGTTATAAAACGTAAATACGTTTGCAACTTTACAGGGCATTTTACATGACTTTTGACACTTTGCGTGTCATTTGACATTTTCAGTGCATTTTACAGGGTCTGGGATTGGCACCTGGTGCTGGTGTCGCGATGAACACTCGTGGGGTGTCACTTGAATTTGGCTCCGCACAGCGGTCAGCGGGAGTTTTCGTCGAAAACTTGGTATAACAACCAAATTGCACGTGACAGGCGAGCAAACACTGGCACCTGGGACTGGGAAGGACTTGAATACGCGAAAACAAAACGCTCCAGGCACAGCTGAGAATTGAAACACCTAAATATTTACACCCGCATCACCCAATTTTGTTTTGACTTATTTACATACTCTGTAGCCAAAAAATATTTGATTTGATTTGATAGCTGTACAGAAAAGTAACACATAGCTGATTTCGATCACATTTTCTTCCCGAATTTAAACTACCTAATCAATTTCTCAGTGTCTCCGATTAAACAGACAGACTCTACAATGTCTCTATTCATCGCAATCGCTGCCATTCTATTCATTTTCTTACTGTACCACCAATTTGTTCAGAGAAGAAAGGACCTACCCCCGGGCCCAACCCCCGTACCCCTTTTTGGCAATTTACAAATAGATTTGACAAACCCCGCGAAGGATTTAATGAAGTTTGGGGAGGAATATGGCGGCATTTTCACGATTTGGGTTGGTACACAGCCGCAGGTGACGATCACTGATTACGATATACTGAGGGATGCTCTTTTGAAGAATGGTTGGTGGGTGGACTTTCGAAGGGATCTGGGACCAGTTCCGTAAATTGAGAAGTGAGAAGTAAAATGGCAAATGCTAAGTGAATTGGGAAGTGAGAAGTGAATTGAGAAGGAAATTGGCAAAAGCAAAGGGAAATTACTTTCTATTTTTATTTTTTTACTTCGCTTTTGCCTATTTACTTGCCATTTCACTTCGCTTGTGTCAATTGTCTTCCCAATTCACTTCTCATTTCACTTTTCACTTCTCAATTTGCGGAGCTGGCACCCGATTTTTGATGATTGCCTAGAGAGAGAAAAGCGCAATTACGTCATTATTTTTTCAATTTCGTTATTACGTTGTATAATTTTGTACTTATCGTATTTCTTCTAATAGAAGAGCGCCGTTCCATTTTTCGTCAACTTTTTTACCTGCCGTTCTATTCGAAGTATGCCGTTCTATTAGAAGAAATACGGTAGCTATTTACCTCTCAGTGTGCTCTAAATAGTATGAGGATGCCATTTAATTGGAGTTAAATATACGTTCCATATAGTCCCGCCCCTTTCAAAGAATAACATAAATATGACGTGACAATATCGATCTTTTCGACTGCAGGAGAAGCATTTGTGTAATGCGAGAACTGACGGCGGGCCACCGAAGTGCCAGACCTACGTCTCTGGGACGGTGACCCAGCGTCAATTAACGCATACAAGCCCTAATTATGGCGCTTTAGCCGCCGGAAATGCCATACGGGCCATCTTTAGACCCAAGCGACGTCATCACGACGTCGCCCCATACGAAACCTAACTTATAGTGAACTTACGGCGCAACGGATGCCGGCTATGGTAATTGGCGCCAGATCACCAAAGTGCCAGACCTACGCCTCTGGGACGGTGATTAAGCGCGAATTACCATAGAACGATATATCGATGGCGCTGTGCCGCCGGCCTTAATTAGCGGAACGGCTTAATTAGCCGCTTCTAGTCGTGAAAAGACCCGGGTGACGTCACTCGACATCCCCGGGAACGGAACCTAACTTTCACGAGAGTTACGGCGCTTTTCATTAAAAAGAAAAGCAGCGCCGAGAGGAAAAGCGATTCTCTTGGACATGGCGGCCAAACGAGCGCCGGCGAACGACTCCGACGGCCGCGACAGCGCCGCGCCGCCGCCATTCGGCACCCGCCGACCGCCGGAACCCGGGAGAGGGGGATTTTTGGGGTTTTGGGAGACTTTGGGAAGGGTCGGATCGGCCATTTTTGGCCGAGTGCCAACTTTCTGAAAACGGCACCGAGTGTATTTTCGAAGGGGGCTAAGCGCTGTCGCTGTGTTTTGGGCGACAGTTTATCACTCGAAACTTGTAAATTCACCCCCTACCCAGTCCCCGCGAGCGTCGACAGCGTGGCCGTCGGGAACGTCCGCGGAGCGACAGACTTCGGCCGCTCAGAGTTCTTGGTGGGAGTGGCCACCGGAAGGGAGGGCCCCGATAGCTCCAGAAGCCTACGTCCTTCGGAGTAGAGACGGGTCAACCCTTCTGGAGGGATATGTGCCTTAGGTTATAATTAGTAAAGTAAATTGGAAGAATGCCAGAAAGGCAGTTTTTGTGTGTAAATTGGCACATATCCCGTAGCCATTGCTGCCACAGGGAGGAGTTTGTGATTTTGTAGGTTGTAGGGGTAGGTTTAGGTTGTAGGTGCGCGGTAGGGGCCGCGAGTTGTGATTTACAGCGCGTATAATTGTGTTTATTTGTATCTTATTTCCCACCTAACCCCCCCCTTAGTTGTGATAATTGCATGTATTTTGTGATTGTGTTTTATGTTCGCATTTATCTCTGTGTTTCGCACGTGTTTCTATGTTTCGCACTTATTTCTGTGTTTTGCACTTTTGCACCTTGTGTTTAGCTTCACGTTGGCCGATTGGTACGCTGGTTTTGGACGAGCTCACGTTTGAGCAAATTACGGTTGTTTTTGTATTTTGGTCCTTTTGCAGTTGCTTGCAGTTTTCGAGTAGCCTGTGGGTTTACCCGGCTTGTTTTAATTAAATTACGTTTTGTTTTGGAGAGTTTTGCTCAGTTTAGTTACTTTTGAACTGTTAGTTTGTGCGTTTGCATTCGGTAGGTTACTGTAGGTATTCTATTTTCTAGTTTGGCACAGTTCCAAGTTTGGTTTTATTAGCTGGCTGAGTGCCAGAAGAAAGGTGTTCCTGAATGTCAAGTCACCATTTCCTTTGTTCCATTAAAAAGTAACCCTTGTGGTACATGGCTTGGTTCAGCTGAAGTCACTTATTTTCGGTACACTTTCGAATGCACTTTCGTGATTGGTTGGCTCCGCCCAGCTGCAAACCAGTTTTGGGCACTTCAAACCCATAAAAGAGAGCCCCAATCCAGTGATTGTCATCAGTCTATTCAATCCAATTCTAATTACTAAGTCAGTGATTTACCAGCTGAAATGAGCCTACCCTTGGTTATTCATTCTCTGCTAACTCTGGCATAGGCCTTCTCTTCCCTCTGCACGGTGACATTTAGGTTCACAGGGGCAGGAGTGGCCACACGGAGCTGCCGGTATAGCTAAGATAGGGTGTTGTATGGGGAGAACCCACCATCTGTGATGCTTACTGTACGTCTGGACCTCTGTGGACTTGTTTTAGGCGTAGTATAAGCTGGAGTAGGCTGTACACCTATTGACTCGCTCTAGGCTTTCGTAAGGGCCCAAACAGTTGTGCTACGTCGTTGTAGATTACTTTTGATAGTGGTGCTGTGCCAAGCTAGGACTTAAGTACCTGGTCTTGTGTGGTCTCTTACCAGTGTACCGTACTGCTATCCTCACCTGTCTGGTTTAGCTTTCATGACCCTGAGTGTTATTTAGTCATTTTTGTATTAATGTTTTGATCTGGAAAGTGGAAAGGTAAATTGGAAATATTCAAATACTTTGGAAACTTTAAATTGCAACGTTATTCGAGAAACCCAATTAGTGTAATTCAAGTTTACTCCGGTGCAACTATTCTTTACTTAATCTATTGGCTCATTCCAGCTAGTGGATCTAATTAATTCTATTCTAATTTGTGAAACATGATGGAAGTTGCTTTTATCTGCTTGCATTCGAGTGATGTTCAATTGTCGGTTTTCGAAGCGTGGGCTAATCTTGTTTCAGTTTCTGAAAGCGCGCCAAGTTCTGAAGGTTTCTGGGAAATTGATGATTTGGAAACGGGCCCTGTTTTTGATAGTTTTGAACCCGTGTCGGAAGTGTTTCAAATTCAGCGACGGGCCACGTATGCGGAAAAGGTTCAGGGCGCCGATGACTTTGTGATTGATTCTGTTCTGCCCAATGGCGAAGTGATTTGCGATGCTTCCCAGCAGTGGTTGCTTGATCACTTGGTCATGGAGCCAGCTTTTATTGAGCCCGGAATTTGTGGTGTTTTTGAGAAAACTGCGGGAAGGCTGAGGAAATCTGTGCAGCCTAGAAACCTTTGGTATTTGGTGGGCAAGAAGGGGAAATTACAGCCGCACGTTATCCGCCGCAAGCTTTTGCAATTTGCGCGACCGGACTTTGTTAGCTGTGGCAACCAAGTAGACCGAAAAGCTCAGAAGCCTACGTCCTTCGGAGTAGCTAGGTCGAAAGGCACCAAGCTGGTGAAGTGTGGCAGACAAGTTTCCCGCGCACGCGGCAAGCGTAGGGCTGGTAGGGCAATTGTTGATCGTCCGGTGGACATTATGTCGCTTGTTGAATTATCGGAACTGTGCGATCATTATGCTGGCATGTTGCCATCGTTTGTCGTTCCACACATGCAAAAGGTAACTAAGTCCCCTGTTAGGTGCTGTACATTTGGCGTAATTAGGCAGGATGGACTGCATGAGCGCATCGTTGAAAGTTCTGACGGAATTGGACATTGTCCAAGGTGTTGCTATTTAGCCTATAAGGACGAAGATGTAGTACCCGGGGGGTTATCATATTATATTTGTTGACAGACCGGTGTTTCGGGCATTTGATATATTCCTCGGTGGGAACTACGGATTGGTGGGTTTGTTTTAATGATTACGCGGCCACCTGTAAATTAGAGTCGAAAACTCCAAAATTTCAAAATAGGATTGCCTCAAATTGGAAATAACATCTAGAATTGGTCCCGCGAATCTTTCGCCAGTTTCCAAATTTTGTTCCAGTGTCATAATATGCTTTGTTTTTCACATATCCAAACATTGAATAAGTCACCTTCATATTCCCTCGGTGAAATATTACATGAGTTACCGTATTTCTTCTAATAGATGAGCGTCGTTCTATTTTTCGTAAATTTTTTACCTGCCATTCAATTAGAGGCTGCCATTCTATTCTTTTCGTGAGTGCAAAAACATGCCAAAACCTGCCGTTCTATTGGAGGTGCCCTTCTATTGGAGCTATGCCGTTCTATTATAAGAAATACGGTATGGCAATTTCGGTTTTGAGTGTGGAATCTGAATTGCAGGTGCTTCAAAATGGCCTGATGTGGCAAGAGCACCGCAGGTGTATGCTAGAGGCATAATTTCTGTGCACAAAGAAACAAGTTTGTAAGTCAATTAAATATGCTAATGCAGTCATGGCGAATAATTTGAACAAGTCATGCCCTAACCTAACGGTATGGTGTCAAAAATAATTTTACAGAAAATGTAAAAGTAAAAAAAAAAACTTCAGTTGCCAGAAAGTGGTGGAACATGAAAAATGTTCATTACCGGAATTTTGAAAATGGAAAGATAAAAACAGACGATGTTTGCTGCTGGAAAACAGAAAAAAGGGAAATGAAATGCTCTAAAACAATTTGGGTAAAACATTAATGTAGGTTTGACATTTTGGCTTCAATTGGACTGAGCAGCTGAGGACATCAAATACCCCTGGACATTCGCAGTCATAGCACATTTACATACATGCGCGCAGTGGCCCACAAACACCCCTGGACATCTGGCGTGGTGCCAACACCCGGTCGCTCTTGTTCAATATCATGCGGCTACGCGAGATGGCCGATTATTCTATCGATTGGTTCAAATTCAGTGCATGTGCATGTGAAGAGGCTGCTTTACTCATCGTCAGCATATAAGAAAACTTACGTGCACATTTAAATATTTACATGCAAACCATTAACGACCACTGGAAGGGGTGTGAATAGGCCGATCGGTCTCTATTTGAACCAATCGATAAAACAATTGGCAATGTCGCGAACAAAAGCCACCCGGTCTGACAAAGGGTGCGCTGTGCGGCAATAGCAGAACCGATGTCCAGGGGTGTTTGCGGCCCACTCAGTACATGTAGATGTGCTATGAGCGCAGACAGGGACGTATCCAGCATTTTTGAGCGGGGGGGGCTGCTTGTTTACGGGGGCCGGCGAACGGGGGGGACTCAGCCCCCCCCCCCGAAATTTTTCCCTTATACAGGGACGGAAAAGCGTTTTGGCGCTAGCGCCATACATAGGCGCCGCGCCATGGCGCTATTGGCGTTGGCGCCTGCGCCAGGAACCGCTTTATATGTATGTAAATATGCATACATATACAGCGAAAGTTGCAAAAATCTGTTCACTTTCAAGGATAGTTGTTTACAGGGACCGATCAGCTGAAAATACAATGCATGAGGAAGAAATTGCGCGCTTGCGCGCAAAATTTTTAACGAACATCGAAAAATATGTAGGAAAATTTGCATTTTCCGGGACTTTTTAGGTCTCACCCCGGGTAGGGGGGGCTGCAGCCCCCCCCGCCCCCCCCCCCCTGGATACGTCCTTGAGCGCGGATGTCCAGCGGTGTTTGATGCGCAGGGAGATTCGCCTTCGACTGCGGAATCTTTTCTAGAAAAAATCTGTAAGTGTTTTGATGGGAAGAACCAAAAACTGAAAAAAATCAAATTACAAAATCAATTATAATCAAATCAAATTAAATCTAAATCAAACTTGTCCAAACCTGTGTGGAAATCATGCTACTAGCCGCAGGTTTGCGTTGCACACACTCAGGGATTTTGGCGTAAGCAAGAATGTTATGGATGAATTGATAAACTATGACATTGACAGGATGGTCGATTTGATAAAAGCCGATGTTGCAAAAAAAGGTGAAATCGATATATCTGTTGCTTTGTTTGGAGCAGTTTCATCGATCATTGGGAACCTCATATTTGGCGAGAGGTGTGTTCAATTATGTCATTTTGATTTTGATTGCATTGCATGTAGGGTGTCAACATTCCGTTTTCCGCTTTCCGCCGTCAAATTTTTTTCCATTTCTGTTTCCGTTTTCCGGTAAGTGCAAAAAAATTCCGTTTCCGTTTTCCGGCCAGTTCAAAAAATTTTCCGTTTCCGCTTTCCGCGGGCAAAATCCTTTCTATTTTCTGTTTCCGTTTTCCGTTTACGCTTTCCGCAGGCAAATTTTTTTCCGTTTCCATTTCTGTTTTCCGCCAAGTGCAAAAATGTTTCCGTTTCCGTTTCCGTTTTCCGTAAAAAAAGTTTTGTTGACACCCCAATTGCATGCAGTTGGTAATTTCAGTTTTTGTTAAAGTGACCTCTTCTATTCCCTGTCGTTTTAAAACTGAATAGTTTTTCTCTGAAGTTTCAGACAGTGTAAAAAATTGCGATAATTTGTACAGGTTGAAGCCTTGTGAATTGTCCTCACATAAATAAATAAAGGAACAAAAACAGCAGCCGTAAAATTTTCACACAAATGCATCTTCACGCAGGTATGAGCTGGATGACCCCGAATTTTTGAAGCTCAAAGTTACGATGGATGAGTTATTGAATGACTTTGACGCCAAAACACTTTTTCTGGCAGAACAACCACTCGCCGGTATGTTCAGTATGGATAAAAGTTGTATATTCTGTCCAGAGTTGTTAAAAATGCTGAACTCAAAGTAAATGTAAACGTAAAGTATTTTAGTTTCCTTCCCCACTGGAAACGATCACGGTTAGCATTGAAAAAATCGTCAAATTTTAGAAAATATAATTAAATATAATCTCAGAAAATCTTTAAAGAAAAAATATATAATTAAATCTCTCTCAAAAAACCCGCAAAATCTATAAATAAATGTAAATATGAGAATTTGAGAGATTTTCTGATAATTTTTAAAATCTCAGAAAATCTCTCAAAAAGAAAATGTAATTAAATCTCTCTAGAAAATCACGAAAAAAATATAAATCTCAGAAAATCTTGTATTTTCTGAGATTTTTTTAATATAAATCTCCCAGAGATTTTTTCAATGCTAATCACGGTGGTAGTGATGGAAAAAACGCCAGGACTTCGGCGCCAAGCGCCAAAAGCGCCATGGCGCTTTTCCGAACTCCAGCGCCAAGCGCCAATGGCGCCAGAGCGAAATAGCGCCAAGCGCCATGGCGCTTTTTGCTTTGGTGCTAGCGCTATGGTGTCTTTCCATCACTACACGGGGTTCATCTACATTTCACGTATACAATCACGCGTAGATGTGCTCCCATTTTTTGGACACATGGGTCGTGATAAATTACTGGCGGCCCAACAGAAATCTATTGAATGCTTCGAACAGCTGATGGGTAAATTGGTTAGCTGGGAATGTGATAGCTATTGTGGAAATTTTTTTATTGTGCAGTCATTGACTGAACTTGAAGTTTAGAACTTTGGAAGGATGTGTAAGAATAACAGAATCCCTGATCCACTATCTAGAACAACATCGTCTCATCTATTTACAATCTTGACAAATTCAGTTGTTAGAGCTCTTGCATATCAAGCCCATCAAGATCTGGTATACCTAATTTACGGACCCCATGCTATGCATTTTTCTGGTGAATACACTCAATCATGACGTCATCGTAAGTGAAACGAAAATGGTTCTAAAACAATGTTTCAAGAAAAAACATCCGTCGCTTGTATTCGCGACTCCGCCTTTTCCGAAATATTTAGGTACTTTTTTGTGAAACTGACTCTGAACTTTGAGCTTCAGACTTTTCGAGTAAAATCAAATGCACTTTTTTTGCAATAATGTATTTATACAGTCACGTTGAATTGGGTAGTACAGGAGTAACATATTTTGTGAAATGTCATTTCGTCATTGCAAAACGATCTACCTATCATTTTTTGCAGAAGAACAGAGGTGCAGTCAGTGAAGCCGATTGTTTCGCTGCGGCATTTGAAAATCAAAGGAGGGTGTATGAAAAAGCTGGTAAACCAGAGATGGTCGAGCTTTACAGGTTTCGAATACCGCATTTCCTCGAAATACCCCCCTCGAAATACCCCCCCCCCACATTGAGTGTACAGAGTACGTAAACTGGTGGCACATTTAAATGAGAAATCAGGTATCTCATTTTTCATAACAATCTCACAGGGGAACGTGCAGCCCAATATGGCTGCCATTTGTTGTGGGGGTGCCCACAACATTTGCCTACATAAATGCCAAGTGGCACCCCATGGCACCCCCCTGTTCTGCTGCTACAGATAAATGAAAAAATTTTGCCAATTTTTTCCCGGAAAATATAAATGAGAATTTTCAAAAAACCACACAAAATATGGCTGCGGTAAAGTGTGCAGCCTTTTTTTGGTGTGCTGACTAGGGTTGGGAATTTCAAAATTTTCGGTTCCGGTTCTCGGTTCTCGGTTCCAAAAGATTTCGGTTCGGGTATCGGTTCTCGGTTCCTGAAAATTTTCGGTTTCGGTTCTCGGTTCGGTTCTTTCACTCGGTTCCGGTTCGGTTCTTTCGGTTCTAAAATGATCAAAATTTCGGTTCCGGGTAATAAAATAACCGGGTATCGGGTAATAATCGGCTGAACAACAGAAAAACAATATACCCAAGTTTACATGTGTAAGTACATTGGTTGGATATTTCATATTACAGGAGCATATCACAGCTTATTATTTTATGGTAGAATGCAGAAATCAGAGTTGTTATAATAATACTGGTATTTAAAAAAGTGTAAAAGCAAACATATACGTTTTCTGTACTCGCGTGCTTTCAAAAAGTACACGAGTAAATGAGTACTGGTATTTTTTTCTGGAGGAAACGTAAATGTATTTATGTAGTACGCGAGTGAGTACGCGTATTATTTTGAGTACAATCATAAATAACTTTTGCCAACTACGGTTAAAACTGCCACAAAACCAATGAAAACTACTACCAGTGATAATGTGTATACTGCAGCAACATTACACCTTACAATGAAATCTACCATATCCCATCTGAATAAACGAACATACATAAAAAAAATTTCATCATATTTATCAAAGCAATTTGATAAATATGATGAAATTTTTTATGTTTGTTCTTTTATTCAGGGTGGGATATGGTAGATTTCATTGTAAGGTGTAATGACGCTGGAGTATATGTGAAATTACACGCTCCCGCGCAATCATTTTGCAAACAAATGAATTTTGCAATTCTGAACATGCACCAAGATGTTCAGCTGCTGTTTAAAGGGTTAGATGTAGGTGTTGAAAAAACGCTGTTTAAAAACTTTAAGATTCCTAGAAAATTTCGGTTCTTTCGGGTATTTACTTCGGTTCCGGGTATAAGTGCCGGTTCTCGGTTCCGGTTCGGTTCTCAAGCTCGGTTCCGGTTCTCGGTTCTCGGTTCCAAAATAGTGCTCGGTTCTCGGTTCGGTTCGGTTCGGGTCGGTTCGGTTCCCCAACCCTAGTGCTGACAACACAAGCGATGAATACACTTGTGTTGGTGCTTTTTCAAAAAATAAAAATTCCTTGTGGCTTGCCCAAAGCCATCGTTTTGACCCACTGATAAGTAGGGGGTATATTTTGACCCCCAGCCCACTCCCCCACACAAAAATTACCCCCAATATACAGACATGTGCCACAAAGCCATGTCAACAATGATTTTAAACTTTGTGATTACCTAAATTGTGGTTGTAATAAAAAAACTGTGATTTTTGATTTTCTGGACATGACCTCTTTATTTGTCTGGGCCAGTCACACTCGATACAGGGCACATTGCCCATCGGCCCCTATAGGTTTTTATCAGATAATTAGTGCCCACATTGAATGGGCACAAGTATTTTGTGATTTGCATCATGACACTGCAGGCGCTGGACGCGCTGTCACGTGAGTAGTGATGGAATGGCGCCATGGCGCTGGCGCCATTTGAGGGCGCCAAAGGGCGCCGCGCCATGGCGCCATTGGCGCTTGGCGCCCTTTTTCTGTGGCGCCCTTGGCGCCTGGCGCCCACATTCTGAAAGGCGCCATGGCGCCCTTGGCGCTTGGCGCCCTTTTTCCGTGGCGCCCTTGGCGCCTGGCGCCCTGCTTTTAAAGGGCGCCAAAAAAGCGCCATCAGGGTTTCAAGGTGAGTGCTGTATAAATGGAAAAAAAGATGAAAAACGCATTCATGGATGATCTGAATTCGCCAGAAAAATGGACAAAGTGGTGTGAGTGGGTATAAATCATTTGTGCAACAGTTCATCAGATGTGTCTGACAGATCAGAAGACGAGAATGGTGGAACGTTGAACTTGTAAAGTCATAAATCAACGGATTCAGATCGTTGCAATTCCGTTTTTTTGTCCATTTGAAGTGAATGGATTGTTGTCAAATGACAATATCCATTGTGTTTGAATTGGCATGTGAATTTTACTCGAACTTTTTTGTTGCTAGTGTTGTCTTTGTTCATTATACCCTGGAGAACGCAAATTAAGTAGTGAATGCATGTACTATGGTGCTGTAGAAACACTTTTAGCACACGCAGGGTGTTGTATGCACTTATTTATCTTGGCGCCCTTGGCGCCTGGCGCCCTATTTTTCAAATGGCGCCATGGCGCCCTTGGCGCTTGGCGCCCTCTTTCCGTGGCGCCCTTGGCGCCTGGCGCCCGCTTTCCGAATGGCGCCATGGCGCCCTTGGCGCCTGGCGCCCTTTTTCTGTGGCGCCCTTGGCGCTTGGCGCCCACTTTCTGAATGGCGCCATGACGCCATTGGCGCCTGGCGCCCTTTTTTCTGGCGCTTTTCCATCACTACACGTGAGTGCCCTCTTTACACAGGGCTGTTTTTATCATTTGCTATAAAAAATACATAAGTGCAAAAACGGGGCCCAGGAGCAGCCATATGTTGCCCCTGACACTGAGCGAGCCAATTCTGGCCCCCATGTGCTCCATAAATAGCTTGGGATAGTGGATTGTCCACTTTTTCTAACCTACGTTTTTAACCAAAAATTTTTTTTGTTTTGATCAACAATGCCATCATCGTGTGGGGCTTCTGGGGTTTCTGAGGGGGTAGAAAAGTTGCACGTACTTACACTCTACCAATGTCAAAAAAACTTTTTTGTCTGAAGTGTCTAGAAAAAAAATTATTAAAAATATAAATTTCATCGGGAACAAAAATTTGTATGGAATTCTCATTTATATTTTCCAGAAAAAAATGATCAAAAAATCATTTTCTGCACCAAGGGTGGCCTGAGGGGGGTGCCCCATAGGGTATATATAGTGAACACTTGGGGTCACCCTCACACAAGATGACAGCCTGACAGCTTGCATGTGGGATCTGTAAAATACAATAAAGTGATTTTCTCATTTATATTTTCCACCAGTTTACATAACAAAACTGCGGTTTGTGATTCCGGCGATTATAGCATACGGTTATTATATTAGCATTATGTTATAGCATACGGATTTTTATAGCGGTTATTGTTGCATTTTTCTACGTCTGCATACGTTACAGACGACAATTTAGTACTGGAATTTCAAAAAAATTCTGGCGAAATAATAAGCCCCCCTCGAAATACCGCCCCTCGTTTAACTCCCCCTCAAAATTCCCACTCTGAAACAATCATCCCCCGGGGGGTATTTCGAGGAAATACGGTATGTTCCTTAATTCATAAATTGAATACTGTGGAAACTGATAGTGGTGATGTAAAAACGCCATGGCACTGGCGCCAAAGCAAAAAGTGTCATGACGCTTCTGGCGTTTGGCGCTATGTTGCTGTGGCGCCATTGTGCTTGGCGTCGTGTCCATGAAAAGCGCCATGGCGCTACTTTTGTCCGGCACCATGAACGAAATGCCATTTTGCCCTGGCGCCATTGGCGCTTGCCGCTGGAGTTCGGAAAAGTACCATGGCGCTTTTGGCGCTTGGCGCCAAAGTCCTGGCGCTTTTTACATCACTAACTGGGCCCTACAATTGTGGACTTTTTTGATTTATGGTGCCTAAATACACTAGGTACTCGATTTTACACTCTAAACACATTGATTTTCAGCGACTGGCAGTTGAAAATGAGCGCACTAGATCTGTATACAGCTGGCTTCGAGACCACGGCGAACACATTGTGCTGGTGCCAGTTCTGCAAATTGAGAAGTGAGAAGTAAAATCGCAAATGCGAACTATATTGGCAAAAGCGAAGTCCAATGGCAAGTGAATTGGCAAAAGGGAAAAAAAAATAAAAAATAAAAAGTAATTTCTCTTCTCTTTTGCCATTTTACTTCTCAATCCACTTCGATATTGCCATTTCACTTCTCACTTCTCAATTTTCGGAACTGCCCCCCTGGGCGATCGCTCTCATGTGTTACCACCAAGACATTCAGAAAAGGGTCCACAAAGAAATCGCGTCGAACTTGGGCATGGACAGGGTGAGCATGGCAGATAAAACGAACCTTCCTTATGTCAATGCGTGTCTCACCGAAGTTCAGCGCTATGCGAGCATTTTGCACCAGCCTGTAGCCCGACGAGCTACCTCTGAGGTCACTGTGCATGGTTACAGACTGAAAAAAGGTTTGTTGCGCAACTATTGTGATACATGCTCGACTTGAGTTTACTGATTTGCTTTAAATCCTTGAATAAGTTCCCAGGGGATTTATTTTCCGCCAGATTTTTGACTGGCTAGCCATTTGACCGCCATTTGACCGTCGACGTCATGTATAGCGTTCCAAAAATGGTCGATTTTGAGAAAATGTAATCCAATGTAATCTCAGAAAATCTCAAGAAAGAAAAAATATATTTGAATCTATCATGTCATTAGGAAAATCTAATCAAATGTCTGAGAAAAACTCGCATGCTTAGAATTCCACTAATGATAAACGTTTATCAATCCCAAACATTCACAACAGGAACTGCGATTTCGTACCCGCTCACTGCGATCATGCACAATCCAAAATACTTCCCGGAGCCGCTGCAATTCAAACCCGAGCGCTTCTACCAGGTGCCAGTCCCAGACCCCGTAAAACACCCTGTAAAATGTCATGCGTCATGTTAAAGACCTTGTAAAGTGTCGTGTATATATTCAAATCCCATGTTTTGATACAAAAACATAAGATTCGGATACAATAGAATAGAATTTGGATACACATGACTAGTGATGGAAAAAGCGCCATGACTTTGGCGCCAAGCGCCAATGGCGCCGCAGCAAAATAGCGCCAAGCACCAAAAACGCCATGACGTTTATCCCATGGCGCCAGCGCCATGGCGCTTTCCCATACATGACACTTCACAGTGTGTTTTACAGGGTCTGGGACTGCCCCCAGACCGACAACACCACCAACAACATCGACAAGGTGATCCCGTTCGGAATGGGCAAACGCGTCTGTTTGGGCGAAAGTCTGGCCAGACAAGAGTTACTGATGATTTTTGTCACATTGATTCAACATTTTGAGTGGGATTTTTCCAGTGAAAGTTATAGGGATGGCTTTAAGTTTGAGAATTCCGTCCTGTCTTTTGCTAGGAAGCCACCGCTTTTTAGGGTGAGGGCAAAATTGAGGGTGTGAGATTTTGCTTCCGTGTTATCAATTTTTTTCAATTTATTTTTTTTGCAAAACAAATTTATATGCGGACAGTCATGTAGATGTTTTTCAAATCTACCATTGAACTTATTTGGAGTGCTGAGCTTGTAAGTACCTAATAGGTTTTATCTATATAGCTGAACATGACTTTTCATAAGAATTAGGATTCTTCAATTACCACCAAATTACCGTATGACCTCCAATTGTAGGCATACCTTCAATAAAAATTAACCTCTAATTGAAGGTACACTTTTTGGCCCCATTTGAACGTGATGAAATACAAAGAATACCTCCAATATAAGGTATATTGTATATACCTCCAATAAAAGGCACATCTGGCTAGTGATGTTAAAGGCACCGGGAAAAATGGAACCGCACCGCACCGGCACCTTTGCCAACGCATGAAAAGGGCACCTGGCACACTGGGGGGGCCACTGGGGCACCGGCCAGAAAATGGCACCGCACCGCATCGGCACCGGTGCCTTTTGGAAAAAATGGCACCGGCACCGAAGGGCACCGGCGGGTTGCCGGTGCTAGCACCGAAAGGCACCGCACCGGGCTGGAATTTCTGAAGTAAATATCGGGCAGTTTCTCAGTGGTCTCACCTTTGGAAATGCATATTTCCATGAATTTTCAACCGATTTTGATGGTTGAGCACTTAAAATGATCAGAATGATGTGGCAATCACTTTTATGATGCAATGAGAATGATTACAAATGAAAGATAAAATATTTAATTCAATGCAATGTCCATAGCCACTATTGTCTACTGATCGGTGTCGTTGCTGTACAGAGAATGGAACTATCTCTGTCATAAACTGACAACAAATTTTGAACAAACAAGTAAGATGAATATAAAATATAGAAATGATTTAAAATTCAACAAAATTTTAGATTCGCTCATCTGTTCACGTATCGGGTATAATGGATTTCACACTAGGTTAGTGATGTAAAAAGCGCCAGACTTTTGGCGCCAAGCGCCAAAAGCGCCATGGCGCTTTTCAGGACCTTAGCGCCAGGCGCCAAAGGCGCCAGGGGGACATGGCGCCAAGCGCCAATGGCGCCAGCGCCAAAATGATATTGCCTTTAATGATACAGGTGAGACAAAGTACTATTTTCTTCACTTTCAATAACTTGTATTGCCTCCAAAAACACAAAAATGGTCAAATAATGGAAATCCACAAATTTTCTTGCTCAACATCCAACTGTAACTACCGTATCACCTCGAATTGCCCCCCCCTTGAATTGACCCCCCCTCGAATTAACCCCCCCTCAATATGGGCTGGGGAAATAATAACCCCCCCCCCCCTTGAAATACCCCCCCTCCGGAATGATGTACATCATGTATGCAATGTACATGATGTATTTACGACTACTAATTTGCATTGCAGCTACACTGATACACTCATTTGTGTACAGTTATACATCTTTAACACCAATAAAACCTATTTTCTCACATTTATTACGTTTTTGTGTATGAAAAACCGTATTCTTTACTATGAATTTCACGAAAATTTCTGACAAAATAATATCCCCCCCTCGAATAAACCCCCCTCGAATTAACCCCCCTAAAATTTTGCTGGTGAAATAATAAACCCCCATAGGGGTATTTCGAGGTAATACGGTAAGACTGGTCCAAATAGATAGCAAATTGCCTCTCTGAAGTGGTAGAAGCTGAAAGATTGTCTGGTGGTTGGCGGTTGCAGAGTTTCGATCCATTGGATATTTCAAGATTCAAAGTGAAAACTGTGAGATAACAGGGTAAAAATAGCTAAATTACATATTTATCTGAGTAAAATACCTATGTAAAATAATTAAATACATGGCCAAAAATTGCTGAAAATGGGCAATAAGGCACATGAACACCGCGGCACAATTATCACTCTCTGGCGCTTTTTTGGCGCTTTAAAAAATGGTAGCGCCAAGCGCCAATGGCGCCACTGGAAAGTAGCGCCAAGCGCCAAAAGCGCCATGGCGCTTTTTGGAAACATGGCGCCAAGCGCCAATGGCGCCACAGCATTTTAGCGCCAAGCGCCAAAAGCGCCATGGCGCTTTTTGCTTTGGCGCTAGCGCCAGGCGCCAGCGCCATGGCGCTTTCACATCACTACACTAGGTAAAATTTTTTGATGAGAGGTTTACAAAATAGGCAAAAACAGTTGGGTAAATACATCGCTGCTTTTGAAATATGAATAAGCACATACTATGGACAGAATTGCACAGCACATGAAGCCTTGGCCGGTGCCTTTCCCGGTGCCTTTTACTTTGCCCTGGTGCTAGCACCTTTGGCACCGGCAAAAAAATGGCACCGCACCGCACCGGCACCGGTGCTATTCTGAAAAAAATGGTACCGGCACCGGCATGGCACCCCTGAAGATTGCAATGGCACCGCACCAGCACCGGTGCTGGTGCCCTTCGGTGCCCAGCACCGGGGCACCGGTGCCCCGGTGCCTTTACATCACTACATCTGGCTGCGTGCCAAAACGCGAAACTAAACAATAACGCGTAATAACAGTGGCCAAACATCGCGGACAACGATGAAAATGAACTTGAAAAGATCGACTGAAAAAAATGGCGTAAACAATTGAAGCGCGGTTTCCAATAGAATGGCGAGTAAGAAAAAAACGAAAAAATACGAATCTATTAGAAGAAATACGGTAGAACAAATAAGCTTATCGCAAACTTGACATTGCGCAGACTTCCTAATCTCTCATGAGCCGTGGGCGGTCGGGCGCCAAACGCATATGGCGTCATCGAAAGGCGCCAGCGCCATGGCGCCGCTCCATCGCTCAAGCGGCGCCAGTGAAGGATTGCGCAATTCAATAGTCCCTGTTTCTCAGGGCGACATTTTCACATGTTTATCGCAGCAGAGTTATGCTGGGATTCAGTTGTACCATTCGGCCGGAAAAGGAAAAAATTTATGGTGTAGAATTCTACTGGCGGGAGTTCAAATACTTTTGATGTTTTATAGCTGCGAAGTAGAGTTATCAATTAAAACATCTGACCGTAATGCAGAGTGATGTTTTTTTGTTGTCAATTACTTCCTTTCAAATTTGGTCATTCGAACTTGAAAATCTTGGTACAAGTGAGACCGCAACCGTTATCTCCAAATCGCAAAAGGTGATTTGTAAACGGGGTCATTCCAGCCTGTCACATTCCAGTCTCTCACATTGCCCCTCGTAAAAAAGGATTAATTCAACAAAAAGTCATCAAAAAGCAACAATGCCCGCTAAATTAATTGATGGGAAAGCGGCTGCGCATCAAGTTCGAAAACGTATAAAGGTGGAAATCCAAGAAATCAGATCTAATGAAGCGACGAAGGATTTCACTCCCGGTTTGGCAATTGTCCAAGTCTGTTTGTTTGAAGTTTGCCGCACTGCTAAATTGTATTTTTTATGCATTTCAACCTTTGTTAATCCAGTCTAGCAATAATCAATGTCATTGATAAGTGAATAAATTTGCACTGCACGATATTTGTATACATGAAATATGTACTTCTAAATTATTTAGGGATGGTCGGAGTTCTTTTAAAACGTTTTATTTAAACTTTTTTTAAACCCAGCTAAAGTTTGATGAAGTCGGGTTCGGATAGTAGAGCCGGGTTCATGTATTGGGTTTTTGCTTCAAATGCATTATTTAGGGTCCGATTAGGTAGCAACCTCGCTTGTCACTTTGCACTTTTCTGCACTTTTCACGTCAACTTTCCGCAACTTTACAGGTGGGCGACCGGTCCGATTCGAACGCCTACATAAGAAATAAATTGAAAGCGGCGGCCGACTGCGGCATCTTCGCCAAGCACTTCAAGCTGTCCAAAGAAACTACGCAGATCGAGTTGGAACAAGTGAGGGCTCCTTGATTCGATTTGTGATTTGCACTTATGCGTCATTTACATGACGTTTCTAGGGATGGGCGGGTTTTTTCATTTTTTTAAACGTAGTTTTTATCTCTCGAAGTAAAATTCCCCTCAAAATTTGATGGCGAAATAATTACTCCTCTGGGGGTACTTCGAGGAAATACGGTAGCCGGGAGACTTCGTTTAGTGGGTAACCCCCACAGCCCGACACTTGGAGACAGCACCTGCTGTGGTAATCTTTATCTGACAGGGTTAGGGTTCAAACGGGATTGAGTTTTCGGGATCGGGATTCACTTTTTGAGATTTCGGGATCGGGATTGGGATTGAGGTTTCGGGATCGGGATTGGTATTTTGAGATTTCGGGATCGGGATCGGGATTGGCCGGGATTGGGGTCACGGGATCGGGATCGGGATTGGCATTTTTTCGGGATCGGGATTGGGGTCTAGGGATAGAGATTTTCGTCACTGTTCTGGCATTCACAGTTGTTCATAAAGGTCTCAAAACACTGTTGGATGCCAGAAAAGTGACATAAAATGGACGCTGGTGGTTTGCGTTCACATTTTTGCATGCAAAAATGTCATTTTTTTCACTTTTTATAATTTCCATTATAATTCCGGGATTGGGATCCCGGACTTGGGAGATTCTCGGGATCGGGATCGGGATTTGAAAGTTTTCGGGATCGGGATCGGGATTGGTATTTTTGGATTTCGGGATCGGGATTGGGGGATCGGGATCGGGACTGCTAAATCCCGGAATTTCACGGGATTCGGGATCGGGATCGGGATCCCGTTTGAACCCTAATCAGGGTTCGATTACCGATCAAATTACGCTCAATATGTCAGATCACTTCACAGTTGTCTTGTCTTCCTACAACGGTTAGGTTAGAAAAGAATCAATTTAAGAAAAATTGATTAAAAAATTAAAATCGGTGTCCCCCTGTGATTTAATACAAAATCAGGTGCCAACCGTACTAGTTCCCTTAGTCAAGCAAGGACAACATTGTCAGCTACCTCTCCCCCCCCCCCCCCCGCAGCTGCTGGACTCTCTAAACATCGACCCTCAAATCGACGGCATAATCGTCCAACTGCCGCTCGACTGCACGACCGCGATCGACGCGGATTCGGTGATCGACCGGATCGTCGCGACCAAAGATGTGGACGGGTTGACTCGGTTGAACGCGGGGAGGTTGATGAGGGGCGAGTTGAAGGGGGGTACAGTGATCTCCTGCACCCCCAGGGGGTGCTTGCACCTGGTGCAGAGTACTGGTTGGTTGGGGTGGGGCTATGTAGTCCTACTAGTCATGTAAACCCGCTAGACATGTATTTTAGGGGGGATTAGCAAAGGTACCGGTGATGGGCGAACAGGTACATGACCATTTATGGGGCTTTATGAAATTGTTTTTGCTAGGGGTGAAAAAAGTTTTTTTGTCACTGCCCGTATTTGTTTAAAAACAACGTTTTTGAATCAAAAGTTGTTTTATACCCTACCATACAGAATACGCAGTATAATTTCACAACTTCACAAATTACAAATCGACATCCAAAATCCCATCCCCAGGTGTTCCGATAGAAGGCGCCAAAGTTGTCGTAGTGGGGCGGAGCAAAATAGTGGGCGGTCCCGCCGCCTCACTTTTTATATGGCACCACGCTACCGTTACCATGTGCCATTCGAGGACGAAAAATTTGAAGGAGGAATGTCGCAGCGCCGATATTTTAATTGTGGCTATTGGGAAAGCGGAAATGATCCAGGGTGTGTTTTGGTGTTGTTTTCTTATTATCAGGGAGATTACCAACGGTATTCTCAGCCACTTTTGAGCTCAATCACGTTGGGTCCAAACGGGATCCCGATCCCGAATCCCGAAAAAATTCAGAGATTTTGTGATCCCGATCCCGAAAAGTCAATCCCGTTTGAACCTTACAATCACGTGTTTTGGCTATACTCGGTGGACGTTACACTGTGTATGGAAACCTACCATAACATATCTGAACAATGAACCAAAAATTATACGTTTTTTCATCATAACATTTAGTTTTTACTATGGAATAATTAGTTACGAAATTTATCATAAAATTTCATTCATTAAGTTATGGTAGAATTCTGCACATAAATACTTTGTGTTCCACCGAGTTGTTGTTTGTTGTTACATTTTTGTTGTTTTTCGGTGTAAATCATATGATCTTTCGTCGCTAAATTCCACAGCCAGTGTTTTGGAACACATGTTGTTTTCACAAATGTCATAGATGATAAAAGGTTAATGTTTTTAGAGACAGTGAAATTACAGCACTGGGCTGCGCTGAATTCTATTTATACTGCGTGCGTATGTGTGCGCAAATTTTCGCGTGTTTTGAATACATAATAAATACACGCGCACTTTATTCCATGCATACTTGATTCATGTAAATACAAAATATTTTGTTGTGGCGACGCACATCGACTTTTCTGGAAGTTTTGACTGGAGAGACGAGAAATTTGAGGGACTTTCATTTCGAGCAAATCACCCACAAAACAGCTCAAAGTTCCAGCTTATTTGGGGTCGTAACTATGCATTATTCCAGGGTTTACAAAATTGCATAAAAAAATAAAATGGAAAATTTTTACAAATACAGTAAAATGAAAAATTTGAAAATGAAGTGTAGAAATTGAGGCGTCTAATTCTAAAAGTCGACATGTCCACAAATGCGATTTTGAGTAAATCGCATTTTAAGTTTCAAACCCAATTCCAGGCCGTGGTGCGTGTCCAATTTGGCTCTCATGCTTTCCATTAAGTTCCATATGTTGACAATCAAGTGTCAAATTTGCAGCCCCTAATCTCAACGTATATGTGAAAAATGGGGGTCCATAAAATTCCATTCGATCAGAGCAAAACTGTTTTTGGGAGGGAAATGGACTTGTTGACTTCTTGCACGCGAGAACAATTTTGTTCCCGTTGAAGCCGAGGCTGCCATGGGAAAATTATGGACTTGTCGCATTTTAGAAATCGATGCCCATAAAAAAAGATGCGGAGGATGGACTTGTCGACTTTTAGCCCAAAACTAAGTGGACTTGTCGACTTCTTGCCCAAATTTTTTGCATTTTTCCCAAAAAATGTCAAATTTTGCACCATGCCATATGGGCATGTGAGGTCAAAAAATATATGGAAAATTATGATAAATGTGCGGGAGTAGCCCCAGATGACGTTTCTGGGCCTAACTCGAAATTTCATATTGTGGACTTGTCGACTTTTAGAATTGGACGCCTCAATTGTATAAATTCATGTTTTTGTAAAAGATTGAATGAAATTGTTTAAAATTTATGTTTTGAAAAATTAGTGGAAATGTGAAAAAGTGAAAAAATGACCTGCTCACTGAGAAAGTGAACGGAAACCTGTCCAATTTATGCCACCTAGTGTGTGCCCAAGTGTATTTTTAGACCAGTTTTGCATCAAATTAAGGAAGAACCTCTAATTCAGGAACTTTGTCCAAAACCCGGTCGCAATCCCGATCCCTAAAACCCAAACCCGGTCCCAATCCCGAAACCTCAATCTCAAAAAAACAATCCCAATTCCGATCCCGAAAGTCAATCAGCCGTTGTAAACACCCCACGCAGGCGACTGGATCAAGCCGGGCGGCGTGGTGATCGACTGCGGCATCAACGTGCTCGAAGTGGCCGACGGCACGGGCGCCAAGCGCATGACCGGCGACGTGCACATGGAGTCCGCCCTGGTGCCGCTCCCAGACACCTGTAAAAAGCCCTGTGCAATGTCAAATGTCACGCAAAGTGTCAAAGGTCATGTAAAATGCCCTGTAGAATGGCAAACGTAGCCCTGTAAAATGTCAAATGTCACGCAAAGTGTCAAAAGTCATGGAAAATGCCCTGCAAAATGGCAAACGTACGTTTGCCATTTTGCAGGGCATTTTCCATGACTTTTGACACTTTGCATGACATTTGACATTTTACAGGGCTTTTGACAGGGTCTGGGAGTGCCCCCTGGAAGTGGCCGGTTATTTGACCCCTGTGCCCGGCGGCGTGGGCCCCATGACCGTGGCTATGTTGTTGGCTAATACGTTTGACCAGGCCAAGACGCATAAATTGGTCGGTTTGCTTTTGGGCTTTTTTGCTTGTTTTGGTGTTTCGGATGTCATGTTTTTTTTCGGTTTTATTTTTTTCCGTGTCCCAGCGCCCGCTTGTCCCGTCGCATGTTCTCTCACTTTTGCGTTTTTGTTATAATGAATTTTAACTTTGAAGAATGGATTATGTTTGCCCGCAAATTTAACTGTTCGCACCATTTCTTGACGAGAACTGCTATGTGTCTTAGGGTTGGAAAAAATTCATTTTTTCAAACGCCGTCATAAAAATATATTAAAATAGGCTTTTCAAAATAGCCTTTTTTTAAAACAATGCCGGTTCAATGAAGCATTGTCATTGTCTGATATGCATGTATTTATATGTTGACTCACAACCATAAATATTTGTTTTGAGACTGTTTAAAAGATGTGTCGTTAAAAACGGATTTGCCCAACCCTACTAACAGAAGTCCCCCACAATTCGTAACTTTAACCATATTAACAAATTGAAATAACAAGTAACAAATAACAATTGAAATAACCTCTTTCCATCCACAACCCAAACCCAAAATCCAACCTAAATCCATGTAAAAACAAAAAAACCAGCCGCGCGACTTTCTACGCAAATTGAAATCCCCCTGGAAATACGCCGTCGGGGAGGAGGACCCGGACGTTATCGACAATTGGGACACGGTCCTTGTGGAGGACAATCGGAGGAAAAGTTGCGATGTTTTGATGATGCCCCTGCCTATTGGTTTGGGCGAGGTTGAGGTGATTGAGGTCTGTTTTTGAGGTTTTTGGCAAAGTGCCATGACAAGTAATTTATTTTCTTGGAAGTTTTTCAATTTCAATTTGCATTTCCAAGCCGAAGTAATGATGGCAAATAAAGATTTGAAAATTTGAAGACTGTTTCGAATCTAATTTTTCTGGACTTTTTTTTGAATTTTTATCACTCATAGGCGCACCGCACACTCAAAATTTTCAAGTGCAGTTCGAACGTTTTTGAGTTCCGCCAAGGCGGAACTCCAAGTGCAGTTCGAACAATTTTTTAAAGGATTTTTAGGGCATTTTTTGGACATTCGAACAGAGTCCGGACGAATTCGTACACTTTTCGCTGATTTGCGTGTCATAACATTTCCACGCAACAAGTTTCAAAATGATTGGGACACTTTAAATTCCGCCCTTGACTTTCAATTCCACCCATTAAAGAAGGTTGTTGTGAGAAACACATCTCACTTATCTTGCCAAATATATTTGTGAAAAAAATTTTATAGGTAGATCTAGGCTTTGTCTTCAAAAATGAATAGAGAATTTTTTTAGTAATATCCACTTGTTTTAAAGATATTGAAGTTCACCGTGTGGCATATTTGTGTAAACTTAAACTGAATTCCACCCTCTAGAAAGTGTCCCAATGTTTTCTTGCCTAGATGGCACACCGCACACTCAAAAGAGTGCGGACATTGTTCAAACGCTTTGCGCTTTCCTAATTAATTCGGCCCGTTCACAATTCAAGGCAATTCCGCCATGCATAAAAAGAGTGGGGACATTGTGCAAACGCTTTGCGCTTTTCACCCTTTCCGAATTAATTCTGCCCCTGCACAATTCGAGGCAATTCCGCCATTGTCAAAGTGTTCGGACGTTTCATGTGCGGAATTGAAATCGAGGGCGGTTCGTAGGGTTCAAACGATATGACTTTTCGATATCGATATTCGATATTTGATATATTTTTTTCTGAAACTCGATATTCGATATCGATACGATATGGAACCTCGATATCGATATTCGATATTCGATATAAAAAAATGGTCGATATTCAATATTCGATATTTCGATATTTTCGATATTCGATATTGCGATTTGCTTTTGGTATAGCAAGGCATATTTCAAGTGACATATTGTATTTTCATGTGGTTGCACGCATAGTTAATCATCTCTTTAGTTAAATGTGAATGGTACAAGTGATTTGAACAAGGTTTACATCACTCAAAAGTAGAACATGTAGAAACAAACATGATGAATCAATGTGTATCAGACAAATAACAATTGGTAGATATTACAGTTCATACTGATAACCTGATTGCTAAGGGCATGTTGCAAAAAATAGAATATCAGCATTTTCTGGCTTCAAATTTAGCACTCCAACAAAAATGACATTATAAGTACTGTACTTTTACTCATCTAATACAATTCTCAGATCAGATCAAGCACATCAGATCAATCATAAATATCTCAAAATGAAAATGATAACTTTTTTTAGGGACACAATATAGGTTCGATATATCGAAAAAATGGTCGATATTCGATATCGATATTCGATATTTTTTCAAAATTTTCGATATCGATATTCGATATTCGATATTTTTTCAAAATTTACAATATCGATATTCGATATTCGATATTAAAAAATGGTCGATATTTGATATTCGATACGATATATCGTTTGAACCCTAGCGGTTCGGACGTTTTTGAATTCCACCCCCGATTTTAATTCCGCCCTTTTGAATTCCGCCCTTGAAAAAGTGTTCGAACTGCAACTGAAAATTTGAGTGTGCCGTGCAACATAGAAAAAAACATTTGAAAATCTATTTTTGCTGGAAAAATTCGGAAATTGGAAAAGTATTTTAAAATATTACCAGCATCTTCGTTGTAAATGGCAGATTTAATACACTGAAAATGTCAGTTGCACACGGATCTGGGCCCAGTTCCGCAAATTGAGAAATCACAAGTAAAATGGCAAATGCGAAGTGAAATGGCAGAAGCGAAGAGAAATTTTTTTTTACATTTTTACTTCACTTTTTCCATTTTACTTCGATTTTGCCATTTTACTTCTCGCTTTTGAATTTGCGGAACTGGCCTGAATCAGACTGTAAAATATGATGTAAAATAAGTTGTATTCAAAATTCACCAGAAAAATTCGATAATGCAATAATTTAGTGTATTTTTTTGCAAAGTTATAAAAAAATCGAGCACAGCGAGAGTTTACCTGCAGAGGTACATGGTCTTTGAAAGTGTACAAAAGTGTACTTTTGCAGTTTTCTGCCAAGAGTTGAGTTTTCTCAATTGACACGGTATTTTTACAAAGCGCGATACTTATCAATGTGCCTGATTTTTCCTGTCTAAATTTATATCGTTCTTTTTTGTCTGTTTTATGTTCTTCTTTGTGTATCTGAATATTTGTTGGTGCAGGAAGCACCGGTGATTCTGGTGAGGTTTTATGGCTTTTTGGCTCGTGTCCAATTAACGTGCTTTGTGTTAATTTTAACTCCTCACGCCGTACTAACTTGTTCCTAATTTTATCGCCCCGACAGATTTTTACGGCCCTATTTATTATTTCCAGTATGATTTGCTAGCAGATTGGCTATTGTATTAGTTTTTTAGAATTGAGAAGTACATCCGTTCATGAAAAATTTGAGAGGCCGACAAATTGATTTTTTTTATCTTTATATTTTCGAAGATTTTTATGTTCTTCTGGCAGCAAACAATTTCGGGGAAAGTATGTCTTGGTTTCACGCGCAGTTTCACGCGATGTAAAAGCGCTATGGCACTGGTTACACTAGTGACAATCCCAGACCCCGTAAAATGCCCTGTAAAACGTCAAATGTCATTTTACATTAATTTTGACACTTTGCATGAATTTGACATTTTACGGGGCATTTTACACAGTATGGGACTGCCCCCTGGTATGGTTGTTCAGAAAATCTGTCGGGCTTGTCGGGCTGATTGAATATCTGAACCCGAACCCCCAATTTCTAAACCCCCCAAAAATAACCCTGCAAAATAAAGCCACTCTATTTCGCAGGTAACCCCCGGTGGCCCATGGTCCCTATCTCTACTGCCGTTGATACCAATACAGCCGGTGCCCAGCGATATTGAAGTCTCGCGAGCTCAAAGACCGAAGGATATAGCCATGCTGGCCGACGAAATTGGCATCTTGCCAAGTGAGCTGCAACTTTTCGGGCGGACCAAAGCGAAAGTTTCTTTGGATGTTATGAAGAGATTAGATAGTAGTCCAAATGGAAAATATGTGGTTGTCACTGGTTGGTTGGGTTCGTGGGACGAGCCATTTTTTTCATGAAACAAAATTTCAAGTTGCATTTTCTGATGCCCTAAATTTCTCTTCTCGAAACCATGTGTCTGGCTTATGAGATTTATTCACGGTTAACGGCCCGGCGCTGTGCACCGATCTGAAATTGCGTCGTACAGAAACCTTGAAAATAAACTGCATCCACATCAAGTCCGCTACTAAAAAAGTTGATGCCGGACTTGATGCAGAAGCAGTTTACATAGTTGGATAAATTGGCCGCGTCGCTTTTTTAGCACAGGTTTTCACGATCACATAAACATCTAGACGCACACTCACAACATGCCTATACTCGACGGACCGCAAAGTATGCGCCCAAAATTATTCATGTCTTGGTCGACAATACGCGAGCTGGATACTTATGTATGCACTTTCACACAAAGAAAAATATCATAAAAAAAGAAAAAGGCGGAGTCGCGTACAAAAGAGGAATGTTTTCTTCTTTTTTTGCTGGATTTATTTTTGTTTTATTAACGATGACGTCATATTGGAGTGTTTCCTTTATAAAAATGCATAGCTTGCGGTCCGCCGAATATACCAATTTCGATCGTCCAAAATCCACACGTACCCCCTCCATTTTCCAGGCATTTCCCCCACCCCCCTGGGGGAGGGCAAGTCGACCTGCACGATCGGGCTGGCGCAGGCGCTCGCCGCGCATCTGGTGCCAATCCCAAGCCCTGTAAAGTGTAAAGTAAAGTGTCAAATGTAAAGTCAAATGCAAAGTAAAGTGTCAATTGTCATGCAAAGTTCAGTAATAAAATCTTTTCTTTTTTGTTTTGATTGACACTTGACTTTGCATTTGACTTTACATTTGACACTTTACTTTACACTTTACAGGGCTTGGGACTGCCCCCAGGGCAAGAATACGATCGCCTGCGTGCGCCAGCCCAGCCAGGGACCCACTTTCGGCATCAAGGGCGGCGCCGCCGGAGGGGGGTACGCCCAGGTTTGTATTGGGGGGGGGATTTCGGTGTAATTACTCCACTGGCGACTTTACACCTTGGAATCCGGGGTTCGCGTTGGCAGTGAGCCAATAATGATTAACGCATGCGGAAATTACAAAAATGTTTGTTGTCAATAAAATGCTCGCAAATGTTTGCATTTCAACAAAATGAGTTTTTCATTACTTTACGATAGTCGCTACGCTGGCACCCTTCCAATGTGAGACATAAATCAGTGCGCGTCTAAGCTGTGATGTCCGCGCATTACCGTATTTCCTCGAAATTCCCTCCGGGGGTGATTGTTTCAAGGCAAGAATTTTGAGGGGGGTATTCCGAGGGGGGCTTATTATTACGCCAGAAATGTTTTTTGAAATTCCAGTACTAAATTGTCTTCTGTAACGTACGCAGACGTAGAAAAATACAACAATAGCCGCTATATATAAGAGTCCATGGACTTGTAGTATGTAGATGGCATGAACACTGTTCTAACGTTACAATTCATTGTTTTTGACGTGTGTTGTGCATTGCCCAAATCAGAAACCGCAAACGCTAATTTTTGTACCTTTTTATAGTTTTTCACCTTCAAAATTCTAATTCATGTTCCGTATTGCCTATTTTTGGCTATTTTTTGTACTACATGTACGTTCTCTGTACACTCAATTTGGGGGATGCAGGGGTTTAGTAGCCCCCCCCCCCCAAATCCGCCAGCTATCTATCTATCCCAGAGGCAAAATTTTGGGCTACTATCCCCTAACCCCCCCCCCCAAATCGGTCAGCTATCTATCTATCTGGAGCGATTTTAGAGAAATTTTGCCCCAATTTTCACTCAAAATCGCTAATTTTCGTACCTTTTTATAGTTTTCCACCTTCAAAATTCTAATTCATGTTCCGTATCGCCTATTTTTGGCTATTTTTTGTACTATAAATATGTACTTATATACCTATTTTTAGCTGTTTGCTCCTACTTTTAGCGATTTTTCCCTTTTCTTCCTTCTATACGTCGGAAAAACCTATATATTGAACCCCCGCGATCCCCCCTCCCCAAACCCCCCCCCCCAACCCCCCCAGAAAATTTGCCTAAATTTCCATCAAACCTATTAACCTACCAAAAAACCTCCCATTCAACCTTAACGCAGGTAATCCCGATGGAGGAGTTCAAC
Organism: Sphaerolaimus hirsutus; assembly: GCA_964036195.1. Lineage (NCBI taxonomy): Eukaryota > Metazoa > Nematoda > Chromadorea > Monhysterida > Sphaerolaimidae > Sphaerolaimus > Sphaerolaimus hirsutus. Next base: position 22,843,762 of record OZ038455.1, read on the forward strand.
CTGCACCTGACGGGCGACATTCACGCGATCACCGCCGCCAACAATCTGCTAGCGGCCGCCATCGACGCCAGGGTGTTCCACGAGGCCACGCAGAAAGATGAGGCGCTTTTTCAGAGACTCGTGCCCAATACGAAGCGAGGTTGGTGGGGAGGTGGCAACTCGGTGCGCATGTAGACCCGGTTGGCATGTAGACCCGGTTGGCATGTAGACCCGGTGCGCATGTAGACACGGTTATTGGGGGGCGGGATTTTTGAGCTGGAGGCTGTTTGTTTACTGAGCTCGGTTAATGGGGGGGGTCTCAGCCTCACCCCCTAAAAGTTTACCTACATGGGTGACGGAATGGGGTCATAGCCCTGGCGCCATTGGCGTTGGCGCCAAAAATCATGTAAATATACATACATTTAGGTCGACGGGCACCCCATTCGGTGTAATTTGCGGGAAATTTAGCCTACATGTGCACCGGGTTTACATGCGCACCGGCACAGGCCCGGTGGAGATTGGGGGTTTGTTATTTTTATGGTGTCGTGTTTCATCAGTTTTTCAATGTAACCGCCCCCCGTTTGCATTCAGTCAACTGAGAAATGTCGGTTTATTGGGTTGGTTAATAATTGATTAATAAGTGAAGTGTCAAATGCCCTGTTTCCGGAAAAGTCGTTTTGATGTGCCCCTTTGAGCGGGCCACGTGGTATGGCGTGAATAAAAATCGTGCATGCCTCAGCTCGGTACATTCGGGCGGTGTAAGTAAATCTCTTATAATTACCGTGAATAGGACTTGATGAAAAATACAAGTGTCTGTCTGGCTTAAGAAGCTTGTCTTTTGTTAACAGCGCTGTGTTATGTGCAGTTTTGAGAATGCGCCGTGTATACAAAATGTGTACATATAATCTGATACTGCCGGCACACCTTACTATGAAAGCTACCATATTCCATCTGAATAAATGAGCAGACATTGAATTTGTTCTTCATTTTTGGTAAATTGGCACACAAATTTAAACGTGACTTTTATTCATCAAAAATGGTACCAATTATTGTTTATTAGCGTTATTTCCGTCCAGTGTACAACACTTACATTAAGAGAAACTACCGCCGTAACCCTCCCATCACAATAATCTTTCCCACATTAACAAACAAATTTATATATTTATTTATTTATATATATATTTCAATTGGCTCCCAACACGTCAATTTAGATTGAAAACTGCTCAAATTTGCTATGGGGGTAGATAAATCTACCCCATTTGTTGTGTTAAGTGCACGGTTCCACATCACAAAAATTCATGTCGCAACGTGAAGCAAAGTTTAATACGTGTTTGAGCGTGGCGCATGTCAGGCAATCGTCTACCAAAGCACCAATTATTCAAAAAAATATTCCAAATTTGGCATGACAGTAGATAAATGTACCCTATTTAGTATGTTAAGCACACACATAAATATCACTAAATTTTCACATTTATCACATCGCAGCTAAAAAAAACGGCACTCCACAGGACCATCTACAATGGGACACATTCAAAAACGTAAATATGAAACTCTTTCACGTTCTGACACGAAATCTTGCGATATGAAAGCGTGCACTTAACACAAAAATGGGGTACATTTATTTACCCCCATACCAAATTCGAGCGGTTTTCGTTCAAAATTGATGTGTTGGGGGCCAATAAAAACCGTGCGCCTGACGTGGGCCACCCGGTATATATATATATGTTGATATATATATAATTTATATTAAAATTCGTTCCATTCTTATACGTTCCATATAAAACACTCTTTAAAGTGCTTTGTCAAGTGGCAATAAGTGGCAAAAAGTCGGGATTAAAACGGGTTTCCCGAATCACGACCAGCATTGAAAAAAATCGTCAATTTTTTGAAAAATATAATAAAATATGATCTCAGACAATATCTTAAGAAAAAATATAATAAAATCTCTCTCAAAAAACCTGGGAAAATATAAATAAATATAAATATCATAATTTGAATTTGTGAAATTGAATGTGGGTCGTTTACTTTTTTGGGGATATACACCTTGCTGTGTAAGTGGGGGTTGCCTGGTAATTAACGGTATTTATATGTATGTTTGAAGTTGACTGGCAACTTAACGAATCTGAATAAATATGTTAAAATATTCTATTAAACTACTAATTACCACTCAAAAGTTGTTCAAATATTCACTGGAAGATAATTTTTTAATAAATAAATGTAGAAAATTCTAGATAGATAGAAAAATAGATTCTAGATAAATATTTTACAGTCAGATAACTTTTCCATTCAACATTAACTTTCTTTCTTGAAGATTATGAAAGGTTGAATGAACCTTCTTTCATGTTGTAATTAACAACTATAATTCCATATTCAGGGGTCTCCTAGGGGGGGGGCTGGGTGGGGGCTGCCCCCCCCAAATCCGCCAGCTATCTATCTATCCCGGAGGCCGCTCAGCTATCTATCTATCCTAAGGCAAAATTTTTGCCTACTACCCCCAAAGACCCCCCCCCCCCCGAATCGCTCAGCTATCTATCTATCTGGAGTGGTTTTTGAGAAAATTTGCCCCAATTTTCGCTCAAAATCACTAATTTTTGCAACTTTTTATACTTTTTCACTTTCAAAATCGTGCTCTCTGGCTATATGCATGGTTATATGCCTGTTTTTAGCCATTTTAAACCTACTTTTGGCCACTTTTAACTGATTCTTAGCGATTTTTTCCCCTTTCAGCCTTCTATGCACTGAAAAAGCCTATATATTTTGCCCCCCCCCCCCAGAAAATTTTTTCAGCTATCTATCCCTCCGGAGGAGCGATTTGCTATCTATCCAGCCCCCGCGAGGGCCGAAATCTTGGAGACCCCTGTCCCTATTCCGTTTCGTTGAGCTAATTACTCGCGCTTTGAAATGATTCATTGTGAATTAGGGATGGTTAAAAATTTAATTTGTTTGTAAATTTTTTTCTGCCATATGACTGATCGTGAATTTTTTTTTGGGAAAAAGTGATGTCATTATAATGCATCATTCATTCGACTGCGCTCCATGTGGGATAGGAACCTTGAAATTATGAATCTGGATCAAAACATTTCATCTAAAGATGTTTTAAACAGTTCCAAAATGGGGCATAACCGCTAAATGCCAGTCCCAGACCCTGTAAAATGTCATGTGTATCCAAATCTTGTTGTATAGTATACAATTTTTATGTTTTTGTATCCAAGTTTTACGTTTGGACATTTGGAAAATTTGAATACAAAAACATACGATTTGGATACCTTAGAAACGATTTGGATACACATGGCACTTTACGAAACTGGATAATCTCGAATATTTTTATTCAGAAAACCCCGAAAACGATAATTTTAAGCCCGAATTTTAAAATTTTAACCCCGAAAACGTGTTGTCGCTCGACTCACGAAAATTCAGTGTGTTTTACGAATACGAAAACATTCAAATACGAAAACACAAGTAACCTAAAATCCGCGTGTTTATTAAGTGACTATACCCATAACGTAATGTCTAGTCAGCAAGTATAATACAATTCATGATTGACCATAGTAGGCCACAAATATTGTAATATCGTGTCTGCAGTTGTCTTCGTACTAAAACCTATACTGGGTCTAATCCGTACTCTGTCAAGTGACAAGTAAAATTTCAAGTGACGAAAAAATGCAACAGATGGAAAAATACAAACGACTTCAAATGCATCTTAAAACTCGAAGAATCACAGATTAGGAAATTTCTCACCACCCGTAACTTCAGCCATCACTTTTCCAAGGTGCAAATGCAAAATTTCAACATTTTTACAATCGACTCTGGGGCAATCCCAGACCCTGTAAAATGCCCTGTAAAATGTCAAATGTCATGCAAAGTATCAACAGTCATGTAAAACGTACGTTTGCCATTTTACCGGACATTTTACATGACTTTTGATTAGGGTTCAAACGGGATCCCGATCCCGATCCCGGATCCCGTGAAATTACGGGATATAGCAGTCCCGATCCCGATCCCGAAAATTTTCAAATCCCGATCCCGATCCCGAGAAACTCCAAAGTCCGGGATCCCGATCCCGGAAAAATACGTGGAAATTATCATTAGTGAAAAAATAACGTTTTTGCATTCAAAAATGTGAACGCAAACCCCCAGTGTTCATTTTATGCCACTTTTCTGGCATCCAAATGCGTTTTGAGACCTTTATGCACAACTGTGAATGTCTGAACATTGGCCAAATACTCTATCAAAAGACCCCAATCCCGATCCCGAAAAAATGCCAATCCCGATCCCGATCCCGTGACCCCAATCCCGGCCAATCCCGATCCCGATCCCGATCCCGAAATCTCAAAAAAAAACAATCCTGATCCCGATCCCCATCCCGAAAAGTCAATCCCGTTTGAACCCTACTTTTGATACTTTGCATGACATTTGACATTTTACAGGGCATTTTACAGGGTCTGGGACTGGCACCCGATCAAGAGGCTTTGTTCACGGCGCTGAGCTGTTTGAGCACGGCCAATTGATGCATGAGATTCCTGGGGCCAATTCCGCAAAAGGAAAAGTGAAGTGAAATGGGAGGTGAATTGAGAAGTGAATTTGAAAAGAGAAGTGAAAAGTGGAGTGGAGTGATAAATGGAAAGTGAAGTGAAAAATGAAGTGAGAAGTTAAATGAAATGAGAAGTGAAAAGTGACCTAGAATGAGAAATAAAAAAAGGATGAATTCTGACTTAGTGGGAAATGTGCCGATTTTAGTTTGAGTCATAACTTCAGAATTGACAATGTTTCCCTACTCAAAAAACCATTTCACTTCACTTTTTACTTCACTTCTCATTTTCCATTTCATTTCTCACATGCCATTTCACTCCCCACTCCCCCATTTGCGGAATCGGGGGGCACCTGGCGTCGAAGGCGAGCACGCCGGGGCTGCGCTGGTTGTACTGCTTGCGGACGCGGTCGGCCGCCCGCTGCATGACCAGGCGGCGGAGGGCCAGCGACCGGTTGATTTTTTCTATGACCAATTCGTCCATGAGGGAGAAAAGGGCCTGAGGGGGGGGGGGGGATTGGGTAAAGAGTTCATTGGGAGCCCACACGCTAGTTGACACTTGTGTGTCAACTGGTTTGTGTCAACTCGGGATTTTGGTTGAACGTGTCGCACAGCGATCTCCGGATGCACTTGCCGTAATATTTATTTTTCAACGTTGTCGCATGTGCATTTGGAGATCGATTTGCCACACTTAAAAGTCTTGGCTTGAAGCCGAAATGTCATATGACACATGCCAGTTGACACACTAGTGTTGTAAATAAATATTGATTATCGAATTTTCAGCATTTGTTCAAAACGCATGAAAGCGGTAAAAAGCAGGTGCTGAATTTTGCACTACTGATGAATAAAACGGGACCTGAAATAATCAGTCCGGAATCACTAGGTATTTTGAATATTTGTGCGCAATCGTGTAATTTCGTAAATTAAACCCAGACACCGAATTTGAATATACCGTATTTACCCTAATAATTCCCCTTCAAATAGTCCTCCCTGAAGAAAGTCTGACGAAAGTGGTTGGGGTATTCGAGTGAATACGGTATTCACACTCACATTAGAACAGCGTCGCTTATGTTCCAAAGACATGTCATCCTTCAATCTGCATTTCTCAATCGTAATTTCTTGGCGCGGTTCCAAGTGTGCCATTATTCTGCTTGTGCTAGTGTTGGCTAAAATCATCAATGGTAAAACAAATGCTAGATAGGCCATGGAGGTTTTGTGCAATTTTTTTTAGGATTTGTAGTTTAATTGTGGATTTTTGTAAATAATAGTGAAATTTATATTAATATTGACTGTATTTATAGGGGTTGGTCATTGATGCCTATCGTGTTGCCCAGTGCTATAAGTAAGTTTCAAGAGATTATCAAGTGTTGGTGTTTCCAATGGGGGGCAGCTTAGATGTGTAAATACTCAACTATGAAACAAAGTTATTAATGCTATTTTAATTAGTGTTGAAGAGGGCAGAATGAAATCATCTGATGCTTTTACACCAGAGGTGTTAAAAGTATCAAACTTTTTCAAAGTATACGTAAACATAATGTATTTAATTTTACTTGCTCCCTGACTACAGAAAACGTAAAGTAATTTTTTCACGTTAACTGATGAGTAAACATAAGTAAAATACTTCTTGCCCGGAAAAAAAACATTTTCCCATTCCCATTTTTTGGCTATGTTTTCCCTATTTTTAGCTTTTTTGTCACTTCTATTCCTATCTGAGATTTTTTTTTCTATACTCGAGTACTTTCAAAAAAGTATATGTAAAAGCGATGACAGGTACTTTCTTCAGTAGTCAGTACTCGAGTAAACGTATTTTTACAAGTAATACGTTTTCACAACTATGTTTCACACATAGAAATTTCTTGTAAACGTAATTTGAAAAATAAGTCAAGTTCAAGGATTCTCACCAACATCACCCCAGCATAAAAGTTTTTTACCTCGGAACCTAAAAATGATGACAAAATATGGACATGTGGTATGAAAAATACTGGTAATTTACTATTAACCAAAAATGACAAGTGCAATTGAAATTTCGGTGGTCACTCGGCAATTATTCTAGAGCACTTCATTACTGAGTTGTCTCTGTAGTGCTTCTTTTCGTGACTCGATTAATCATAAATATCTTCACTGTGGGCGATGACATTTTATGAATGTAAATGCCTACCATCGTTAATGGCGTGCGGTGTGTTCTCCGTAATGCTGGATATTCAGCTCGACTCTACCTAAAATGTAAACGTAAAATTTCAGCGCAAAATTAATTACGCGAAGTGGATGGAAAGGGAGTTGGCGTGAATTTATTTCGGAGATACTGATTTTTCAATGATTTCAGTCACTTTTACACCCATATGACATTTTATGACTATGACAAGCAATGACTGAAAAATCGGTCACTTTTGGATTTGTTTGATCAAGGGGTCCCCAATGGGGGTGTAACCCCCCAGCCCCCAAACCGCCCAGCTATCTACCGTATTACCTCGAATTATCCCCCCCTTGAATTAACCCCCCCCCTCGAATTAACCCCCCCTCAAAATCGGCTGGGGAAAAAATAAACCCCCCCCTCGAAATACCCCCCCCCCTTCGGAATGATGTACGTCATGTACATTATAAATACGTCATGTATGCAATGTACATGATGTATATTACTGTTTATTTGTATTGCAGCTACACATGGACATGTTTGTGTAGCTAATCTACGTTTTTATACCCAAATATATCTTGTTTGGACACATTTATTACCTGTTTTGGGCATGCAAATGCCTACTATTTACTACGATCCTTACGAAAATTTCTGACGAAATAATAAGACCCCCCTCGAATAAACCCCCCCTCGAATTAACGCCCCCTCAAATTTTGCTGGCGAAATAATAAACCCCCATGGGGGTATTTCGAGGTAATACGGTATCTATCCCTGAGGTAAATTTTTTGGCTACTGTCCTCTGAACTGAACCCCCTCCCCTCCTCAAATCGGCCGACTATCTACCTATGTGAAGCGATTTTTGAGGATTTATATACAAAATTATTGCTGAAAATCGCTAATTTTGACACCTTTTTCACCACAAAAATCGCTAGTTAATGTGTCTAACTGCATATTTTCAGCTTTTTCGCCACTATATGTTCTTATAAACCTATTTTGAGCGATTTTTCTCTTTTTTCTTCCTTCTACATACTGAAAAAGCCTAATACCCGCAAACACCCTACCCCCCAAAAAATTTTTTTTTTTTCAGCTATCTAGCGTTTCAGCTAATTCAGCTATCAAGGTATTGATAAATTCTTAGTTCATCCATTTTCATGAACCAAACTTTGCAGTGAAATTTTGCGTTTACCGGTAACAGTGCATTTTAATGCATTTAATTTTAGGGCTGCATAGCATCGTGCAACCCCGCACAGTGCAACTCCTATTTACCCCTTCACTTATTGCACATCAAAGATGCTGTGTATGAAGTGAAAGGGTAAATACATAAGTATGTGGGTCAAAGTTATTAGGCAGCTACCTAATCCAATGGAACTCGAACCCTGTAAAATGTCACATTTAACTTCATTTGTCATTTTACATGACTTTTGACACTTTACAGGGCCTGGGACTGCCCCCTGCCATTTAGCTTGACAGAAGCACTTATATTTTTATTCTTTAGCCAATTCTCCATATTCCAATGGAGAAAAAATTGTGTGTGCAACAAAAAACAATGGCAAACAGAAATTCAAATATTTGAACGGTGGTTGCATTCTGCGGAGTTGCACAATGCGCCCGTGCCAATTTTAGCTGTAATCGACCCTTAATGCGAAGCTCCATTGCAGTATAGGTTATTTGACGTCAATTTCTGAATGAAAGTATGCTAATGTTTGAAGTTCTAATGATGTGATCACGTAAAAATTGATGTAAATATTTATCTGCTTCCCCACATGCTTTAGTGCCTACTAGTGATGTAATGGCGCCGTGGCGTAGGCGCCATTTTTCTCTGGCGTCCGGTGCCATTCTTTTGAATTGCCCCGTCGCACCATTTTTTTGCTGGCGCCAACTGGCGCCCTGCGCCATTGGTTTTGATGGCGCCAGTATAGTGTCAAATTACCACGAGAAAAATTGTTTTTTTTTCTGCGTACGTGCGCTTCGAACTGTATAATGACTCATTAAACAACAACATTATTAATGAGTTTGTTAGAGATATAAATTAGCCAATATATTGCACTAACACATACTTCCTTTTTTTAACTATGTTTCTATGTGTCACGTACGTGGTTCAGCCGTGTTTTTGAATAAAAGTAGATCAAATTTGAAAAAAAACTTTTTTGTAAATCTGAGTGCTAGGGTTGGGAATTTCAAAATTTTCGGTTCCGGTTCTCGGTTCTCGGTTCCAAAAGATTTCGGTTCGGGTATCGGTTCTCGGTTCCGGTTCTCGGTTCGGTTCTTAAACTCGGTTCCTGTTCGGTTCTTTCGGTTCTAAAATGATCAAAATTTCGGTTCCGGGTAATAAAATAACCGGGTATCGGGTAATAATCGGATGAACAACAGAAAAACAATATACCCAAGTTTACATGTGTAAGTATTTACATTGGTTGGATATTTCATACTACAGGAGCATATCACAGCTTATTATTTCATGGTAGAATGCAGAAATCAGAGTTGTTATAATAATACTGGTATTTAAAAAAGTGTAAAAGCAAACATATACGTTTTCTGTACTACAAGTAAATGAGTACTGGTATTTTTTTCTGGAGGAAACGTAAATGTATTTATGTAGTACGCGAGTGAGTACGCGTATTATTTTGATTACAAACATAAATAACTTTTGCCAACTACGGTTAAAACTGCCACAAAAACAATGAAAACCACTGCCAGTGATAATGTGTATACTGCAGCGACATTACACCTTACCATGAAATCTACCATATCCCATCTGAATAAACGAACATACATAAAAAAATTTCATCACAAAAATTTCATCATATTTATCAAAGCAATTTGATAAATATTATGAAATTTTTTTATGTTTGTTCTTTTATTCAGATGGGATATGGTAGATTTCATTGTAAGGTGTAATGTCGCTGGAGTATATGTGAAATTACACGCTCCCGCGCAATCATTTTGCAAACAGATGAATTTTGCAATTCTGAACCAAGATTTTCAGCTGCTGTTTAAAGGCTTAGATGTAGGTGTTGAAAAAAAGCTGTTTAAAAAATTTAAGATTCCTAGAAAATTTAGGTTCTTTCGGGTATTTACTTCGGTTCCGGGTATAAGTGCCGGTTCTCGGTTCCGGTTCGGTTCTCAAACTCGGTTCCGGTTCTCGGTTCTCGGTTCCAAAATAGTGCTCGGTTCTCGGTTCGGTTCGGTTCGGGTCGGTTCGGTTCCCCAACCCTACTGAGTGCTACAAATAATCGACTAACCGTAAATACGCTGGGTCTGCATTTTTGTGATAGGGCAATATAAATGAAAAAGAAAAAAATGGGATTCGAAAATTATATTTACGGGCACGTTTTTGACGATTCTTTGGATCATATGATCCTGCTGACAGATGGAATGTGTGTAGTAGGTTATGTAAAATTTTCTATAACTGTCCTGGATGGTCAATTTCTGTTCGAACACCTGCCTATTTATATCCTGGGATGAAAGTATTCATTCACAATTGCTAAAGTATTTGTCAACAGTTCAAGTGCACACTACAGTAAAGTGTGTACAACAAATGAGATTTTTGTTTCTCGTGGGTTCGTTCTGAGTACTGAATGGTCACTTATTTCAAGTTACAAAGTGGCATTTATGTACATCCGCAATTATAAATAGTGCACATCGCATTTGATTAATTTTTCTTGTTCAAATAAGGTGTTCTGGGTGGCATCGCTTAATATATCCAAGGACTTATCCGGGGGGGGAGTTCGCGAGCCTCCTTAAACAAACACCCCCCCCCCCCCCCCGGTCAAAAAACCTAGATACGTCCCTGGTTATATCGTTATCGAATGTTGGTATATTTGACATTTAATATTGCCACGATACAGGGGTATCTTGAATTTCGACCCTCTGAGTCAGGGACGTATCCAGGATTTTTGAGCGGGGGGGGCTGTTTGTTTACGGGGGCCGGCGAACGGGGGGGGCTCAGCCCCCCCCCCTAAATTTTTTCCCTATTTAAGGACGGAAAGGCGTTTTGGCGCTAGCGCCATACAGAGGCGCCACGCCATGGCGCTATTGGCGTTGGCGCCAGCGTCAGGAGCCGCTTTATATGTATGTAGAAATGCATACATATGCAGCGACATCCGCTAAAATGTGTTTATTTCCGAGGATATTGGTTCGCAGGGGCTGATCCGTTGAAAATACAATGCATGGGGAAGAAATTGCGCACTTGCGCGCAAAATTTTTAAAAAACATCGGAAAATATACAGGAAAATATGCATTGTCCGGGACTTTTGGGTCTCACCCCGGGAAGGGGGGGGCTGCAGCCCCCCCCGCCCCCCCCCTGGATACGTCCTTGCTCTGAGTAGTTGGATAGATAGCCAATCGCTCCTCCGGAGGGATGGATAGCTGAAAATTTTTCTGGGGGGGCGGTTGTGGTGGTTCGATATATAGGCTTTTTCGGCGCATAGAAGGAAGAAAAGGGAGAAAAATCGCTAAAAGTAGATGTAAAATAGCTCAAAAATGGTATACGAGAGCATTTAGTACTGAAAATAGCTGAAAATAGGCAAATAGGAACCAGAACTATGATTTTGGAAGTGAAAATCTATAAAAAGGTATGGAAAATAGCGATTTTGAGCGAAAATTGGGGTATAGTTTCTCAAAAATCGGTCCAGATAGGTAGATAGCTGGGCGATTTTGGGGGGGGGGGTTTAGGGGGTAGTAGCCCAAAATTTTGCCTCCGGGACAGATAGATAGCTGAGCGGCCTCCGGGATAGATAGATAGCTAGCTGGGCGGTTTGGGGGGGGGGGGTTAACCACCCCCCCAACCCCCCCCATTCGAGACCCCAGCCACGATATCAAAATCTCTAATATCCATTATTTCTTTGTCGTGCCGTAGTCGGGCATAGTTTTTCAAATGTATTTACGTTTACTCGATAAATACGTATACTCGTGTACTGCGGAGGCCGCTCAGCTATCTATCTATCCCGGAGGCAAAATTTTGGGCTACTTTCCCCCAACCCCCCCTCCCCCAAATCGGCCAGCTATCTACCTATCTGGAGCGATTTTTGAGAAACACGACCCCAATTTTCGCTCTAAATCGCTATTTTTCATACCTTTTTTTAGATATTCACCTCCAAAATCACTAGTTCATGCGTCTAATTGCCTATTTTCAGCTATTTTTAGTGGTATGTATGTAGTTTTAGTGCTAATATGCCCATTTTTCACCTACTTTTAGCGATTTTTCTCCCTTTTCTTCCTTCTATGCCCATGTGTTGGCATTGTGCCAAAAAATGGCTGCGCGCTTTCCCACAGCAATATTCTGTGTTGGATTTCAAAATTTTTCAATTATATTTTCTGGAAAAAAATCTAAATTTTTTTTAGAATGCTGTCATGGCCAAAAGGTGGAGTTCTGAGGTTTGCCACTTTAGGACAATTTAAACAAATGTTGACCCCACATTCACACCAAATTTTAGCTGAATTGAGCTGACCATTTGCCCATTAAAATATTTACTTTGAAAATTCATGTAACTAATTTTCCATTATTATAAGTGGTGATTTCTGCCAAAATCTATTTTAAGTGTTGTTACAAGTGTCTTGTCTAACCTGTTACATAAATACATTGCTTTTCATCAAATATTTATGACTTCAAGTGAAGATGGGAATGGAATAGTGCTTGAATAATGTTATAAGAAAAGACAAATACATTGAGAGTGGTCCTTCACACAGTGGAGGTGTGTGGAACAACATTGGCTGGATATTACGTACCAATAGGGTTCAAACGAGACCGCGGTCCCGGTACATGGTTGGTTCGGCAGATCCCAGTATCGGTCCCGACCCCCCAGTCCCGGTCCCGGTCCCGAAAAAAGCCAGTCCCGGTTCCGGTCCCGACCCCCCAGTCCCGGTCCCAACATTAGAAAATTTTTTGGTCCCGGTCCGAAAAACTGGTCCGTTTGAACCCTAGCCCCCCCCCCCCTAAAATGAGACCCCAGTAGTAGGAAAATAGCGGCATTTGTAGGCGCCACGACATGGCGCCATTTGCGTTGGCATTGGCGCCAGAGAGCGTTGTATATGTATGTATTTTACATACATATACAGCGACGAAATTTTTGAAATTACACCTCAAAAAGTACGTCAGATCATGACCAGGGTTGGTTTTATAAAAATCATTTGTATACAAATTGTTTAAAAATTGTATAAAAATGTATTTTATTTTAATTTTATTCTTGTTTCATTTTATTTTATTTTATTTTATTCCAAAATAATAATAAAATAATAAAATGGACCATTTTACAAAAATTTTACCGAATTTTTACAAAAAATCAGAATCTTGCATGCAAGGTCAGAAAAATGTCATAATTAGACCTAAACATGAAAAACATGTGACAAATATTTCCATTACTTTGCAAAAGTTGCATGCAGTAGGTATTATTAGCTAGTTGCAAGTGTTAAGTTACTATTATCGATAAGAATGGTTTGCATTTTCAGTAGAAGGATTACTGGAGTGTGCTGGGCACATTTGTAAAACATCATGCAAAGTGTCAATTGTCATGACAAATGTAGTAAAGAGTCAATTGGCATCTCAAATGTCAAGCAAAGTATAATTTTCATGACAAATGACAAGAATTGGATACAAATGATAAGATTTGGATACAATTTGCTTTACAGTTTCCACTTTAATTTATATTTGTCATGACAATTGACACTTGACTTAACATTTTCATGAAAATTGACACTTTCCATTCCATTTCATATGACATTTTGACACTTTACATGGCTTGGGACTGCCCCAGCTCCGCGAATGAACAGGTTGAACTATAAACAACAGAAAAAGTTTTTACAAAAAATATGAATTTTTATACAATTTTTACAACAATATGAATTTGTATACAATTTTACAAAAAATTTACAAAAATTTGAATTTTTATTTCGAAATTTTCCATTTTATTTTATTTTATTCTTCAATTCTCCATTTTATTTTTATTTTATTTTTATTCTTTTCTGAGATTTTGCCAACCCTGATCGTGACCATTTCGACATTTTTTACGTCTCACACGGGAAGGGGGGGGGGCGGCCCCGCCCCCCCCCCTGGCTACGTCCTTGGCCTATGTGTGTTTTAGTTTTTTTAATATTCAAATTTCAACTTCGTTAATTGAAATTAAAATAAACTCAATTTTGTGCGGGAGGACACATCCTTTTATTGGTTGTCCTAGGTGTATGAGTGAAAATTAAATTGCCCTCGTGCGTCAGCCCGCTCTACCAATTATTAAATTAAATTAAATAACTCATACAACCTAGTCGATTGATTTAAAGTTGAACAAAATCTCAGTTATCAGCAAAGTCGTGGTGCAAATTCGTGTGCGCAGCGCCATTGTAAAAATTAGCAGGTGGAATGTGTTTTTTTCGCTGTGGGGAAGGGAGACGGAAGTCTAAAGTTAGCTTTTTCCGAATGTGAATAAATGAATGAATATTGTTAAGCCATTCAGCAGCTAGTTCCGCAGGTGGAGAAGTTAAAGACTGTTTCAAAAATGTCAGAAGTGAAATGTGAAGTGAAATAATCGACTTGTGAAAACTTGCGACTGGCAATTTGTACAGTAAGTAAAATGAGAAGTTAGAAGTGAAGTGTTAAGTAAAATGAGAAGTTAGAAGTGAAGTGGTAAGTAAAATGAGAAGTTAAACGTGAAATGGTAAGTAAAATGAGAAGTTAGGAGTGGAGATGTAAAAAGTCAAAAGCAAATAAGAAGTGAGAAGTAAATTGAGAAGTAAATAATCAAAAGTGAGGTAAATTGAGGCGAGTACTAAACGCTGATATACGGTGTGAAGCGCTAAAAATAGGTTCATCAATGAATACATATTTCTAAGAACAGCGATTTTGAAAGTTAAAAACGGCGAATCTAATACAAAGATATGTAAAAATACTATAAATTGCTCAAATGAATATCTGCTCTCTTAAAAATACGTTGATTACTATACATTTATTGCGCTTGATGTAATCATCAAACTGTTTTCATATATAAATAGTGTATGTTAATGCATCACTTCACTTATATTTGATTACAAACTACGACATTAGTACAAAGTTGAATAAGTTTCTAGGGATGGACACTCTCAAAATTGAAATTGAAACTTAATTTTTTTACAGATTATTAAAACAATGTCAACTCAATTCGTCAAATGTGCACAAAGCATAAGCATAAAGCATAATTTCAGACCCAGTGAAAAATTCATGCTGTCAAATTTAATTTGCTACAGCAGTCAGGAGGCTTTTACTCCCACGCACTTAGTTTGTTGACGTGATGGGCAAATGTTAACCATTATATAGGAGAAAAATGTTCAGGTGCGGTTAGGGATGGAAAAAAGTGTTTTTTTTCAACGGCCCCGCTTTTTAAAAAAGCACTTTTAAAAAAAAAACGCGCTTTTTTCGCTTTTTTCCAAAAAATGTCAAGACGTTACCTAAAAAGCTCCCAAATATGGTTCTGAGTCAATATATACAGGTATATCAGACTAGTGGTAGTACTTGTGATGATATATAGCCATAGAATGGCTGTGTAATCATGAGATAGCATTATAATTCCTGATTTCTGCCAAAAAAATGCAATTTTATGTTGACTTGTTATGTAAATCGCCGATTGTGAATGTTTTGTGAGTTCTAGTGAAGTTAGGTGTGGAATAGTTCTTGAATACAGCTATAAGAGAAGGCTAATACATGACACTGATGTTTCACACTGTAGAAAAGTGTATGGAAGCACATTCGCTGGATATCATATACTAGACTGCCATATCACAAATTATTACATGATACCATGCAGGAATAGAAGCAATGGCACTAGAAATGCCACAAAACCAATGAAAACAACCACCAATGGCAATTTGCATGTGAAATTGCGTGCTCGCGCGTGAAAAAATTGCAAAATACCTAGTGCATACCGTATTTCCTCGAAATACCCCCCGGGGGGTGATTGTTTCATAGTGGTCCCGAGAGGGGGGGGGGTTAAACGAGGGGGGGGTATTTCGAGGGGGGGGGGGGTTATTATTTCACAAGAAAATTTTTGAAAACCAAGTACGAAATTGTCGTCTGAAACGTACGCAGACGTCGAAAAATGCAACAAAAACCGCCATTTATAAGGTTCTGTAGACTAATATTAGTATGTAGATGGTATGTACACTGTTCTAACGTGACACCGACATTGTTTTAACGTGTGTTCTGCAGTACACAGAACACAAACTACAGTTTTTGTCATGTACGTTCCCTTTACACTCAATTTGGGGGGGGGGTATTTCGAGGGGGGGGGGGTGATTGTTTCATAGTGGTCTCGAGAGGGGGGGGGGTCAAACGAGGGGGGGGGGGTATTTCGAGGAAATACGGTAAGTACAAAAAAAAATTTGTCAGCGCTTTTTTTTTAAAAAAGTGCTGGGACCCTTGCGCGTTTTTTTTAAAAAAGTGGCGTTTAAAAAAAAAAGCGCTGGCCATCCCTAGGTGCGGTTATCGAATACCGTATCAAATACCCCCATCCCATGGGGGTTTATTTTTTCGCCAGCAAAATTGACCGGAAATTAAAAACTATGCTACAGCATTACAGCTCATTATTACATGTTAGCCATTAGAAATGGAAACTTTAATGCTTAAAATGCTATAAAACCAATGAAAACAACTGAATGAAATCAAAAACAAATTAATTTCGGATTGTGTCGTTAAGATGTCGTTAAGCTAAGGCTACGCACACTCGTTTTCACTGTGACTTGGATGAAAACTGAAATGGCGACATGGCGACATTCAGCCTACTCTTATTGTATGCTTTATGTGTTTTTGTTTTCAAATTTTCAAATTTAAACTTTCATAAATTTAAATTCACATTATAATAAAATCAAATCATTCAACTGTGTTGATAATTCTGCATTTGGAAAAAATTCAGTTTTCCCACGAAGTCGTGTGTGTAGGCACATTGTATGTATTTTAGTTTTCAAATTTAATCTTTCATTAATTAAAACTAAAATTTTAATTAAATTAAACTATTCCACTGTGAGGATTAATTTGCATTTGAAAATTTTCAGTTTTCACCAAAGTCACAGTGAAAACTAGTGTGTGTAGGCAGATTGTGAGTTGACCGACATGTGGTAAAGGTGAATTAAGATTACTGATTGCCAAAAGAGATTAATCAGTTGACGAAATTGAGACAGAAGTGATACAGTTCACTTTATTATTATTACATCTATTATTAATTACATAAATACGCACTTGTACTCAATTTTTGCATTAATGTGCCTACACACAGGGACGTATCCAGGATTTTTGAGCGAGGGGGGCTGCTTGTTTACGGGGGCCGGCGAACGGGGGGTGCTCAGCCCCCCCCCTAAATTTTTTGCCTATATAGGGACGGAATTGCGTTTTGGCGCTTACGCCATACAAAGGCGCCACGCCATGGCGCTATTGGCGTTTGCGCCAACGCCAGGAACCGCTTTATATGTATGTAAATATGCATACATATACAGCGAAATTCGTAAAAATGTGTTCATTTCCAAGGATTTTGGTTTAAAGGGGCCGATCCGCTGAAAATACAATGCATGGGGAAGAAATTGCGCGCTTGCGCGCAAATTTTTCAAGAAACATCGAAAAATATATAGGAAAAGTTGCATTTTCCGGTACTTTTTATGCCTCACCCCGGGAAGGGGGGGGGCTGCAGCCCCCCCCCCCGCCCCCCCCCTGGATACGTCCTTGCCTACACACATTAGTTTTCACCATTAGGGTTGGCAAAATCTCAGGAAAAATAAAATAAAGGTAAAATAATATCATGGTAGAACGATTTAATTTAATTTTATTTTAAATTTTCACAGTTTAGATTTGAAAATTTGAAAACTTTAACACATAAAGCATACAATAAGAGTAGACTGAATGTCGCCATGTCGCCATTTCAGGTTGCACCCAAGTCACGGTGAAAACTAGTGTGTGTAGGGCCAATATACAATTGGTATAATAAAAGAACATCCCATAAGGAACAAAGTGATGCGGATCAAGAGAGTACCCAGGGTGCAGCGTTTGTGAAAAAATAGCAACATCTAATTAGGTACCATTCCGTGTTGTGAGCAGGGTTGGTTTTATAAAAATTCATTTTAGTAAAATTGTATAAAAATTGTATAAAAATTTTATTTTATTTTTATTTTATTCTTGTTTCATTTTATTTTATTTTATTTTATTCCCAAAAGTCATTAATAAAATAAAATGACTCATTTTACAAAATTTTTACAAAAATTGTACAAAAATTTTACAAAAAATCAGAAACATGCATGCAAGGCCAGAAAAATGTTATAATTAGACCTTACATGAAAAACCTGTGACAAATTTTTCCCTTACTTTTCAAAAGTTGCATGCAATAGGTATGTATTGTTAGCTAGCTGCAAGTGTAAAGTTACAATTATTGATAAGAATGGTTTGCATTTTCAGTAGAAGGACTACTGGAGTGTGCTGGGCACATTTGTAAAATGTCATGCAAAGTGTCAATTGTCATGACAAATGGCAAGTAAAGTATCAATTGTTGTGCAAAATGTCAAGTGTCATGTAAAATTTCAAGCAAAGTGGCAATTGTCATGACAAATGTCATGCAAAGTGTAAATTGTGTATCCAAATCTTGTGTTTTTGTATCCATAGTATGTTTTATATCCAAATCTTATGTTTTTGTATCCAAATGTTCACATAATATTTTGGAGTCAACAACAACAAAATTTGGATACAAAACAAAAGATTTCGAAATAAAACATGAGATTTGAACACAATTTGCTTGACAATTGATACTTTACATTTTACATGTCACAACAATTGACACTTTGCATGACATTTGACATGACATTTGACACTTTACAATGCTTGGGACTGCCCCCAGATCCATGAATAAACAGGTAGAGACTCAAGCAATGAGACAAAATTTTACAAAAAATATGAATTTTTATACAATTTTACAAAAATACGAATTTTTATACAATTTTACAAAAAAATTTACAAAAATTCGAATTTTTATACAATTTTTATTTTTATTCTTAAATTTTCCATTTTATTTTATTTTATTTTATTCTTCAATATTCCATTTTATTTTTATTTTATTTTTATTTTTTTCTGAGATTTTGCCAACCCTGGTTGTGAGTAAGGAAAAACTCCCCCGTAAAAAACTCATCCAACTCTCACAGGTGAATAGGAATGACGTCACATGTATGAAAAAATGTTAAGTAAACACCTGTTAATGTGCTCCGTAAAAATTTAAGTATTATTCTGCAGCTGGTGCTCAGTTCAGTAGTAAATGTTGTTTTTACTTTTTATTTTAGAACTTGTATTCCAACTTTCATCTACGGAACTAACTGAACCCCATTTACACAGCAAATTGATCACACATTTTATGCAAATATCTGATACAAAACTCCCCACTTTGAATAACTCCCCATCCCCTAAAATTTTGCCCACATAACGGAATGGAGTCATGGCGCTGGCACCATTTGTAGGCACCGCGCCATGGCAGGGTTGGCGTTGGCATTCGACCAACGTCTACTACATACCTATTTACGCACCTCTTTGTACTTGTACCCAGGGGTATCTTGAATTTTGAACCTCCGAGTGGTTGGATAGATAGCAAATCGCTCCTCCGGAGGGATAGATAGCTGAAAACTTTTCTGGGAGGGGTTGGAGGGGGGGGGGTTGTGGTGGTTCGATATATAGGCTTTTTCGGGACATAGAAGGAAGAAAAGGGAGAAAAATCGCTAAAAGTAGGTGTAACATAGCTCAAAATGGGTATACAAGAGCATATAGTACTTAAAATAGCTGAAAATAGGCAGTTAGACGCGTGAACTAGTGATTTTGAAGGTGAAAATGTAAATATAGGTATGAAAAATAGCGATTTTGAGCGAAAATTGGGGTATAGTTTCTGAAAAATTGCTCCAGATAGGTAGATAGCTGGGCTATTTGGGGGGGGGGGGGGGGGGTTTAGGGGGTAGTAGCCCAAAATTTTGCCTCCGGGATAGATAGATAGCTGAGCGGCCTCCGGGATAGATAGATAGCTGGGCGGTTTGGGGGAGGGGGGTAGCCCCCCCCCCCCAACCCCCCCCCCATTCGAGACCCCTGCTTGTACCTAAATATGCATTACTGAGCCGCAAGTCCCCACAAACCACTTAATATAATTCTGGCGTCTGAAGCGACGCGTCAGAATCCAATTGTCTCATTTATTTCTGGCACCTCATGTCAACTGTAAACTGTCAATTTCTCTCGTCCCACGGGTATTTCGCAAATCGTGTCGAAACATCCACATGCGCTTGTAGACTGCAGAGCACAGCTGATTGCATTTTTTCATAGACTGTCTATAACTGTCTATTGAGGTCATTTGCGGTCGAAAAAAGAAACGGTGGCAGATGTTAGTCAAAGTTACAAAATTCCGAATAAAAAGTCGGGGATGGGGGGGGGGGGGGTGAAAATACACTTATTACTTTACAGTACTTACTTCCGTCGTCGTCTTAACAATCAAACGTCGGTTTGCCAAAATGTGAAAACTTTATCTGGATTTTGTCACTTAACAAGATGTAATTGTTTCCTTGATTGTCGCCATAACATTTCCGCACTGTCGTGGAAATGCACCGTGCTTAATTGTTTATTGGCACATTCAAAAAGTACCAGTAAATGATTAGAATGTTCCCACTCCCGTTTAATTTCCTCCTATGTGTGGGGGCGAAAGTGGCGTTAAAATAACTAGGTATTTAAAAACATTAATGAAAACACAGATAAAGATAAAAATCCACGCCTGGTGCCACTTCCGCAAGTGGGGGAGTGAAATGGAAAGTTATTAGTGATGGAAAATCCAATCCCATAGGTGGACGGGTAGAAAGTTAAGATATATGTGATAAAGTTTATCAGTCAAGGTGAATTTCACTGATTACCTAGGTCATATTTATATGAATTTGTATGCAAGTTTACACAAAATATGAATTTTTATACATTTCTACAAAAATTCAAAAAGTTTTATCAATTTTTTACTCTTATTTTAACATTTTCATTTTTATTTTTTTCTGAGATTTATTTTTCAACTATCCATCCATCCGGAAGAGCGATTTGATAACTATAGGCGCTCCACACGCTAGTTGACATCGACACCAAATGTCAACTGGTTCCTACCCCAATTCAAAGCTTGCTCACGAGTAACACAACGCATTATTATATACACGTATAAATACTTCATGCCGTCTTTGTAAACTGCGTTCGGATCAAGTCCGGCAGTCATTTTTTGAATGGACTTCTAACCCTATAACTCACGCTACGGCGGGAGTTAAGAGCTGAAATTTGGGGGGAATATAGCCGACATTCCCCCCCTACTATACACCAACGCATATGCGCCGGCGACCCGTTTTAGCGTGGGTCGTCGTATATGCGACAAAAAATTGTGCGGTTTTCGCTGTCCGGATCAAGTCCGGCACCCAGTGGTTCTTCACCACTTCGGGTGCCGTAACTCCAGATACACGGACTGGATGACTCTGAAACTTGGGGAGATTAACGGCGACATCCACCGCTTACTGTACACAGGATGGTGAGCGCCACTGACGCAAAATAAGTGCCGCTCGCCGCGTATCTTGCGTTTCGCTTGCCGCGTATCAGGCGTATTGTCCCCATCCGGTCTGGCACCCGATATTATTTTTCAGAAAGAAGTCAAGTGACCCCTGAGTTAAATCAGCAACTTGAGTTAATTATGCTATTATTGACGCGCCCTGAAGCGACCGCGTCCAGCGTCACTGAATGGTTGCCACCTGCACAATTGATGGGTATTTGAATTTACAATATATAAATATGATAATCTCAAATTTAAAAACCATACTGTTATCATAATATTTACAGAAATAGTATTCTTTGTATGTTTATTAATTGTGCAGTACCATACCATACTGTTGAATGCAGCAAAATTTCCTGTCCAGTGCTGATCAACAGAACTTCTGACCTCCCTTCAGTTGCATACTTAAATTACACGTAAAATCAAATTTTTGTTAGACACTTTGAAAGTTGGTTTAGGATGCCCTCTTGGGGATAGTTTAAGGTATAAAGTTGCGTAAAAGACCTTACTTCAAAAAAGCCCAGCTAAAGGATTTTAATGGGGGTCAATTTGATGATGTCACCTATGACATCATTGTTGTACAAATCTCTACTGCAATGATGTCATAGGTGATGTCATCACATTGACCCCCATTAAAATTCTTTAGCAAGGCATTATT
>OZ038455.1:22865785-22888699 GCA_964036195.1 Sphaerolaimus hirsutus
AATTAAATTGCCCTCGTGCGTCAGCCCGCTCTACCAATTATTAAATTAAATTAAATAACTCATACAACCTAGTCGATTGATTTAAAGTTGAACAAAATCTCAGTTATCAGCAAAGTCGTGGTGCAAATTCGTGTGCGCAGCGCCATTGTAAAAATTAGCAGGTGGAATGTGTTTTTTTCGCTGTGGGGAAGGGAGACGGAAGTCTAAAGTTAGCTATTCCGAATGTGAATAAATGAATGAGCCATTCAGGAGCTAGTTCCTGCAAGTGGAGAAGTCAAAGACTGTTCAAAAATGTCAGAAGTGAAATGTGAAGTGAAATAAATGATACAGTAAGTAAAATGAGAAGTTAGAAGTGAAGTGGTAAGTAAAATGAGAAGTTAAACGTGAAATGGTAAGTAAAATGAGATGTTAGAAGTGGAGATGTAAAATGTCAAAAGCAAATAAGAAGTGAGATGTAAATTGAGAAGTAAATAATCAAAAGGTGAGGTAAATTGCGGTGAGTAGAAACGCTGATATACGGTGTGAAGCGCTGAAAATAGGTTCATCAATGAATACATATTTCTAAGAACAGCGATTTTGAAAGTTAAAAAAGGCAAATCTAATACAAAGATACGTAAAAATACTATAAATTGCTCAAATGAATATCTGCTCTCTTAAAAATACGTTGATTACTATACATTTATTGCGCTTGATGTAATCATCAAACTGTTTTCATATATAAATAGTGTATGTTAATGCATCACTTCACTTATATTTGATTACAAACTACGACATTAGTACAAAGTTGAATAAGTTTCTAGGGATGGACACTCTCAAAATTGAAATTGAAACTTAATTTTTTACAGATTATTAAAACAATGTCAACTCAATTCGTCAAATGTGCACAAAGCATAAGCATAAAGCATAATTTCAGACCCAGTGAAAAATTCATGCTGTCAAATTTAATTTGCTACATCAGTCAGGAGGCTTTTACTCCCACGCACTTAGTTTGTTGAAGTGATGGGCAAATGTTAACCACTATATAGGAGAAAAATGTTCAGGTGCGGTTAGGGATGGAAAAAAGTGCCTTTTTCAACGGCCCCGCTTTTAAAAAAAAGCAATTTTTAAAAAAACGCGCTTTTTTTGCTTAGATGCTTTTTTGCATGTCAAGACGTTACCTAAAAAGCTCCCAAATATGGTTCTGAGTCAATATATACAGGTATATCAGACAAGTGGTAGTATAGTCGGCAGACATGATATTACACAGGTTTGGTCCACTTTTGTTTCGCTTCGCTGAGCGTCAATGAAATTCAACATCTTACTGAACAGTGAAGTGCGATACATCTTAAATACGGTAGAAAAACGGTGCACAGTGGGTCGTGAATATGTCAATATGTATAGTCGACAGACATATCATTCTACAAAATTGGAAAGTTATATTTTGTTCTTGTAGAGCGAACGAGAAAGGAATTTAGTAAAAAAAGAAAATATAAAGATAGTAAGAAGGAAAATAAAAATGTGCTGTTCTTTATGCACTCGTTTACTCCAATTTTTGTGCCGATAGGTGCTGCACATTTTTGATTATACGTTTACCTACGTTTAATCTTATTCATATTTAGAAAAGTTACACGCTATCGATTCATTTTGACGAAAACTTGTTACGTTCAAAATTTTGAATTCAGAAAACGTTCCCGCTTTGTATTTATTCAGATCCAGACGACGCTTGGATGGCATCATGCCAAAAAACTCAACTAAACTTTGACGGGGGTTTGAATTGTGCGGGCACAATTGAATAGTTCATTCCGTATATGCGTAAGCACAAGTCACCAAAACAGAGTTCTACGGGTTGGATACAGCGTGCATGATATGACATCATGTGACTCATTGTATAGTATCATGTCTGCCGAGTATACTTGTGATGATATATAGCCATAGAATGGCTGTGTAATCATGAGATAGCATTATAAGTCCTGATTTCTGCCAAAAAATGCAATTTTATGTTGACTCGTTATGTAAATCGCCATTTGTGAATGTTTTGTGACTTCTAGTGAAGTTAGGCGTGGAATAGTTTTTGAATACAGCTATAAGAGAAGGCTAATACATGAGCGTGATGTTTCACACTGTAGAAAAGTGTATGGAAGCACATTCGCTGGATATCATATACTAGACTGCCATATCACAACTTATTATTACATGATACCATGCAGGAATAGAAGCAATGGCACTAGAAATGCCACAAAACCAATGAAAACAACCACCAATGGCAATTTGCATGTGAAATTGCGTGCTCGCGCGTGAAAAAATTGCAAAATACCTAGTGCATAAGTACAAAAAAATTTTGTCAGCGCTTTTTTTAATAAAAAAAGTGCTGGGACCCTTGCGCGTTTTTTTTTAAAAGTGGCGTTTTTTTAAAAAAAAAGCGCTGGCCATCCCTAGGTGCAGTTATCGAATACCGTATCAAATACCCCCATCCCATGGGGTTTATTTTTCGCCAGCAAAATTGACCGGAAATTAAAAAAACTATGCTACAGCATTACAGCTCATTATTACATGTTAGCCATTAGAAATGGAAACTTTAATGCTTAAAATGCTATAAAACCAATGAAAACAACTGAATGAAATCAAAAACAATTTAATTTCGGATTGTGTCGTTAAGATGTCGTTAAGCTAAGACTACGCACACTCGTTTTCACTGTGACTTGGATGAAAACTGAAATGGCGACATGGCGACATTCAGCCTACTCTTATTGTATGCTTTATGTGTTTTTGTTTTCAAATTTAAACTTTCATAAATTAAAATTCACATTATAATAAAATAAAATCATTCAACTGTGTTGATAATTCTGCATTTGGAAAAAATTCAGTTTTCCCATGAAGTCCTGTCGTGTGTGTAGGCACATTGTATGTGTTTTAGTTTTCAAATTTAATCTTTCATTAATTAAAACTAAAATTTTAATTAAATTAAATTATTCCACTGTGAGGATTAATTTGCATTTGAAAATTTTCAGTTTTCACCAAAGTCACAGTGAAAACTTGTGTGTGTAGGCAGATTGTGAGTTGACCGACAGGTGGTAAATGTGAATTAAGATTACTGATTGCCAAAAGAGATTAATCAGTTGACGAAATTGAGACAGAAGTGATACAGTTCACTTTATTATTACATCTATTATTAATTACATAAATACGCACTTGTACTTAATTTTTGCATTAATGTGCCTACACACATTAGTTTTCACCATCAGGGTTGGCAAAATCTCAGGAAAAAATAAAAATAAAATGGAAAATTGAATAATAAAATGGAAAATTAATATACAAAAAATACAATTTTATCTTAAAAAAATCATATTTTTGTAAAATTTTTAGTAAAATTGTACAAAAATTCAACTTATGGTACAATTTTAGTTACCCTTTTCAAAAATTCAAATGTTTGTAAAATTCTATAATACACCCATGTTCATATGAGTTCGGACACTTGGAAATTTTTGATAAAAACGTTATTCCACTGGAACTATATAACTCAGAAAATTTTGGCCAGTACCCAAATAAAGCCCAAACATTTGTCTACAAAAGCCATGGAACACCCCCCATTATAATGCCATGTGGGCCGCGTAATCCGCCAACACATTTTTTATACAAAGTTTCATTGCTGACATGGGTTCGGACACTTCCTTTATGTAGCAATAAATCTGTCTGTCAAGGCCGGATTTTGGCTTTGAAGACAGAAATAAGCTCTGGCTAGTTGCCAGAGTCCAATTCCTTTAAAAAATCTGATTAGGATAGACTTTTATTACCTCATGTTGCTCGATACTTGTTGGGTGAGTTGACAATCATTTTCCTTAGTTCCCCACAAATGTGCATCACTCAAACACAGTTGGCACACGATTTTGGGCATTAAGCAGTGTGTAGGGCACTGGAAACAACCAGGACAGTTAGAGGACGTTGTGGGGAATTTTTTATTCTCACCACCATTCAAGGAAAAGCCCCAAACTCAAGACGCTCCAGAGCAAAAATGTAAAATTCAAAAAATGCAAAATTTAGTAGTAAAAAGGTAAGATATACACAAAAATTTTTTGCACTTAAATGCCTCCACTTTGCGGGACGTTTCCTTGAATGGGGATGTGTATAAATGATTCCTCACAACCCCCTCTAACTGTCCTGGTTGTTTCCAGTGCCCTACAGACTGCTGAACGCCCAAAATCGCGTGCCAACTGTGTTTGAGTGACACACATTTGTGGGGAACTAAGGAAAATGATTGTCAACTCACCCAACAAGTATCAAGCAGCATGAGGTGATATAAGTCTATGCTAATCTGATTTTTTAAAGGAATTGGACTCTAGCAACTAGCCAGAGCTTATTTCTGTCTTCAAAGCCAAAATCCGGCCTTGAAAGACAGATTTATTGCTACATAAAGGAAGTGTCCGAACCCATATCAGCAACGAAATTTTGTATAAAAAAATTTGTTGGCGGATTACGCGGCCCACATGACATTATACTGGGGGGTGTCCCATGGCTTTTGTAGACAAATGTTTGGGCTTTATTTGGGTACTGGCCAAAATTTTGTGAGTTATAAAGTTCCGGTGGAATAAAGTTAAAAAAAAAAAATTTTTCTAAGTGTCCGAACTCATGTGAACATGGGTGTATTTTCTATCATGTTGCCTTATTTTCTACCGGCCAATTTTCTAGTGTCTGGTTTCTGGTGGAACTGGTGTCTGACTGTTGCTTTCACTGTTGTGATTGAAAAATATGATTGCTCAAAATATTTCTCAAAAATTTGCAAATTTTCACAACTTTTATATTTTCACTTCAAAAATCAGCAATTCATGTGATTTTCCCCTTTTCTTCATTTAATATATTCAAAAAGCGTAAATATTGAACCGCCATGAACCCCCTAGCCCTAGCACCCCAAAAAATAATTTTTTATCTCTGATTTGAAAAATCAATTTCGATCCCATCGGAAGAGCAATTAGCTATCTATTCAAACCCCCAGAGTGTCAAAAATCAAGATATCTATGTCACAACCCATGTCGCAAGTAAGGTGTCAGCAATTTTTTTATGGAAACGGAAACGGAAAATTTTTTGCACTTGCCGGAAAACGGAAACGGAAATGGAAAAATATTTGCACTTGCCAGAAAACGGAATGGAAAACGGAAAAAAATTGCTTGCGGAAAGCGGGGACGGAAAACGGAAAACGGAAATTTGACACCCTAGTCGCAAGTCCACATGTTGAAAAAAATTTTCTACTATCTGCATGCTTCTAGCCTGCACATTGTTTTATGTTCTTGCATGCAAGATTCTGATTTTTTGTAAAAAATTTGTAAAATTTTTGTAAAATGTTTCATTTTATTTTATAAATGACATTTCAGAATAAAATACAATAAAATAAAATGAAACATAAAAAAAAATTAAATACAGTTTTAATAAAAATAAAATAAAATTTTAGTAAGATTATAATTTTACTAAAACCAACCATGTTCACCGTGAGTTCGGTGAAAACTGAAATTTTTCAAATGCAGATTTATCATCATGGTAGAACGATTTCATTTTATTTTATTTAAATTTTTCACAGTTTAGATTTGAAAATTTGAAAACTTTAACACATAGAGCATACAATAAGTACCTAGGCTGAATGTCGCATGTCGCCATTTCAGGTCGCACCCAAGTCACGGTGAAAACTAGTGTGTGTAGGGCCAATATACAATTGGTATAATAAAAGAAATACCATAAGGAACAAAGTGATGCGGATCGAGGGCGTACCCAGGGGGGGGGGCTGAGCCCCCCCCCCCTAAATTTTTTCCCTATATAGGGACGGAAAGGCGTTTTGGCGCTAGCGCCATTCCATGGCGCCCCGCGATGGCGCTATTGGCGTTGGCGCCAGCGCCAGGAACCGCTTTATATAGATTTGAATATGCATACATATGCGGCGAAAGTCGGAAAAATGTGTCCATTTTCAAGGATATTTGTTTACAAGGTCTGATCCACTAAAAATACAATGTATGGGGAAGAAATTGCGCGCTTGCGCGCAAAAAATTTTAAGAGACATCGAAAAATTTATAGGAAAATTTGCTTTTTCCGGGACTTTTTAGGTCTCACCCCGGTTTAGGGGGTAGTAGCCCAAAATTTTGCTTCCGGGACAGATAGATAGCTGAGCGGCCTCCGGGATAGATAGATAGCTGGGCGGTTTGGGGGAGGGGGGTAGCCCCCCCCCCCCCAACCCCCCCCCCCCCCCCATTCGAGACCCCTGCTTGTACCTAAATATGCATTAATGAGCCGCAAGTCCCCACAAACCACTTAATATAATTCTGGCGTCTGAAGCGACGCGTCAGAATACAATTGTCTCATTTATTTCTGGCACCTCATGTCAACTGTAAACTGTCAATTTCTCTCGTCCCACGGGTATTTCGCAAATCGTGTCGAAACATCCACATGCGCTTGTAGACTGCAGAGCACAGCTGATTGCATTTTTTCATAGACTGTCTATAACTGTCTATTGAGGTCATTTGCGGTCGAAAAAAGAAACGGTGGCAGATGTCAGTCAAAGTTGGGGGGGGGGGTGAAAATACACTTATCACTTTACAGTACTTACTTTCGTCGTCGTTTTAACCATCATACGTCGGTTCGCTAAGGTTCAAACGGGACCACGGTAGATCGTTCGGCAAAATTCTGGTACTGAAGCGGTCCCGGGTCCCGGCATCCCAGTCCCGATAAGAAAAAGTTTTGGTCCCGGCTGAAAAAAGTGCTCCCGTTTGAACATTGCGGTTCACGAACATGTGAAAACTTTATCTGGATTTTGTCACTTAACAAGATGTAATTGTTTCCTTGATTATCGCCATAACATTTCCGCACTGTCGTGGAAATGCACCGTGCTTAATTGTTTATTGGCACATTCAAAGGTACCAGTAAATGATTAGAATGTTCCCACTCCCGTTTAATTTCCTCATATGTGTGGGGGCGAAAGTGGCGTTAAAATAACTTTTTATTTAAAAACATTAATGAAAACACAAATAAAGATAAAAATCCACGCCTGGTGCCAGTTTCGCAAGTGGGGGAATAAAATGGAACGTTATTAGTGATGGAAAATCCAATCCCATAGGTGGACAGGTAGAAAGTTAAGAGATATGTGATAAAGTTTATCACTCAAGGTGAATTTCACTGATTAGGTCATATTTATATGAATTTTTATGCAAGTTTACACAAAATACGAATTTTTATACATTTCTACAAAAATTCAAAAAGTTTTATCAATTTTTTACTCTTATTTTAACATTTTCATTTTTATTTTTTTCTGAGATTTATTTTTCAACTAGGTATCCATCCATCCGGAAGAGCGATTTGATAACTATAGGCGCTCCACACGCTAGTTGACATCGACACCAAATGTCAACTGGTTCCTACCCCAATTCAAAGCTTGCTCACGAGTAACACAACACATTATTATATACACGGATACTTCATGCCGTCTTTGTACATTGCGTGTACCGCAATTGTTTTCTCAACACTACAGCTTCATTTACAACATGATTCAACATTTCTGCATTTGAACATCGTTCGTCGTTTCGTCAGCAAGCTTTGAATTGGGAACGGGACCAGTTGGCATTAGGTGTCGATGTCAACTAGCGTGTAGGGGCCATAGAGCCCCCGCGAGGGTGCAAATCTGTTTCTGATGCTGGCGAACACAAACTTTAGTCGTTTGATGACAATGTGTTTATTTAAAGCTTTATCCAAATCATTTCACCCCAAAAGTTGAAACCATTCTAAAAACCGGTTTTAAAAACGCAGGTCGCGCATTCAGCGCGTGCCAGCAGCGCCGCCTGCAGCGGTTGGGCATCGACAAGACCGACCCCGAACAGCTGGACACGGATGAAAAGAAACGATTTGCCAGATTGGATATCGACCCCGCCAAGGTTGGAGATAGCGTCGTTTCAAAATGTCATGCCCAGGGGGGTATCCAGGGGGTGGCATTGTTCCCGGGGTTGTAAAAACACGGGGAAAAACTTTAACTTTTGGGACCGGTTTTCAATGTGTGATGTGTAAATTTTGCACGCAAGCGCGCATTTTTACTTCGCAAAGAGGTATTATTGATGTCAAATGTCGAGAACCCTATAATGTTTCGTGTGTATCAAAATTTTGATTCTTTAGTGTCCATATCTTATGTTTTTGTATCCAAATCTTACATTTGGACGATTTTGATACAAAAACATAAGATTTCGATACTATTGAAAAATACTGGAGTCTGGGATATACGTGACATTTTTTTACAGATTCTTTTACATGACATTTGACACTTTACAGGGTCTTTCCAGCCAGTGACACAACATTTTACAGGGTCTTCAACATGACAGGCTCTTTGACGGGGTGCGGGACTGGCACCCGTTTCCCAATCCAACGTCCACTCAATCGCGCACCAAATAAATACAATCGCTCCATCTTCAGATCAGCTGGCACAGGGTGTTGGACACGAACGACCGCATGCTGCGCGGCGTCGCCATCGGCCAGGGCCCCATGGAGAAGGGCCGGTCCAGGCACACGCAGTTCGATATTACTGTCGCTAGCGAGGTGCGTTATGCTGGGGTTGATACTAGGGTTGGGACGATATATCGTATCGAATATCGAATATCGGATATCGACTATTTTTTCATATCGAATATCGAATATCGATATCGAAAATTTTGAAAAAATATCGAATATCGAATATCGACCATTTTTTCGATATTTTCGATATTCTATACTCCCTGAGCCTGACTTCATATAAGCCAGGAATGGCACTATTAGAAGGAGATTTCAATAGCAATATTAACAAATTTTGCGCGCAAGCGCGCACTTTGTTCTCACATGACAGGTATTTTTGTTTCAGCACTTGCGGCAGCATCAAATCTTGTGCAAATGCTCTCTCAAATGTCCACATAAAAGTATATGCATGTTTAATAGCTACTTACACCATGGAAACATCAATGGCACCACGGTATGGCACCTATAAATGGGGCTGGCACCTTTTCCTTACCACATCTGTCACATTTTTATATCATTTTCTCATTTTGATCATTGTGTGCCATTTAAATTTGTATCATCTACTTTTCAGTAGAGATGATCAGTTGGGTTTGTGATCAAATGGAAATGCAATCTGCCAAATGAGATATGCCCTGCTATACCAAAAGCAAAATATCGAAATATCGAAAATATCGAAATATCGATATCGAATATCGAGCATTTTTTAATATCGAATATCGATATCGAGGGTCCATATCGTATCGATATCGAATATCGAGTTTCAGAAAAAAATATCGAATATCGAATATCGATATCGAAAAGTCATATCGTCCCAACCCTAGTTGATACCGTAAATGCTTGAATAAGAGCCCAGGGGGTTGTTTTTTTGGCCAATCGTTTTTTAATTGTGATGTTATTCGAGGGGGGGGGGTATTTTTGATCAAAGTTGCGTGCTCAAAGTTAGAGCATGGAATGAACGTTCGATTTACTGCAAAAATCGAGTGTGAAAGAAAATTTTACCCTGGACTTCTTGACATATTACATTACATCGACGAATCCACGTGACAATCCAATCCGCCAACTCCCACAACCTCCACCCCACCCCAAATACCCCCCCTTCCAGATAATGGCCGTTCTAGCCCTGACTACATCTTTGAGCGACATGCGCGACCGCCTGTCCAAAATGGTCGTGGCTACGGACATCCACGGGGATCCGGTGACCTGCGACGACATTGGCTGCACCGGCGCCCTGGCCGTGCTCATGAAGGACGCCATCAGGCCCAATTTGATGCAGACTTTGGAGGGCACCCCTGTTTTTGTGCATGCCGGTGTGTGTTCTTTTGTTGTTGTTGTTGTTGTTGTTTTTTTTGGGGGGGGGGTAGGATGGGCGTGCACTGATACGCACACGTGCCCGATACGCACATATGCCCGTTTTTTTCGTTTGACACTTTTTCAAGTGATTTTCAGATATGAGTAAAGTGAAAAAAAGTTGCGCAATGACATTAGTAAACTTTTTCACTTCACTCATATCTGAAAATCACTTGAAAATGTGTCAAATGAAAAACAGTGAAAAATGGCTATTTTTCACTGTTTTTTTTTCACTTGACACATTTTCAAGTGATTTTCAGATATGAGTGAAGTGAAAAAAGTTCACTCATGTCATTACGCAACTTTTTTTCACTTTACTCATATCTGAAAATCACTTGAAAAAGTGTCAAGTGAAAAAAAACGGGCATATGTGCGTATCGGGCACGTGTGCGTATCAGGCCTGCCCCGGTAGGATGGGTGGATTTTTGTAAATATGGAGTTGGTGTAATTTGGGGGTTGGTGACTTTTGGGTCTTTTCTTATTCGTTTATTTTATTCTGCTGTTTGTACATTGGCACACTAGTTGACACTGGTCGCAATGCCAATACAGATTTCAGTTGACATGTTGAAGAACGATGTTCAATAACGCTCATGCCGCAACATTCATTGTAAAATAAAGAAAAGACTGCATTTGAACATCGTTCTGTGTCCGTACCATGGCGCCATTTTGCCGTGGCGCCATTGGCGCTTTGCGCCAAATTCTAAAACTCGATCGAATCGATACATTTCGGGCGTTCGCACTTTATTCGCATCCTTTCAACGCATGATGAAACCGGGCCTGTGCCTCTGTGCATGTTTACCCGCTGTGCATGTCAGGAGTATTCAAGACTTTGACCCTCCAGGGGGTTGGATAGATGGCTAATCGCTCCTCTGGAGAGATAGATAGCTAGAAAAAATTTTTGGGGGGTTTGGGGGTTCGTGGGGGTTCATTGTATAGGCTTTTTCATAATGAGGAAAAAAGGTAAAAAAATCGCTAAAAGTAGGTGAAAAATTACTAAAAATGGGTATATAAGCACATATACTACAAGAAATAGCTTAAAATAGACTTTCAAACACATGAACTAGTGATTTTGAAGGTGAAAATGTATAAAATGCTATGAAAATGAGCGGTTTTGTGTGAAAATTAGGGTCTACATGCACAGCGGGTAAACATGCACAGAGAGCCTCAGTCGATGAAACCCCCGCTGAATCACAACCGGTGGGCTGGCTGGGGCGCCTGGGACTGGTTATCGAACTTTGACTTGCTTATGGCCGCGGCTGTGTTCTGCACTTCTTTAGCCATGCGCGCCGCCTTTTCTTCCAGGGTGCCCTCGGGTCGCTGTAAATTGGGGGGGGGGGCTCTTTGTCTGGTCTTTCCCTGGTTCTGGTGAAGTACGATCATATCAATGGAATATTTTCTTGTTCCGTATTTCCTCGAGTTACTCCCGGTGGGTTTATTTCTTTCTTTTTTTTTGGGGGGGGGGCATTTCGAGGGGGTGATTTATTAATTCATAGTAGTCATTGTGAGGGGGGGGTAGGGTTGGCCGATGTTTTTTTTTAAACGTTTTTTTTTTTAAAAAAACGTTTTTTTTTTAAAAAAAACATGACGTCCGAAATGTTTTTTTTTAAAAAAAAACATCGGCCGAAATTTTTAGTACTAAGCACTAGGTATTTTGCAAAATTTTTGCGCGCAAGCGCGCAATTTCACACACAAATTGACATTGGTGGTTGTTTTCATTGGTTTTGTTGCATTTTTAGTATCAAAACATCCATTTCTATGTGCTACCATGGGTGAATAAGCCGACATATGTTGCTGTAATATATAATATTGAGGTAATGTGCTTCCATGTACCTCCACAGTGTGTAACTTCACTCCCAAAGTAACAACCTCCTTTTATAACCTTGTTTGATCACCATTCCATGCCAAACTTTACCTGAAGTCACGAACATTCGACTATAAGGCGATATACGAATGATATGTCGACGAAAAATGGATATTTTTGACACAAATCACCACTTATAATGCTATCCCATGGCTCCACAGCCATTATATGGTCATATTTAACATCACAGAGTATTGCCAGTGTCTGATATACCTATATATGTTGACACTAGGTCATATCTGGGAGCTTTTAAAAAAAAAACGTTTTTTTTAAAAAAAAAACGTTTTTTTTATAATAAAAAAACGTTTTTTTTTTAAAAAAAACATCGAGTTAAAAAAAAAACGTTTTTTTTTCCAACCCTAGGGGGGGGGTATTTCGAGGAAATATGGTATTCCTATTTTCGGCGCCAATTGTGGACAATATATATGAATGTTTTAATGTCCAAATTCGATATTCGTCTGGATGATTTTATGTGGGTTTTTTTTAAAACCATAATTTAATTTTAATTATTCCTATAAAGGGATGGAAATTATGAAAATGGAAATAGGGCAAAATGGAAAACAAATCCTAATAAGTTTCAAGCCATTTGATTTTTAATGTTTGAAATTTTTTCCAAAAGTACTTAAAGATTAGGGGGTATAAATCACAATAAAAGCGATAAATATTTACCGTATATCCTCGAATAAGACCCCAGGGGAGTCGTTTTCTCGCCAGCGTTTTTGAGGGGGGGGGGGGAGGTTTAGGGGGAGTATTTTTTTTACCCAGCCAGCAATGCGGTATTCGAGGATATACATATTTACGATATTAGACGATGTGTCGCACATACATCGTCCATCTGTCCGGTGTCAATGGCGCCTCTGAGCTTCCGGGGCTTCTGCACTAGTTCCCGCTTTACGCTCATTGTCCCAGCGGGGAAGAGCGTGCACACGTCTGCGTTGGTTTGGGGGGGGGGGTTGTTCGCGCAGTTCCTTGTACCGTATATCCTCGAATAAGGCCCCAGGGGAGTTGTTGAGGGGGAAGTTATTCAAGGGGTGGGTATTTTTTCCTCATCATTAACCCATTATGTTTCTGTTGACGCTGCCGTAGGCTAATATTCTTTAGTATTTGTCATTTCACAAAGCGCAGCTTTATTTGTTCTGTCTGACTTCATTGGTTGTTTCTCTAAATGGACCCAACATCTTTTCCACCTATCACATAAGGGGGAATTATTCAAGGGGGAGTTTTTTCCTCACGGCCAGCAGGGGGAGGTTTTCAAGCGGGGGGGGGTATTCAGGGGGTCTTATTCAAGGATATACGGTATTATTCCAATTGAGAAATGCGTGAATTTGGTTACCGTCATTTCCGCTCATTTCACTTTCCGTTTTGTCGTCGTGCTTCACTGTTTCGCTTTGCTGCGGTTTGTTACTGCGCGGTTCGTTCTGCGTTGGGATGGATCCCTTTGATTTGGAGGAATTAAAAGTCAATTACCGTATTTCCTCGAAATACCCCCGGGGGGTTTATTGTTTCAGAGTGAGAATTTTGAGGGGGGGTTAAACGAGGGGGGGGGGGTATTTCGAGGGGGGGGTTTATTATTTCGCCAGAAATTTTTTGAAATCCCAGTACTAAAATGTCGTCTGAAACGTACGCAAACGTCGAAAAATGCAACAAAAATAGCCATTTATAAGACTCTAAAGACATTTATAAGTGTGTAGACGTACAAACACTGTTCTCACATAACAGAGTCATCGTTTTTAACGTGTGTTCTGCATTGTCGGGATGACAAACCGCAGCCTTTGTCATTTACGTTCTCTATACACTAAATTTGGGGGGGGGGGTATTTCGAGGGGGGGGGTTTATAAGTTCATAGTGTCCATTTTGAGGGGGGGTATTTCGAGGGGGGGGGGGGTATTTCGAGGAAATACGGTAGTTAGAGTTTTGATGGAAATGAACACCGTATTTATTCTAATAGAAGAGCGCCGTTCTATTTTTTTCGTCAACTTTTTTTACCTGGCGGTCTATTGGAGGCTGCCGTTCTATTGTTTTCACCAAATTTTCCACACATTTTTTATTTGAACACAGTTCCATTACAAATGAAACATGAGCAATGGGGGGGGGGGATTTTCTTTTTTCTTCCTTCTATACCTCGGAAAAGCATATATATTGACCCCCGCGAACCCCCCCCCCCAAACCCCCGCCCTAATTTTTTTCAGCTATCTATCCCTCCGGAGGAGCGATTTACTATATATATGAACCCCCGCGGGGGTCCAAATCCACTAAACCACTGTATTTATGCCCAGTTCATAAACCGCAGCTTTTGTCATTGACGTTCTCTTTACACTCAATTTCAGGGGGGGGGGTATTTCGGGGAGGGTGTTTATTTATCCATAGTGCCCATTTTGAGGGGGGTATTTCGAAGAAATACGCTATTCTGCTTCTCAAATTGTGAGCTATGATTCGTGTGATGCTATTGTGAAAATATTTTTTCTCAGCTGACGCTATGCGATGACTAAACAATTTCTTGGATGGGCTTCCGTTTCTCCTCCCTTTTCTCCTTGTCCACACTTTTTCCAATGCCGATCGCTTCGAAAAGGCCACCTTTTTTCTTTGGCTCCTTTGATTTGGCGGCTGTAATTTTTACTGATTATTTGTCGGGTATCAAATATTTCGAAAAATTTCGGGATTTTGCAGTCCCGATCCCAAAACCTCGATCCCGAAACCTCAATCCCGATCCCGAAATCTCAAAAAACGAATCCTAATCCCGGTCCAAAAATTTTTTTTATCCCGATCCTGGAAAATTAGTGGAAAAAAGGGTTTAAAATTGACTTTTTGCGCTGAGTTAAAAACGGAAACCTACAGTGTTCAATTTATGACACTTTTATTCCATCCGACTGTATTTTTAGAAAATTTTATGGCAAAACCTTTTATAGCATAACAATATCAAAAATCTCGATCCCGAAACCCCAATCTCGATCCCGATCCCGAATAGCCAGTCAATTCCGTTTGAACCCTAGTTTCATGTGAGTAAACACGTGTTGTGGTCAGTGGCGTAGCCAGGATTTTTGAGCGGGGGGGGCGGATTGTATACGGAGCCCGGCGAACGGGGGGGGGCGGCGCCCCCCCCCCCCCCCTCCCCCCTAAAATTTGGCCCTATGATAGCGGAATAGAGTTATGGCGCTGGCGCCATTCGTAGGCGCCGCGCCATGGCGTGATTGGCGTCGGCGTTGGCGCCAATGGGTACAATATAAGAAAAAATTTATACCTAGATGTCTGAAAATTTGTACCGCATTTAGTAATTTGAAGCGGTATTTATACTAAAGCGACGTACATAACAACAACAGAGATTGCGAGGAAAGAAATGCGCGCTTGGGCGCAAAATTTTTGAAAACAACCTACAAAATCGGTATAGAATAGTGGCATTCTCGGCAATTTTTATGTCCGGCCCGGGAAGGGGGGTGGGCGGCCGCCCCCCCCCCGCCCCCCCCCCTGGCTACGCCACTGGTTGTGGTGAAAGATAAAGACAAACGTTTCAATCCGGGTTTGGGCTCAGCGCTTTGTTTACCCGGCGTTTCTGCAGTGTGAACCTGGGGTTTGGGAAACGATTTCGGTTTCAATTACATCTAGAATTGGATTTTAATGGAGTGCGGAACGCCGAAATATGTTAGTGTACATATTATTTTTGGTGCCTTATTGGACTTTTAGGTACATATTGTATGTGCCGGTGCGCATGTAAACCCGGTGCACATGTTGGCCAAATTTGCCGCATTTTTACATCACAACGATATTTGATAGGTAAATCGTACTCTCGATTCACCGGGTTTACATGCGCACTGGGTTTTGGCCATTAAAATATCTAGCTAGATAAAAAAAAAAATTTTCTCAAAAAAAACGAAAAGTTGGCACCCTAGTAGGGCCCCCTGGTAACCCCCGAAATTTTTTGGACACTTTGATTAACATTTTCTGGCGATTCCTTCTTATGCTTCCCCTTCTTCGCTTCTCCTGTTTTCGCTCTGTTCCCTAAAAAAATGAATGATTGAATTTAATGGGTTTTTCAGCACTTTTTATATTCTCATGACACCGACCTCTGCGTTCTCTCGTTTTAGCCTCTTTCTGTAATTTTTTTCGTTCTTTTGCTTTTGCTTTCCGGCTCCCGACCCGATTTGATTCCTCGCTGGGACTGGATGCCTTTTCCTTTTTCTCACCCGTTTCGTTTTCCGTGCTGAATGTGGATGGGTGTGTGTTGGGATGGCAAATATGATGGAAAAAGTGTTTACATTTTTATGTTTTTTTTCTAAAATGGCTTTTTGAATTTTTTCAGAAAACTTTTCGAATTTTCGATTTTTTTGCATCGAATTATTGCATTTTCAAATTTTTCCGGATTATTTTTATGCACTTTCATTTTTTACAGCTTTCTCAGCTGTTGCCGCAGATACAGCTGCACATTTTTTCCCTGCCGCTACGCATAGATCCATGCTAAATTGAAGTAATCATCTCCTGAAATATCACACTCAGCTGATCACTGAGTGTGCGTCATTAGGACCAAATTGCAATCGTACAACACTAGCTTTTGTACAACAAAAACGCTCAGTTCGGATAAAAGCTACTTTCATACAACAATTTGTGCATTAGTACAAAACACTTCGTACATTCGCACAACACTTGTCGCTATTGTACAACACATATTTCGCTGTCATATAACAGGTGTGTATGGATTCATCAAATTTTGAATGATTGTCAGATCAAGCTTGATGTTCAGAATAATCACTGATTAAAGATTATCGGCTTCAATTCAGGGTCATTTTCTGGGTCAAAAAATTTGAAGAACAACGTTTGAAGATGGAACCAAAATTTATACCAATTTTGGTAAAAAAAATTCATAAATTATTCTCATTCAGAGAAATGTTGCAATAACTGCTGGAGAAAAACCTGAACACATGAACTGTTTACAAATTATTTGTCACACTGCTTTAAAATTCTTTGTACTTAACTGTATAAATTTGAGTGTATGGTATATATTTATATATATAAAATAATTGATGTTGTACAAAGTATTGTACTAAAGTAGCTTTTGTCCTTACGAGCGATTTTGTTGTATGAAAGCTACTGTTGTAAAATACAAATGCAAGTTTGTCCTAATGGCGCTACACGCACAGCGACTTAAAAAAAAATTTGAACGTTTTTTTGGCAAAGTATGAATACCGTATTTCTTCTAATAGAAGAGCGCCGTTCTATTTTTTCCGTCAAATTGTTTACCTATCGTTTTATTGGAGGTTGGTGAAAAAATAGAACGGCGCTCTTCCATAAGAAGAAATTCGGTATTCATACTATACCAAAAAAACGTTCGAACTTATTTAAAAAATCGCTGTGTTTAGCGGCAATTGGATACTCCCCTGATCACATTTAACACTTCTTTCATCCACAACTCAACTAAAAAAAAAACAATTTACTTAGCCGACGTTTTCATCTGAGACGCATTCGATTCACTCTGCGTTTCTTGCGTCACGCCCACCGATCGGGGCAGCGTCGGCATCGACGGCGGCTCTTTCTTTGTAGTATCTGAAACCGTGTGCCGAATTTGATTGGTTCGACCTATGTTGCGGGTTGCCCAGGGCTGTATCCAGGGGGGTGGGGGGGCTGCAGCCCCCCACCCCCCTTTCCCGGGGCGAGATCAGAAAGTGACTGGAAAATGCAACTTTTTCAACGTCAGCGTGAAAAAATTTGCGCGCAAGCGCGCATTTTTCACCACACATAAGGTTTATCATCAGATTTGCTCCATGTGGCCTAAAATCGTTATAAATACACTCAATTAGGGATGGAAAAAAGCGCTTTTTTTAACGGCCCCGCTTTTTTAAAAAAAAGCGCTTTTTTAAAAAAAACACGCTTTTTTCGCTTTTTTTTCAAAAATTGTCAAGTCGTTACCTAAAAAGCTCCCAAATATTGTCCTGAGTCAATATATACATGTATATCAGACAAGTGGCAGTACTTGTGATGATATATAACCATAGAATGGCTATGTAATCATCTGATAGCATTATAAGTGCTGATTTCTGCCAAAAAAGTTCCAATTTTATGTCGACTAATTATGTATATCACCATTTTTGAATGTTTCTTGACTGCAAGTGAAGTTAGGCATGGAATAGTGCTTAAATTTGGCTATAAAAGATGGCTAATACATGACAGTGATGTTTCACAGTGTAGAAAAGTGGAAGCACATTGGCTGGATATTTTTTACGACACTGACATATCTCCTCAACTTATTATTACATGATACCATGCAGGAATAGAAGCAATGCCACTAAAATTCTACAAAACCAATGAAAACACCCACCAATGGCAATTTGCATGTGAAATTATGCGCTTGCGCGCAAAAAAGTTTGCAAAATACCTAGTGCATGAGTACTAAAAATTTTGCCAGCGCTTTTTTAAAAAAAAAGCGCTGGGACCCTTGCGCTTGCCATCCCTACACTCAATGGTGAGCTTTTTGCTGTTTTTGTACGTATATTTACATACATATACAGCGTTCCATGGCGCTGGCACCAACGCCAATTGCGCCATGGCGTGGCGCCTACGAATGGCGCCAGCGCCATCATCCCATTCCGCCATTCTGTAGGTAAAAGTTTAGGGGGGGGGGGTGAGCCCCCCCCCCCGCTCCCGGCCTCCATAAACAAGCAGCCCCCCCCCGCTCAAAAATCCTGGATACGTCCCTGGGGTTGCCCGATAAGAGGGTTTTGTACTGTTTTATGAGGGTACAATTTTTGCAGCAGAGGTGGGGATGGCTGGCGTGTTTTTTAAAAAGTTTTAACACGTTTTTTTTC
The DNA here is from genome assembly GCA_964036195.1 of Sphaerolaimus hirsutus. NCBI lineage: Eukaryota > Metazoa > Nematoda > Chromadorea > Monhysterida > Sphaerolaimidae > Sphaerolaimus > Sphaerolaimus hirsutus. The sequence goes on from OZ038455.1 coordinate 22,884,269, forward strand.
AAAAAACGCAGACATTTTAAAAACATCAACCAAAAGTTTTAGTACTTAGTTTTAGGTATTTTGCAATCTTTGGGGCGCCATCGTGCAATTTCACATGCATTGCCCTTGGTGGTGGTTTTCATAGTTTTTGAGGTATTTTTAGTATAAAAGCTTCCATCTGTTTGTGCTATGCGTCACAATTCATTAAATTTACATTTCAAATTTCAAATCTCTCATCACTTTCACCGTGCAAGAAAACAATTCAGGAAATATTTGCAATTGCAAAATTACCACTGCCAGTAGTCGCCTGTGTTTTCTCCGTGCTGAGACTCGGGTACGGACTGGCATCGGGTTTTCCCTTCGTTCTTTCCCTAGAGTGTGTTCCGTTTTTCATCCCTTACGGTTTACATGCTCACGTTTTTCATCTAAAATGCTCCGTTTTACTTGCTGAAACGTACGGTTTTCAAGCCCCAGACATGTTTGTACATGTCAAATTTATGTGTCACTTTTCATGCCAGAGTATACCACTTTACGTGCCAAAGTGTTACGGTTTACAAGCCACAAGCACGCCACTAAATACTGTATTTCGTCTAATAGAACGGCGCCCTTCTATTTTTTCAACAACTTCTTTACCCACCCTTTCTATTGAAGATCGCCCTTCTATTTTTCGTCATCTTTTCAGACATTTTCTTCAAATGTCACCAACATTGTACAGAGCATACTGACCAGTCTTTATTAAGCATCATTCGAAACAATTCATAGAATATTTGAAAAGAACAATAACAACAATATCAAATTTTTTACTACCTACCTACTATACTAAATGATGGAACTGTCTGACATCAGCGCTTCCAGCAGTTTTACTATGTACCTTCTATTGGAGATGCCCTTCTATTATAAGAAATACAGTATGACACATTTCATGTAAAAGAGTAAATTGGAGCAAAACACACAACTTTGGCTTTAAATGTGGCATACTTAAAGCAAGTAAAGTGTAATACTTTGGATGAAAACTGGCACAGTAGAGTAGCAAGTAAAGTGTCACACTTAGCTAGTAAAGTGACACAGAATGGCATGAAAACCCTGAGCATGTAAACCGTACGGGATGAAAAATGGAAATCGCTCCTTTCCCTATTCGCTTTGACCTGCGCACATTGGATGTAGGGTTCAGACGGGATTTCGGGATCGGGATAGGGATTGGTTTTGAAATTTCGGGATTAGGTCACTGGGGTCGGGATTGGGTTTTTGAGTTTTCGGGATTGGGATCGGGATTATTCCAATATCTTGGTCACGGGATCGGGATTTTGGCCTTCTGGTATAGAAAGTTTTTTCTCTATTTTTTCAAAAAAGTTCCAAAAACACGCTTAGATTCGAGAAAAGTGGCATTAAAATGTACACTGGATATTTCCCAGTGCGAAAACTTATTCCTTTCACTTTTTTATCTTTTGCTCTAAATTTTCCGGGGTCGGGGTTTGACAAATTTCGGGATCTGAGTCCGGGATTGGGATTTTCAGAATTCGTGATCGCGACCGCCGAATCTCGGTATCTATCCGGATCGGGATCCCTTTTCAACCCTCGTTGTATGTTCGGTCGATTCTTTCCATCACCATTTCAAATTGAATTTCAAATCGACCCAAATCGACCATTTTTGAAAGGCGTTCCTCCTTTTTTTTCTTCCGCCTAGTGATGCACGCGTTCGATAGCAGCATGCAGAGTGTGTTCGAAACTAGTAGAAATAGTGCCAAGTATTCCATGTTTCTGGCTGGGTGCTCGTCTGCGAGTCGGGTGTTGCAATTTGCAGATTACCTAGACTTGCAATTTGAGTTTACCGGAATAAATGCATGTCAACTGCTGTTGACGGAGTTTGAAAATGTATCATTCTTGTTTTGACAAACACGTTTTATGAAGTTCAGAAATTTCAGCCTAAAATAAACTGGTTTGCGTATAATCAATTATCATGGCTACAAACCGCGCTCTACTAATGGCGGCCCACACACTAGTTGACACACGTGTGTCAACTGGTCTGTGTCAACTCAGATTTTAGCGTCACGTGTCGCATAGCCATCAGGCTGTCCGGGAGGGGCACATACAAACTGGGGTACACGGGGCACATACAAATTTGCATGTGCCCAAACTTGGAAACATACATTTCTTTTTCAGTTTGTATGTGCCCGAACTACCGGGCACATGCATGTTTGTATGTGCCCGCGGCCGGGCACATGCACGCGCGCGCGCGTGTGTATGTTTCCAAAACGCGGGCACATACATTTTTTTAGAACTCTGTATGTTCCCGTTACTGGGCACATACATGATTCCGAGGTGATTGTATGTTCCCCAGCGCGGGCACATACAAATTCTGTACAATTTTTTTTGATAAGTATAGTCGCAGACATGATATTACACAGGTTTGGTCCACTTATGTTTCCCTTCGCTGAGCGTCAATGAAATTCAACATCTTACTGAACAGCGAAGTGCGATACAATACATCTTAAATACGGTAGAAAAACGGTGCGCAGTGGGTCGTGAATATGTCAATATGTATAGTCGACGGACATATCATTCTACAAAATTGGAAAGTTATTTTTTGTTCTTGTAGAGCGAACGAGAAAAGAATTTAGTAAAAAAGAAAATATAAAGATAGTAAGAAGGAAAATAAAAATGTGCTGTTCTTTACTCATTTACTCCAATTTTTGTGCCGATAGGTACTGCAAATTTTTGATTATACGTTTACCTACGTTTAATCTAATTCATATTTAGAAAAGTTACACGCTATCGATTCATTTTGACGAAAACTTGTTACGTTCAAAATTTTGAATTCAGAAAACGTTCCCGCTTTGTATTTATTCAGATCCAGACGACGCTTGGATGGCATCATGCCAAAAAACTCAACTACACTTTGACGGGGTTTGAATTGTGCCCGCGCAATTCAAACCCCGTCAAAGTGTAGTTGAGTTTTTTGGCATGATGCCATCCAAGCGTCGTCTGGATCTGAATAAATACAAAGCGGGAACGTTTTCTGAATTCAAAATTTTGAACGTAACAAGTTTTTGTCAAAATTGAATCAATAGCGTGTAACTTTTCTAAATATGAATTAGATTAAACGTAGGTAAACGTACAATCAAAAATTTGCAGCACCTATCGGCACAAAAATTGGAGTAAACGTATGGGTAAAGAACAGCACATTTTTATTTTCCTTCTTACTATCTTTATATTTTCTTTTTTACTAAGTTCGTTTCTCGTTCTCTCTACAAGAACAAAATATAACTTTCCAATTTTGTAGAATGATTTGTCTGTCGACTATACCGCGACAAACACTAAATTTATTTTATGTATGTGCCCAAATGTGGAAACATGCATAATTATTTTTCCGTGTATGTTTCCAAAGGCGGGCACATACAATTTTTTAAAAGCATGTATGTTTCCAAAGCTGGGCACATACATGTTTTTCTGAAATGTATGTGCCCCAAATCATGGGGAACATACACGCGTGTATGTTTCCAAGCGCGGGCACATGCATTGTTTTCAAAAGTTGTATGTGCCCCAAGCGGGGCACATACATTCTTTTTATCGCGTGCATGTGCCCAAATATGGGGAACATACATAGCGGGCACATGCAGGGGCACATACGTATGTGCCCCTCCCGGACAGCCTGCTCAGGATGGTCACAATGAACTTGGGCAACCATTGGTGAAATATCAGCAACACTGTGTGATCCAAGGGGAAGACATTCTGTGATCAATGGGCAGTCAAGCATTGGGTGAATTACTGGTGGCTTCACACATTGTCCTCTGGGGAGTGTTGCCATCTTGGCAAGAAAAGTGATAAATATATTTTAGGATAGCAGAGTAAAAATACTACTGTTTACACAAGTAGAGTAAGAATTACTACAGTTTGTATAAGTACCATGCATGGTCTATTTACATAAGAAAGTTTTATTTACATAAGAAAGGTCCGCCGACTTGTCGCTGAGCTATGTTTGCATTTTATAGATCAAACATCTGACTTGTCGCTGAGCAGTGTTTGCATGTTTTTAGATGTTTGGCAAACAGTTTTTGTGCTAACTTAGGAGTATAAAAGCAAGCCTCATGTTTAGTAAGATTCAGTCAATAAATACATTCAACATCATTGTAAAAGCATTGCATAGCATTGTTGCATCTTCAAACCTTCCCTTCCATTACTGTTGGACAAAGCTAAAATAAAGTACCCAAACCAAACCACTGGACTTCCTGAACTAAAAGCCAACACAACAACCATCAAGCCAACCTGACAAGCCACAACACAGGGGAGAAAACACCCACCACTGACCACAACCTCACAACAACAAAAATACATAAAATATGTGTTTTCCTATCCCCATAACTATTTCTTAGGAAAAATGTCTCATTTTGTCACTTCCTGTCTGTCAAAATGTCACTTTCTATCCCCCGCTTAAATACGTTTTCGGTACTTGTG
>OZ038455.1:22888899-22939925 GCA_964036195.1 Sphaerolaimus hirsutus
GCAATTGGCCAATTTATTGCCAAGGCAGGGTCGAAGGCGTTGATTCCAAATTCGGTAGCGCTGTCATACGCCGCGCTGCATTTGTAGACAACGTGTGCACCTTCTGGTGATAATACCTGCAAAAAACATCGTATTCGAATTGTGAAAGCAAAACACAAGCGCATAAACGTCACAAAATCCATTACAGCTAACTAGGTAAATAAAAAAAACAAATACCTATAGAAATCATGATGTACACAATTAAACACACCACAAATCCATGCAGAAATCCATCAGGTATCCAAAAACATTTCTTTTCCTTGTCATTCAGAATAATTCCGTGATGCTTCCCATACGTTTGGGAATTTGGGCGGATGTCCACTGCCACGTCGTAAATTTCTCCAGAAATTACTTGCACAAGTTTGCCCATTTTGGGTTGGGCGTGAAGTCCACGCAGTACGGCATGATGCGAGTATGAATGGTTGTCCTGAAATGTTGAATGCTGGGATGAATTAAATTTTTTGAAGATGGTGTCAATCTTTTTCACATCATATAGTGTCATGAAGGTCCTGAATAGTGGTGTAAAAAGCGCCAGGACTTTGGCGCCAGCGTCAGGCATTTTGTTCCTGGCGCGGGGAAAAATAGCGCCAAGCGCCAAAAGCGTAATGGCGGTTTTCATGGGATTGGCGCCAAGCGCTTATGGCGCCACAGCAAGATAGCGCCAAGCGCCAAAAGCGCCAAAATCGCCATGGCGCTTTTACATCACTAGTCCGGAAGATCTAAAAAACTTAAGCGCATTAACAACGACTTATAGGCATATAGCTTCGGTGTGCTTTTGTCACTTCACAGCCGTAACTTGTTGTTTTAGCAATGTTACTGGTAAAGTAAGTGTGCACAAACGATTAAATTATCTGACCATTGAACTCAGTTGACATCGAGATGACGTTTTCGATAGGAAAAACAAAATGTCAACTAGTGTGTGGGGCTCCATAGAAAAAGATACCTGCACAAACTCCTCGTGAAAGTCGATTTCCCTGGCCCACTCCACTTTATTATAAACCTCGCTGAAATAGCCCCGACTATCCGGGAACACTTTCGGATGGATAACTTTGAGCCCTGCAATGGGACAATCCTCGACAAATGGCTTTGTATTTTTATCCATTTTCTGCAATTCCGCACTTTGTGCTAGTTTATCGATAGGCGAATGTAAATATTCAGTGTGTGTGTGGCCGGGTTTACCTAGTTTGTATGATGTTGCTATGAAGGTCAATTCATAGTGGGGCCACCATTCCCACCATACGCTGGCGCCGTTCTGCGCGTAAATGCAGACGTATGAATTATGATTAGAGTTGTGAAACTGAACCGATAGGTATAAATGTAGAGAAGATAATTTTCCAGCCGATCTCAATATGAGAACTTCAACCCTATACACGCAAATTTTTTGGAATCAATACCCGACCCGTACTTTTTGGACCGCATACCGAATCTGAATATCTCTAAATTCCCAACGCTAGAAATTTACGTTATCAGTGCGGTGCAACTGAAGCCAATCCTGTCAAAGGTGGGTGGAGTTTGGACAAAATAAAAAAACCGGCCTATTTATCAATTGGTGCTTTTTGCATAGTTCTTTATGTCGGAGTAGTAGCTGTTTTGCGTGCTCGATCTCATTATGTCTCACGCCGTGCAACATTCAGTGTCGGATAAACGGTTCCTCGCTTCGAATAAATAGGTGTGAACCTCTCCAAGTATCGCTTAATACTAAATATAAAGGTGTTTTTATCTTTGTACTGGATTATTTGACCAAGATCTGGATACAGTGAACCGCTGTTTCCCATATTTCTTTTTTATATTTAATCATTTCAAATTGTAACAAGACTTAGTTTTCATTTTCAAAACAGCGAAAGTAATTGTTATTATTACTAAAGTGTCTAAGTTATCAATGACAATGGCAGATACAAATATTTCCCTGGTGCTGCATAAAATAAATGACCTTCAGTTGGTTTGTTCCTTGTTTATTATTCCCTTCTCCTCAACGAGGCAAATTATATAGTCTCTTTTCATCTCAGGAAGAGCGCCCGATTCCAGAACCATCACCAGACGGTATGTACCAAAGCCATAGCCGTATGTAGTCGAAATAGCCCCGTCGAATCAACGTCCCCCTTGAAATACCCCAAGTCTGTGTAAGCATGGGGAAAAATGACACCCCCCGCCCCCCCCCCCCAAGGGGTTTGGAATAACCAATGGGTTACACTCAAGTTAGAATGAGCAAAACAAACAGTTCGAATAATCTCTCCTCAAAATTAGCTGACAAGAATAGCCCCCGGGGTATATCTCGATTAAATACGGTATATTCAAAAATCACCCCCAAAAGCGATGACGTATTACAACCCAAAACTGTAGCACCCTCAAATAACCCCCACAGAAGTCCAACTGTGCATGCACTCCGTGGGCATCTGCGGCAGCGATGTGCACTACCTCACGCACGGCCGCATTGGCGATTTCATCGTGAAACAGCCCATGGTTATGGGCCACGAAAGTTCCGCTGTCGTGAGCAAATGTGGGAAGAATGTTACCAATCTGGCAGTGGGGGATAGAGTGGCGATTGAGCCGGGTTTGTTTGTTTTTATTTTCTTTGTTTATTTTCTATAATAGTTGGCCTGATGCCAATTCTAGAAGTGGACAAATGCAAAGTAGTTTGAGGTAGTGATGGAAGAGTGTCAGGAAAAATGGCGCCATGGAGCAATCTAAAAAAATGGCACCGGGAGCCAAAGTGCGCCAGAAACAATGGCGCCAAGGGTGAAATTCACTAATTCAGCATGTAATGATGAATGCAGAATCACACTTATTTCAGGTGTCCCATGCCGCACATGCAATTACTGTAAAATTGGTCGCTACAACTTATGTGCCGACATGAAATTCGCCGCTACGCCCCCCTTTGATGGAACACTTGCCAGATACGTCTGCTATCCAGCCGATTTCTGCTTCAAGCTAGTCACACTTAGCTAGAGCCCATTCCGCATCTAAGCCCATTCCGCATGTAGACCCATTACCGTATTTCTCCGATCAAAGCACCCCCCCGTTCAAAGCTCCCGGGGTGCTATGCTGTGTATAATGTTCCGTATAAAGCACCCGGGTGCTTTACATTTCACAAAAAAAAATTTGGTGATCATCTGTTGCCTCACCTAAATGATATTGCGGGGAGGAAAGTTTGGAAGACCATCTGTTGCATAAGAGTTTTTTCGCGTGGTGCGCGGCGTTCTTTTGCGTGCTGCGGCGAAATCAAACACTTGAAGTGGTGCTTGAGTTCAAAGATTTGTTGGTCGTGGGATTGTTGCAAAAGCATTGCAACCTTACTAATCACAGATTTGCAACACATAGATACTGTATTTCCTCGAAATACCCCCGGGGGGTTTATTTTTTCAGAGTGAGATTTTTGAGGGGGGGTTAAACGAGGGGGGGGGGGTATTTCGAGGGGGGGGGTCTATTATTTCGCCAGAAATTTTTTGAAATCCCAGTACTAAATTGTCGTCTGAAACGTACGCAGACGCAGAAAAATGCAACAAAAATCGCCATTTATAAGACTCAAATGACTTGTATAAGTGCGTAGACGTATATACACTGCTCTCACATAGCAGAGTCATCGTTTTTAACCTGTGTTCTGCATTGCCCAGATGACAAACCGCAGCCTTTGTCATTTACGTTCTCTATATACTAAATTTGGGGGGGGGGGGTATTTCGAGGGGGGGGTTTATAAGTTCATAGTGTCCATTTTGAGGGGGGGTATTTCGAGGGGGGGGGTATTTCGAGGGGGGGGGTATTTCGAGGAAATACGGTAGGTAGATACAACTTTCAGTCATGGTGAAGGCAAATGATCGCGCTTACCTAAGTATTTATTGGTGTCAAACAAAACATAGTGTAGTACCCTGTGATTTGCATTGCACCAGGGTGCTATACATGGCACTTCAAAAGTAGTTTGAAAATAGCTCCAATTTTGTAAAGCACCAGGGGTGCTTTGATCGGAGAAATACGGTATGCCTGCAGGGGTAAGAAAGGGGGGTGGGTAACACCACCCCAAACCGCCCAGCTATCTATCCCTGGCGCAAATTTTTTTGGCTACATTCCCCTGAACACCCCCCCCCACCCGCAAATTGCCTAGCTATCTAGCTATCTGGAGCGCTTTTGAGCAATTTTACCCAAATTTTCACCAAAATTCCCTAATTTTCATACTTCTTATAGATTTTCACCTTCAAAATAACTAGGTCATGTGTTTTATTACCTATTTTCAAGATGCCAGTTATAATTAAATGTGTTCCGGGTCAACATGCGGGATGGGTTTACATGCGGAATAGTGCACTGCCGTCACACTTCAAACTCAATTGCCACAAAAACAACACTTTTTCAACAACCTAAAAAACAACATAGGATCCCCCCTGAAATGTCTATGGAAGAAGCAGCCATGTGCGAGCCGCTATCTGTGGCAGTTCACGCGTGTAATCGGGCGAAAATCGGCGTTCAAGATACCGTGTTCGTTTCTGGCGGCGGGCCAATAGGTCTTCTCAATTTGATGACCGCACTTGCATACGGAGCAAGGGCTGTGGTTGTTAGTGGTGAGTTCTATGTATGTACCCGGTCGCTTTTGTTCAAAATCGTGCGGCTACGCGACATAGCTGATTGATTTATCGATTGGTTCAAAAACTGCCCGATTGTTCCATTCATACCCCTTTCAGGGGTCTGTTATGCTGTGTATGTAAATACAGGGGTGGGCATCTTCAGTTAACGCTGGAAAATCGCAATAGCTTGAGCTACGGTTGAGCTATCATAATGAAATTTTAACACGATAGAGTAGACTCCATAGGACACCTATTCTGAAGTTTGGAGCCCAAACGGCCACATTTTGGGTCAGTTTTTGGAACTTTTGTGTTTGTGTTTCTGTGTTTTTGTGTTTCTTGGAACACACAGTTTTTAGTGTAATTTTGTGACTTGGTGTCACCCATTGCTTGTTGTTCATTGAGTGGAAGTGTTTCAAAAAAGTTGTTTTTTTTTACCTTCATATCACTCAACACAATCACTACAACTATCACTCGATATATCCACCATCCTTCTCCAATATCATATTCAAACGGTTCTCGTATGACAACAGAGCTTTCACCCTGATCTCAGTGCTCAACTATTTGAATGACTCTGTAATCACCTCAATCAACATGTCAACTGTGTCGAATGTTGTATTCTTGCTGTAGACAAGCTGCTTGACATGTCCCCATAGCCAGTGGTCACAGATGCTCAGATCCGGTGACTGTGCCAGCTATGCTGGCCATGTTGCAATAAACAGTCTGCATGCCATAACTCACCCAAAATGTGGCCATTTGGGCTGCAAATTTCAGAAAAGTTGTCCTATGGAGTCTACTCTATCGTGTTAAAATTTCATTATGATAGCTCAACCGTAGCTCAAGCTATCGCGATTTTCCAGCGTTAACTGAAGATGCCCACCCCTGTATATACCCATGCATGTATTTATGTTTTCTTGTGTGCTGACGATGAGTCAAGCACCCCCGCACGGCGCTCTTCCTTCACACTGCACATGCACTGAATTTGAACCAATCGATAAAGCGATGAGCGATGTCGCGTAACCGCACGATATTGCACAAGAGCTACCCGGTCTGCACCAAATGTGTACGATGATGTGTACCCGATGACCAAATATATCCGTAAAAACAAAATAGCCATGCGGCAGCTGGAAGTGCGCCCAGACGATATAAACTTTCAGGCTAAGTTTCAGACATTCTCGGTCAAGTGACAAGTAATTTCTGTATAGCTGCTGAAGTGTTTACAGTATATTTGAACTTTGCTTGCTCTTGAAAGTGCATCTGTGTGAAGTGTGTCACTTGACACTTAACACTTAACAATCTAGACGGATTGGTAGCAGTCTGTTCTGTAAAGTTCAGTTGATTTGCGGATTCACCAATTGAAAGAAAACTCATTTGAGCGATTTATGACCGTCTATAAATAGTATATTCTGCTGCAACTGATTCAGCTTATATTCGAACTTGCACTTGGGTTAAGTTGTGGAAGAGGCACTGATTTGAAATTTTGATTGTTGAAATTCCGACAAAAACTACCAAAGTTGCCTCCAAAATGCTCAGACATCGATGCCAAGCGGTTAGAGAGGGCAAAATCGCTTGGTGCCGCCGCGACAATTCTAATTGAGAAAAGCGACACAGCAGAGGGCATTGCTGAAAAAGTGAAATCTTCTCTTGGCGGTGATCGCGCCTCTAAGAGCATTGAATGTTCCGGTTCACCTTTAGCAGTGAAGGCGGCTATTTTTGTTGGTTTTTGTTTTTCAAAATATTTTCTTTTTCAATTGAAGGTTGTATAATTTATTGTATGTAAATATGTAAACATAAAAAATATCAAAACCGCATACAAAAACGCCACAGGCAACGAGTTCTGGTGGCACAATGGTTGCAGTTGGCATGGGGCCAGCAGAAATAGAAATGCCATATGTGGAAGCACTCTGGCGCGAAGTTGACATCAGGGGTGTGTTCAGATACGCTAATTGGTGAGTATGCTTTGTAGTTGTTTTAAATTTTATGCAGTGTGGCTCCATACATATTTACGCCTTGGCTTGGGGTCAGGTTGAAGCTGCTCCGCAAAGCCCTGCGTGGCAAATAAAAAAATATCACATCAAAAATGTATTGTTGGCACTGAACGTATCTATTCTCGGCAATCATTAAAGCTTTATTTTGTCACGCTACTTTCACGCTGCTTTTCAAGTGACTGCACTTTCAGTTCAATACTTTTAAAAAATATATGAAAATCGCCCACCATCTGTAGCTGTTTCAAACGGCCCACCCTCTTTGTTCACGTATGCACAGCAAGCAAGGCACAAATTTGAGTAACTTTCGTCATTTTGTCCACACACTGGGGCAAAAATTTGCGGGCATGCGCCCACTGGATTCAAAGCTGATTTGCAAGTACTTTTGTAGTGTATATAGGGTTGACACATACGCGACATTTGGTATGTTGGTCCTGTCAATTGTAGAGTCATAGCACTGTTTGGCCTGGGGCAGGGGCCTGTGTAAGGTAACACACTTTGAAAAAGCTTTTATTGAATTTTATGGAAGCATGTGAAAATAGGTAAAAAAATGTTGAATATGGTGAAAAGTACATGTCTCAGGCTGAGACTCGCTCTGCAAGAAGTAGCGTTCTGCAAGTAATTATGACTGCTCTGCAAATGCACCCACTCTGCAAGTACGCACCCCAGTTTAGTGCTGCGGCATGGGGGGGGGGGGGCGAGTTCACGTGAACATGCCACAGCAGCGGTGAGGGAGTACATGTACACTGCCACAGTGTAGTGACCTCCGGACTATAGTGCCACATTGTTTTGTGGCTCTGTCTCATGAGAATGCCAGAAAAACAACGCCACAAGTTTTTTTGCCTAAATAAACACCTTCCCGGACAAGTTCACCACCCATTTTTTTATTTCACTTCGGATGCAATATCTCCGTCCATGCGGGTGTTATAAAGCTAAAACTTTGTATACCTATATAAAGTTGTAAGACCCCCCTACTCCCCAACAATGGGGGAGGTGCGGCAACTCACTACAGGGTGGGTCGACCTATACGCAACAATTTTTTTGGCGTTTTTGTTGTCCCAACCAAGTTCACCACCCACTTGATTGGCTACACTACGAGAGCCATATCTCCAGTTGTAATGGTGGTAGAAAGCTGAAATTTGGGGGATGTCTTGCCAACAACCCCCCTCACAATACACCAGTGGGTGGCTGCCGACGACCCACTAAAGCATGGGTCACTGCAAATAAAGTTGACCATTTTTTCAAAAACAGCCCAGGTGTCCCAAAACAAGTTCACCACCCAACTGCATTATAAAAATGTTGCAACAACATACCTAATATAAAACTGAATCCTGTTGGAACCCTAGTTCAGCCAAAAAAAATTTTTTCACTAGGGCACCCACCCGTCCCATAAACAGTCAACTGAAAATTTCACTTTAAAACAATTTTTCCTTTCACACTTAAAAAGTTGGTTTACAATGTTCACTAGAGAATGGTCTAAGGTTCAAAGTTATGTAAACAACATAACCTCTAAAATGCTTCCATAATGAAATTTATTTGGGGTGAATGAAAAAGTGAAAATTTTGTCAAATTTTGTTCCTGCAATGATATCATTTTGACATTATAGAATTCACCCCAAGTAAATTTCCTTATGGGGGGATTTTGGAGGTTATGTTGTTAACATAACTTTGAACATTAGACCCTTCTCTAGTGAACTTTGTAAACCACCTTTTTAAGTGTGAAAGGAAAAATTGGTTTAAAGTGAAATTTTCAGTCTACTGTTTATGGGACGGGGTGGGTGCCCTACTGAAAAATTTTTTTTTGGCTGAACTAGAGTTCCAACAGGATTCAGTTTTATATTAGGTATGTTGTTGCAACATTTTTATAATGCAGTTGGGTGGTGAACTTGTTTTGGGACACTTGAGCTGTTTAAAAAAAATGGTCAACTTTTTTTGCAGTGACCGATGCTTTAGTGGGTCGTCGGCAGCCGCCCCACCGGTGTATTGTGAGGGGGGTTGTTGGCAAGAAATCCCCCAAATTTCAGCTTTCTACCACCATCACAACTGGAGATATGGTTTTCGTAGTGTAGCCAATCAAGTGGGTGGTGAACTTGGTCGGGACACCAAAAACGCCAAAAAAAATTGTTGCATATAGGGCGACCCACCCTGTAGTGAGTCGCCGCACCTCCCCCCATTGTTGGGGAGTAGGGGGGTCTTACAACTTTATATATACAAAGTTTTAGCTTTATAACACCCCTATGGACGGAGATATTGCATCCGAAGTGAAATATAAAAATGGGTGGTGAACTTGTCCGGGAAGGTGTTTACAAAACACTTCGTACATTCGCACAACACTTGTCGCTATTGTACAACACATATTTCGCTGTCATATAACAGGTGTGTATGGATTCATCAAATTTTGAATGATTGTCAGATCAAGCTTGATGTTCAGAATAATCACTGATTAAAGATTATCGGCTTCAATTCAGGGTCATTTTCTGGGTCAAAAAATTTGAAGAACAACGTTTGAAGATGGAACCAAAATTTATACCAATTTTGGTAAAAAAAATTCATAAATTATTCTCATTCAGAGAAATGTTGCAATAACTGCTGGAGAAAAACCTGAACACATGAACTGTTTACAAATTATTTGTCACACTGCTTTAAAATTCTTTGTACTTAACTGTATAAATTTGAGTGTATGGTATATATTTATATATATAAAATAATTGATGTTGTACAAAGTATTGTACTAAAGTAGCTTTTGTCCTTACGAGCGATTTTGTTGTATGAAAGCTACTGTTGTAAAATACAAATGCACTTTTGTCCTAATGGCGCTACACGCACAGCGACTTAAAAAAAAATTTGAACGTTTTTTTGGCAAAGTATGAATACCGTATTTCTTCTAATAGAAGAGCGCCGTTCTATTTTTTCCGTCAAATTGTTTACCTATCGTTTTATTGGAGGTTGGTGAAAAAATAGAACGGCGCTCTTCCATAAGAAGAAATTCGGTATTCATACTACCGTATTACCTCGAAATACCCCCATGGGGGTTTATTATTTCGCCAGCAAAATTTGAGGGGGGGTTAATTCGAGGGGGGGGTTTATTCGAGGGGGGGGTTTATTATTTCGTCAGAAATTTTCGTAAGGATCGTAGTAAATAGTAGGCATTTGCGTACCCAAAATAGGTAATAAATGTGTCCAAACAGGATATGTTTGGACATAAAAACGTAGATAGCTACACAAACTACTCTATGTGTTGCTACAATGCAAATTAACCGTAATATACATCATGTACATTGCGTACATGACGTATTTATTATGTACATGACGTACATCATTCCAAAGGGGGGGGGGGGTATTTCGAGGGGGGGGTTTATTATTTCCCCAGCCCATTTTGAGGGGGGGTTAATTCGAGGGGGGGGGTTAATTCAAGGGGGGGGATAATTCGAGGTAATACGGTATACCAAAAAAACGTTCGAACTTATTTAAAAAATCGCTGTGTTTAGCGGCAATTGGATACTCCCCTGATCACATTTAACACTTCTTTCATCCACAACTCAACTAAAAAAAAACAATTTACTTAGCCGACGTTTTCATCTGAGACGCATTCGATTCACTCTGCGTTTCTTGCGTCACGCCCACCGATCGGGGCAGCGTCGGCATCGACGGCGGCTCTTTCTTTGTAGTATCTGAAACCGGGTGCCGAATTTGATTGGTTCGACCTATGTTTCGGGTTGCCCAGGGCCGTATCCAGGGGGGATGGGGGGGCTGCAGCCCCCCACCCCCCTTTCCCGGGGCGAGACCAGAAAGTGACTGGAAAATGCGATTTTTTCAACGTCAGCGTAAAAAAATTTGCGCGCAAGCGCGCATTTTTCACCACACATAAGGCTTATCATCAGATTTGCTCCATGTGGCCTGAAATCGTTATAAATACACTCAATGGTGAGCTTTTTGCTGTTTTTGTATGTATATTTACATACATATACAGCGCTCCATGGCGCTGGCGCCAACGCCAATTGCGCCATGGCGTGGCGCCTACGAATGGCGCCAGCGCCATCATCCCATTCCGCCACTCTGTAGGTAAAAGTTTAGGGGGGGGGTGAGCCCCCCCCCGCTCCCGGCCTCCATAAACAAGCAGCCCCCCCCCCGCTCAAAAATCCTGGATACGTCCCTGGGGTTGCCCGATAAGAGGGTTTTGTACTGTTTTATGAGGGTACAATTTTTGCAGCAGAGGTGGGGATGGCTGGCGTGTTTTTTAAAAAGTTTTAACACGTTTTTTTCAAAAAACGCAGACATTTTAAAAACATCAACCAAAAGTTTAAGTACTTAGTTTTAGGTATTTTGCAATCTTTGGGGCGCCATCGTGCAATTTCACATGCATTGCCCTTGGTGGTGGTTTTCATAGTTTTTGAGGTATTTTTAGCGTAAAAGCTTCCATTTGTTTGTGCTATTGCGTCACTATTCATTAAATTCTACATTTCAAATTTCAAATGTCTCATCCACTTTCACCGTGCAAGAAAACAATTCAGGAAATATTTGCAATAGCAAAATTACCACTACCAGTAGTCGCCTGTGTTTTCTCCGTGCTGAGACTCGGGTACGGACTGGCATCGGGTTTCCCCTTCGTTCTTTCCCTATTCGCTTTGACCTGCGCACATTGGATGTAGGGTTCAGACGGGATTTCGGGATCGGGATCGGGATTGGTTTTGAAATTTCGGGATTAGGTCACTGGGATCGGGATTGGGTTTTCGAGTTTTCGGGATTGGGATCGGGATTATTCCAATATCTTGGTCACGGGATCGGGATTTTGGCCTTCTGGTATAGAAAGTTTTTTTCTCTATTTTTTCAAAAAAGGTCCAAAAACACACTTAGATTCGAGAAAAGTGGCATTAAAAGGTACACAGGATATTTCGGTTCACATTTCCCAGTGCGAAAACTTATTCCTTTCACTTTTTATCTTTTGCTCTAAATTTTCCGGGGTCGGGGTTTGACAAATTTCGGGATCTGTGTTTAGGGTGTCAACTTTCCGTTTTCCGTTTCCGCTTTCCGCAGGCAATTTTTTTCCGTTTCCGTTTCCGTTTTCCGGCTGCTGAATTTTTTTTCCGGCTCAATTTCCGTTTTCCGGCTAAAATTTCAGTTTTTCCGCGTTTTTTTCCGTTTTCCAGCTCAATTGTCTCTTTTTCCAACTTTTTTTCATTTTCTGGCTCAATTCTGTTTTCTGTTTCAGCCAAACTGGTAAACAATGCATGCAGGTTCTCAATTATGTGAATTAATTCGGTTTCTAGCAAGATTTCTGCAAATTTTTTGATTTCAGGATAAATTTCTGCAATTTTTATTCCATTTCTGGCAAAATTTCAGCAACTTTTTTTCCGTTTCCAGCATCATTTCAGCAAATTTTTCCGTTTTCCGTTTTCCGGCAGGTGCAATTTCTTTTCCGTTTCCGTTTTCCGGCAAGTGCAAATTTTTTTCCGTTTCCGTTTCCGTTTTCCGCCAAAAAGTTTTTGTTGACACCTGATGGCGCTATGCACACTGAAGCCGAAATATTCGGCATACGCACGTTTTCATCTGCCGAATCCGAACTAAAAAAATGCTGTTCGGACGGTTTTAGACCAGCATTTTTGGGTCCAGACATTCAGCAACCGTACGAATTCGGACAAATTCGGACGGATTTAGATGATTTTCCAGCATTTTTGGTCATATGCTGAATTTAACATTTCAGCATCTTGTGAAAAAATAGTATCCGGACACTTTCATTTCAGCAAACCAGTTCAGCAATTGGCAGAAAATCTACTGCCGTGAAATGATCCAGATCTCATCTAGTTTTTCATACATCTTCATGAAACATTTTTTATGAACATGTATGAACATGATCTTCAAAAATGAAGACCATAAATTTTTTTTAAAAACTGCTCATTCTTGAGATATTGTAGTTCAGCACAGTTCAACAGTGTGTAAACAGAAAAAACGTACGAACCATTTTGGGAATTTGGGCAATGTGTGTACATGAGTAGGGTTCAAACGGGATTGACTTTTCGGGATCAGGATCGGGATCGGGATTCACTTTTTGAGATTTCGGGATCGGGATTGGTAATTTGAGATTTCGGGATCAGGATTGGCCGGGATTGGGGTCACGGGATCGGGATTGGGATAGGCATTTTTCCGGGATCGGGATTGGGTTCTAGGGATAGAAATTTTGGCCATTTTTCTGGCATTCACAGTTGTTCATAAAGGTCTCAAAACACTGTTGGATGCCAGAAAAGTGGCATAAAATTGACGCTGGGGGTTTGCATCCACTTTTTTGCATGCAAAAACGTCATTATTTCACTTTTTATAATTTCCACTAATTTTTCCGGGATCGGGATCCCGGACTTGGGAGTTTCTCGGGATCGGGATCGGGATTTGAAAACTTTCGGGATCGGGATTGGTATTTTTGAGATTTCGGGATCGGGATCAGGATTGGGGTTTCAGGATCGGGATCGGGACTGGTAAATCCCGGAATTTCACGGGATCCGGGATCGGGATCCCGTTTGAACCCTATACATGAGCGAATAGTAATGATAAACATTGGAACAGCGCGTGCCTAGGGTGTCAAAAAAATTTTGTTATGGAAAATGGAAACGGAAATTTTTTTGCACTTGCCAGAAAACGGAAATAAAATTTCAGCAACAAGGAAAACAAGGCCGGAAAACTGGAAATGGAAAAATGAAATTTTGCCAGAAAACAAAAAAAATTGTGGAAATTTCCTGGAAATGCTAAAAATTGCTGAAATTTTGATGGAAAATGGAAAAAGTCACATAATTGAAAACCTGCATGCATGTTTACCAGTTTGGCTGAAACAGAAAACAGACAATTGAGCCAGAAAAGGGGAATATGAGGCTGAAAAACTGAAAATTGAGCCTGAAAATGGGAAAAAGGAGGAAAAACTGAAAATTCAGCCGGAAAAACTGAAAATTCAGCCGGAAAAAGGCAGAAAAACTGAAAATTTAGCCAGAAAAGGGATAATTAGCCAGAAAAACAGGAATGGAAATGGAAAAAAATTTTGTAGTCGGAAAATGGAACGGAAAATGGAAAAATTAATTCAATTACCGGAAAACGGAATGGAAAATGGAAAAAATTTGCCTGCAGAAAACGGAAACGGAAATTTGTCACCCTAAGCATGCCTGCAAACCAGATTGTTGAAAGTAATCAATGTTTTCAAAGTTAATGTAAAATATTCATTTTTAGTCACTCCTGAGTGCAGAAAACGTATAGTATAATTTTTTACTTTTATTTCCATGGGAAAATGTAAAAGTAAGTATTTTTGAAAACGATGACCATAATTTTCACTAGAAGTCACCCTTAACCCCAATTTTCATCCTTTTTGCCACTGCACACATGAAGTTGTGCATACACTGTAGCATCTGCCAAGCAGGGTTGGTTTTAGTAAAATTATTTTTACTGAAACTGCAGTAAAATTGTAAATAAATTATATTATATTTTTATTTTTTCTTCAATTTTCCATTTTATTTTTATTTTTTTATTCTTCAATTTTCCATTTTATTATTATTTTATTATTATTTTATTTTTATTTTTTATTCTTTGTGACCAGGATTAGTTTTTGTGAAATTCTTTTTACTAAAATTGTAGTAAAATTGTATAAAAATTGTATTTGATTTTTTTTTTCTGAGATTTTGCCAACCCTGCTGCCAAGTAAAACCAATAATTATCCAAAATTTAGTTGACACAATTTTTGATGTCAACTAGTGTCAGGGGTATTCTAGTTTTCGGCCCTCCTGGGTGTTGGATAGATAGCAAATCACTCCTCCGGAGGGATAGATAGCTGAAAATTTTTCTGGGGGGGGGTTCGCGGGGGCTCAATATATAGGCATAGAAGGGAGGAAAAGGAGAAAAATTGCTGAAAGTAGGTGAAAAATGGCTAAAAATGGGTATATAAGGACATATAGTACTAAAAATAGCTCAAAATAGGCAGTTAGATGCACGAACTAGTGATTTTGGAGGTGAAAATCTATATATAGGTATGAAAATAGCGATTTTGAGTGAAAATTAGGGTATAGTTTCCCAAAAATCGCTCCAGATAGGTAGATAGCTGGCCGATTGGGGGGAGGGGTTTAGGGGATAGTAGCCCAAAATTTTGCCTCCGGGATAGATAGATAGCTGAGCGGCCTCTGGAATAGATAGATAGCTGGGCGATTTGGGGGGGGGGAACCCCCCCTTTCCTACCCCTGACTAGTGTGTGTGACAAGATATAATTGATGACAATTTTTGATGTCAACTTTATGACAAGATATAATTAGTTACATTCTCTGTACAGCATCAACTTCGGTCAATAGACAATAGTGATTATGTATATTGGATAGGGTTGGCACTAGGGTCGAAACGGAATCCCGATCCCGATCCCAAAACATTTCGGGATTTGGTGGTCCCGATCCCGATCCTGAAACCTCAATCCTGATCCCGATCCCGAAATCTCAAAAGCCAATCCCGATCCCAATCCAGAAACTTTCAAAATCACAATCCCGATCCTCGAAAAAATTTATACAATCCCGATCCCGATCCCAGAAAATTTGGTCAACCTCATTAAATGCCCTTTTTGCATTAATAAATTTTAACCAATGTCCACTTTATGCCTCTTTTCTGGCATCCAGACGTGTTTTTGAGCCTGTTTTGTGAAAACATTGGCAAAAAACGTGTATATTAGAATGTTTTCAAAAATGCCATTACCGATCCCGAAAAATGCCAATCCCGATCCCGAAAGGTCAATCCCGATCCCGAAATCTCAAAAACCAATCCCGATCCCGATACCAAAAGGTCAATCCCGATCCGATCCCGAGATCTCAAAAACCAATCCTCGTTTATCTTTGCATTTCAGCATTTGAGATTTTATCCTATTGCTGAATGTTTCCGCATGAAAAAGTGTACGCATCTTTTGAATGCTGAAATACATGCTGAATTGACAAACCGCCTAATTTTCAAGAGTACGGACGATTTGAGTTCAGCAAGTTTTTTTCTATTCAGCATTTAATTCGGCATTTGTCAAAAACGTGCGTATGCCGAATATTTCGGCTTCAGTGTGCGTAGCGCCTATCTGTGTCCGGGATTGGGATTTTCAGAATTCGTGATCGCGACCGCCGAGCCGAATCTCGGTATCTATCCGGATCGGGATCCCTTTTCAACCCTCGTTGTATGTCGATTATTTCCATCACCATTAAAAATCGACGCAAATCGACCATTTTTGAAAGGCGTTCCTCCTTTTTTTTCTTCTTCCTAGTGATGCACGCGTTCGATAGCAGCATGCAGAGTGTGTTGGAAACTAGTAGAAATAGTGCCAAGTATTCCATGTTTCTGGCTGGGTGCTCGTCTGCGAGTCGGGTGTTGCAATTTGCAGATTACCTAGACTTGCAAGTTGAGTTTACCGGAATAAATGCATGTCAACTGCTGTTGACGGAGTTTGAAAATGTATCATTCTTGTTTTGACAAACACGTTTTATGAAGTTCAGAAATTTCAGCCTAAAATAAACTGGTTTGCGTATGATCAATTATCATGGCTACAAACCGCGCTCTACTAATGGCGGCCCACACACTAGTTGACACACGTGTGTCAACTGGGGGCAGTCCCAAGCCCTGTAAAGTGTAAAGTAAAGTGTCAAATGTAAAGTCAAATGCAAAGTAAAGTGTCAATCAAAACAAAAAAAGAAAAGATTTTATTAGTGAACTTTGCATGACAATTGACAGTTTACTTTGCATTTGACTTTACATTTGACACTTTACTTTACACTTTACAGGGCTTGGGACTGGCAACTGGTCTGTGTCAACTCAGATTTTAGCGTCACGTGTCGCATAGCCACCTTCCAATGCACTTGCCGTGATATTTATTTTTCAACATTTTCACATGTGCATCGCTGTGCGACACGTGAAGCCGAAATCTGAGTTGACACAGACCAGTTGACACACGTGTGTCAACTAGTGTGTGGGCTGTAGCTGTGATGTATTCCACGTTGGAATTTTCTAACCCCGGTTATCCGTAATTCCAAGAACTTCGTCCATTACTCCATGGATTATTGTCATTGCCTCGCACTTTAGTTGTGAAATCGGCTTTTTAGCAGCTGCTAAAATTTCAGTATTGTTGTGTAAACTTTTTAACCCGTTGCTATCTGTTTGGCACCTTTTCTAGTGTATAAGTCGACAATTTTTTTAGAAATTGTGCGTTTGTTTCTGAGAAGCGATGGTTTGAATCGACTGACAAGTTGGGGGACTTAATTTTATGCATTCAATGGGTAACTAGGGATGGATAAAAAGCGCTTTTTTTCAACGGCCCCGCTTTTTTATAAAAAAACGCGCTTTTTTCGCTTTTTTCAAAAAATGTCAAGTCATTACCTAGAAAGCTCCCAAATATGGTTCTGAGTCAATATATACAGATATATCATTCAAGTGACAGTACTTGTGATGATATATAGCCATAGAATGGCTGTGGGCCCATGGGAAAGCATTTAAAGTGGGGTTATATGCAAAAAAAATCCATTTTTTATGTTGACCCGTTATGTAAATTGCTATTTGCCAAATGGTCATGAGTTCAACTGAAGTTAGGAATGAAATAGTGTGTAAATCAGGTTATAAAGGAAGGCTAATACAGATTGATGTTTCCCACTGAAGGAGACTGATGTTTCCCACTGTAGAAGTATGTGGAAGAACATTGGCTGGATATTATATACTACACTAACATATCACAGCTTATTATTATTTGATAGCATGCAGGAATAGAAGCAATGTCACTAAAAATACACAAAACCAATGAAAACAACCACCAGTGGTAATGTGCATGTGAAATTGCGTGCTTGCACGCAAAAAAATTACAAAATCCCTAGTGCATAGGTACAAAAAAAATTTGACAGCACTCTTTTTTTTAAAGCGCTGGGACCCTTGCGTTTAAAAAAAAAAATAAAAGCGGCGTTTTTAAGAAAAACCGCTTGTAAAAAAGCGTTGGCCATCCCTAGTGTGAACCGTTCAAAATATATAGGTTTTTAAAATGTAGCGGGGGGGGGGAAAGGGTGGAAACCGCTAAGAATAGGTCAAAAATAGCCAAAAATGTTCAAAAATAGCTGAAAACAAAGCAGATATCTGATATAGCCCGGTTCTGGAATAAATGATAGCTGGCCGATCTTGGAGTACTTCCTCAAACTCCCACCTTATTGGAGTTTATCAATGACAGTCCCGAACCCTGTAAAGTGTAAAGTCAAGTGTCAAATGTCAGGTTAAATGTCAGTCGAAACAAACAAAAGAAAAAAATTTATTACTGAACTTTGCATGACAATTGACACTTCGCCTGACACTGCATGATAATTGACAAATTTGTATGACTTTTGTCGTGACATTTGACATCTGACTTTACAGGGCTCGGGACTGGCACCTGATATGTACGATCTGTGTGTCGAAAATCGATAGTAAAGTAATACAAATTTTATTATATATGTTTCATTTGAATTTGAATTTCAAGTGACACCTGCCCCAAATTCATGTTGAATTTGGGGCAGGTGTCACTTGTCTTGTAACTATTCATGACTGTGGATCGATGGTATTCATCAATTGACCCCCCCCCCCGCGCCCAGGCCCCTTCGCCAACATCGCGCACGGGCAGTCGAGCATCGTGGCCGACATGTTGGCCTTAAAGTTGTCCGGCGAGGACGGCCTGGTGGTGACCGAGGCGGGCTTCGGCGCCGACATCGGCATGGAGAAGTTCTTCAACATCAAGTGCCGGGCGAGCGGGCTCAGACCCAGCGTCGTGTGCATGGTGGCCACTGTGAGAGCGCTCAAAATGCACGGCGGTGGCCAGCCCGTGCTCAGCGGTGCGTTTGGGGTTTTGTGTGCTTTGAGTTGACACGCTAGTTGACATCGAAATTCGTGTCAACTGAATTCAGCTAAATTTTCGGTTAATTGTGTGATTTCGACTCTACTGTGTGATAGAGCGCGGTCGATTTTATATCATGACACAAATCTGTTAAGTGTGATGCTTTATTAATTTGGGGTGTTATATAGTTAACATTAAGTTGACACAAATTTGCGATATCAAATGTCATTTGCGACGTACACGATGCAAATAGTTGAACAAGCAATGATATTCAAAGGCGACCTATGTTTTTTACAGTTTCACGTACCATCTCAGGCGCGCCAATTCCCCCAGAGTATCTGTCGGAAAATCTCGACCTTGTCAGGGCTGGCTGCGACTCGAATCTACGCAAACAGGTGAACTTTTTTAACAATTACACGTCAATTCGAACAAAAACGATTGGTGGGGCTTGAACGATTATTATCGTGATATCGGTCAAATTTCATCGATATCGAACATTCAGTCATTTCTCCGCAATCGTTTCACCATTCCTTTGGCCCTAAATTCCCTCGAATAACCCCCAGTCTAAATAGCCAGACCAAAAATAACTCCCCTGGGAGCTTATTCGAGGATACACGGTATCTTTTACGCGCAACCTCCCGCGTCTCCTCGCCTCGCGTCCCCCACACAAAACCACAGGGGTATCTTGAATTTTGACCCTCCGAGTGGTTGGATAGCTGGCAAATCGCTCCTCCGGAGGGATAGATAGCTGAAAAATTTTCTGGGGGGGGGGGGTTGTGGTGGTTCGATATATAGGCTTTTTCGGGGCATAGAAGGAAGAAAAGGGAGAAAAATCGCTAAAAGTAGGTGTAAAATAGCTCAAAATGGGTATACAAGAGCATATAGTACTTAAAATAGCTGAAAATAGGCAGTTAGACGCATGGACCAGTGATTTTGGAGGTGAAAATCTATATATATATAGGTATGAAAAATAGCGATTTTGAGCGAAAATTGGGGTATAGTTTCTGAAAAATCGCTCCAGATAGGTAGATAGCTGGGCGATTTGGGGGGGGGGGGGTTAGGGGGTAGTAGCCCAAAAATTTGCCTCCGGGATAGATAGATAGCTGGGCGGTTTGGGGGGGGGGGTAACCCCCCCCCCCCCCATTCGAGACCCCTGCAAAACCACTCTCCCCTCCCCCGAACCTCAGATATCCAACGCTCTGCTGTTCGGCGTGCCTGTGGTGGTGTGCGTCAACAAGTTCCACTCGGACACGCCGGCCGAACTGGAGCTCGTGGTCGAGTTGGCCAAGGGCCACGGCGCCGTCGATGCGGTCGTAGCCGACCATTGGGAATTGGGTGGCAAGGGCGCGCTGCAACTGGCTGAGAGCGTGTTGAACGCTGCCCAGGGGCACTCGGATTTTAAGTGCGTTTTTGGTTTGGGTGGAAGAGTTTATGGTACCGTACCGCGTACACCGCACTCTTTAGATTTACCGTACCGTATCGTGTACCGCAAAATTGGCGGTTTACCGTAAAATTTACCGTGCTTTTACCGCAAACCGGTAACGTCTGCCACCCTAGTGGACTCATATTTAATTGTTGTGTGTTTTCACAGGTTTCTGTACGATTTGGACCACAATATCACTTCCAAAATAACTATGATCGCGACCAGAGTCTATGGGGCTGCGGGTGAGCTAGTTTTCACAGCTTTGTTATCTTACTGATTTTTTTATTTTGCTGATGACGTCATGACGCCAGCGCAATAAAAGATTTTGTTTCGTTTTTTATTTAAATAAAACGGTTCCGATGCCTGTGTTTAAAAAAACGTGAAAATGACACCGGCCATCCCTAGTTAGAAGTGCTAACTAAAGATAAATACAAGTCAACTGAAATATGATCGAAACGATACCTAAATTGGAAAATGATAATAATTGTCATAATTTACTCTTTCCAGTTATCTACTTTTTTCTGCCACCTGCCCAGTGCCCACACAGCCACTTTTTGGCTTTTTCGCATCAATCAATCGTTATTCCACAGGCATCGATGTTGAGCCCGAAGCGCAGGAGCAAATCGAGGCTTTGGAGAAACAAGGATTTGGCAACCTGCCAATTTGCATGGCCAAGACTCACTTGAGTTTGAGCCACGATCCTGAATTGAAAGGTGCTCCTACGGGTGAGTGTGCCACTTTTTACTTTTGAGTTGTGAATAATTTTGATGGCGCATTTTGTCGTGTGTAAGAATCGTATTTCCTGCTTGGTAACATTGTAAGGAAAAGTAAGCGGTGAATTGAGTATCTATGAAATTCGGCATAATAAGTGCCGTGAAGGTAGGCGGGTCAATTGAAAATTTGCAGGTGGTTTCAAATTTTTTTAAGAAAATAAGTACTGAACATAATTATTTCTATTTAAAATTTAACTTCCTCTTATCTTCCATGGTGAAAAAATATCGTGACCGCTTTTCACTGTTCGAACCCTCAATAATAACAAGCAGCCCTAGTCCTGAAGTCACGAAAACATTCTGCCGTGCAATATTTGTACGCCTTACATGTAGACTTCAACAGGATCCCGAATCCCCGAAAATTTCGGGATTTAGCTGTCCCGATCTTGAATCCTCAATCCCGATCCCGATCCACAAATCTCAAAAAACGGATCCCGACTAGTGATGGAAAAGCGCCAGGAAAAATGGCGCCAATGGCGTCATGGCGCCATTCAAAATAATGGCGCCGGGCGCCAAATTGGCGCCAGCGAAAATGGCGCCAAGCGCCATTCGAAATAATGGCGCCAGAGAAAACGGCGCCAAGCGCCAATGGCGCCATGGCGCCATTCCATCACTAATCCCGACCCCCATCTCGAAACCCCATTCCGATCTCAATCCCAAATCCCCAACACACACAAAAACAATCCCGATCCCGAAAAGTCAATCCCGTTTGAACCCTACTTTACGCGCCTTACATTCCAATCAAATTTGCCCCCAGGCTTCACGCTGCCAATCCGTGAAGTGCGCGTGTCGGCGGGCGCGGGCTTCGTGTACCCGCTGGTGGGCAGCATGCAGACCATGCCCGGCCTGCCCACCAGACCGTGTTTCCTAGATATTGATTTGGATCCGGAGACTGAGTGTATTGAGGGACTGTTTTGAGGGGTGTTGTTGAGAAAACGTATTTACGTTTTCTCGGAGGATACGTATACTCGAGTATTGAGTAAATACGTTTACGTTTTCTCTGAAGAAATATCGGTACTCATCTTTACGCGTACTTTTAGAAAGTAGTGAGTGCAGAAAACGTGTTTTAAGGGACATTCTGGGGGAAAATTTATACTTCATTTTACATTTTCTGTGAGAAAAACACTCACGTTTTCCCTGAAAGAAATGTATTTTACTCACATTCTACGCACTGTAAAAGTAATTGTTTTTTCGGCACTGCGTGACTTAAATTAAAATATAAATTTTACGTTTAGGTTTACTTTGAGAAACGTTCAGTACTTTTAACCTTGAGGGTGCGGTGCCGGTTTTTTGTGTTTTTTTTCCTATGGGAAATACTCTGCTGGGTTTTTGAATTTTTTTGAGATTACTCTGGGATTGTAGTGGTTTTGGCGTTGAAACATTTGCGGGGATTGTGTTCGATTTTTCTCGAGGGGTGGTGTGACTGAGTTATATCATTTGCGTCACTTATCATTCTCGAGAACTTTGTGGATGTTTACATATCAGCCAGTAATCGAAGAGGTAAGAGGCTCCAATAAAAGGTATACCTCCAATAAGAAGTACCTACCTATATATTTAATAGGGGCACACCTGGCAGCATGCCAGAAACGCGTAAATCAGAAAAACAGTGACCAAACATGAAGATAGTGAACTTGTTCCTGGGCCTGGTTCTTCATTTTGTTACATTTCAGTTTGATAAAATCAATTGCGTTGTTGTTCTCTGTTGGTTGAAATTTTGCGAAATCTGGTGAAAATATTAGTGTCCATTGCTCTAATAAGATGTATACCCAGTATTTGTAGGTGCACAAAAGTGACGAAATCAATTGTAGGTATACCTACAATTGGAGGTAATACGGTAACCTAGTAGTGTAGGTGCAGCTCGCCTTTCATGGATTCACTTACGGTTCCATATTTTGCTATATTCCGCTTTTAGACTGGGTTGGGTCAGTATTTTATTCCATATTGATTTTATCTGATCTGTTTATTTATATTGTGGTTACGATTTTATTTTGTCATATTTACTACTCAAGAAATGAATGCATGGGAATGAACTGCTGTTCATGTTCGATTTTTTTTCTAATGTGAACTGTTTTGCAACACGTTTTTGCAGGGCTTCAAATGATGTCAGAGCCTTATTTCAAAGCACACTTTCTGTGTTTTTAAATTTATCTACCGTATATGCTCTAATAATTCCCCTGGGGAATTGTTTTTTCGGCGGACTACTTTTGAGGGGCGGGGAGGGAAAGCATTCAAGGGTAGGAATTTTTATTTGGCCATGGCGCTTTTTGCTGTGGCGCTAGCGCCAAGCGCCAGCGCCTGGCATTTTCTTCCTGGCACCAGGTAAAGATAACGCCATGCACCGAAAGCGTCATGGCGCTTTCTATAGGTGTGGCGTCAAGCGACAATGGCGCCACAGCAATCTAGCGCCAAGCGCCATGGCGCTTTTTCCTTTGGCGCTAGCGCCATGGCGCTTTTCCATCACTGTGTGTCTGTACTGAAAAGTGAAATCCTGTGTTTGTGTGTAAATACAACGGAAGCAGCGTTGTTCAATTTTTTCAATGTGTGTTCATATCGTCATGACATCATTGGCCGTAACGTGCACATAAATATATTCAATTAGCCTGATTATGTTGCGTTGATTGGATAATTAATTTAAGCAGCGAAAGAATGGCTGTCTGCCTGCGACGCGTGTCGAATTTATTGTCGCCTTCGAGATCAACGCCAGCTGTTTTTGCTATGACGTCACATTCATTGTCGACGGGGCTGCCCAGTTATGACACCCTTGAGCTGTCGCAGCCCAGACCTAAAGTGGTTCGTTTTGATGTTTGTTGTGGCGGCCCGTACACTAGTTGGCATGTTGCCCACTGCGTTTAGTTGCGTAATGGACATTTAGTACGCACACGCGCAGTTGACAAAAGCCATCAGTTTTTGATGTGTCAACTAGTGCGTTGACCGCCTATGCGAAAAATTTGCAGAATATTCAGCTTGAGTTTGTTATCTGATTCTGTTGTGATGTGCTTTGGGTTCAAGTGGCTTTTAGTGGGACTTTTTGTGAGGGCCAAAAAAAAATGTCCTGCATATATTGCCCCCTTCGTACCCAGCCTCAAATCGACCCTCAAATACCTTTACAGACACTGGTCGAGTTAAATCGACCGACAAAATTCAATTCCTTCACCCGTCAAATGTGGCTGGAAATCGGCCAGGTGCCAGTCCCAGGCCCTGTAAAATTTCAAATGTCATGCAAAGTGTCAAAAGTCATGTAAAATGCCCTGCAATATGGCGACTCGTTCCCACTTTTCAGGGCATTTTACGTGACATTTGGCACTTTGCATGATATTTTACAGGGTCTGGGACTGCCCCCAGTGCATGCGGCACCTGTCTGATCACGATGAAACGCACGCGATCGTTATGAGCGGCAAGGGGAAATGCTTCAGTTCGGGCATAGATTTCAATGAATTGATGGATTTTGGCCAGAAAATTGTGTCCGATGAGAGTGGGAGCGATGTGGCCAGGAAGGCACTTTTTATTGAGAAGTATGCGGGGGAGTTTCAGGTGGGTTTTTGGGTTTTTCATATGCACTCTGTTTTCTGTTCGTGTGCTCGTCACTTAGAACCACCACCAATTTTTTTTCAGAACATCTGGAACTTTTCAAGTTCAAAGTTTCTTTATAACCGTCCGTTTGAGGGGATAAATAATTTTCACTTGTACACTGTTGCAAATCCACCAATGCAAATGTTGTTAACGATGCTACTATTCAAATATGGCATATAGCAAAGTTTATATTGGAGATATCGTATGTGTGAATACACTACGCCCGAAAATCTCTGGCCAATTTAATTTCGCAAAACTTTATCGCACCACTACGCAAGTCCATTTGGACGTGCCGTGACAATTTTGGGTGCCATTCACATTCAGTTTTTTATCTTCTGTGCAGCTGATGCCGACTTCCTTGAAACAGTTCACAATGTCGGCCGTATTTATCCACCTGCAATGTACTTTTGTTATGTCAATTGTGTAAAATGGTGGTGTGGTGCAAATTAGTCAACTACCGAAATTTTAGAAAATTTAGTAAAGTCATAAATCAGCTTTGAACTCACTTGAGTTTACCGGAATGAGTTTTTTCCGTCAACTGTAGTTAACAAACTGCGGTGAACTCAAATGCCGTTCAAACCTGATTTATGAGTTTACTGAACTCTTTTAGTTTACCGGTTATTAAGTAGTGTTTGACCGGGTTTTGTTAAGTGCTTGAATATTTAAGCAAGTTGAATATAGTCCCGGGAGGAATATATTCGCAGGGGAAGTGTGAATACTACGAAAAAGTATGAAAAGTTTACTTTTACCGGTAAAAATTTTTTTATCTAAGTTTATACAATTTTGTTGATGAACTTTTGGTTTGAAAAACACTTTTCAAACTCACGCATAGCCCCAGGGCACTTGAATCCATTTTCCCGTCTTGATGTCGCCCACTGCAGTGAGCATAAGCTCCGCCCCCGTGGTGAAGTTTGTAGTCGGACACCAGTAGCGAGTGTTTGCGATGTAGAATATGTCAAATGCGTCCCAAGCGTCGTTCCTGGGCGGCGATTTTTTTAAACTACCGTATTTGCTTGAATAATTCCCCTGGAGAACTATTTTTTCGTTAGTCTTTTTGAGGGTTTTTTTATTTTTTTTCATTTTTATTTCGTCACAATTTTCAAGTATATATTTCCATCAACTGGTTTCATGATATTTGCATTGTTAGCAAATTAATTTCCATTTTTGTTCAAGTTCGTGTCTAGAGGGGTGGGGGGATTATTCAAGGGGGAATTGGTTTTTCATCACTTGTCTAGAAGGGGGAATTTTTCAAGCAGGGGAATTAATTAAGGGGAATTATTCAAGCGAATACGGTGAATTAAATGAGTAAAACGTTCGTTTCCGTCGAAAAACTGACTGGAACTTTTGAGACATGCAATAGAATGCCTTATCGTACACTCCGCTGGATAAAAATGGGTACATCGCTGTGAAGTTCGCTGCATTGTCTATCGCTGGCGCGTACAGCAGTTGGCTTAGTAGAGCTGTGGGCACTCCATCCCGTACACTGAGAAAGCCCTGTAAAATGTCAAATGTCACGCAAAGTGTCAAAAGTCATGGAAAATGCCCTGCAAAATGGCAAACGTACGTTTGCCATTTTGCAGGGCATTTTCCATGACTTTTGACACTTAACGTGACATTTGACATTTTACACTGCATTTTACAGGGTCTGGGACTGGCACCTGGCTTAGTGGGGTCATTCATGTAAATTAACGGTATGTCGCCCTGCATTTCGAATTGTTAATTGCCTTTATATTTAAATTTAAACTACATTTTGGCGCATCATTTATTATACCTTCACCATATCCATGCCCACTGTCCATTTCACGCCATCCTTTCCATACATGAATCTTTCATAAGCTTTTCCAGCCATGTTGGCAAATGCGTAATTCATACCGTCCCATTCATTGAACCCGCCTTAATACCAAGTATATTTTTGTTCAAAAAAATGGAAAAAAATTTTTACAAAAATTCAAAATTAATTAAAATTAAACGCACCTCCTAATCCAGAAGTCTGTTCAGTAACTGCAAATGCTAGCATGCCTCCCAGCACATCACCGACGGTATTTGGATAGACAGTATACTTATTTCCATCGGGTATGCCAATTTCCGCCTCCCTATTTCCGACGTAATGCGCATAGCCGGAAAAGTTTGCCTCCACATTGGGACCGCCCCCAGGATAGTGGACCAACGCCGTGGCTTGTCTCGGTTCCCCGCCCCTGCTAACATTCCCTGCTGAGATTGCCTAAAGTGAGAGTTGTGTGATTTTTTGTTGTACCTTCAGTGGTGGTGCCGTATTTCCTCTAAGTACCCCCTTCCAAATACCCCCCTCAAAATGGCCACTGAGTTAATAACCCCCCCCCCCCCGAAATACCCCTGTGTGGAATGATCTACATCATGTAAATGCAATGTATTTATTGCTGCCAGTCAGTTTGCATCGCAGCTACACGTCCACTAGTTTGTGTAGCGATGTTCGCTGATATGCCCAAATATATTTATTTATGATATTTTAACACATTTACTATCCAGTGGTCTAGCCACTCAAATAGAACACAGGAATAACTCTGCAACTCATAAGAGGATTAGGGATAATCCGGGCACTGCAATGCAGTGTGATAAAAGGGGGCCGTAGGTCACGTGCAGGTTATTCTTTGTTCATTTGCACTTTTCGACATCATGCCACGTGCGTCTAGGCGGCATCGAGCGAGGTCCAGATCAACTTCGTGGTCAACTTCGGACGATAATAATGATCGCTCTTCTCGCAAGCGCCGTCGCGCTTCGAGATCTCGATCTGGCTCATCGACTTCTGGTCGATCTTCTACGGTGCAGTCTTCGCAATTGCCCACGCACGAAGATGTTCCTTCGAAAGACATCTTGTTGGCGCGCGCTCGCGGTGGCCTCAAAACTGCACCAGTTTTGGCCCATGCTGTCGTCACTGATCAAGAATTGGTCGATAAATTTTTATCACCTTTTTTCTTGTTTGACTGATGTCACCTCTTTACGTTTCATGCAGATTCACGCTGCAGTGGAACAAGAATCGGTGGCAGATTCCGGTGCTGTCGACTCTAATTTGGGCAACGATTTACTGCCCGATGAGACGTTCGGCCAGGACAACTTGGACGACGGCGGCGACGCCGACAACAACGAGCTGAATGAACAAATCGATGCAAATGACACCAACCTTGATCCGGATCAAGTTGGTATTTTTATTTAAAACTTGGTTTTTTCCCTTTTTTATCTTTCTCAGTTGAGGAAATTATTGGGAAAATTTTGGAAATCAATTGAAAATTGAAAATTTTTTGTCGTCAATGATGTAGATATTGACTCAAAATTCATTTCACTTTCATTTTGTCGTTTTTCAGGCACTCGACGAGCTCATGCACGACGACGACGTCGAGCGTGACGATGGTGCCAAGCGGCCCCCTGCGGATACTCCTGAAGAAGCGTTGGAACGCGCCAAGGCCAAACGGGGATCCATCATCTCCCCGCAAGTCAAGGCCTGGGTCAACAAACACCAGAATGCGCACCGCATGGCTGGTCTGGTGCGCCGTGCCTTCCGTCAGAAATACGGTAGGACCGGAAGTATTCTGATTGAGTTAGTTTGGGAATTTTGGCTTTCTTTTTTGAGTCACAGTCTCAAGCCATGTTTTTTCCGCAGTACCCCTCCGAGACGCGATGATGAGTTCAGTGACAGGGGTACAGGGGCTCGCGCACGCCAAAAATAAAGATGGTTTTATCGCAATTCAACCATCTGCTTTCAAATTGCTCAGTGACAATCGTTTGCATGACACTGTCACTGAGCATGCGCGAATTGCTTACCAATTGGGCGATTTACTGGGCTCCATCAAACATCTCGATCCTTCGGAAGTCTCGGATGAGATGAAAGATGATGCCATTACTGTTTGTGCCTTTTCAAATTTTTTCTTTTCTTTGGAAATTTCCAAAATTGTATATTTTGTGCAAAATTTCAAATTTTCAGCACGCATTCAACTCGTGCAATTGGGCGGCGACTTATAACGCCGACATTACGCACCAGTTGGCGGCAATTAGGCGTTATGCAAACGTAATGCCGTTTTGTCGCAACAAGTCGGCTCTTCAGCTCAAGAGCATTTATGAAGACTTGGACGCTGAAGGAATCAATTTGCGTGATTCCCGCGAAATTGGTTCATTCAAATTGTTTTTTCAATTGTTTTTTTCAAATTTTGAAAAAAACTTCAATGCTGAGTTAACACGAAACTTTAACTCAGGCAATTTTCCTTTGCGCGAGATGGCCCCACCTTTGCTTTATGGCCGCTCGCTCAAGAAGCGCCTGCATTCCAAATTTAAGGATCGCCGTAAGGCCGAAAATGTCATCGGCGATTTGTTGGGGAATGGTTATTTCATTCTTGCTTTTGGAGTGTTTTTTCAACGACGCTTCCTATTCTAATTGAATTTTCGAGAAGAATTTCTTTCAAAATTCAAGAATTTATGAATTTCAATCTTTTTTCTGACCTTTCAATCTTGAGAGCTGACTATGGGATGATAATTTGGCTCATTGCCAATTTTTTATTTGTCTCAAAACTATTCTCATTTAGATCGCGTCGGTCCGAGTGCTCGTCGTGCGCCATCGAGAGTGCAGTCGCTCCCGAACAATTATCAGCAGCAACGCTCGTTTCCGAGGCAGTTTTCGGCTCAGAGACCAAATTTTAGGAATTTTGGATTTTCTAATCGGTTGGTCTTTTAATGTTGAGTTTGCTGGAGTTTTTTATTTATGTGTTTGCATGCTCAGTGCCCTTGTCAACCGAGCTGCTTTTCGATTATCCAATATCGGTCATGATATCACAGTGAAGAAGATTTATAGAGCTTCTTTGGAGGTTCCAAGTTGTTTGGATAGCTCTATTTTTTGCAAAATTTCTGCCCCTGATCCCCCAGTGGTTTCGGGGAGGATCAGATTTGCTTTGTCCAATTGGAAAATTATTACGAATGATCCGTGGATTCTGAAAATCGTAAATGGCGCTGAATTGGGTTTGTTTAAGACCCCTGTTCAATCAAAACCCTTGCTACCCTTGCATTTTGATGAAGAACACTCAAAAATCATTGATGATAGAGTAGATGAAATGATTCTCAAGGGCGCAATTGACGAAATACCTCATGACAAGGCAGTTTTTGTTTGTCGGATTTTCACCGTTACCCAAAAATCAGGCAAAATTCGGCCTATTTTGGATCTTTCACCTCTAAACAAGTTTATTCATGCCCCAAAATTCAAAATGGAGACAATCCATAGTTTGAGAACAATTTTGAAACCAGCTGATTACATGGGAAAAATCGATTTGTCAGATGCATATTTTACGATCCCCATAAGAGAAGATCAGCAGCCTTATTTGCAATTTTATTGGAACGCGCAATTGTATCAATTTAATTGCCTTCCTTTCGGACTTTCCACAGCGCCTTTCATTTTCACAAAATTAATGGCGCCTGTAGTGGCTTTTTGGAGGGCTAGAGGTATTAGATGTCTAATTTATTTAGATGATATTATTGTTATGGCCG
This sequence comes from Sphaerolaimus hirsutus, assembly GCA_964036195.1. Taxonomy (NCBI): domain Eukaryota; kingdom Metazoa; phylum Nematoda; class Chromadorea; order Monhysterida; family Sphaerolaimidae; genus Sphaerolaimus; species Sphaerolaimus hirsutus. Next base: position 22,918,559 of record OZ038455.1, read on the forward strand.
CTTCAGCTGAAGTTTTGAATAATCAATTGGAATTTGCGATTGACACTTTAAAAAGTTTAGGCTTTTTTGTCAACCGAGATAAATGTCAACTGGAACCTACGAATTCGATCGAATATCTTGGTTTGGTTGTCAATTCAATTTCCATGACTTTTCATGTTCCAATTCTGAAACAGAAAGAAGTCATGGAACGCGTGGAGCGTATTTTGGTCGCAGATACAGTCAGCTTGAAAATTTTAGCCTCGTTTTTGGGATATATTAATTTTTTATCCTCGGCCTTAGAGCCTGGCGCTGCTTTTTGTCGCGAGCTCCAATTTGTTTTGATTGATGGACTCGCTGAGAAAGGTTCTTTTCATCATCAGGTCGCGCTGCCCCATCAAGCTAGGCTAGAGCTTTTCAAATGGATGCATGAAATGCGCTCATGGGATGGTAGGTCGATAAATCCACCAAAAATCGATATAGTCATGGCTTGCGATGCAAGTGACTCAGGCTGGGGTGCCATCATCGATGATGGCCGTGAGCATGGATTTTGGTCTGCCACGCAACGTAAATTGCACATTAACGTGCGCGAATTATTAGCTGTTCGCTTTGGTTTGAGGGCTTATGCCGATAAGGTCAATGGAAAGAACGTTTTGGTTCAGACTGACAACACTACTGTTATGTCGTATATTAACAAACGTGGAGGCACTAGATCAAGGTTACTTTACCGCATTGCCTCTAAACTCTGGCTTTATTGTCTCGATCGCAAAATTTCGTTAGTTGCCCAGCATATCCCTGGCATCTACAATATTTTGGCTGACAAAGCTTCACGCTTCAAGCTAGATCCGTCGGATTGGAAACTAAATCCACAGATTTTTAGCTTGCTCAATGACACGTTTGGTCCTTTCGAATGTGATTTGTTTGCAGCGGACCACAACAAGCAATGTGTCAACTTTTGTTCCAGGATTTCGCATCCCGATGCATTCACTATCGATGCTTTTTCTATTTTTTGGAATCAGTTTAAGATCGCGTATGCATATCCACCAATTTGTTTGATTGGTGATGTGCTGCGCCAGATCTGCATCAATCAGGCTACCATACTTCTCATTGCCCCGATGTGGCAAAGAAAGTTTTGGTACCCTCTTTTGTTGGACATGTGCATCATGGTGCCAATAATTTTACCTGCTAGCTTGGATTTGATTTCTAGACCCGATGGTAGGTTAAGCTTAAATTTACTTAAATTTCTAAATTAAGTATATAAATTTTTTCCTTTTAGGCTCCAGCCACCCTCTTGTCAAGTCAAGATTGAGGCTAACAGCCTGGCTGTTATCAGGAATGGATGTTTATCGCAGGGATTTTCTGCGTCAGCTTCCAATTTGGTTGCAGGATCCATTAATTCTGCAACGCACACACAATATTCAGCTGTGTGGCGTCGCTGGCACTATTGGTGTGAATCAAAATACTATGATTCCCTTCGGCCGACTGTGCCTCAGGTCGCCAATTTTTTAGCTTTTGAGCATCATAGAGGACAAAGTTATTCCTCTTTGGCTTCTATTAAATCGGCTTTATCGACCGTTTTAACCCCTTTTATTGGAGACTTGATTTCAAATAGTTCAATTCTCAAGAGATTGTTAGCGGGCGCTTATAAGATTAAGCCTCCTAAACCTAGATATTCAGTTATTTGGGATCCTATCCTTGTGATTAATTTTATTAAATCAAATTGGTCAGTTAATGACAATTTGTCGTTGATTAACTTATCGGTCAAGACTGTTACTTTACTCTCTCTCGCTAGGCCTTCAAGGGCTGCAGAGACTGCTAATATAAATCGTGCTTCTGTTCATTTTTCTCAGAATGGCGTGACTTTTCATTTACTAAAACCCACGAAGACTCAGACTTCTGGGCCTTTAAAATCGATTTCAATTGACAAATTGCCTAACAATCAGGAAATTTGCCCTGTAACTACGTTGGCAGCTTATATTCATAGAACTAATGCATTTATTTTGCCTTCTAATAAGCGTTTGTTCATTATCTCTAGGAAACCTTATAATGAAGCTTCAGTGGACACTGTCCGAAGATGGCTTTTGTCTGCCTTACATTCTGCTGGCATTCAAAAGTTTTCAGCTCATAGTTTTCGATCAGCTTCTGCTTCCAAAGCACTTTTTCAAGGAATTCCACTTCAACAAATTTTAGCCGCTGGCCATTGGAGTGTGAAATCCAATGTTTTTTATAAACATTACAATAGATCGGACAATATTGTGGATAATTTTTCAGCCGCTGTGATGCTCGAGTAAGCTTATAAATCGTTCTATTTGAGTGGCTAGACCACTGGATAGTAAATATTAATTAGTCGAAAATCAATTGAAGACTAATTGATTTTGCTAGACAGTGGTCTAGCCACTCCTAACCCACCCTTACCCTCCCATATCTCAACTCTTACTCTCGCAGCGGAGGCGGCAATTCGTCAACGTCCGGAAATCGGCACCAGAATTCGGCGCGCGGACGCAACAATTCGGCTGGTGCTTCACGTGGGCGTTCTGCCAATAATCGTGACAATCAACGCCAATAGATTTCCGAATATTTTTGAAAGTTTTGATGGTTTGATTTGAATTGATATCAATTTACATCAGTTTTAACCTTTCAATTAAATGAGCAAATCAGCTCCTTGTAATTATATTACGAATTAACAATTCTCTATATGATTTAAATTGATATCTTTGATAGAGAGAATTTTTGCCATTTGCGTGAGAAAAAAAGTTCCTTTTTCTTGTTCGCGGAAGTTATTTAGAAGTTTGCTATTTGATGTAGCCTTGTGTGGTTTATTTTCGCATGTTTCGATGAAATTATGTCATTGAAATTGCATTTATTTTGGATTCGGGATTTGGTCGCGAATGAAGAACATTCCACAGTTGATCTTGAACCACTTACTATTTTAAGTCGAGAATATCCATTGAAGACTAATTGTCATACTTACTCAAAGTGCAAATGAAGTCGAATAACCTGCACGTGACCTACGGCCCCCTTTTATCACACTGCATTGCAGTGCCCGGATTATCCCTAATCCTCTTATGAGTTGCAGAGTTATTCCTGTGTTCTATTTGAGTGGCTAGACCACTGTCTAGCAAAATCAATTAGTCTTCAATTGATTTTCGACTAATTAATATTTATTGCCTGTTTTGGTACTTAAACCATATTCTTTACTATGAATTTCTCAAACATTTCTTACTAAATAATAGGCATCCCCCCTCGAAACACCGCCCTCGTTAAATCCCCCTCAAAATTCTCACTCTGAAACAATCACTCCCGGGGGGGGGGGGTATTCCGAGGAAATAGAGAAGTTTTTTTAATAGGATAACGTACTGGTTCTCCATACCAATTCACATACATTGAATAGGCATTGTTAAGGATGAACGATGCATCATTTAGAGGCGATTTTGCCCCATTTACTGAGTCATTTGTCTGAAATGGTGGCAGAAAGTTGCACATTTAAGTTACCTGCTGAAGGAGAAAAAAATAGAAAATAAAAAAGGAATTCCCACATTGCCTGTGGAGCAGTTGAATGTGAATGTATCATATGGATATTTATCATCTTGTAGATTATTCACTACTCTCACATACTGTGTGTCCATTGCACATGTGCCATTGGGGTACTTTTTTGCCATGAATTTTTGCATTCCATTTCCATAGAAATAGGTCCCTGTGGCAAAGTAGGTTACTTTGAAGGTTCAACCTTTGTGTAAAACATGTGTAAAACATTTGTACCTGTCTTCATATTTCCTCCCCCTCCAGTTCCCACAGGTAAAACCCTTGCTTGTGTTATTGTCTGTTTGTATTTTTCCACTTCTATGTGAGCACTTTTTCTCATAGATAATGGCGTTGACATGGTCACTCCCTTCCATTGCTGGATGAGCTGTTGGGAACAATGAAATGTGTCCATACAATTTCACTTTACTTGAGGGGTGCCCACATCGCGTTGCTGTGATGACATAAAAAAACGCGAACAAGTTTCATAATTTTGCAAAAAAGTTCCATATTTACAAGAAAAACCGGTGATACGTACACACAATTTAGGTCTACAGACAGGCCAAATTGCATATCATTATTAGCTCTAGTTCGAGAGTTATGGACAAATTTGCCCCTGACAACTAATTTTGCCAAAACGTCACTAACTTTCGATCTAGAGCTACTAATTATCTGCAATTTGGCATGTCTATAGACGTCAATTTTATGTAAATACCTATCACCGTATCTTCTTGCAAATATGGAACTTCGTTGCAAAATTATGGAACTTTTTCACGGGTTTTGTTTTGTCATCACAGCAAGGCCGTGTGAACGCCTTTTTAAATTAAGTTCAAAGAAAGTTTTATTTGCAACAAAATTTACACTTTTTTCCACTCACATTTCCACTCAACGCATCCACCAAAATGTTCTCTACTCCAGCGGGTTTTCTCACCGCCACAACATAGCCCATTTTTGCAACGTTGCTTTTGTTCAAATACACCACTGGTTCTGCAAATATATCCGCAAATTGATTGTTTGTTTCTAGATTGAGTTTAGTCAAAGCCTCTTTCGGATTTGTGGTTAGCTCTTGTACTGAAGATCTTGACAAATCGTTGTGAATATTTGTGATCGCCTGTGATAAGGAACAGAGTGTAAGTTGAGTTTAAGTTTTTAAAAAGTTTTTTTTGAGCACTTTTTAAAAAACGGGCCGTTGAAAAACACACTTTTCTTCCATCCCTAGTTGGGTTGAAATATTTTAACACAGTAATTTTATGATTTGTCACACGTCTGCCTTTAGTTTTAACGTATGAATACTGAATAACGTATAAAAATTGCATCTGGTGCCATTCCCAGGCCCTGTAAAAGAGGGTGTAGTGGTCGTAAAGTAAACCCGGCCCGGAAAATATTGACCTTTGGCATTGCTCAACTTTTTTCAGTTTACTCAAATCCAAAGATCACTTGAAAAAGTGTAAAGTGAAGAAAACGTTGAAAAATAGCTAAAAAAACTAATCCCCCTCCCCCGCTCGGCCGGAATATAAACCCGGCTGTAAAGTGAACTCGGCCGTAATGATGCCCGGCTGTAATGTAGCACCCCTGACTTTACGGCCGGGTCTACTTTACGGCCGGGTAGGCTTACATTACGGCCAGGTCTACATTACGGCCAGGTTTACTTTACGGCCGAGCCCCGAACTCGGTTGCCATGTTGCAGGGCATTTTCCATGACTTTGGCACTTTCCATGACGTTTGACATTTTACAGGGTCTGGGAGGCCCTGGTCACCCCAAGTCAGGGACGTATCCAGGATTTTTGAGCGGGGGGGCTGCTTGTTTACGGAGGCAGGCGAGGGGGAGCCCCCCCCCCCTAAAATTTTAGCTACATAGTGGCGGAATGGCGCCATTAGTAGGCGCCATTGGCGTTAGCGCCAGTGCCATAGAACGCTGTATATGTATGTAAATGTACATACAAAACAGCAAAAAGCACAACATTGAGTGTAGCGGCATGACGTCATGATGGAGTTTCCTTCAGGAGAACGCATAGTGTGCGGTCTCCTGAGTATTCATACACACCAGTCATTTTGTCTTGTAAGAAAATCCAGTGAAAATGTTTCATCAAAACGAAAATGTCATGGAATTTTAGGTGTTTGGGACCAGAAATGGTGAAAAATGAATCGTTAAGCTGTTTGATTTAAAAGTCAATTTTTCAATTAGATTCTTTTGTTGGTATTTTTAGAATTAGAATATTTAGGTATATTTGGAGTGTTAATTCCTGGTCATGTGGATTAGATAGCATATAGCGATTTGTGGCCAGATGGAGCAAATCTGATGACAATACTATATGTCTGGTGAAGGATGCGCGCTTGCGCGCAAAATTTTTTACGCTGACGTTGAAAAAGTCGCATTTTCCGGTCACTTTCTGGTCTCGCCCCGCCCCCCCTGGATACGGCCCTGCCCCCAGTTTCTGTCCCTCTCTTGGTGTTTTTCGTGGCGCTGGCGCTCATCAAATTTTTTGGAGGCGGGGCCTGGCCTACCCCACGCCCAAAAAAACCTTCCCGCAAACTGTCTTGCAAATATTTACCTGTCCAAAATGGTTTGAGCAGTGTTCCACTTGCATTTTTTGACCAGTGAACTGCCTGTTGGGTTTGGCCAACATTTCAACTGTGTGCTGCCTGTGTTTGTGCAGTATCAAATGGCTATCGAGCACTCTTACGCCCTGAAAAATTTAATTTTTGTGTATTTAGGTCCTAGATGAACGTGGCCATCGGCGGCCCACACACGTGTGTCAACTGGCCTGTGTCAACTCAAATTTCGGTTTCAAGTGTCGTAAAGCTATCTCCAAATGCACATGCGGCAACGTTGAAAAAAAAATTACGGCAAGTGCATTGGGAGATCGCTCTGCGACACGGGAAGCCGAAATCCGAGTTGACACTTGGGTTCAAACGGACCAGTTTTCGGGACCGGGACCGGGACCAGAAATTTTCCAATGTCGGGACCGGGACCGGGACCGGGACTGGGTGGGTACCGGGACCGCGGTCCCGTTTGAACCCTAGTTGACACAGACCAGTTGACGCACGTGTGTCAACTAGTGTGCTTGGGTCCTTTATCCACACTCACCCAAAAATTTTGCACCGCCCTGATCACCGTTGTACCCGTGTTGTCAATGTCATGTACCAGTTTTGACAGTGACAACCCATTTGTTCCAAGATCGGTTTTTACAGCGTTCTCGTTGTCAGCCAGTGCGTCTAGCATGGCAAAAATTTCGTCAACTTGTTGAATGACATTGCTTGGTCGAGCTCTATAGTCTGGTTTGTTTAGTGCAAACAAAAGTGCGGAATTTGAAGTTTTGATGGTTGAAAGTAGTAGAAATGTGAAGTAGAAAATGGCCCTCATTTTGAAACTTTTTCAAAATTCCAAATTGGAATAAATACTAGCACAAATTTTTGCATTCAAGTACATTCTGTTATGTTTATTCTGTATTATGCAGTTTGTGCGGGTGAAAAGTGGCATAATATTTTAATTTATTGCTATAGCTGTCATTCAGCTGACCAAACAAAACTGGGGAATTTAGAGAACACGAACCACTGTTATCATGTAAATATAATGATGTCAAGAGAATTTTCACACATTTTTGTGTAGTGACCACATCACATGATCATAAATGTTGGAAATTATTGCAATAGAAACATAAGAACCTACAAATACTCTACGATAAACTTAAGTCACAATTTAAGACACTAAATCATCCAAACCATCATCCACTAAAGGGGTATTCAAGATTTTGACCCTCCGGGTAGATTTATAGCACATCGCTCCTCTGAAAGACTGGAAAAAATTGTGTGGGAATTGCATAATATGGTGGTTGTGGTGGTTCAATATTTAGGCTTTTTCAAGGAGTAAAATTATGAAAAGGGACAAAAATCACTAAAAGAAGGTGGAAAATAGCTCAAAATAAATATACATATAAGAACAGGGACGTATCCAGGATTTTTGAGCGGCAGGCTGCTTGTTTACGGAGGCCGGCGAGGGGGGGGGGGGCTCAGCCCCCCCCTAAAATTTTAGCTACATAGTGGCGGAATGGCGCCATGGCGCTGGCGCCATTAGTTGGTGCCACGCCATGGCGCCATTGGCGTTGGCGCCAGCGCCATGGAACGCTGTATATGTATGTAAATATACATACAAAACAGAAAAAAGCACAACATTGAGTGTATTTATAATGATTTGCGGCCACATGTTACAAATCTGATGATAATAGCTTATCTCCGGTGAAGAATCCGCAGTCCCCCGCCCCCCCCCCTGGATACGGCCCTGTATAAGAACATCTAGTACGTGCTAAAAATAGCCGAAACTAAATAGGAAGTTAGATGCATGAAGTAGTGATTTTGCAGGTATAAATGTATAAACAGTTATGAAACTAAGCGAAATTCAGAAAAAATTATTTATGGTATAATTTATAAAAAATCGCTCCAGATAGCTGGCCGATTTGTGGGAATAGTAGTTCAGGGGATAGTAGCCAAAAAATTTGCCTCCTGGATAGCTCCCGCCTCCTAACTGAGCGGGTTGGGGGAGTTACCCCCAACCCCCATAGGAAACCCTAATCCATAAACACAAACCCCCCAACCCCCCCCCCGCAGGACAGTTTCACCCAATTGTCCACGTGCAGCAAGCCCGTGCTGGCCGCAATCCACGGTTATTGTCTCGGTGCCGGTGTGGATCTGGTCGCTGCCGCGGACGTACGTCTGTGCACTCAGGATGCCCTGTTTTGTGTGAAGGAAGTCAAGTTGGGTCGGTTTGGGGGGGGATTTGAATTTGTGAGGTTGGATGGGGTAGTTGTTTGAGTCTGCTTTACTTTTTATGCACCCCATTAATTTTTTTGAATTACGTTTTCTGTACTGGCGTACTTTTAAATAGTACGCGTAATGGTGAGCATATTCGGCGGACCGCAAAGTATGTGCAGAACCATAATTTAATGAATAGAAGATATGAAAAAAATTCGTAATAAATTTTTCCATAGTAAAAAAAACACGAAATATTAGGATGAAAAACTGTATAATTGTTGGTCCATACTTCAGATGGGTTTTGGTAGGTTTCTATACTAAGTGTGATGTCCGCTGAATATAAAAGTATACTTTTCTGGAGGAAACATACACTCCTAGAAAAATGTGTTTAGCCTCCTGATCGGGAACAAAAAAATACAATGTCTCCCCAGCTGACGTGCGACCTGCATAGGTCGTGGGATGAATTCTTGTAGAGTAAGGTGCCTGTAAGGTGTTATGCCACATGTCGATTTTTAGCTTTCTGGGTGTGTTGCTGCTCATTTGACAGCCATCCGAAGTCAAATTTCAGGTGGAAAAAAGTGTTTAGCCCTTTTGTGAAAACGTGTTAAAATGATGATAAAGACCTGCACTGTTCAGATATTTATGACTTATCCACAAATTTGAATTCAAAATTGTTCAAAACAGAAGACTCGCACTCGCTGTGATGTTGACCGAATTTTTCTGAATCATCTGTCATCACTCCACAGATAAATATTGACCCGGCATGGTGCATATTTTTGAAATCATGAACAAAACGAAATGTTGGCACCATGCCAGCTCATGACTGCACACATTAAGCTAAATGTAAGAAAAGCAAAAAAAATTCGCGGAAGGTGCTGCGTTCACAGTTAACAAAATATTGATATATACGCAGGGGTGGGGCCATATTTTTACTGTGGGGGGTCGACATAATGACCCCCCCCCCCTATGTATGAGTTTCACCCCTCAGTGACCCAGATTTAATGTTTGGTTTGCCATTGAACCAAAAAAATCAAAAAGCTAAACACATTTTTCCAGGAGTGTAAGCTAATAAAGAATATCCTCGATTGGGCCCACACATGCTAGTTGACATCGACACCAAATGTCAACTGGTTCAGTCCCCAATTCAAAGCTTTCGTTTGAACGTCATTGATCGGCTCATCAGCAAGCTTTGAATCGGGATCGGCACCAGTTGACATTTGGTGTCAATGTCAACTAACCCATGTGTGGGCCCATTGAACCGTGCTCACGTGCCATCGCAGCGATCGTGGCCGACATCGGCACCCTGCAACGCCTGCCCAAGGTGGTCGCCAACGACAGCTGGGCCAGGGAGGTCTGCCTCACCGGCAGAGAGTTCTCCGCGTCGGTTTTTGCGGTTGAATTGTATTTTTTGTATTAATGTGTGGTGTGTGGGGTTTTCGGGGGCATATGGGGTTAGTGTGTGTGTCTCGTGATATTAACGGAGTTGAAATAGTGTAACATAAACGATGTTGTACTCGTAAGTGAATGGCGCCATAACTTCATAAAAATAGTGATTGGGTTGTGCGTGAATTGCCTGAAACGACCTGTTGTCATCAGAACATTTTTTTACCCTAGATCGTACTTCGTACTTTACCCTACCGTGTTTCCTTGAACCCAGGGAACCTATTTTTTCAGAGTGTAAAAATTTTGGGGATATTTCGAGCTGGGTTACTTATTTTTCATAAACCCTCTCAGACCTGGGTGTGTTTCGAGGGGGGGGGAGAGGTATTTCGAGGAAATACGATATACAATCGAAACAACAGCCCGCTTTTTGCAGCGAAGAAGCGCTGCAATTCGGTCTGGTGTCGCAGCTGCTGCCCGACTTCGACTCGGTGCAGCGGCGCGCGTTGGACGTAGCCGAGCGCATGGCCGCCCTCAGCCCCATCGCCGTGCAGGTCGGTTGGTAGGACGTTAGGTCGCTTGGAGTAGCCACGGCTGCGCTGATTTATATATACTGAAGGATATACGCTATACAATGTACGCGATACCATATTTTAATGAATAAAGAATGCCACGTAAAAAATCATGCACCAGATTAACCATAAGTGTGAGTGGTGTGATGTGCGCTGGAAGAAAAAATAATGTCTGTTCGTTTATTCGAATGGAATATGGTAGATTTTATTGTAAAGCGTGCTGTCAGCACTTACTGTACTTACTTACTGTCATTAGACTTTACTTACGGGAAGTTCGACCTGGTGTGAACGACGACGATTGGCACAATTGGCTTCAGAACTTTTTCAAAAAAATTTAATATGGAATTTTTCAGGGCCGGTAAAAGTCACCAAAATACTGAACCGCGCCCCCCCCCCCTAAAATTTGGCCCTATAGTAAAGGAATGGAGCCATGGCGCCGGCGCCATTTGTAGGCGCCAGCGCCATGGCAGTATTGGCGTTGGCGTTGGCGCAAACGTCTACCATATAGGTATCTATTTATACCATATATAAACCACTATTTTTTGAGTCGGGTCAAATTTCCCGAAAACTTTACACAGGGGGCGTGAACGAAACGTTTTTAAAAAATTAACAACCATCCGGATCGAGGTAAACAAGGGTTTATGGTACTAGGACCACTTCCGGCACTGTTGGACATGTTAGTAATGTAAATTGACACCTGAAAACACATATTAACGAATGGAGTGGCTATTTGCGCGCTTGTTTTTAGTGCCAAAAAAAAATTTTTGCGCAGAAATTTTTTTAGTGCCCACAAATTCGCCTCAGAAACGTGCCATTTCTGGCAAATTTTTCTGTCCGGCCCGGGAAAGGGGGGGGGGGGGCCGCGCCCCCCCCCCCCTGCGTACGTCCTTGCCTACATCCAATTGCATCCTGCCCCCTTGTCTCCCCCCAGGGCACGAAGCGCGTGCTGAACTACTCGCGCGAGCACGGCAACCAGGCGGGGCTGGACTACGTGCGCATGCTGAACATGAGCCAGCTGCAGACGCAGGACGTCTTCGACGCCGCGATGAAAGTGGCACAGGGCAAGGGCAAGGCCAAGTTGTGATTTGCGGGTGTCTAATGATTAAGGTATTTACCGGCCCTGTGCCATTACGCATGTAACCCATCACTCATCTAGACCCGGTATGCATTTATTTATACCGGGCATGCTGAAAATAAACAATAAAACACATGACCTAGCGAATTTGAAGGTGAAAAACTATAAAACGTATGAAAATTAGCGATTTTGGGTGAAAGTTGGGGTAAAATTACTCAAAAGTGCTCCAGATAGCTAGATATAGCGAGCTAAGCAGGGGGAGTGTTCAGGGGAAAGCAGCCGAAAAAATCGCCTTTGGGATAGATGGATAGGTGGGCGGTTTGGGGTGGGGTCACCCCCCCCCCCCTCTCTTACCCCTGCGAGTATAATGTGTCTATAATGGGCCTACATGCGTGATGGGTTGGCTGAAACTCTCAGTGCACGTAAACTCCCAATGCATGTAGACTCCCTGTGCACGAAGGTTTACTCCCGGTGCACGTAAACTGCCAGTGCACGCAAACTCCCAGTACATGTGTGCAAACTTTTCGCTGTGCGGCGCGGCCGCAACCCCCCCCCCCCCGCGGGCTGTGTGCATTTGAAAAAATTTGCATATTTATGTGGAAAATTAAAATTTCGAAATTGAAAATGAAAACCAAAAATTTCGATTTGCATTTAAGAGTAAAAATACAAACAATATTTACAAATGCAAACACACGGAAATTCCGATCTAGTGTCGGAAAATGTCAAAAGTGTGGACTGAAATTCCAAATAAAAAGTTTCATGCAGCCCGCGGGGGGTAAGATGGCAAACCCTCTGGAAAAAAAACTATTAAATTTTTTAAGTGTTTTCGAAAAATAAATTGAAAATGAAATGAAGTCTGAAATGAATTATCGAATTTCAAATTTTTCCGAAAAGAGTTTTCAAATTTTCGAATTTAATTTTCAAATTTTTTAATCTTTTTCATCAATTTTCAATTTTTTTAGGACTTTTCGAAGAAAAAATCAATTAAAGCAATTTGAATTATTTTTTGAATTCCTGTATTTTCAAATTTTGGTGAATTTTGAATACATTTTCATGTTTTACAGCCTTCTGAGCTGTTACTGCAGACATGCCGGCACATCTTTTGTTCTGCCGCTACGAATAAATTAATGTAAAACTGATTTTTTGAACTCGTTTCTGCATTTTTTACTTTTTTTCTTCCAAAAATAGGTTCGAAAATTTGTTAACGATCTAGAAAAAAATCTATTTTTAAGTGTTTCTCTAGGGGTGAAATAAAAATTCGAAAACTCAGAAAAAAAATCAAAAATGTTGGGGGGCAAAGTTGCGGCCGCGCGGCACAGCATACACGGTGCACTCATGCACTGGGATGGGAGTTAACGTGCACTGGGAGTAAACCTACGTGCACTGGGAGTCTACATGCACTGGGAGTTTACGTGCACTGAGGCACAGGCTCGATGTGTTTACATGCGTATAGGCTTGACCTGTACGTACCTAATGTGCATCATGTTTATTTACCAGATGAACGTAGAGGCTACGCTTTATTGGGCAGAGTTGATTGATTCTGATGGATCTATCTAAGAGACAAATTATTCCAGTGCGCCAAAAAAAAATTATTTACCGTGCTGATTGTGGTGATTGTTAAATAAATTTAATTTTGTTCAAGTCATCTTCGTTATGGGAATCATCGAGCACCACCAAAGTGACACAACTCCATTGAAAATTGTGTGCAATTTATTATACACTTTTTAACAATTATTATTTTTATGTATGTATGTACAGGATCCAGTAATATGAAGTGTACTCCGAATGCATTCAATGTAGTTAATTTAACTGGTGGAAAATTTAAATGAGAAAACCACTTTGTTGTATTTTACAAATCCCACATGCAAGCTTTTAGGCTTTCATCCTGTGTGAGGGTGCCCCCAAGTATTTACTATATATACCCAAGGGGGCACCCCCCTCAAGCCACCCTTGGTGCAGAAAACAAAATTTTGAAGGATTTTTTCTGGAAAATATAAATGAGAATTCCATACAAATTTTCGTTCCTGATGAAATTTAAAAAAAAAATTTCTAGACATTTTAGACAAAAAACTTTTTTTTGACATTGGTAGAGTGAAATTCGGGGGATCCTAGCCAAAACAAATTTGCCTTGGGATAAATAGGTAGGTGGGCGATTTTGGGTAACCCCTACCATATTGTACCCCGGGGATGTAAAATGCAACTGAGGCGTCTAATTCTAAAAGTCGACAAGTCCACTAATTGCGATTTTGAGTAAATCGCATTTTAAGTTTCATTTCCAATTCCAGGTCCGTGGTGCGTGACGCGTGTCCAATGGCGCTCTCTCATGCTCAACAATAGGTCAAGAAAAATGACATCAAGTGTCTTTCTATTTATGGGCATTTTGGCATGCAGGTTGAGCGCTACAATATTACAATAACAATATCACCATGCATATCGTTGCTGATTACAGCAGTGCACAAAATTTCACAAACATAAGAGAAATCATTAATCAATGTCCATGCATTTATTATTAATGTGGAAAAGCATCACAAAATGTGAGCAGATAATCCAAAACCATGGCCATTGTGTAAAGTGAAACTATTCATGTTTTTGATGCATGCAGCCGTTTCTACATACCACTGTTGAAAAATGTATTTACGTTTACCCAAAATACCCAGTTAGTCGATTATTTATACTTACGTTTACATTTACGTTTTCTAAAAATACCATTATGTTTTGTTACGTTTTCCTGGCTGATTTACCGGGCAAATACCTATTTATTATAACGCGCATTTGCTTTACTAATAAATTTGTCAATTTGACAGTGCTTTTGTCATACGAATCAATTTGCCAGTTTCGCGGAAGTTTTGTCATACAGAGCGGAATATTTAACATGAAGAGGGGTATATATTCGTCATAACACAAAGTATAGCGCAGCTGTTTATGTCAAATACAGACCTAAGATTTATCATATTGCCTGTTGGCCTGTGTAAATAAATCCCAACAGGATAATCCTTGAATGTATGAGGAACCTTAAACCTTAAACAGATGAGGGAATAAAATATGGAACAATAATTGTGTAAAGTGTAGTCATGTTGTAGTGGTCTTTTTTGTATACTTTATTATAGTGGCCTTTATCCATTTTTGTTTTTTCAATATAAGAATATATAGAGACATTTATGTGTGAGCAAATCAAGATTTCAATTTGCACACATACATCAATGTGTTTGTTTTATTTTTTTTTGCAAATTGCGATTTTGTTTTGCACATGCAAATAAGCATATTTTGCAGATTTCAATTTTGATTTGAACATTTGCATAAATGTCTTTGGAAATCAATTCAAATTTCAAGTTGAAATTATATAAAACTGAAAATACAATAAATTTACATCTGCAAATCAAAATTTCAATTCAAAATTGATTTGCAAACAATATTTTTTGAAATTCGAGAATTATTTGAAATTTCAATTTGCAAAAACATAATGTTATTTGTGAATATCGAAATTTAAGTGTGCAAAAATTTGAGCACTGCTGGAATGGTAGCACTGCTTCAAGTGGCATCAGTTTTCCATGGAGCCAGTCCCTTCAGGAACTATATAAACTTAAATATATATAACTCCTTTAAATTGAATTCAGATATAAATATTTTACACACACATTACACATCCCACAATTACTAGCACACTTTCCTCCTTAGAATGAACTGCCCAATACATGGTATTATTAAAATATTTACACTTTCACTTATACTTCTTTGAATAGAGCGCCATACCATGCAGTATGATAAATATTCTGTTAGTATGACGAATTGCCTGCACTTGAAACTTAATCCTATGACAAATTGCCCTCATCAACTGGCAAATTGCCCGCATGTCTGACAAATATTCAGTTTGACAAATAGGCAAAAAAATATGCAAAACTTATTCGTATGACAAAAATGTGTTTTGATAGAAACATAGGGAGTCGATTTACCCAGGTACCAGAGAAAATGTAACAATCTACCAAAGATCTAACAAATGTGTCGATGGAGTCTGAAAAAAACGTTTCTTCTATCTTCTATTGATCATTTCTCCTGACAAAAGTATTGAATTGAAACCAGTTTAGAAGAAAAGTTACACATTTATCCTGAAAATACACTATGTATTTATTGAAATATTTCAGCTGATTCTTTTCTTGCCAGTCGACAAATGGTAACTGTAACACAAAGAATACAAAAACAACTTGGTGAAATGTGAAATTGTTCATATATTTATCTACATGAATGTGATGTTTTCTACCTTATGTAAGTTACTGTATTTGTAATAAATTGTGATCATGTTATGATATTGCAAATTCAATTGTTCATAATTAAATTACTGCTGTAGACAGCAGAATTGATGCAATAAAGATTCTCCAGCAAATTGCCTTATAATCAATTTTTTTATCATGTGATATGGAACATAAGCAGAAAATGTTGATGGAGATCATGTGGAAATGCATAAGATTGTTAAAAAACATGGTCTCCCAAATGCTCTGATGGTGGGAGCACTTTATAGAAATTTTTACATTTACGTTTTATTTTACGTTTACCCAGGTATTTTAAAAATACCTTACGTTTTTGTATTTACCCTAAATCCTCTAATATGACCCCAGGGGAGTTATTTTTTCCTCAGACGTTTTGGAGGGGGGAGTTATTTGAGGGGGGGGAGGGTTATTTTTTTCTCACAAACCTTGGAGTTAATTCATTGCATGGATGTAATCTGTAAACTCATGTAATTCATGTATTCAACTGTCCGACAACAACAAAAAGGTATGTATGCACTGCATACACATCATGTCATCATCACTGGTGTCGCTGCTGTAGACTGATATTCTTTTGTATTTTTGTATTGTATCGTTGTCATCCAACACGGGGAGTTATTCAAGAGGGGGGAGTTATTCGAGGGGGGTTATTTCTTCCTGGTCTTGCCAACAAGGGGGAGTTATTCAAGGTGTAGTTATTCGAGGGGGGAATCTTATTCGAGGATTTGCAGTAAATTTTTAAATTTGAAAAGGTATTTACGTTTACTTTCACATTTTCCAAAAAAAACACTTTTTTAACAACACGCTACAATTTTAAATTTTATTTTGAATTTTCCATTTTATTTTATTCTTCAATTTTCCATTATGTTTTTTCCTCTGAAACTTTGCCAACCCCGCACACAATGGTAAAATCTCGTTTCACTCACTCCTCTGCCATAAAGTCAGTAACATATGAATATGTTGTCATTGACACTACTCATGAATGACATTAACCTATAAATATATATCACGGTATACATGTTGAGTGCAATGTCATCTGTGGGATGTGACGGACTATTCAAAAACTAAATTTCCGCCTATTTGGGGCCATCGTGGATGTGACTGCCCAATCAATAATGTTTTTTATCAGTGCATTCATTCATCTTCTACATAGGTATACTCAACGGACATGATACTCTGCCCTCGCACTCATTTATGCATAGTTGTTAAAACGTATTTACATTTACTCGAAAAATACGCGTAAACGCGTACTGCGTAAATACGTTTACGTTTCCTCCCAAAAAAAAATACCAGTACTCACTTACTCGCGTACTTTTTGAAAGTACACGAGTACACAAAACGTATTTTAAATGGACAGAAAATGTCATTTTTCCAAACAGAAAGTGACAAAAATAGAAAAAAGTTAACTTATCAGGAGAGAAAACACATTTTTGATGTATTCCAGAGTGAACATCTAAAAAGATACTGATTTTTACATTATTTTTGTGAGAGTAAATACCCAGTTTGACGTTTTCTGTAAATAAAATACCCATTATTACATTTTCCCTGAAAAAAATACTCGTTTTTACGTTTTCTCTGAAAAAAAGTATTAGGTTGTAAACTAATAAAGTGTCTTTTTTGCTACAAATCTCATACAAATATACATTTGTGCTTTCCATTCTTTTGTACGTCAGCCGATTTTGATGCCATTCGAGTATGTTGGGGTTTCGGGTCTGGGCTATGAAGAAACGTTTTTGTTTGCTGGAATAATCCCCCAGTCCCGAGATAAGGCTACAAGCTATGAAACCGTGGTCATTTTACGTGGCCAATATGCACATTGACTTTGAAGCCTCATAACTCAGCCATTTCTGGGCCGCTTCAGCTCGTTCAACACTTAAAATGATCAGGACAACCTGCAGATTCAATTTTTGTGGTCGAATTAGTGATGTCTTAATTCCGTATGCCGATTTGACCCGGTTTTTTAACATGAAAAATAATCGTAATTATAATTTTTCAAGATGTTTTTTTTGAAGGTGCTATCATATACTATAGACAAAAATAATAAATCTGGCCCAAATTTTTTTCAATATCTCGCTCCAGTCAAAAGTTATATCACTTTAAACATTCGCCTCCCTACAATAAATAGAAAAATCTGCATGACGAGCAATGCATGTGACTTCAGAAATCCATATCTCGGCCAATTCTCAGCCGATTTCCACCAATGAACACTTAAAATGATCAGAACAACCTGGAAGTTCCATTTTTATGCTCAGGTTATCTGTATTCATCGTTCTTGATTAGTTATTTACATGTATGGGAGGCGGAAGTTTAAAGTTCTATTACTTTTGATTGGAAAGAGATATTGAAATAATTTTTTGGTATATGAATCCACATTGTCTAAAGTATATGTTAGCATGTTCATAAAAATTTATTTTTGGTGTTAAAAAACTGGGTCAAATCGGCATACGGAATTTAGACATCACTAATCCGACCACAAAAATGGAATCTACTGGTTGTGCCGATAAGGCATGCTACGGGTCTACAATTTTCTAAGGATAATATATGAATCAATACCTTAATCGTGTCCAATACTGAGTGTTATCAGCCAAAACTAGAGCGAATGGAAAAATTCAATTTTTATCATTCCACGTCATCATTTTACGTCAGGAAACAACTTGACATTTCACGTCAGACTATTGCAAGCAGCAGTCTGACGTGAAATGTCAAGTTGTTCCCTGACACTGTGACGTGAAATGATGATGACGTGAAATGATAAAAATTAAATTTTTCCATTCGCTCTAGTTTTGGCTGATAACACTCAGTATTGGACACGATTAAGGTATTGATTCATATATTATCCTTAGAAAATTGTAGACCCGTAGCATGATCCACACTCGTGTAATTAATTTCACGACGTCATTTCACGTCGTCATTTCACGTCGAATCGACGCTGAGCTCTAATTCCGGCTTAATGCGTGATTTTGAAGTGTATTTGAGCTTTGAATGCAACAAATAAATACACGTTATGTCGAAAAATACCTGCATTCGCAATTGTGACCATGTAGAGTTTATCACTGCTTACCGAACAGTGTAAATATTTACCACTGTGCTTCGGAAAATAACATTTTTCACATTTAGATTGCTGATTTTAATATTTTCAACATGCATTTTCAAATTGATAGTGAATATTTAGTTTATTAATGACTGAGTCTCTATTTTGTGTGAACCATATTTCAGAGACTATAAAAACGTTGGTGAACCTACTCAAGGGGCCAGTTCCGCAAGTGGACAAGTGAAAGCGCAGATGGCAAAAGCGTTGTAAAATGGTAAGTAAATTGGCAAAAGTGAAGTAAAATGGCAAGTCAGATTACAAAACTATGCTTCTGCCAATTTACTTGCCATTTCACTACGCTTTTGCCATTTGCGCTTTCACTTGGTCACTTGCGGAAGTGGCACAGATGGTCAGATTGAATCATAGCCTCAGCCTTCCTTGACTTGCGGCATTAACCATGTCTATGCCTTCGTCGACGGCGACGTACGCGCCGATCGCACCCGCAACCGCCATAGCTCCAAGCGAGAGTGCGATGAAAACTCGCTTCTCTTTCGGCCTTTCCACTTGTGCCAGTCTCTCTTCGGCAATTTCACATCCCTGTCTGACTTGTCCCTGCGGACCGAGTTGCTAGCTACCGTATTTCCTCGAAATACCCCCCGGGGGGTGATTGTTTCATAGTGGTCCCGAGAGGGGGGGGGGGGGGTCAAACGAGGGGGGGGGTTATTATTTCACAAGAAAATATTTGAAAACCAAGTACGAAATTGTCGTCTGAAACGTACGCAGACGTCGAAAAATGCAACAAAAACCGCCATTTATAAGGTTCTGTAGACTAATATTAGTATGTAGATGGTATGTACACTGTTCTAACGTGACACCGACATTGTTTTAACGTGTGTTCTGCAGTACACTGAACACAAACTACAGTTATTGTCATGTACGTTCCCTTCACACTCAATTTGGGGGGGGGGTATTTCGAGGGGGGGGTGATTGTTTCATAGTGGTCTCGAGAGGGGGGGGGGTCAAACGAGGGGGGGGGGGTATTTCAAGGGGGGGGGGGGCGTATTTCGAGGAAATACGGTATTTATCAACTTGAATCAGCGCTCTGATCATAGACGCAAATAAAAATTGGCAAATTTGGTAATCTACCGTATTTTATTTCCTTGAAATGCCCCCAGGGGTTTCATTTTTGCATAGATGAAATTTTGAGGGGGGGATTTCGAGGGGTGGGTATTATTTCGCCAGAAATGTCTTGAACTCGCAGTACTGATGTGTTGTGTGCAGACGTAGAAAAATGTAACAGTAAGTCTATGACTTACCATATTTACTCGAGATACCCCTAGGTTTCTTTTTCCATAGTGAGTATTTTGAGGGGGTTGGGGTATTTGGGGGGGGGTTAAGGGGCCGATAAATTCAAAGTGTCCATTTTGATGGGGGGGGGGGTATTTCAAGAGGGGGTATTTCGAGGATGTATGGTATATAAGTATGTAGATGATATAAACCCTATTCTAATGTCACCAAAGATGGGTAAGTTCTCAAAAAAAAACATTCAAAATAAAAAGTATGCATTCCACGTTGACACTACATTTCCATAACCCTTAAACAAAATCCCTGTGTCACACAAAATTCCATATTATGAAGCATGCATTTAAGGGTTTTTGATGGCATTGATTTCAAATGTGCACTCCATTGGCCCTACACACACTAGTTCAAATTAAAAGTTTCATTAATTTAATTTCAATTCAAATTAAATTTAATTAATCATTCAACCGTGTTGAATAATTTGCGTTTGAAAAAAACAAGGTTTCACCGATGTCACGGTGAAAACTAGTGAGTGTAGGTAGGCACAATTTGACACTACATTAGCATAACCCTTAAATGGGCCTGCCCTAAAATATACCCATGGCTTAAAAATTCCACTTATGAAATGATGCATTTCAGGGTTTTTGATTGGCTTAGAATACTATGAAAAATGACTGAAGGTTGCAGATATCGTTCCAAAAATCTATGGGAGATATATTTAAACATTAAATTTATATATAAAAAATCTGTTATTAAATTATATTTTCTCCAGTTTTTTTCAAGAGAGATTGAATTACATTTTATTTATGAGAAAACAATATTATAAAATCTCTCATTTACCACATTTCTTCTAATAGAACGGCATACCTCCAATAGAACGGCACCTCCAATAGAACGGCAGGTTTTGGCAGTTTTTTTACAACCACGATTGGAATAGAATGGCAGCCTCCAATAGAACGGCACCTCCAATAGAACGGCAGGTAGAAATTACGTTGTAATATATAGAGTGCCAAAACACAAAAATATATGAGAAATTAGTGGTTAGATCATTCAGGCTGTTCAGAACTATGATTAAGGGGGTTATTTTCACACTTGGTTTTGTTTGAATTAATGATCTGATATAAAAATGTCGCTCATGTTTCACTCAAAATACTATGTTCAAATAAAAATTGCGTAAAATTTTTAGATGAAATAAATAGAACGGCAGCCTCCAATAGAACGGCACCCCCAATAGAACGGCAGGTGAAAAAGTTGACCAAAAAAATAGAACGGTGCCATTCTATTAGAAGAATTACGGTATACTTATTTATATTTTCTCAGCGTTTTTCCAGAGAGATTTACATAATTATGTTTTTTTTGAGAGATTATTAATTATTAATTATATTTTTTGTAAATCGCCCATTTTTTACGCTAGTTGGAGAATCACGCCGTTACATTGCATATAATACAGCCATGATTGATACTTTCAATCTACGCGCGTAAAGTACCTTTATTTGGGGGTCGCGGC
>OZ038455.1:22940125-23078162 GCA_964036195.1 Sphaerolaimus hirsutus
TAATACGGTATTTACCCAACCGTTTTTGCCTATTTTTGTAAACCTCCCATCAAAAAAATATACCTACTGTGAAATCCATTGTACCCGATACCTGATCTGATGAGCGAATCTAAAATTTTGTTGAATTTTAAATCATTTTTATATTTTATATTTATCTTACTTGTTTGTTCAAAATTTGTTTTCAGTTTATGACAGAGATAGTTCCATTCTCTGTACAGCAACGACTCCGATCAGTAGACAATAGTGGCTATGGACATTGCAGTGAATGAAATATTTTATCTTTCATTTGTAATCATTGTAATTGCTTCATAAAAGCGATTGCCACATCATTCTGATCATTTTAAGTGCTCAACCATCAAAATCGGTTGAAAATTCATGGAAATATGCAATTCCAAATGTGAGACCACTGAGAAACTGCCCGATATTTATTTCAGAAATTCCAGCCCGGTGCGGTGCCTTTCGGTGCTAGCACCGGCAACCCGCCGGTGCCCTTCGGTGCCGGTGCCATTTTTTCCAAAAGGCACCGGTGCCGGTGCGGTGCGGTGCCATTTTCAGGCCGGTGCCCCAGGGTTCCAGGTGCCCTTTTCATGCGTTGGCAAAGGTGCCGGTGCGGTGCGGTGCCATTTTTCCCGGTGCCTTTAACATCACTAGCCATGACCCGTGACAAGACGAGTTCGAGTCGAGTTATGTGTCTGAGAAATACTCAAACAGACCTGAGTTGGCTCCTGAGCTCGGGCGGCGACGGCCAGCCAGCCAACGAACACGAACAGAAGCAGCTTCATGTTGCACGTTCGGTCCTTTTGTTGTCTTCTTTCTGACTGCGGCTAATCTGATGATATGCTGGCAAAATGCCACTCCCTTTAATACCACCAACTTTATTGTTACAATGCTCACGGTCACGGCATTCAGATGTGCCAGCCTTGAACAACATCAAAAGCGCATGCCGCTTGATTGAATTTCAAATTGAATTGAATTTGAAATTGAAATCAAAATTCAAGTATGTTTTAGAATGTCCACATTGTTGTAATATCGTCGTTGACAGAAAACCATCCAAGTAATACTGAAATTAACTACAGCATTGGCTTTGCAATGTGGGAGTGATATGCGATGTAACAACGATGGCAAAAACACATACCGTATTTCCTCGAAATACCCCCGGGGGGTTTATTGTTTCAGAGTGAGAATTTTGAGGGGGGGTTAAACGAGGGGGGGGTATTTCGAGGGGGGGGTTTATTATTTCGCCAGAAATTTTTT
Organism: Sphaerolaimus hirsutus; assembly: GCA_964036195.1. Lineage (NCBI taxonomy): Eukaryota > Metazoa > Nematoda > Chromadorea > Monhysterida > Sphaerolaimidae > Sphaerolaimus > Sphaerolaimus hirsutus. Next base: position 22,941,380 of record OZ038455.1, read on the forward strand.
GAAATCCCAGTACTAAAATGTCGTCTGAAACGTACGCAGACGTCGAAAAATGCAACAAAAATCGTCATTTATAAGACTCTAAAGACATTTATAAGTGTGTAGACGTACAAACACTGTTCTCACATAACAGAGTCATCGTTTTTAACGTGTGTTCTGCATTGTCGGGATGACAAACCGCAGCCTTTGTCATTTACGTTCTCTATACACTAAATTTGGGGGGGGGGGTATTTCGAGGGGGGGTTTATAAGTTCATAGCATCCATTTTGAGGGGGGTATTTCGAGGGGGGGGGTATTTCGAGGAAATACGGTATTTAGTATGAAAACCCATTGAGTTTCCGCGTTTTGTTTAACATGGAAACGCGGAAACTCAACAATTTTGAAAAACACGGAAACTGGAATCATGTTTTTGTTAGTGAACACGGAAACACGGAAACACAGAAAATACAGAAATATTTTTTGAGTTTTTTTCAGGATGATATGAACTATACAATCTACATGCATGAAGTACCAATGGCTATGCATGAATGCATAGTATGTATTTAGGTAACTACGTATTTACATAAGGTGTCCAAGTTAAATCATTACATAAACTCGGACCAAACATGAATACTTGATATCCTAGAAAAACACTTGAACCTTGAAGCACCCCCTGATGGCCAGGTGAAAGAATTACTCCCCCACCCTTGCAAAACTCCCCCCTGTTTTTTTCAGGATGATTTGAACTGAACAATGGGAGTATGTATGTACATGCATTAGACCCCTTTTACACTGTGATGAGTGTGATGACAAAAAATGCAATTTTTCAGTCAATTTTGTGGGATACATATGAAATAATTTACATGTGTGAAGTGAAGCCTCAATTGATCATGAATTGATCAGCCTTACTGCCTAAGACAAACATCAACTAGATCACACTTTTTTTTGTTGTCAGAGGATGTCGCTGTATTTGTTGTCGCCAGCCCCTTTAACGAAGCCACTGACAACGCCCCTTTAACAAATACAGTGGCAGCCTCTGACAACAAAAAAAGTGTGATCTAGTGTGCATGAACATGCAATGTATATAATTTGATGTTTGTCTTAGGCAGTAAGGCTGATAAAGTCATGATCAATTGAGGCTTCACATATGTAAATTATTTCATATGTATCCCACAAAAAAGGCCTAAAAATTGCATTTTTTGTCATCACACTCACACAGTGTAAAAGGGGCCTTAGGTACCCAAAGTTAATCATTACATAAACTTAAACCAAACATGAATACTTGATATCCTAGAGAAATACTTGAACTTTGAAGAACCCCCTGATAGCCAGGTGAAAAAATAACTCCTCCACCCTTGAAAAACTGCCCCCTGTGGGTATTTTATGGTCATGTGATTCAGGTATTCAACTGTCCAACCACAACAAAAAGATGTGTATATGCATCATTTATCTGCTGTCGCTGCTGTAGGTCAATATACTTAAAGTCGGCAGACGTATCGCCCTACAAACATTTGCGTCAGTCTCTCCAGTGGAGAGTGCATGACGGCATTAGGTATTGTGACGCAATATTTTAACCATTGGAATGGATCGGGTCACGTATGAAAACTTGGCCCTTATTCCAGTTACCAGTTGCGTATTATAAACACCTTCCCGGACAAGTTCACCACCCATTTTTTTATTTCACTTCGAATGCAATATCTCCGTCCATGGGGGTGTTATAAGGCTGAAACTTTGAATATATAAAGTTGTAGGACCCCCCTACTCCTCAACAATGGGGGGAGGTGCGGCGACTCACTACAGGGTGGGTCGCCCTATATGCAACAATTTTTTGTGGCGTTTTTGGTGTCCCAAGCAAGTTCACCACCCACTTGATTAGCTACACTTTGAAGGCTATATCTCCAGCTGTGGGGGCGGTAGAAAGCTGAAATTTGGGGGATGTCTTGCCAACAACCCCCCCTCACAATACACCAGTGGGGCGGCTGCCGATGACCCACTAAAGCATGGGTCACTGCATATAAATTTGATAATTTTTTTAAGAACAGCCCAAGTGTCCCAAACAAGTTCACCACCCAACTGCATTACAAAAAAATGTTGTGAGAACATACCTGATATAAAATTGAAACAGATTTGAACCCTAGTTCTGCTCATTGAAATGTTTTCAGTAGGGCACCCACCCTGTCCCATAAACAGCAGACTGAAAATTTCACTTTAAACCAATTTTTTGTATCACACTTAAAAAGTTGTTTTACAAAGTTCACTAGGGGAGGGTCTAAGGTTCAAAGTTATGTAAACAACATAACCTCTAAAATGCTTCCATAAGGAAATTTTTTGGGGTGAATGAAAAAGTGAAAATTGTGTCAAATTTTGTTCCTGAAATGACATCATTTTGACATCATAGAATTCACCCCAAGTAAATTTCCTTATGGAGGCATTTTAGAGGTTATGTTGTTTACATAACTTTGAACCTTAGACCATTCTCTAGTGAACTTTGTAAACCAACTTTGTAAGTGTGAAACAAAAAAATGGTTTAAAGTGAAATTTTCATTCTACTGTTTATGGGACAAGGTGGGTGCCCTACTGAAAAAAATCTTTTTGGCTGAAATAGTGTTCCAACCCGATTCAGTTTTATATTAGGTATGTTGTTGCAACATTTTTTCAATGCAGTTGGGTGATAAACTTGTTTTGGGACACTTGGGCTGTTTTTAGAAAATGGTCAACTTTATATGCAGTGACCCATGCTTTAGTGGGTCGTTGGCAGCCGCCCACTGGTGTATTGTGAGGGGGGTTGTTGGCAAGACATCCCCCAAATTTCAGCTTTATAATGCCATCACAAGCTGGAGATATGGCTCTCGTAGTGTAGCCAATCAAGTGGGTGGTGAACTTGTTTGGGACACCAAAAACGCCAAAAAAAAATTTGCATATGGGGCGACCCACCCTGTAGTGAGTCGCCGCAGCTCCCCCATTGTTGGGGAGTAGAGGGGTTTGACAACTTTATATATACAAAGTTTCAGCTTTATAACACCCCCATGGATGGAGATATTGCATTCGAACTGAAATAAAAAAATGGGTGGTGAACTTGTCCGGGAAGGTGTTTACAAATGAGAGTGAAAACTGAAAGTTAGCTAAAAATCGTTCAAATTTGCTTCGCTTTGCCAATTTCCACCTTCATAATCGCTATTTTTGTTTATATACATGGTTTTGTAGCTATTGTGAGCCTATTTTATTCATAATTATAGCGGATTTCGAAATTTTGGCCGGCTGCCAAGTTATCTTCTGTTGGAACGGTGCCAACGAATGAAAAATTTAATAAAAACAAAAACAGTAGTTTGAACGGTAAAACGGTAGTTTGAACGGTCAAATTCTTTACGAGCAACGTTGAAAATGTAGATAACTAGGGCGTGGCACGCACGGACGCAACGAAACGTCCATTTTTCTTTTAATATGATTTTCTTTTTCAATTTCTAGCGTCCGCGTGGGACACAAGTTTCGTTGTTCGCTCTATTCACGAGCGAATTCTAACTCTCCGATTTTGTAGGGTGAAATGTCCGCCGACTTTATCTATTGTTATTTTCATACAGAGGGGGAGTTATTCAAGAGGGGGGAGTTATTCAAGGGGGAGTTCTAACCTTGACAACCGGGGGGAGTTTTTCGAGGGTGGGTCTTATTCAAGGATTTGCTTGCAGTACCTTGTTTTTGTTGTTGTTGAACTGTTATGAATACCTGAATTGCATGAGTTGATACAATCCATTCATACAATAAATAACGTGCAAGTTCTGAAGAAAAATTAACTCCCAACTTGAATAACTCCCCCCACAAAAGCTTCTGACAAAATAATGACTCCCCTGGGATCTTATTATAGTAAATAGAGTATAGGAGTAAATACCGTATTTCCTCGAAATACCCCCGCTCCCGAAATACCCCCTTGAAATACCCCCTCGAAATAACCTGCCCCTAAAATGGCCACTACGAATTTACTAAATAAACCCCCCTCGAAATCCCCCCCAATTGAGTATAAAGAGAACATAAATGACATAGACTATAGACTCTATAGAGTCTATAGAATCTTATAATGTTTTATCTTTGAATTTTCCATTTTAAAAAAAATTACCTTATAATTTTTTCTGTCTGCATACGTTACAAACAACAAATAACAACAATGAATTCAAGAAAATTCTGGCGAAATGAAAAAACACTCGAAATACCCCCATCCCCCCAATACATAAATTTGGAGGGGGGGTATTTCGAGGGGGGGTTATTAATTCATAGTGCCCACCTTGAGGGGGTATTTCGAGGGGGGTATTTCGAGGAAATGCGGTATTTTGAATGTCCAGGTTGCATTGCGTCGAATGTGTTTAGAGTAAAAAATGAAAAGTATTCATGCAAGTGACATTCACGACAACAGGAAACTCTGATCAAATATTTACCAGTGTGGAGTGCGTGAAAAATGTTGTAAGACTAGCAGGATTCTCTCCGACCTTCGGTCGGGTTTTGTGGTTCTCTACAATTAATACCATTGGAGGAAATATGATAGTTTAGTTAAGTTTGCCCACATGCTAGGCATGTGTTTTGAAATGCGGTATGTAATGTACCAACAATAACAAGACCAATACCAAAGATGCAATGTTTTGGAATGGATTTTTTGTAAACTTCTGAAATGTGGGCAGTGTGCATTTTGTGTGGTATAGGTTTTGTGATATGATAGTGTGGTTTTTGCAAGGTGTCAAACTTTGTTGTTATCTTAAATTGGTTACATTTGTGCTTTGCTGTTCTTTATGTGTTTGTAAATCCTTGTGGTATTAATTGTAGAGAACCACAAAACCCAACTGAAGGTTGGAGAGAATCCTGCTTTAGGTACCCACTACTCAGAGGCTTGCAAAAACTGACACCCCAGTGGGGACCCCCCTACAAATGGCATCCCCTGGGGAACCCCCCAAAAGTGGCACCCCCTGGGAACCGCTCAAAAATGGGACCCCCTAGGGCCCCACAAATATGGCACCCCCTGAGGACCACCAAAAAATGACACCCCTTAGGGACCCCCCAAAAATAGCACCCCCTAGGGACCCCCCAAAAATGGCACCCCCTGGGGACCCCCCAAACATGGCACCCCCTAGGAACCACCACAAAAATGGCACCCCCTGGGGACCCACCCAAAGTTGGCCCCCCCCCTGGGACTCTCCAAAAATGGCACCCCCTGGGGACCCCCCCCCCCCCAAAACAATGGCACCCCCTATGGACCCCCCCCCCCCCACAAAAAAAATATAGCACCCCCTAAGGACCAACAAAAAACGGCACCCCTGGGGACCACCCAAAAAATGGCATCCCATGTGGACCCCCTTGAAATGGCACCCCCATATGTGCCTCCAAAAAATGGCACCCCCTGGAGACCCCCCAAAAATGGCACCCCATGGGGACCCCCTCTAAATCCTGTAAACACAGCCCCTAGTTTGGAAACTCCTGTAAACTCAGCCCCTAATTTGGAAACTCCCATAGACTCAGCCCCTAATTTGGAAACTCCCATAAACTCAGTCCCTAATTTGGAAACTCCTGTAAACTCATTTTCAGGTTTATGGTAATGTAGTGTCAAAATGGAATGAATATTTGAAATAATCGCTAGCATCAATCCACAAATGCATCAATTCACAATTTTCAATTTTTTAGCCCCAGGGGTTAGACTTAAAGGTTATGGTAATGTAGAGTAGAAATGGGGTGCACATCTCAAATCACTGCAATAAAAAACCCACAAATGCATCATTTCACAAATTGAAAGTTTTTGGGCCCAGGGGTTCATTATCAGGGTTTTAGTAATGTGGGTTAAAAATTGAGTGTAAATTTGAAATCGCTACAATCAGAAACCCACAAACACATTTTGAGCACTGGGGGTTCATTTTCAGGGTTATGGTGATGTAGTGTCAAAATGAAGTGCATATTTCAAATCAAGGCAATCAAAAAGCCAGAAATGCATCATTTCACAATTTCTAATTTATTTTCAATTTTCAATTTAAGGCTTACAGTAATGTAGAGTTGAAATTGAGTCATTTCGAATCAGTGCAATTAGAAACCTGCAAAATGCATCATTTCACAATTTGAAATTTTTGGGTCTAGGGGTTCAATTTCAAGGTTTTAGTAATTTAGTGTCAAAATGGAGTGCATATTTGAAATTGCTACAATCAGAAACCCACAAATGCATCATTTTATGATTTGAAAGTTTTCAGCCCAGGGGGTTCATTTTTAGGGTTATGGTAATGTAGTGTAAAAATGAAATGCATATTCCAAATGAGTGCAATCAGAAACCCAAAAATGAATGATTTCACAAATTGAAAGCTTTTGGGCTCCAGAGGTTCATTTTCAGGGTTATGGTTTTGTAGTTTTCAGGGTTATGTAGTGTCAAAATGGAGTGCATATTTCAAATCAGTGTAATTAGTATCCCACATTGAATCATTTCACAATTTCTAAATTTTGAAGCCCTGGGCATATTTGAAATCGTTACACTCAGAAACCCACAAATCCATCATTTTATGATTTGAAAGTTTTTGGCCCAGGGGGTTCATTTTTAGGGTTATGGTAATGTAGTGTCAAAATGAAGTGCATATTTTAAATTAGTGCTATCAGAAACCCAAAAATGCATCATTTCTCAAATTGAAAGTATTTGGCCCCATGGGTTCATTTTTAGGGTTATGGTAATGTAGTGTCAAGATGGAGTGCATATATCAAATCAGTGCAATCAGAAACCCAAGAATGAATGATTTCACAAATTGAAAGTTTTTGGTTCCAGAGGTTCATTTTCAGGGTTATGGTTATGTAGTTTTCAGGGTTATGTAGTGTCAAAATGGAGTGCATTGTATATCAAATCAGTGCAATTAGAAACCCACAGTGCATCATTTCACAATTTGAAAGTTTTAGCCCCAGGGATTCAATTTCAGGGTTATGGTAATGTACTGTCAGAATGGAGTGCATATTTCAAATCATTGTAATCAGTAACCCACAAATGCATCATATCACAATTTATATTTTTTAGCCCCGGGGGCCTCACTGAAGGATTATGGTAATGTTATTGTTAACTCCCATAAACTCAGCCCCTAATTTGGCAAACACCCATCAACTCAACTCCCATAAACTCAGCCTCTAATTTGTAAACTTGTGTCAACAGCCCCTTATTTTTAAACTTCTGTCAACTCAACCCTAATTTATACACACCCATCAACTCAGCCCCTAAAAACTCAAGTCCACCCCCTATACATGTGCAATTGCATTCTTGGGAAGCAACTTTGCCATCTACTAACCCTGTTTGTCAAGATTGTAATGTGTTTGTAAAGGGCATTTTGTACTAATAAATAGTGACTGCATTGTGTGCAAAAACACACACGAATCGGGCAAAAAATGAGGCTGTGATTGTGCCCCTATCTTTTGCATTACGCATCCTTTGCACGCAGTTCTCTCGAAATTGTATATGTTAAGATAAGAAAAAGCACAGCAAATAATTAGAAATTGTGAACAATGCGAAATTCAAAAAATTTCCTATCTAGAAAAATTCGTGACCTCATTTTAAAAGTTGGAAAACTTGGAAACTTAGCCAAACTTATTTTTTCCGATGACTTTGCCATCCTTTTACGATGCAACTTCAACTTTTTGCCTGTCGTTCTATTGGAGGTGCCATTCTATTTGAGGCTGCCAGTCTATTGTTTTCGTTAACGCGACAATGTGCCAAAACCTGCCGTTTTATTGAAGGTGGTCCTCTATTCGAGGTATGTCTTTCTATAAGAAGAAATACGGAAATATTTTCCGTTTCTGAATAGCAAGGCTGTTTTTCGCAAATTTTACCCTTCAATATTCGTTCTCGAATAAAAAAAGAATTAATGCCATGAAAAACGTGTAGTGTTTGTCGCACCATTGTTTAATTTTCAGCCGTATTTAGTAAAATAGAATTTAATCGTTACGTTTTTGTGGAGCCCGTTTCGATTGTAGTCACAATTATTCATTTCGGAATTCGGAACCGTTATAAATTTGTCGAGCAGCGATTAACTTTCCATGCAACTCATCCAGTTGCCATAAATGGAAAAATAGCAGGCAACTTGATTCTAATCCGTAAACTTACCCAACATCCAGCATTTAACCCAATTTTGTGGCCGTGTGTCGCCGCGTACACACGTACAATTTTTACAAACGCGCTACTTTTCCATCAAATTAATCACTTTTGGCACCGTGCCAATTTATTTACAACAATCGCAGGTGAGCTTGCTGCGTTCTAAAAATTGTCAATTATCTACTGGCGACATGCCGCTGGGGCGGAAAAGGTTCAGCGTGCGTCGACGCAACTCTGTCAAGTCGTTGGATGGTTCCGCGTCTTTTTACGTTTGTTTTTTTTGAGTTGTCGATTTTTTGGTCGTTTTGAGGCGTTCGGGGGATTTTTGGGTCTAAAGTCAACTTTTAGACCGCACGTTTCACACTTTTTCTGGGGGGGGGGGGGCGGTCGAGCGGGTTGACAAGTTTTTCAGCGTTTTCTTTGTTCGGGAGTCAAAATCCGTTGCGATAGATTGTTGTCGGCGCTGGAAAATCTTGACAAACATGGGATTCTCTCCGAGCTGAGCCACACTTGAATAACTTTTGTAAAGTGTATAGTGTAAATAAGCTCGGTATGCGATGTTTTTTGGTGTGTTTTTGTCATCGTTTCATGTATCGAAAATCGACAAGCCGTTGTAAACATCACTCCGCTAACTCACACGCACATGTTTATGGTAGGAGTAAGTTGTTGCGTTACATGTTGTCTTAAACCTATGTCTTAAATTCATTTCAGTTAAAAGACACGCAATTTCTTAGATCATAGAAACGCTTAAATCTTAGAAACGTAATTTCTTAGATCATAAACTGTTGTTGACTGAGATAAAAATGTACATTATGCACCGCTATCTAAGGTTGGAAAGTGATTCTTTTATAACTTCGTTTTTTTTATATGAAACGTCAAATCCCATTTGACAAAATTTGTTGACTTTGGCATAGAGTATAGATGTAAATACCAGGTAATATGCAAAAAAATGTGTGGTTTCAACAATATTGCAAATGGTTCATGAAAAGTGATTCACGCAGCAAATGTAGCATTTGAAATTTGAGAAATTTCGATTAATTTATTGATAAATTTTTATTTTAAATTGGTGGCTCAAAAATTGATATTCACCAACCCCAGCTCTCACATCACATCATTCATCAAAAGCCAATGCTCACTCAACAGTATCACCTGGCTGTCCCCCTGTGTTTACTTTTTGGCACAGTGCCAGCACCAAAGCCAGTGCCACATTGAGAGCACTTACGCCAAGTGCCATGTCCATATAACTGCCAACTCCTGACACTATGGTTGCCCAGTTGTGGTATCTCTGCCATATTGTTACCAGGGGGTTATCCAGTACTCTGTAAAGTGCCCTTGCAAGGAACAAATATTAGGCAAATTTTCCTCTTTCTGGTAGCTAAGTAGATTTTCAGCAAAAAGTTGTTTTGCATTTAGTTTTGAATAGCTGGTTGAGTGTCATATTCTTTTTGAGTTCATATCAATGTTTTCTTAGAAAATTTCACATTTTTCTAGGATGGGTCACTTGTCTGGGCACATCACAAGATAATGGATATACCCCTGCTGAAATGCATAGTTCAGCCTGATGGTCAAACTAGCATATTTGGTGCTGTTTTTAGTGGCATTATTTGTCTGTGCTTTGAAAAGTGTCTCTGTTTTGCCAATACTTGAGGCTGGGTGGAAGTGAAGATACCCTTTTATTGAAGTAATGCTCAGTGAGAAATGGAAAAATTAACTAGAATTTTATACCCAGTTCATACTGCATCTCTGTGCACAATTTATCACCCTCGTGTCTCTCAAAATTGATATCAAACACAGATTTGTCTTTTTCCATGCAACATGCTTGATTTTGCACATTTCTGTTCAAATGTCTCAATAGATTTCCACATAAATGACACTGCTTAGTTATTGGCTTCATACAGTTATGAATCAACCATGTGACATTATTTGCTTTGTATGTTATTTGAAGGTGACTTCTCTCTGTTTTACTTGATAGTTTCCATCGATGATGTGTCTGAAAATCAGTGTCAATAGGTCCAGGGGTATCTTGAATTTTGACCCTCCGAGTGGTTGGATAGATAGCAAATCGCTCCTCTGGAGGGATAGATAGCTGAAAACTTTTTCAGGGCATAGAAGGAAGAAAAGGGAGAAAAATCACTAAAAGTAGGTGTAAAATAGCTCAAAATGGGTATACAAGAGCATATAGTACTTAAAATAGCTGAAAATAGGCAGTTAGACTCATGAACTAGTGATTTTGGAGGTGAAAATACATATGATAAATAGCGATTTTGAGCGTAAATTGGGGTATAGTTTCTGAAAAATCGCTCCAGATAGGTAGATAGCTGGGCGATTTGGGGGGGGGTGTTTAGGGCGTAGTAGCCCAAAATTTTGCCTCCGGGATAGATACATAGCTGGGCGGTTTGGGGGGGGGGACACCCCCCCCCCATTCGAGACCCCCAGGGACGTAGCCAGGATTTTTAGCGGGGGGGGGGCGGATTGTATACGGAGCCCGCCGAACGGGGGGGGGGCGGCGCCCCCCCCCTAAAATTTTACCCCTGTTGTTGGGGAATGGCGCCATGGCGCTGGCGCCATTCGTAGGCGCCACGCCATGGCGCCACTTGCGTTGGCATTGGCCCCAAAACAGCAGTATACGTCTGTATTTTACAGGCATATACAGCGACGTGGACAGAAATTGAGTCCATTTTCACTGGCTTTTAGGCCGCGGAGACTCGTCAGTCAAAAAGATATGTTGTGTAGGGAGAATGCGCGCTTGCGCGCAAAATTTTTTCAAACTGTCGACCAAATCGTCGTCTGAAAGTGCCATTTCTGGCACATTTTTTGGTCCGGCCCGGGAAGGGGGGGGGGGGGCGGCCGCCCCCCCCGCCCCCCCTGGCTACGTCCTTGGAGACCCCTGAATAGGTCAAGTATTCACAGCTTTTTGTCTGTCTTCACTGATTACCTGTTTTTCCAAGCCATTTCTGTGCAAACTTGGCAAATAGCCCACCCATATGACTGCTTCATGCAATCCAAGTTTTTCTGCATTCTTTTGGCCAATTCTAATTGTGAAATCAGAACCATGCAAGCCACCAATATGGACAAGATCAGTGTGGTCTGATACTAGACATATTAGTTTATCAGTTTTATAAATTGTGCTGAGAAGTGTTGAGCAGTTATTTTGGGCTATAGTTAGAATGTTGTGTGAAGCATCCCTATGATTTTCAATCTTCCCCATGCTGCCAGTACATGTGGCATGTGTTCTCACCAGGTAGAAAAATGATTTTACATTAGTTATGGGTAGTTTTTTATTGAAGCAGAAACCAATGCTAGGTGGTGCAAACTTCTGCTCATCGGTGATTGTGGTGATTGGGTAGTATTTGTCAGAGTATAGAACAGCTTCAGCCAGGAACTTGTACACTGATAGTATACATAGCAGAAAGCAGCCACAAAGAAATATTGACATGATTGCTGGATGGAGCTTGTCAAATGCTGTTTTGATTTTGGCAACTCCATCTTGTGATCTTTTATGCCAGTGCCCCTTTGCCTTTGGTATGTTTGAATGGCAGTTGACAGATCCTACTCTCTTGTCATCTGGCTGCATGTGAGTAGAATTTTTGAACCGTTGCACTGCCCATACAACTTGAACATTTCTTGAGAATGTTTTTCTGCAAGAAATGTTTTTTTGTAGTTACTTGTTGTGTTGTCTTTTACCAACCACTTACAGTTTTACCATTTTTACAGCTGCAAAGCTTTTTTTCAGGACATTATCAGTCATGGCAGTCAATGTGATGCCAAGCACAAAGCTGAGCCCACCAAACAGTTGGGCCATTGTGTCCAAAAGTCGAAAATTGTCTACTTCCTCCAGACAAAGGATGTTTCTTGTTGGTATGTAGACACCTGATATGTAATAAAAATTATTTTGTTTTCATGATAAGTATTATTTGAAACATAATTATTTTTTTGAATACTATTATTTCTTGAAATGCAACTTTTGGTATAAATTCTCAATGTGTTGTGTAAAAACAAAGAAAATTTTCCATCCTACATTTTGTCAACAGATTGATCTCTAAAGTCTCAAATTCCTTTAACATGCATTCAATTTTAACGTAGCTGCCCTGTTGCAAAGTGCAGCCATTTTTGAGTGTGAAATGAACAAATATAAAAATTTCTGGTCATTTTGGAAAAAGCAAATTTTGCTTTTTAATGTTATTTGAAAAAAGCTGTCACCAAATGTTACCTATGCCATATAACTGTGAACATGAATTGCATGATTTCTCCAGTTGGTGAGGTACTATCTCTGTCTTGCCTATTTCTGGCAACAGCTGTTTACACTTGTAGAGTTTTTGTCTTTTTCTCCATGCAGCAATGCTCTCATTCAATTGTTGGTACAACTCATTTTGAACAGATAGTTCCCCTCCAGGCTGTGGTAGTTGCAAAGTTTGTTCAAAAAGATGGATTTCTGTTTAAAAATGATGTGAAAAACCTGCCTGTGGATGCTGGAAAACATTATCTACACCACGACAACTTGCCCAAGCGCCTGATTGTGCATTATTGAAGTAGAATTCTCCACTGGTTTTGTACAGCTTTGCATAATCTGGCCAGAATCTGTCAGTGCAAACACCACCTTGATGGAGTGTCAGATTGCTAATGCATTGCCACGATTCTTCCTGTAAAGTGTGTCAGTGTTTGTGTTTTTTTATCAAAGGAATATTATTTTCCAAATGATGGATCACTGGTGTGCAGCAGGGTTTCTTACTCCACCATGATTTTAACATATTGCTCTCTGCAGTGTCTGTATGGCATATGAAGCAGTGGCAGTGGACATATTGCAGTGCTGCCCTAATTAAATGATTGACAGCAACTCCAACTGATTCTTTCTCAAGCAAACACTTGTTCTTTGGATTTTCAGGCTGCAGGTTCATGTGCATGAATGTGACACTGCTTCTCTCTATGTAGCCGCCAGAGTGCAGCCTCTGAAAAGGGAAAAAATAAGTGGCTGAAAATAAAGGAAATATAGCTAAATGAGAGCAAATGCTCCAGCTATATGTCAACCCCAGGTACTGCTCAGCACTATTCTATTTAAGGGAAATAAGCTCCAATAAGCTATTGATACCCCTGAATGAGAGATATTTTATTGTTGAACCCTTTCAATGTGAAATCCTGGTGACTCCTCCTAGGGTTCAAACGGGATCCCGATCCCGATCCCAGATCCCGTGAAATTCCGGGATTTAGCAGTCCCGATCCCGAAACCCCAATCCCGATCCCGATCCCGAAATCCAAAAATACCAATCCCGATCCCGATCCCGAAAACTTTCAAATCCCGATCCCAAGAATCTCCCAAGTCCAGGATCCCGATCCCGGAAAAAATAGTGGAAATTAAAAAAGTGAAAAAATGACATTTTTGCATGCAAAAATGTGAACGCAAACCTCCAGCGTCCATTTTATGTCACTTTTCTGGCATCCAACAGTGTTTTGAGACCTTTATGAACAACTGTGAATGCCAGAACAGTGACGGAAATCTCTATCCCTAGAACCCAATCCCGATCCCGAAAAATTGCCAATCCCGATCCCGTGACCCCAATCCCGGCCAATCCCGATCCCGATCCTGATCCCGAAATCTCAAAATACCAATCCCGATCCAGAAACCCCAATCCCGATCCCGATCCCGAAATCTCAAAAAGTGAATCCCGATCCCGATCCCAAAAAGTCAATCCCGTTTGAACCCTAACTCCTCCTGATCAGTAAAGCTGTAACCTTTTTCTTAATTCTGAAATAAATACTGTCAAATGGCTCATCACTTTCAGAAATCTGCATTAGTATAACATCATTATCTTGCCATCCAAGTTCATACTTCCTTATTGCTTCATTCAGATAATCACTTGTGCCACCATAGTATAGTGTCGACTCTTTGAATACTTCTGTGTCAAGGAACAGTGTGAATCCAGAGTCATAGCCATAGCTGCTGAGTCTGACGTGTGGAAAAAAACACTGTATTTAAAGTATTCATTCAGTTAATGGCCCACACACTAGTTGATAAATGCGTGTCAACTGGTCTGTGTCAACTCAAGATTGTACATGTTGCACAGCGATCTTCCAATGCACGTGCCATCATATTTATTTGTCAACATTGCCATGTGTGCACTTGGAGAATGTGAGTTGACACAGACCAGTTGACACACATGTGTCAACTAGTGTGCAGGTGGTCATTGTTACAAAAAAATATGGTTTAAACATGTTTGTTTTTTACCTGTAATCAGGATGGTTCTTTGGTGGCTTCATGATCAGTGTGACTTCAGGTATATGTTCCCCATTTTGAATGGCATACTTAGCATACTTGCAGCAGTTTACCATTATTTTTCTGTTCACTTTACAGAATGGTATCAGATTGCATGGCAATGTCAAGAAAGTTTGCATCATGTCAAATGGTCTATTTACTTCAACACCTTCCATTTTGAGTTTAACCAAAACACTGTCATACTGCACCAGCATTGTTTGTATGTTTAGTTCTTTGAATGTCCAGTAGTGGTCAGTGAACTCTACTGGTTTTCTCAGCTCTTTATCAAAACAAGCAACTTGTGCAATTTCTGTCAAATTCATAGCTTGCCAATGTGCTGATGATTGATGCCTAGTGAGGTTGCTCAGTCTGTCCATGTAATAGTCTACACATGTTTTGTATACCCCCTCTGAAATGTCATCTGCTTTAATTGGAAGCTGCCATTTCATAGGTGGCAGGTGAGAATAACGGTATATGAAAGCAGCCTGCATTTTATTTCAGTGTCATAAAGTCATAATGATCATAAAATGAAATCAATAAATCAGAACATTGCAAACCTGAGTATCATTCAGAGGCATTTTATCCTTCCATGTGTAATTTGGTGGGTACCAATATTTTGATGCTCCAGCAATTTCACACAGGAACCTCCAAAATTCGAGGCTCACACCATATTGATGTAATCTACTATGGTTCAGTAACCAAAATTGGTTGATGTGTGGGGACAAAGTTATTTGCAGTGGAATTCCATTGAATGTTTCTTTGGGTGTGGATTATAGTTGCAGTTGCTGTGTCATTTTGCTTTCCATTTACATAAAAAACATACCATCAATTGTGCATTGCTCTTGCATGACATTGTATCTTTCATAATAGACTGTCTTCCACAAATCATGTCCCATAAGTGTCAGGCAAGCAAGTACCAACAACAATAGTATCAGGAAATTTGCCATCTTTGAGAGATGCTTTCCCAATTTCTGCTTACACATCCTGATCAGTTTGGTGCTCAGGTGCAACACTGAGAAACCAGTCATAAAGCCCAGAATTCCACCAGTAATTTGAATTATCTGAATTTTGCTATAGATTGGCTTCCTTGTGAACACTTTTATATTTTCTGGAACAAACCAAGGTGTGAATGCTGTGTCATCAGCAAACTGTATGTAATATAAATGTTTTGATTGAAGCAAGTTTGAAAAGATTGATTTTTCCCACTCCAGTGTCCAGTGAAAATGCAGAAATATTTTCTCTCTAGCTTGATTACCATTACCCTCTGGTTTGAGTGATTGCACAAAGTTTTCTTATGCTGATTATTTGTGATAAATGCATTAGTGGGGAAATTTAAAAGTGAAAAAGTGACTTTACTTTTGCATAGAGAAATTTTAATGGAAACCACCAGTGTCCATTATGTGCCACTTCTCTGGCATCCAACTGTGTTTTTACACCTTTTTGATAATTACAGAAAAACCCTGAATGTCAGTATTTTTGGCAAATTCCTATCCAAGACCCAAATCCTAAAAATTCAAAATGCCAATCCAAACCTTTGAGCTCATCTGAAATCCCCAATCCAGATCCCAAAATTTCAAAAAAAACTTGGGATCCAAAAAGTCATTGCTGTTTGAATGCTACTTGAAGAATTTTAGCTTTTTGGTGAAATATTATGAAACTGACCATTGGTCTGAAGGCATATAATGTGTATTTGTTTACCCTATCATGTTTACAGGCTTCTCTTGACAGTGGAATTTCTGACAGAATTGCTGAATCCAAAATTGCTCTACCAGTTTTTGGATTTGTTCTTGTAATTTGTGGTTGGTAACATGAGACCTCAAATTTTTTACCAGTTGCATCTGCAATCAATTGGTAAGTATTTGTATGCTTTATTAATTTTTCAAAGGGTCAAAAAGTGAAATTACAAATCTATATTTTTTGCAGACAGGGGAATGAAAAATGCAGAGCTCATGCAAAGTATCTCAAAGATAGAAACTTATCTATACATACCAGTAGCAAAATTAGGTTGAGGACATGTTCTATCTACTCTACATTACCTTGATAAAAAATAATTACCTTCAAAAATCATCGGTGAGTAATACATTGCACCAAGATTTGTGTTCTCCCATCCATTGCCCCAGCCAGTGGCATACCAGTCCTCAATTGGCTCAAATGCTCCCATTGGCACGAAATCAGTTGTTTTCACCTTCTGCCTCAACAGGTTTCCAGCCCACAATGTGAGCCCAATGCGATATTCACTGGTGTGGTTTGGCCCTGAGAATAAAGCCAAACTTGTGTTTAGTACATGTAAATGTCGCTAAAGCTGAGACACCTGGGTGAGATGGCCATGGTGATTTTGACCACCTTTGTAGCCAGTGCTTTATGTTGAATTCATAGTTTTGGATCATAGTGTTTCTCATGTCCCAGAGGGCACACATTGTCTTGTTTATCCAAACTACTTGAGGTTTGACCTTTGAGCAGATCTGAAAATAAATTTTTTCATTTAAATGTGTTTAATCTCGACTTTTTGAACATTTATCATGTCACCTCTTCTGCAGCACCCATCTCATAAGTAAAGCACTCGTAGCCACCAGCTTTCCCTTTGGGAGTTGTAAAAAGTGCATCATCTCTACCCAATGTGTAGTGATTGTACAGGTTTTGTGTTGCAATAATAAAACATTTACAGGCATTTCTGATGTTTTTTATTTCAGTTCCCAAGCATCTGTTAAAACACCTTACCAGCCTCAATCTGTGTTGTGCATAGGGTTGGAAAAAAAAACAATTTTTTAAACGCCTTGATTAAAAAAATCTATTAAAAAAAATCTATTTTTTTAAATTAAAATCAGATTTTTTTAAAAATCGTTCAAAATGGGGGTATGGAGAAAAATATGTGTATGTTAAGTGTCAGACAATGTATTGTTATGTCTATTGTGGTCATATTATGACTGTGGGATAGCATGGGATAGCATTGTAAGCTGTGATTTCACATCGACTTATTATGTATATCGCCTTTTGTTGAACGTTCGTGACTTTGAGTGAAGTTCAGCATGGAATAGTGCTTAAATAAGGTTGTGAGAGAAGGCTAATACATTGCCAATGATGCTACACACTGTAGAGGTATGTGGGAGCACATTGGCTGGATATTATATACTACACTAGCATATCATGCACACTATTATTACACCGTAGCATGAATAAATGCAATCTTTTACACTAAAAATGCCCCAAAACCCATGAAAACACCACCAATGGTAATGTGTATTGGAAATTGCCCTGTGACTAAAAAAAATCAGATTTAAAAAATAATCGGTTGAAAAAAATCAAGTGCCAAGCCTAGTTTAGGGATGGAAAAAACGTTTTTTTTTCAACGACCTTGTTTTTTTTAAACAACGTTTTTTTTCAAAAGCTCCCAGATATGGGGTTAGGTCAACATATACAGGTACATTAGACAACTGGCAGTACTTTGTGATATTATATATAGCCACAGAATGGCTGTGGAGCCATGGGATAGCATTATAAGTGGTGATTTATGTCAAAAATATCCGTTTTATGTCAACTTCTTACGTATATTGCCTTTTGTCAAATTTTCATGACTTCAAGTGAAGTTGGGCATGGAAAAGTGCTTAAATAAGGTTATAAGAGCAGGCAAATACACTGGCAGTGATGTATCACACTGTACAGCTATATGGGGGCACATTGGCTGGATATTGTATACTACACTAACATATCACGGCTTATTATGACACAATAGCATGCACAAATGAAAGGTTTCACACTAAAAATGCCTCAAAACCAATGAAAACAACCACCAATGGGCAATGGCAATCGGCATGTGTAATTGCGCGCTTACGCGCAAAAAAATTCAAAATACCTAGTGCTTAGGTCTAAAAATTTTGGCTGCCGGTTTGTTTTTTAAAACGGTTTCGATGCCTCTGTTTAAAAAAAACGTTTTAAAAAAGGTTTAAAAAAACACCGGCCATCCCTACCCAATTTTCCTGGCTTAAAGTTGGGTTTGGGCCCCCAATTTCCCAGCTATCTATCTATGAAAACAAATTTTGTATAATTTTGCCCCAATTTTCACTCTAAAGCTGCTATTTTTGCACCTTTTTTGAATCAGTGCTCAATTTAATCAATGGATCAGGGACGTATGCAGGATTTTTGAGCGGGAGGGCGGATTGTATATTGGGCCCAGCGAACGGGCCCCCCCTAAAATTTGTTCCTGTAGTAACGGAAAGGGGCCATGGCGCCAACGCCAACGTGTACGATATAGTACTTTTTGTGCCTAAATTTACGGTACCGGGCACTCCGTTGAGGCCATTTGTAGTGGTGATTTCACACTGGAAAGTAAAAAATGCGCGCAAAATTTTTGCTAAGTGGGTAAAAATTCGCTTCACAAAGTGCCATTCCTGGCACATTTTTTTGTCCGGCCTGGGAACCGCCCCCCGCCCCCCCCCCCCTGCGTACGTCCTTGCAATGGATGCTTGATTTTTTTCAGAAAGCAAAAATGTCTGACCATCCCATCATTTGATTAATAAGTGTGTTACTATTTTTGCAACACAATACATGGCTAATGCAACCCACAGTGCCATGAGGTAATTGTCATCAGTCTTCATGTGATTTTGATCAAGCCAGAATTCTTTCAATGTGTAAGCCTGATATTATTTATTGTAGTTATGCATTTGTATTTATCAAAAAGGCATGCTTTAAGGGATCCTCTTGTCTGAGTTATCTGATGAAATAAAATGCATTGATACAAACTTGGTATACTGGTGATTGTATAAGCACAGATTGGTATTCAACTTTTGGCCAATCAATTTCATCCAGTTTGGCTCTCCAGATAATGACACTACTGTTATAAGGTAATGAATTTTGTAGATCTTTGATTCTGGTCAAATTAGCATCATTGTTCCATAATTCAACAAGTTGTGGCATTTTCTTTTCCAATAATTTGTATTTTTCAATCAATTCTACTTTTGCAGTTTGACTAATTTCTCTGTGCAAAATGTAGTGGGCCAGTTTATCCATTTCTTCATTTGTAATGTTGATCGCTAGGGCTATTCTCCTGTAGATTATGTATTTACCTAACTATTTTTGAACAAAAGGTACCAGTGTTACCACAGCTTTATGTTACTATATCAATCCTAGATCTGTTTCAATGACAAATTTCAGGCATGGCTTGATCTCAATTTATTAATTGATCTCAGTCTCTGGGAATCGTTGCAGGAGACACTGAAATTTGCACATTGGCAAGGGCTCATAACTACCTCAAAAGTCAAAATTTACAAATTATGATACCTCAAACTATTACCTTGGAAAACCTAGCATCTGAGGCTCATTCTGTCATTAACACAGTACCTTATCTTGCATTTTTGCTAATGATATGTCTCAGGGGTTTAGTAGGGGGGGGGGGGTTACCCCCAAATCCACCAGCTATCTATCTATCCCAGAGTCCCGCTCAGTTATCTGTCTATCCCGGAGTCCCGCTCAGCTATCTGTCTATCCCGGAGGCAAAATTTTTGGCTACTATCCCCTAACCCCCCCCCCCCCAAATCGTCCAGCTATCTATACCTTCTATACCTTGGAAAACCCGTTATATTGAACCCCCGCGAACCCCCCCCCCAAACCCCCCCAACCCTCCCCAGAAAATTTTTCAGCTATCTATCCCTCCGGAGAAGCGATTTGCTATCTATATGAACCCCTGCGGGGGTCCAAATCTACAAAATTCCTGACATGTCTTAAGATTTTAACAATATCTTGCTTTTCTGAATGTATCTTTGAACAGACCTGTCATAGAGGACTTTGTAATTTAACTGCAGTTTGGGGTCAAGCACGGGACACATGATTACATCGGGATGTTCAAATGATTCCAAGCCTGATGAAAATGTCCTGCTGGTATACTCCAGGTCAGCCTGCATTTAGGTAGGTAGGTATTTGGGTTATTTATTATGTTGCAATGTCTGTTGCACTTATTGTGGGTGTCACAGTTGGATTGGAATTGACCTTTACCATGGTAATGGTGCTGCTCACACAGTTTACTGCCACAAAACTAATAACTTTGTAATTTCATTTATCAGCTTTGAACGACACTTGAGTTCACCGGAATGAGCTGTTTGTCAACTACAGTTGACTGAGATTAAAAATAATGCATTCCGGTAAACTCAGATGCACTCAGAAGCTGATATATGAGTTTACTAAACACCTTCCCGATCAAGTCCGGCCCCCTATTTTCATTTCCACTTCGCACGCCTTATCTCTGGTTGTGGGAGGGGTGGAAAGCTAATACTTGTGGGGTATATAGGTGCAACCCCCCACTATCCCTGCTAAAAAAATGGGGCAGCGGCGACTCAGTATAGAGGGGGTCGCCATACATGTGGAAAAAAATTGCGGTGATTTCACTGTCCCGCACAGGTCCGGCCCCCTTTTTATTTCTTACGCTAAGGCTTGAAAAAGGGCGTCAGGTGCCACTAATGCCACATGAAAATAGCGCTAAGCGCTACGAACCTTCTTGAATGGTGTCAGTGTCATGGCGCCATTCCATCACTAATCCCGACGCCTCAATATTTATTCCCTATCCCAAACCCTAAATTTTAAAATGCACTTTTCACTGTTATTTTGTGTCAAACTTGACACGTTGGTTTAGGGTGTTTTATAGAGGAAAGTTTAAGGTTCCAAGTTGCGTAAAGAACTATACCCCAAAAATGCCTCCATTAAAAATTTTTCTTGGGGTCATTTAAAAATTGAAAATTTTGACTATTTTTGTTCCTGTGATGGCATAATTTTGAGATCATAAAGTTCACCCCAAGTAAATTTTCTTATGGAGGTGTTTTAGAGGTAAGTTGTTTTCACAACTTTGAACCTTACACCCCCCTCTTAAAAACATCCTAAACCAGCGTGTCAAGTTTGTCTCAAAATAAGAGTGAAAAGTGCCTTTTAAAATTTACGGTTTGGGATAGGGAATAAATATTGAGGCGTCGGGATAAGTATTGGAATGGTGCCATGGCACTGGCGCCATTTACAAAAGTTATGAGCGCTTAGCGCCATTTTCCGGTTGCGTTATTGGCCCCTGACGCCCCTTTTTCAAGCCGCAGCATAAGAAAAACTGGGGGCCGGACCTGTGCGGGACAGTGAAAACGCTGCAAATTTTTTTCACATATACGGCGACCCCCTCTATAGTGAGTCGCCGCTGCCCGTTTTGTTCATGAGGGGTAGTGGGGGGTTGCACCTATATACCCCACAAGTATTAACTTTCCAACCCTCCCACAACCGGAGATAGGCCATGCAAAGTGAAAATAAAAATATGGGGCCGGACTTGATCGGGAAGGTGTTTATATTGTTAGTTTACCGGTAGTAAACTAGTTTGTGCAGTTTCAATCCCAATAACACATTTCTGTGCTGATAAATACATATTTATATCTATGAAAACTGCTACCACACCAAGTTCTACAAGTTATACATCTATTCTCACCCAGTGTCATGTGTCATAGATTATAAAAGTAGTGCAACTTACCCTCATAATAATTGATATTGTAATCACCACTGCCACAAGGGCAAATGTTGCATAACCAGCTATGAACAATGGCACCTTCCATTTGAATGTTGTTTTTTCATATGACAGCTGCACAGTGCTGCTGTAAATTGTCCACACTTTTTCCATCCATTGGGTGATTTTTTGCAAGGTTTCTGGCATGTTTCCATTCCTATGCAGTGATGGTAAGAAAAAAAATGCCAGTGGAGCTGAGTGGAAATTTTTTTATACAAATACAAATATTCAATAGGAAAACTTTTTAAAGTTTTTCTTTGTTAAGGAATGCCCATAATTAAGCATTGCATGGTGTGTGTAATATAATAACTACATAACTTCAAGTTTTCAATGTGTAATCATTGGTGCTTTTGAAAAAAAAGAAGTGCCAGTTCTACTGTTCCTTAGGATAATAGCTGTCAATCCATTATTAAATATAATAAATGTAAGGACAGACTGTTGAATAAAGACTATACATCTGTATGTGTAATGGAACATGTGCCAAATTTCTCATGATTATAGACTAGTCTGTGTTTAATCTGGTGTAGCTTGTGCTGACCACTGGCTACTCATTTCAGTTGGTTCATTTCAAGTGAATTGTGGTATTTACTTGTGCACATGTCCATGTGTTCAAAAGTTCCCTTCCCACGCATGAATGTCTTGTTCTGCTGGGCGAATGGGTTAATAAATGTTTAAATAGTTATGTAGGTAATTAAGATTTATGTAATTTATTCGATAACCACATAAATATGCTAAGTGGTATATACTCAAGTGTAACATTTTTTTACATTTTTAAAAAATGACGGTTAAAAAACACGCCGGCCATCCCTATTCTTTACTAAGCTTATTCAAGCACTTTTCCAAGTCATATTTATTTCACTTGAGGTCATAACCATTCCGCAAAATGCGATGTACATAATCGGTCGACGTAAAAGTGGATTTTTTAACAGAAATCACCACTTGTAATTAGGGTTGGAAAAAAAACATTTTTTTTTAACTCTATGTTTTTTTTAAAAAAAACAACGTTTTTTTTAAAAAAACAACGTTTTTTAAAAAAAAACAACGTTTTTTTTAAAAAAAAAACGTTTTTTTTTAAAAGCTCCCAGATATGACCTAGTGTCAACATATATAGGTATATCAGACACTGGCAATACTCTGTGATGTTAAATATGACCATATAATGGCTGTGGAGCCATGGGATAGCATTATAAGTGGTGATTTGTGTCAAAAATATCCATTTTTCGTCAACATATCGTTCGTATATCGCCTTATAGTCGAATGTTCGTGACTTCAGGTAAAGTTTGGCACGGAATGGTGATCAAACAAGGTATAAAAGGAGGTTGTAACTTTGGGAGTGAAGTTACACACTGTGGAGGTACATGGAAGCACATTACCTCAATATTATATATTACAGCAACATTTGTCGGCTTATTCACCCATGGTAGCACATAGAAATGGATGTTTTGATACTAAAAATGCAACAAAACCAATGAAAACAACCACCAATGTCAATTTGTGTGTGAAATTGCGCGCTTGCGCGCAAAAATTTTGCAAAATACCTAGTGCTTAGTACTAAAAATTTCGGCCGATGTTTTTTTAAAAAAAAAAACATTTCGGACGTCATGTTTTTAAATAAAAAAAAACGTTTTTTTTTATAAAAAAAACGTTTAAAAAAAAACATCGGCCAACCCTACTTGTAATGCTATCCCATGGCTCCACACTCCACAGCCATTATACGCCCACAATAGACATGACATATTTATTTTTACATGTATTTACATGCTGGTAACCCCCCCAACCCCCAACTAAACCCCTGGGGTTATTCGAGGTGAGCTTATTCCTCCCTAAATAGGTAAGGTAACATGCTGTAAATATAATTCAATTAACCGTTGCTTCCTTCAAGATTATAAATATGGTATTCTCAACTCTACTTTCAATGGTGAATTTTTTCGCCATTATAATCATTTTTAGAATTCCCTGCCCTGTCATGATAAACTGAAATCATGTGCCAAATTTCTTTCATACAACCATAAACTTGAAATTTTCTTAAGAAGTGCTCTGCGCGTGAAAAAGCAGTGCCAGGCACCGCTTATCAGGATTTTAAGCATTTTGCATGCATATATTTCTGCAATACAACTGGGAGGAAATTTATTTTCGAATGCTGACTGGTTGCTTCGCGTGTTGGGGATTTATTATTGAATTACTCAGGTCCAATGATAAAACCATGCACATGTTACTTTTACGCAGATGTGTTTATTGTAGGGTACACAGGGGTTTAGTAGATTTGGACCCTGGCGGGGTTTTTTTATAGATAGGAAATCGCTCCTCCGGAGGGATAGATAGCTGAAAATTTTTTTTTTGGGGGGGGGGGTGTTGGCAGGGGTTTAATATATAGGCTTTTCAAAGGTATAGACGTATAAAAGGGGAAAAAATCGCTAAAAGTAGGTGAAAAACAGCTAGAAATAGGTCTATTAGTACATATAGTTCAAAAAATCGCTAAAAAAGGTAATACGGAACGTGAATTAGAATTTTGAAAGTTAAAAACTATAAAAAGGTACGAAAATGAGCGATTTTGAGCGAAAATTGGGTCAAAATTTATTCAAAATCTGACGATTTGGGGGATAGATAGCCAAAAATTTTGCCTCCGGGATAGAAAGATAGCTGAGCGGGCCTCTGGGATAGATATATAGCTGTCGGATTTGGGGGGGTGGGTAACCCCCCCCCCTTACCAAACCCCTGAGGGTACACATTTTTGACCCCTTCTGCGTTTACAGCGTTTGTGCCATTCATACACATTTAATGCTAATCCCCCAACCTGTAAATTTATGAGTTTCAGACAGGTCTACGCAGGAACACACGTAAAGTTGCTAATTTACCGATAAAATGTCTACAGCCATTTCAGATATACACTTTACAGGGCAATTTAAAACTTCGCGAATTTAAAACTTACTTACAGTGTGTACTTGTATCACATCTCTTGAATAACATCCTTAGTTCAATTACCCCCCCCCCAGTAAAAATAACTCCACTTGAATAACTCCCCCGCCAAAACTTAAGATAAAAAATAACTCCCCTTGGGTCTTATTCGAGGATATACGCTTCTTAATTTACTGGTCAGTTGGGGCATGGAAAAGAATGTTTTTTATGAACCCGTGTTTGAACATGCAAATATTTTTCAAAGACTTTTTCCTTGTCTTTTGATCCTTCATAAATCATAAATTCGAAAGCCAAAAACCAGATCTGCGTAAATGCGTGCGCCAATTCCCCGCACACGGTGACATTGTTTCTTTTCAACTGGCACCATGCGATTATGGTTTTTCATGCGCCGTAGGTGTTAAATCAAATTTGCAGCGACATTACTTCTCAATGTCGAAATTATTCACTTTTTAGCTGCCGACCCCCCCCCCCCCGCAACTCCCGTCGTTTGACAAAAACCTGCACCACTGTCTTTCCTCATATCCGAATCAAATTTCCCGTATAATACGAGTGCGCAGCGCAGCGTGAAATTCGCTGCGAACTACGCCGATGGCGCCACTCAGACTGGATGTCAACTGGTTTCGTTGTCAACTCGATTTTAGTTTCATTTAGGTCGCAGGACAATTTTCTAGTGCACGTGCGGCAAAGTTGAAAGGAATTATTAAGGTTCTATTTATTGTCATGTGCATTTGAACTAGTTTCGCAATCCGAAAACTAAAATGGGTTGACCTTCACTCGCGGTAACTCTGCCCAGTTGACATCCGGATGTCAACTGGGTTGACCGCTTTTAAAAATATTGTAGTTTATCAACATATATATTCAAATACACATGGAAACATCAATTCCTCCTCAAATCGAGTTGACACCGGAACCAGTTGACATCCAATTCCACTGTGCGCGGCGCCAATGTCCGTTATCATTTGCCGAATGGGCGGCGCCGCGCGCCGCGTGTATGCAAACACTGCCATCTTTCACTCGGGTTGGAAGGTGGGGGGCGGGGTTGGCAGCGAGTCGAGCTAAGTAGGCTGGCGCGGCCACACGCGCCCGCAGAGGCATGGAGACATGTGCGCGTGCGCTTGGGGTGTTCTGGAAGTAGTGCACGTGTATCAGGGGCCAGTTCCGCAGGTGGAGACGTGAGAAGTAAAATGGCAAATGCGAAGTGAATGGTAAAAGCGAAGTGAATTGAGACGTAAAATGGCATAAGCGAAGAGAAATTACTTATTATTGTTATTTTTTAACTTCTCTGCTGTTTTACTTCGCTTTTTACTTCTCACCTCTCAATTTTCAGAACTGGCATCAGAATGGTTATTTTTTGAAGGGCTGCTGTCACCCTTATGTGGCCCTGGAAGGGGGGGGGCGCTACCCCCCTGTTTGGAAAATAGCAACCTCCTCAAAAAAACCCTCACTTTCTTGGGTGGGAACTACAAGCATTTATGAAAAAACGTTTTTTGTACGTGTTCTTCAAGACATGTATTCATTCTCTACTGATGTTCACTGAAATCATAGCATGAATTATGCTATTTGTGTTCTGACTAGGGTTGAAAACATACAGGTTTTTTCAACTCCATGTCTTAAAAAAAACAATGTTTTTTTAAAGCTCCCAGATGTGGCCTTGTGTCAACATATATAAGTATATCAGACAAGTGGCAATGCTGTGATGTTATATATGACTATATAATGGCTGTGGAGCCATTGGATAGCATTATAAGTGGTGAGTTGTGTCATAATGTCCATTTTTTGTTTACATGTTCATATATCACCTTATAGTCGAATGTTTGTGAATTCAGGTGAAGTTTGGCACAGAATAGTGATCAAACAAGGTTATAAAAGGAGGTTGCTACTTTGGGAGTGATGTTACACACTGTGGAGGTACATGGAAGCACATTCCTGAATGTATTATATATTACAGCAACATATGACAGCTTATTCACCCATGGTGGCACATAGAAATGGATACTTTGATACTAAAAATGCCACCAAACCAATGAAAACAACAACCAATGTCAATTTGTGCATGAAATTGTGTGCTTGCACACAAAAATTTTGTAAAATATATAGTGCTTATTACAAAAAAATTTGGCCAATGTTTTTTTTATTAACGTTTAGGACATCGTGTTTTTTATTTAAAAAAATGTTTTTTAAATAAAAACGTTTGAAAAAAACATTGGCCAACCCTAGTTCTGACTTACTGGTTTAGGGAAATAGTTAAACCCACCTCATACACTACCTATGTTGATAATGTATATCCTGCTTAAAATTTAGATAAAAAAATCACCTCTCCGCTTGAATAACTCCAAAAAAGTTGATGAAAAATAACTCCTCTGGGGACTTATTCAAGGATCGATCGATCAAAAAAACATAGATTTTTCCATTTTTATCTGCTTCTAATCCTGCATCCTGTCAAGTGGCGAGTTTCAGACAAAGTTTTTGAGGACCTTTGAATTTGAAAAACTAGGATTTTCAATTTGAAATATATTTTTTATTATCTTTCTGTCGGAAAAGTTGCACATACCGCCTGGCCCTTCAAATACCCGACAGCGAGTAGTGCTACATACTTTCAGAACACCCCAAGTGCATCATACGGAGGCATTGCTTGCATTCATAGAATACAAAAGCAAAGGTACTCCCCAAGTAAAGGCCCTAAGCAAAGAGCTAATATCACGCATAAGGCTGTAGCGCGTGCGGGCTTAATGCATCCCATGTTAGGGTCCCCTTGTGTGTGTGTGTTTTTTTTGAAGATCTATTCTGAAGGCATTGAATAATGATGCGGCTGACAGACTCGTGCCAGTGGCACCTTGTAATTTGTGTGCCTTTTACGTGGTCATCCAATGGAATTTGCCTATTATGTTCGCTTTATCTGAGCACCAAGTTTGAATCGGGTGGCGTAAATAGGATCGGGATTTGGGCTTCCGGATTTGGGATCGGAACCGCAAAATCCCGAAAATTATCGGTATTCGGGATCGGGATCGGGATCCGGTTTGAATCATTGGAGAATAGATCGCATTTTTGATTTACTGTTAATCAGATTGTCGTGTATCAGTTGATTTGTTTTGTTTGTTAAAAATTTACGCGTTTTTGACGCGTTTTTTGCTCCGTCTTTGTGCCCATAAAAGGAGAGTATAGCGATCGGTAACCTTCCCGATCGGTAAGCTCTCGATCGGTAAGCCAAAGTATGTCGATCGGTAAGCCAAAGTGTGTCGATGGGTAAGCCACACAAAGTCTAACAAAGTATCTCGATTGGTAACCCATGGTATATCGATTGTAAAGCCAATGTCTCGATCGGTAAGCCGCAATACAAACGTACCACACGCATACATACATACACACGTATGGAGTAATTAGATGCGGCGGCAAGAAAGTAGACTTTTCGGCGATGTGTCCACACGCACATGTAGACACTCTGGATGGAGAAATGAAGTGGATCAAGGATATTTCGGTCTTACAAAGGGATGTAGTGAAACAGGCGTGGGGACATCTAATGCATGAAAAAAAGCAGGTTTGTTATTCATTTGTTATTCAATAGCTCGTTGCATCATTTTTATCGTGTTTCGCATTTGTTACATATTTTTGTTGAATCTATTTAATATATTTACCCCCCCCCCCATTTCAGCAGCTATGGCTGCTGCAACTTATTAATAATGCTTATGTACATGGTCGGGCTGAAAAGTCCCCGGGCAGTGCTCGCCATTCACGCTAGGGGTAAGCTACGGTTATAATATTTTAACACGTTAATATATCAAGTGTTTTGAGTTTTCACTCAAAATTTCACCCCTCTAGCTCCACCCACTGTGGAACTGTGGGGGTTACAATTTCGGTCATTTTGTACTGATGTACAAATGGTGCTCTAGCTCAACGCTGCTTTAAGTTGTGATCATGAAACTTTGGCTAGTGTAAGCCAGTGTGTTTGTTGGCAATGTGCTGATAGTATTCAACACTTTCATCAACATCATTGCTATTAAGGTAAAATTAATATGCAGATCAGGTTGATGTGCAAGAAACGTGGGAACTGTGATGGATGTTTTTGGTGATCATCTGAGATTGTGTTGTATTGCAGTGATTTTAATGTTGTTTTGAACTGTGCAGTAAATTATTATGTCAATTAAATTTCATTTGTGTTTCATTACTAATCTGTAGTGGACACGTTACCTGTGTTCAACAGCAGTGTGCATGAAAAACGCCTCCTGTATTAACCTGTATTGACCAACCGTAGAGGCAGAATGATGAATTTGGTAGTGAGAGTAGTGACAGTAATGGCAATATGGACCAGGCTTATGATATCAAAGCTAATGTTAGTTAGTGCTGGCACATTGCCAACACTGGTGGCTTACACTAGCCAAAGTTTCATGATCACAACTTAAAGCAGCGTTGAGCTAGAGCACCATTTGTACATCAGTACAAAATGACCGAAATTGTAACCCCCACAGTTCCGCAGTGGGTGGAGCTAGAGGGGCGAAATTTTGGGTGAAAACTCGAAACACCTGATATATTAACGTGTTAAAATTTTATAGCCGAAGCTTACCCCTAGCGTGAATGGCGAGCACTGCCCGGGGACTTTTCAGCCCGACCATGTACATTGGCGCCGCGTATTTTTACTTCTTTCCTCGCAGTTTGTACATTTGATGAAAGGCGCCCAGTCATAATTGCCTCATGTATTGTTTGTACATATTTACCTCAGTAATTATTCCATGTATTACACATATGTACGCTCGCAGCTTACCAATCGAGATAGTCGGGTTAACAATCGATACACTGTGGCTTACCGATCGAGTCAAAAATAAAAATTGCCTTCGGCTTACCCATCGACAAACTTTGGCTTACCGATCGCCATACTTTGGCTTACGGATCGAGAGCTTACCGATCGGGAAGGTTACCGATCGGAATTCCCTCCATAAAAGCCTTTTAAAGTCCAATATTTACGTTGCTGTTTAGTTCGGTTTAGTTGTATGTGCAGCATATCCTGGAAATGGCCGGGCACTCCATTCTTCACACCTGTCAGAGTGATTTATTTCTTTTTTATATAGTGGTTTTATCAACCTAGAGTCGATTTAATGCGGTGAGTAAATAGATAATTTGATTTGCCGTTTTTTCGAGCTGCAGGCGGGTCATTCAGCACCGCATTGAATCTGGCTGCTCAAAAAAGTCGTCTGCTGATAAAATTTCGGTCCAGGTAGTGATGGCACTTATTTAAAAAAATGTTTATTTAAAAACTTGATTTTTATAAAAGCAGGACAACAAATTCAAAGCTGGTTTAAAAATCAAGAGGAATTTTCGGCAGCATCTCACTAGGTATCTTGATAGTTTCTTTGCAGAAGCATGATTTTTCACATAAAGGTTAGCAGTAGGACTTGTTTTCAGTGGCAAACATTACATTTCATGTAATATTGAACCATACTATATTAGTGTAGTAAATGTATCCAACTGTAGTAGCTGATTGAACTTGGTTATACAATAGTTATAAAAAATAAAAATGGATGTTTATGACAGAAATCACAACTTATAATGCTATCCCATGGCTCCACAGCCATTAAATATAAATATGTCCACAGTAGACATAATATTGAATGCATTATGGCCACTTCAATAAATATATTTATTGCTCAACTATACCCACTTTTTAGTCATTTAAAAAATCTGATTTTAACATTAAGAAATCAATTTAAAAGATTGATTTTTATCTATATCCTTAAAAATAATTTGATTTTGCCACACCTATGACCAGGTACTGAGGAAATTATATCATAAAAATATACACATTCACAGTACAGATTTCAAGGTCATCGATTTCTTTGTATTTACTAATGATGGGTGCATTATCTACATTTTGAATCTGGCAGTATTTTTTTTGTTCTGTTCCTACTTTGAATTTTCGCATTTTCTTATGAGCCGCACCCAAACATTTAGTACGATAGTAATAATTTGTATCGCACTACTACCAGTTACCTACCGTATTTCCTCGAAATACCCCCGGGGGGGTTATTTTTTCAGAGTGAGAATTTTGAGGGGGGGTTAAACGAGGGGGGGTATTTCGAGGGGGGGTTTATTATTTCGCCAGAAATTTTTTGAAAACCAAGTACTAAATTGTCGTCTGAAACGTACGCAGACGTCGAAAATGCAACAAAAATCGCCATTTATAAGACTCTAAAGACTTGTATAAGTGTGTAGACGTATAATCACTGTTCTCACATAACAGAGTCTTCGTTTTTAACGTGTGTTTTGCATTACCCAGATGACAAACCGCAGCCTTTGTCATTTACGTTCTCTATACACTAAATTTGGGGGGGGGTATTTCGAGGGGGGGTTTATAAGTTCATAGTGTCCATTTTGAGGGGGGTATTTCGAGGGGGGGGGGTATTTCGAGGAAATACGGTAGTTGTTAAAATGAATATTCTTTGTGTAAATGTAACTTACCTATTTACTATTTTTACTTATTTTTACTCTCGTTGAGTTTTGATACCGGGAACGATTTTTTTGAAATGATATTAAAAAACAGGGAAATACCTGCATAACATTTACCGTATTTCCTCGAAATACGCCCCCCTCGAAATACCCCCCCCTCGAAATACCCCCCCTCGAAATACCCCCCTCAAAATGGACACTATGAACTTATAACAGTCCCCCCTCGAAATACCCCCCCCCATATATAGTGTATAGAGGACGTAAATGACAAAAGCTACAGTTTGATCCGGGAAACGCAGAATACACGTTAAAAACAATGACTGTGTTATGTTAGATAGTGTTTATAACGTCTAGGTACTTATAGATGGCCGTTTTTGTTGCATGTTTCAACGTCTGTGAATGTTACAAACAACATTTTAGTACTGGGATTTCAAAAAAATTCTGGCAAAATAATAACCCAACCCCCTCTAAATACCCCCCTAAAAAATCAGCACCCTGAAAAAATAACCCCCCTGGGGGTATTTCGACGAAATACGGTATAACTTTACCCAAAAAATACTCTGCATTATAAATAGTATTTCCATCCTAAGTAACGGTATTTTCAAATCGCTTGTGGAAAAATACCCGCTGCTCAAATACAAATGCCATGCACTCGAATCGTAAAATATGCTAATTTAATTTTATGATATGTCATGTCAACACACATTTGCATGGGAAATTTGTCGAGAGTAGAAATTGGCATGTTCTCTGCAGGTGCAAATTTTTGAATCCGTAAAATTGGAGGTTGTTGAAAGTAATAAATTTGAATTGATTTTCGGAGGTTTATGTTTAAATTGCTCCTGTTCGAACAAGAACATCGTTTTTTTTTGTAAATATATAAAATTTCAATGTCCGTTTGAATGTGTATGGTTCGTAATGTTTGTTTTGCTTTTAGGAATTTACGTTTTGCAATTTACGCTTTGTTCTGTGAAACTTTTAACGGTACTTGACAAATTTTAGTCGATTTTTTGCATCCACCGCTGTTACTCACGCTGAAAGTATTTATTTATTCAGACTTCGATGCGGCAATTTGTCAAAAAAATACAAAATGCGTACGGAAAATGAGAATTTTGTGAATCAGTAGCATTTGTCACAATCGCTTTTTAAATACATTTGCATTTGTCACAATCGCTTGAATACATTTGTAGGTTGTCTCTGCTAGAGGTTCCCCAAACTGGAGTATTTTTTTGAAAATATACAAGTTATATTTCACCAAAATTATTTATATACCATATAAATAGGTAATTATGGACTATGGACTTAAATATGGATTATAGTAACTATGGACTTAAATATATACATACAAAACATATTTTTTTCCAACACAGTTTTTTACTGTGCTTTTCATAGAGTCTACACTTTAGATGGTTACACTGATATTTTGCATAAAAACCTGCGCACCCCAATCCTCCCATCTCCTATTAACATTCGTCCATTTAAAAACGCGGCATTTTCAAAACGGCACCAAAAGTACTGAACAGAATGAAAGGGCTCGACAGGTGGTTTTTTCAAATGACTCGTTAAATTTGATCTCATCTGATGCAGGGGTTCCAAGTTTGATCCTAAGTTTCCTTCCCGACCAAATTTCACATTTTGTCAAGTGACAAGACGGAAGTAACGCATTTCTTGTAAAGTACTGATTTACTAGGTATTTCATTTTTGGCGCGCGGGTAGTTTTTATAGGGGGGCTATATATCGGTTATGTTAATGCGTATTTACTTTTACTCAAAAAGTACGCGTACTCGATTCGAGTACCGAGTAAATATGCATACGCAAAAAGTATCTGTACTCGCCTGTACGCTTACTTTTTGAGAGTACTCGAGTACAGTAGAGTAATTTTTGCGAGTACAGAAAGTGTCTTTCTGCCAATCGAGTCGAGACCCCTCCTTTTCATAAAGAATACTCATTCATAGAAAGAAAATACCGTTTTGTTGTGCAGGGTAAACATTTATAATGCTTTTTCCGCAACGAAAAATTAATTTTACTCGTTTTTACGCATTCCTGGGAAAAAATAATCGCATTTACGCTTTCTGGGAAAAAAGTATTTGACTCTCGTTTACTCGTGAGAAAAGTAAATAATTTTTACTTAACGCTTTCTGTACTCGGGGGTGAGTAAAAACAGAATATTTTACGCATACGCATACTTTGATAAAAGGTCGGTACTTTTAACAACTCTGCCGGAGTGTCAAAATCACGGAGACCCCTGCGTAGAGCTGACCAGAAATTCATTTTTGTCAACGAGCTTTTGGTTGACACAGTTGACACGACGTTTTTTTATCTCATTGTTTGTTCACAATTGACAATACGAGGAAGTGGTCCCTGGCAGTTGACATTTTTCGCTAGGTATTTATGAGTGAGCAGACTTACTTTTGACCTCGCGACAAATGTTCCAATGAATGAAACTTGGCATGCGTTCAATCATTTCTCTTTGAGAAAGGCTGTTATAAACTTCCTTTAGGTACTCTTTGTTTCCTACACTTTTGTGCTGGCCAGTATACAAAGAGATTATTTAATACGGCACTGTGGTTTTATTCAAATTTCCCCATCGTTGGTTTGGAATTAGCTCTGCACACACTAGTTTACAGACACCAGTAAAAGCACACAATTCAGTAATTACTCATAATCCGTGTTGAACGTATTTCACTTTAATTTTGAGTTTGGTTTTAATCTCCATCCACTGACACCTCTGTCCTACTTTTTTGTCCATTTTCACCTTCAAAATAACTAGGTAGTTCCAAGGACGTAGCCAGGGGGGCGGGGGGGCGGCCGCCCCCCCTTCCCGGGTCGGACCAAAAAATATGCCATTCCATGAAGCGGTTTTATCGGCAGCTCAGAAAAATTTCGCGCGCGAGCGCGCATTTCGGCGCCGCACAGTATATTTAATTCGTACCTGTTGTTTTGGACAAAAAAAGCGCTCAAAATGTGTCCCCGTCGCTGTATATATATATGAGTACAGTATACAAGTACAGCAGTATTTTGCGCCAATGCCAACGCCAATGGCGCCATGGTGTTGCGCCTACGAATGGCGCTGGCGCTAAGGCGCCATTCCTTTACGACAGGGGTCAAATTATAGGGGGGGGGGGGCCCGTTCGTCGGGGTCCGTATACAATCTGCCTCCCCGCTCGACAATCCTGGCTAGTTAATACTAGGTTTCACCTTCCACACACTTCACCACACCACACATCACGAAGTTTTTCGAGATTGTTTGTGAAGTGTCTTCCACACACTTCACCTATCATCACAGCGACCAAAGTTCATGAAGTGCGCTTCACTAACTTTTACAGCATACTTTGCATGGTTCGTGAAGCGCCGGGAAGTGCCAACCAGCGCTTCACAGCGTCGGGAAGTGTCGACATGAAGACACTTCACGACGCTTCACGACGCATCACACACCAGTTGTTTGCTGTGCCAGTGGTCCAAATCCACAAGACCCATGTCCTGGCATAATTTTTGGAGGGCACCATCATTATTTACTAAACATACACTCCTGGAAAGATGTCTTTTTTTTAATTCCCTCCCATGTGAAATTTGACAGCTGTTTAAATTGCCTAGTATTTCTATTATCTCAATTTAGGTGTCTTTATGCACCACATCGATTTTCAGCTCAACCAATACTTTGCTGCATTTCTGATGGCTGTCCAATGTCAAAATATGCATGGAAAAGTCTGTGCTTTTTAATTTAAAAAACGATGGACAAATAACAGGCCACAGGGATAAAGTCACCCTAAACCAATCCATATCTCATGATTGGTAGACAACTGATTACTGAACCACAAAAACTAAAAGCATAAAGACATTTTTCCAGGAGTGTAATTTAGCCAGTAATTTTACTTTTTCACTGGAAGAAATTCTACCCGATGTATGATATCATGTATTTTTGATATTTAATATAAATACTTCTGCATCAACGTCTAAATTTATGTATCCATTTAGTTTCTGCCTGTATAAGTCTTCATAGTCGCATGTCTTGGTGGTGAGAAATTGCTTTTGACACATGCAAATTTGATGAACGCATTAGAAATTCTAGCAGTCACGCTATGGGGAATTTCCTTTGAATTTTAAACCTGCCCGAAAATTCACTGTGCCCATTTTTATGATGATGTTTTTTTGCTAAATAGTGAAAAATACAGTGTACACGTTTAGATTTGAACAGAGCATTGACACACTTGCGAAATTTTGAAAAATTTCAGAAATTACATGTTACAGGCTATAAAAAACATCTGCTGTTGTATAGGTGCTGCGCATACTAGTTTACTGCCAGGAAACTAGGGTACTCATACGTTCAAAGCTGATTTATGAGTACTCAATTTGCGTTTACTTCCGTTAGTGTGTTCAGAAACGTAAATAAATACCGTTGTGATAAATATTTACGTCCACCTTATAGTATAGTACCTATTTTAAATCACAGTGTTTATTGTTTACTCCATTCTGTACTACCTCAAGTGTGTGCCCTTCCCGTCCCTTGAGGGGGGATTACTCAAGTCTGAGTGCCGGAATGAAACATTATGATTGATTTATGTTTGAGATTCATGTGGCCTTTCCTTGAGTTTGCTACATGCAAAAAGTTTAGGGGTGAAGTTAGGGATGGCCGAAAAAGGTTTTTTTTCAACGACAGGTTTTTTTCAAAAACAGGGTTTTATTTTAAAATAAAACCGTTTTTTTTTCAAAAGCTCCCAGATATGGTCATGAGTCAACATATACAGGTAAATCAGACAGGTGACAGTACTTTGTGATGTTATATATAGCCATAGAATGGCTGTGGAGTCATGGGATAGCATTATGAGTGGTGATTTCTGTCAAAAATATCCATTTTACGTGACTTATTATGTATATCGCCTTTTGTCGAACTTTCATGATTTCAAGTGAAGTTAGGAATGGAAAAGTGCTTAAATGAATTTATAAGAGCAGGCTAACACATTGGCAGTGGTGTTTCACACTGCACCAGTATGTGGGGGCACATTGGCTGTATATTATATACTACACTAGCACACCATGGCTTATTATGATGTAATAGCACAAACAAATGGAAGCTTTTACACTAAAAATGCCTCAAAACCAATGAAAACCACCACCTACGGTAAAGTACAGGTGAAATTGCGCGCTTGCGCGCAAAAAAATTGCAAAATACCTAGTGCTTAGTAAATACTAAACAGTTTGGCCAAGGTTTTTTAAAAAAATAGGACTTCGATGGTCGGTTTTTTGTTAATAAAACGTTTTTTATTGAAACAAACCATTGAAAAAACCTTGCCCATCCCTAGGTGAAGTTAAGCTTCTGTTCATATTTTTAAGATCCTGTGATATCGCCGTGTATTCTGTTCTATCGTTGATTCCTACCATCGTTAATTTGGATGAGACTTACAAATTTATCTCTTTTTATTCAATTGGACAACTTGACAGAAAACTCTCATCTATTTATCAGTTTGCTTTTGTAATTATTTATCATTAAAATCACTTAAATATGTCGTCTTGGCGCGTTTTATCAACATTTTACGCAAAACTAAACTCATTTTCCAATTTTACGCGTCATTTTGCAATTAATTTTGCATCTTAATTCCTCTCGAATAGTTCCCCCTCAAATAATTCCGCTCAAAAAGTCTGACGAAAAATAATTTCCTTTGGGGATTATTTGGGCAAATACGGTAGTTAAATTTTTCCTAATCTGGTGGAATGATGGTATGATGCGTAAGAAAGCAATCTGTAACTTAAAAATCCATTGTACATTATGAACAAAAACATATTTAAATAAATAGTATACATATTTTTTTATAAACATCTTTTATTTTGACACCCCACATCTTTTTGCCATGCCTACCAATTTAGGAAACACGGTTTAGTGGCACTGAATACCGGATGGATACCAAACTAGCTACCAGCATAAAGGGGA
Source organism: Sphaerolaimus hirsutus (assembly GCA_964036195.1). Lineage (NCBI taxonomy): Eukaryota > Metazoa > Nematoda > Chromadorea > Monhysterida > Sphaerolaimidae > Sphaerolaimus > Sphaerolaimus hirsutus. Next base: position 22,978,476 of record OZ038455.1, read on the forward strand.
TCAAAAACCATAAACATTTATAAGGGGAGCGTATCGTTAGACATCTTTGTAGGAGACATCCAAAATTTGTGCAGCGGGTAATGTCCAGTGTTCATGCATTCAACAATGAAAATTGAACATGAAAAACTGTTGAGATGGTAAATACAGGAGAACGTGAATACATTCGGAGTTGTACTTCATACTTCAGAAGCATGTGGAAGCATATTAGCTGGATGTCATTTTCAGAATGTTCAGATGGAAAAAAATGTATAATGTTACAAGTTTTGCATTTATTTTCAGATGATTTACCTCCTTTGAGCGCAGACTATGAGAAACATCACGAACTACTGAGATTTGGCACATTCAGTATTTAATGTTGACAAATAACCATCTTTGGGATATTTAAAAACGTTTTTTATCCCTATGCAAGACAGTGTGGTATCACAACATTAGCGATATCACAACATTCCCTGGACATGCTGGTATTTATCTGGATGTCTAGCCAGCGCAGATGTCTACTGATATTCAACCCATCACACTCACTGATCATTGATAAATTATTTGTGTGACTGAAGTTTGCCCTGCTGGGGATGGTAAAAGCCCCCCCCCCATATGAACTATCATACAGGGTGACTGATTTATCTTTGGTGATTTTGAAGTGGGGTAGCACTTACAGATATTTTGTTTTAAGTTGAAAATGTTGGATAAATTTTTAACGATGGAATCATTCAGATAATCATGCACCACGTATTTTGCATTTTTTGCTTATAAGCGCTCAATTTCACATGCACATTACCATTTCTAGTGTTTTCATTGCTTTAAAGGCTTAGTGTAAAAGCTTAAATTTGCCATTGCTAATGTGTAATAATAAGCCGTGATATGTTAGCGAAGTATGTACACAAATATCCAGCCAATGTGCTCCCACATACTTCTACAGTGTGAAGCATACTGTCAATGTATTAGCCTTCTCTTATAACCTTATTTAAACACTACCTACTCCATGCCCAACTTCACTTGAAGTCGCTTGACAAATGCGATACACGTAAAGGGTAGACATAAAATAGATATTTTTGACAGAAATCACCATTTATAAAGCAATCCCATCCCTCCACAGGTTGGCTTGAATTTTGGAGATTTGGGATGATCAAATTTTTACTTGTAAGTCATCACGGCATCGAAACTGCGAATGCTTTACTTTTGTCGAAATTGGTGATACCGTTTGAACCCCAAAAAGTCCGATTTTATCATTAAAACAAAGTCAAAAATTTATGTATTCCGTCAATCACCCGGCTCAATACGATATACGCAGCGCGTAACATTTCCACGCCACAACAACATAAATACATAGTATTCCATGCACGGACACAATCCTTCGTTCATGCGCCACCGGGACCAGGCGACAAATTCAATTAGAACGTAAGGCGCGAGTAAGGTGCCCAAACAGTTATATTCGGCTGACCGCAAAGTATGCGCCTGAAATTACTTATGTCTTAGTCGATAATGCGGGAGCTGGATACTTATGTACGCTCAGCAGATGACAAACACCAATGTAGTATTGGGTGAGTGCCAATCGTATTGGGCAGGTGCCAACTATAGTGGACAGGTGCAAATGACGTCACTGGAACATAAGTTTCCATTCCGGACATTTGCCGGAAAAACAAATGACGTCATTGGCAGCCATTGTTTACTTGGCACCGTGCCAAGGAATGAGTGGTACATTACCTAGTGGTCTGGTAGGCTACAGGGCTCTGTTATTCTGCTACACTCTTTGAGAAGGAAGAAAAATATTTGAAAAAGGAGAAGGCTGGGTCAAGTACAACCAATGTACCGTATTGGCCCTACACACACTAGTTTTCACCGTGACTCATGTGAAAACTGAAATGGTGACATGGCGACATTCAGTCTACTCTTTTTGTATGCTATATGTGTTTTAGTTTTCAAATTTTCCATTTTTAACCTTCATTAATTTAATTTCTAATTTAAATAAAATAAAATCATTCAACCATGTTCATTAAATTTCATTTGAAAAAATTTCAGTATTCATACGATGTCATGGTGAAAACTAGTGTGTGTAGGCACATTTCCTCGAAATACCCCCGGGGGGGTTTATTTTTTCAGAGGGAGGATTTTGAGGGGGGATTAAACGAGGGGGGGGGTTATTATTTCGCCAGAAATTTTTTGAAAACCAAGTACTAAATTGTCGTCTGAAACGTACGCAGACGTCGAAAATGCCACAAAAATCGCCATTTATAAGACTCTAAAGACTTGTATAAGTGTGTAGACGTATAATCACTGTTCTCACATAACAGAGTCGTCGTTTTTAACGTGTGTTTTGCATTACCCAGATGACAAACCGCAGTCTTTGTCATTTACGTTCTCTATACACTAAATTTGGGGGGGGGAGTATTTCGAGGGGGGGTTTATAAGTTCATAGTGTCCATTTTGAGGGGGGTATTTCGAGGGGGGGGTATTTCGAGGAAATACGGTATGTTTCGTACCTGAAATCATTTTTTATCTGTTGACAATTTTTAATTATGATGACGTCATGATGGAGTGTTTCATTCAGAATATGTAATAGCATGCAGTCCGCAGAGTATACCTCGAACAGCTCCACCTTTAATTTGCACTATGACACAATTTGCACCCAAGCTCATGACAAGTCATGACAATTGATTTGCGTATGTCAAAACTGCCGTCAGCGCAAAAAATCAATTAGCATGACAGAAGCATTAAAAAAATGCTAAATTAATTAACATGATATACCGTATTTCCTCGAGATACTCCCAGGGTTTTTTCAGGGTGCAAATTTTGAGAGGGGTTAATCGAGGGAGGGGGTATTTCGAGGGGGTTATTTTTTCATAAGCGCGCTATTTTACGCGCTTACTCGTGTATCGGACGTCGGGAGCCTTAGTTCACCCTTATTCCGTAATAGAATCTAGCCCCAGGAAGAACACATCACATGCTTGAATTAATTCCATGAATCTTACAGCTATTACAATGAAGGCATTCCCAGCTAATGCTAATGCTTTGTGTACCCGTCTATTATGTTTACTTTGCCCGCTGGCGGCATGTGAACAACTGAAAATGGATAAATTTTAGGTTTTGAAAACTGAAACGCCACTGACACTGAGCCGAACATTTTCGTACTTGAGCTAAATGTATACATTTTGTGGCATGGAGCACTTCTGCTTTGCTTTGTCGCTGCTTAGTTATGTGCTCTGCCGCCGTACAAGGTGGCTCAAATTGCAGGGTGCCCATTTGGAGGTCGTTTTATGTTGTCACTTTCAGGTGTGGCCTGGAAAGAAGGGGTGCGAAGTATGGTACGTGTTGTAAGTCTGTGTACTTTCTGATTGTACTGTAGTTACGTTTTCCATTCGTGCGAGAGTACTTGTGTTTGAAAGTTGATTCGATCTTTAATGCATTTTGAAACAGTCCTTGTAAAGTCCTTGTTAAATCCAAAGTCATGTTCTTGTGTTTTTTTAAATAATTTTTCTATCGTCTTCATTTGATTTGCATTTTTGTGCGTAAATACGTTACATATTTTTTCGAAAGGTTTTTCATATTGTTGAGGGTTGTTTGCTGTTAAAAGCTTTGAATGGTTTAAAAAAATCTTTGATCGCCCGGAAAATCGTAATTTTCAGCATAGGGATGGCAAGCGCTTTTTTTCAAGCGTTTTTCTTTTAAAAAAAACGCTGCTTTTTTTATAAAAAAGCGCAAGGGTCCCAGCGCTTTTTTTTAAAAAAAGCGCTGGCAAAAATTTTAGTACTCATGCACTAGGGTTCAAACGGGACCAGTTTTTCGGACCGGGACCGGGACCAGAAATTTTTCTTATCGAGACCGGGACCGGGACCGGGACTAGGTGGTCGGGACCGGGACCGGGACTGGCATTTTTCAATTGTCGGGACCGGGATCGGGACTGGAGCATCCGGACCGGGACCAGGATTTGCCGAACCAGGTACCAGGACCACAGCCCCCTTTTGAGCCCTATCGGGACCGATAACCATTTGAATGCATGTTTTCAGAAGTTTCATACGATTTTCACACTTCATTCAATCAAAATTGTCATCAAAAATATAATAAAAGTCACAAAATTCAATTGAGTCACAAAAAAGGACATAATGGACGAAAATTATGACAGTGAGTATTGATACATAAGCTGGCGCAGTGCTTTCTGAAGGAAAATAAATTTTTCAGCCTTCTCTGATGTCGAACATGAATGAGAATGTTTGGAACTCGCCAAAAAAACGTCAAAACATCGGCGACGGAATGAGAATGCGCCGACTGGCGCAAATTTTTTCTAATTTTACAAGTATTTAAAAGGCAAAATTTGGATCCAGTCCGGTCAATTTTTCTTATCGGGACCGCTGAAAATATCCGGGACTGGGACCGGGACCGGGACTGGGTGGTCGGGACTAGGGTTGGGGAACCGAACCGAACCGAACCGAACCGAACCGAACCGAGAACCGAGCACTATTTTGGAACCGAGAACCGAGAACCGGAACCGAAAAAAATACCCGAACCGGAACCGAGAACCGACACTTAGACCCGGAACCGAACAAAAGAACCGAAAGAACCGAAATTTTTTACAATAATCCTATCAAAATGCAACATTTGCACCATTGCGTTTTGGACATTTTCCTCCCACAGATGTAGGGGCAAGGACGTATCCAGGGGGGGGGCTGCAGTCCTCCCCCCCCCCTTCCCGGGCGAGACCTAAAAAAGTTGCTGAAAATGCAACTTTTAGTACAACTTTTGAAGGTGTAGTGAAAAAATTTTTGCGCGCAAGCGCATTTGTCCATCATACAGGGGTATTTTGAAAGAATTTGCCCTGTACTCTTTTAAATAGATGAAATGGCCGGGTTGTCGCTATATGAATATGTATGTATATTTACAAAGATATAAGTGATTTTTGGCGCCAGCGCCCATGCCAATGGCGCCATGGCGTGGCGTCTTCGAATGGCGTCAGCGCCATGACGCCATTCCGCCACCACATAGTAAAAATTTTAGGGGGGGGGGGGGGCTGAGCCCATCCCCCGTTCGCTGGGCTCCGTAAACAAGCAGCCCCCGCTCCAAAATCCTGGATACGTCCCTGTGTACGGGTGATTGCATGTTACAAAAAATAAAAAAAACTTGTTCAAATTCAAATTTTATGGGTTGCCTTGTTGCGGGTTAGCTGAAACAGCTGCTTTGTTTGGATTTGCACATGGTTTCATGTATGATGTTTGCTACACTACAACTGTATGTTGTTTTTCCTTTATTCAGCTTATTATTGCCCAATACCCGATTTTTTCATTACCCGATACCCGATTTTTTCATTACCCGGAACCGAAATTTTTTAAAATTTGGAACCGAAAGAACCGAACCGGAACCGAACTTAAGAACCGAACCGAGAACCGGAACCGAAAATTTTTTGGAACCGAGAACCGAGAACCGAACCGAAAATTTTTAGAACCGAGAACCAAGAACCGGAACCGAAAATTTTGAAATTCCCAACCCTAGTCGGGACCGGGACCGGGACCGGGACTGGCCTTTTTCAATTGTCGGGACCGGGACCGGGACCGGGACTGGGGTGTCGGGACCGGGACCGGGACCGGGACCGCCCCAGTCCCGACTTTTTGCCGAACCATGTACCGGGACCGCGGTCCCGTTTGAACCCTATCATGCACTAGGTATTTTGCAAAAATTTTTGCGTGCAAGCGCATAATTTCACATGCAAATTGCCATTGGTGGTTGTTTTCATTGGTTTTGTAGTATTTTAGTGGCATTGCTTCTATTCCTGCATGGTATCATGTAATAATAAGTTGAGAGATATAGTGTCAGTGATAGATAGATATAGATAGAGTCAGTGTAGTAAATAATATCCAGCCAATGTGCTTCCACTTTTCTACAGTGTGAAACATCACTGTCATGTGTTAGCCATCTTTTATAACCAAATTTAAGCACTATTCCATGCCTAACTTCACTTGCAGTCAAGAAACATTCAAAAACGGTGATATACATAATTAGTTGACATAAAATTGGATTTTTTTGGCAGAAATCAGCACTTATAATGCCATCAGATGATTACATAGCCATTCTATGGTTATAAATCATCACAAGTACTGCCACTTGTCTGATATACCTGTATATATTGACTCAGGACCATATTTGGGAGCTTTTTAGGTAACGTCTCGACAATTTTTGAAAAAAAGCGAAAAAAGCGCGTTTTTAAAAAAAGCGTTTTTTTTAAAAAGCGGGGCCGTTAAAAAAGCGCTTTTTTCCATCCCTATTTCAGCATATAGTGTTCTACCGATATTTCATTGCCATCCTGGCAACGTTGAATATGCCTCATAAGAAATTGCTGCCTTATTTCACTACAGTTACATTCTAAACTACAGATTCCCAGCAATTTTTTAACTATATAAACTGTTTTTTAATCAATTTTTGTAAAATGGTCCACCCTGTATGCCCTTGTCTAGTTTGATGAAGCATGTCAATCTACTAAATGCTCGCATGCAACCGCTGATGCTCTCAATTCAACCCACAAACTGTCACAATGCTGCAACAAGTGCCATACTTTATTCCATTTATGCACTACTCCCATTTCGATGTAAATTCGGCCATTTTAGATTTCACTGTCAACTTATCTGTGCCTGTTTAGCTAGATTTCTCAATTTAAAGTTTCATTTTGGAATCTTATTATCTTATCAGCCCATTCTATTCACATGGAGGCTATTTACATGCCGTTCAGCAATCTAATGGACTAAACCGTTCTAAACTGATTTCGGTGGCAATTTTGCGCGTTATTTCATTATGGGCATTCGATCGTGGTTGAATTTCCTTAATCGGAAAAAGCAACGTCATGTTATTGTGGCTGGGCGGTCAAAAAGTGTCCATGATGCCGTTGCACATGATTTTGTGAGATTGTTTTTTTTGTGGGGCTTATTTGAGTGCGTATTTGTGTATTCATTTATTTGTGTGAATATTTAGATTTAAGGTGTTTCAATTTTTTTAAATTCTAATCATATGAATTCTAATCATATCATAAGCAACCGCATGATAAGTTCCTAATATTCGAAATTACCATATTTCCTCGAAATACCCCCCCCCTCGAAATACCCCCCCTCAAAATGGGCACTATGAATTTATGGTCCGGGAAATGCATAACAGACGTTCAAAACACTTACTGTGTTACGTTAGAACATCGTTTATACCATCTACATCCTTATATAAGGCTGTAAAAATTTATAAATGGTGGTTATTGTTGCATTTTTCACGTTTTTCTCTCAAAATTTTCACTCTGAAAAAATAAACCCCTGGGGTGTAATTCGAGGAAATACGGTAACTTGTTGTACGGACAAAAGTTTCATCACCTGCGACTGCAAATTTGAAATACACTACCGTGCAGAATAGTTGAGACTTTTCACACATAGAGAAACAGTAGGCTGGGGGTCCACTGCACTTTTTTGCTTCCCAATTTCTTGTCCCTTGCCCAATTTTGATGCCGTTTGAGTATGTTGGGGTTTGATGCTGGGGCTACAACGAAAAAATTTTGTTTGCTCAAATAAACCCTTAGGCCCGAGATAAGGGGGGTCTATAAAAAAATGGTCAATAAATATACAAAAAATGGGCAATCTGGATGGGTGTCTTTGAAACTTAATAACTCAACCATTACTGGGCTGATTTGAATCATTCAACACTTCAAATGACTGGGACAACCTGCAGATTCTATTTTTGTTGTCCGTTTAGTGGTGTCTAAATTCCGTATGTCAATTTGACCCAGTTTTTGAACATGAAAAAATAATTTTTTTGAACATGCTATCATATACTTTAGACAACAAGGATTCATTTAAAACAGAAATGAGTTCAATATCTCTTTCCAATCAAAAGTACTGGCACTTCTAAGTTTTCAATGGTGTCTAAATATTTTATGCTTTTTTTACTGGGGTTTGCAGGATGAAAATTTTGTTATTGAACAGTCTATAACATACTTTAGACAGAGAGAATTAATATGACAAAAACGTTTTTTCAATATCTCTTTCCAATCAAAAGTTATAGCACTTACAAACTTCCATCTTCATTCCATCCAAAATAATTGCACATTACTCATTCACAGTTGGGCCAACTTTTCTCCCTAATAGAGCAAGGCCAAAACCTCAAATTTACACACCAAATAGCCCAGTAGTATGCCTACCCCCATTTCAGAGTTGCTGGCAATGGATGCAAAACTGCAGCAAAAATTAATAAATGCCACATTTCCATATATGCATCACCATATGCTGTTCATGCTTAGAATGTCTCTTGCTGCACACAGAGCTCAGCGATGCAGGCAAGCAGTTGCCGTGGTGAAAATTTTGTTAAAAAATGAACATAGAGGTGGATATACACTTTAAAGTGAGATACTGGGTTGCTACTGCCCAAAACAAGAAAAGTCTCAACTATTCTGAAACATGAACAAACTGAGTTAATATGTTTGTACACTAGGAATATACGCAGATTTGAACTTGAGGTGTGGTCATCCTGGGCATGTGTAGTCAACCCCCCAGGGTACCCATGTATAGTATCCAAATGTTTTGCATATCAACCATTTAGAAATTCTGGCAACATTAATCACGCAGCGCAAAAAGTCTCAACTATTCTGCACGGTAGTGTATTTCACCACTATTTCAGTTTTTCTTGCCACGTTACAGTTTAGACGGTGCATTGTTAGCAATCTATTTATTTACCTCAATGCGAAATGGCAGAAAATTTTAATCAAAAATTAAACAAATGCCATCTTGAAAAAAAACCCAATCCAACCCCTTCAATAAAAACAAACCCCGCAGACATCCGACTGCTGCGCGAGCGCTCCATCAACGACTGGCGCGGACGCCATTTTCACCATTACCCAAAATGGCGCCAACTGGCGCGGCCATGGCGTCGCGTGCGGTCAACATAGGCGGAACTTCCTGTGCGAGCGCGACTGCGGCGAACTGCAGTTCTTGCAAGTTACCGAGCACCAGGTGCCAGTCCCGGACCCTGTAAAATGTCATGTAAAATGTCAAATATCGTGCAAAGTGTCAAAAGTCATGTAAAATGCCCTGCAAAATGGCGACTCGGTCACAGGAAGATTTTACATGGCATTTTACATTTTACAGGGCATTTTACAGGGTCTGGGACTGCCCCAGGGAGCCGATGGAATCGTGCAGTCGGCCCGGGGGGCGGCCGCTTGTCAAATGAGCGTTACGCACACCACGGCTACTAGTTTGTTGGGTGGGGTTTTTTGGGGGGTGAGGGGGTTTTAAGTAGTGTTGTAAAACGCCATGGAACTGGTACGCCATGGCTAGCGCCAAAGCGAAAACTGTCAGGGCGCTTTTGTCATGGCGCAAATGGCGCTTGGCGCCGTGCTTCTGAAAAGCGACATGGCGCATTTTACAAGACCAGTGCGGAGGGTAGATAAATCGGCCCGGTTTTTTGGGAGGCCCGGTTAATTGTGAGGTCGCCCGGTTAATTGTGAGGTTAATTAAGACTTTTCACTATAAGATTTTATGCAATGAAACAGTCCAACGAAACGCACGTAATCCGCAACGCGCACCGCTTCAAACGCGTTACGAAAAGTTGTCACCGAGCCAAAAATGTACATAGATTGCTCTGTCGTTATAAGTTTTGGCTGAATAAAATCGACCGTGATCCGAACGGAATCCGTCTGTTTGAAATTCTTATTGAGGACATAAGTAATCGTACCTAAGTTGAACAATATTGTGTAGTGAAAAGTCAGTCGACTTTTTCTCAAATTAAGTAAATATGTGTAGGTAGGCTTGAGATTAATTTGGTCATATTCGAATGAAGTTTCGGGCTAATTTTGCCCATGGCAGGTCATAGAAATCCGATTATATGTTCAATTTTTGTTGATTTGAACGTTTGCGTTCAACGTTCCTTTCATTGTCTACTTTTAAGACTTTTTGATCCCATACTGATGAATTTCTTTGTTTTGCGCTTTTTACCAATATGCGTTTTTCCCAGCCTTTCACATGCCCTTAATATGAAAATTGGAATATTTATTTTTTATAAATTTAATTCAATGGGAATTTTTCCAATCCATCTAATGTTTTCGTTGACAAATCGTACTCATTAGATTCAAACGAAATATTCATCAGTCATTTTCAAATCAGATAGTGCATAATCACTCTGTCGTTCTTGGCGGTAATTTGTTCCCAGTTTACCGAACTCTGTAACACCAACTGTTTGATATACCGTATATCCTCGAATAAGACCCCAGGGGAGTTATTTTTCCTTCAGAAGTTTTTGAGGGAGGTGGGTTATCCGAGGGATCAATTTTTTCTCAGAAAACATGGATTTAATTCAGCGCATGAATGCATTCTTCTGCAAACAGTGCACTGCATTTTCGCCCAGAGGGGGAATTTTTCAAGAGGGGGGGGGGTTATTCGAGGGGGAATTATTTTTTCCAAACCTGGCCAAAAGGTGAGAGTTATTCAAGGGGGTCTTATTCGAGGATCTACGGTATTTTGCATATTCACGATACCGTAAATATTTACAACTGGGTATGAGCTTATGACCATAGGTACTTACTATTTGAAATCAAATCTGTTGAACAAACAAATATTATTCCTAATATATGTTATGACAAAAACTCTCGCCTCGCTTTGTGCATTTTGTTTGTTTTTGTGTGCCTAAAAACATAAATATTGAGCAAAGTGTGTAAATAAAACAAAGTGTTCTATTTACACCACCTTAAATATTTATAAATATAGCAGCAATTATAGCATTACCGTCACATTCACAAAACTGTCACAATGCTTTAAGTCAACTTCTAAAAAAAAAATATTTTGATCATCTCTATATTCCATTTGAAGGGAACTGACCATTTTTGTGGGTTAAACAATGAACTCTATCATATACTAGAAACTCAATTTTTAGGTGCCTTGTGGTCATCAATCATTTTGTCCCGATAGAAAAAGTCTGTGCACGTTGAGACTTCCACTAAATAGATGCCTGGTGACCCATTTTCAAAATAAAAACGCCCGCAAAACATCCAACCCCTTGAAAAGGGTTTTTTGGGTTACCTATTCTAACATATCACCATGAACCACAATCAAATTCAATTTTTAGTGATATACTCGGCGGACCGCAAAGTATGAGCAGAGTGCTACCATAATAAATTGAAAAAAATATTGTGATAATTTATTATTCCATAGTGAAAACGAAAAATATATAATGAAAACCGGCATAATTTTGGTTTTTCAGATGGGTTTCCATGTTAAGTGTGATGTCCGCCGAGTATACCACATTTATATTACTTCACATTTGAACTTGAAATGAACCACACCGCACCCTGTCGCTGGCATCTGTTCTTTCTGTGTGGGCCAGAACTTTTTCTTGTTCCGATTTGATGCCTATTATTGCTTCAAGTGCTTTTTATTTGACCTAACGCGTCACTTTATTGGCGCGTGGCACCGGTTTCAGCGGGTAGGTAATCGCATTTTTTCCGGGAGTTCATAAGTTTACCTAAGTTTAAGTTAATCGTAAAAATTTGTTCAAAAACAGTGATAGCGAAAAATAGTAAACGGTTTTCTTACGGCCCAGTTTAAAAAAACGTTGTTTTTTTCAAAACCACCAAAAGATGGGTAAATGTGAGTGAACTAATGCAGCTGCATCATGCAGATATATACATCCATCTCTTAGTTGAGTAGATTTTTAGATCCCATCCCTTAGATTTTTTTAAATGGCTAAAATTTTACCTCCATCTTGAGTGTTTACACCAGAGTTGTTAAAATTACCGGACTTTTTTCAAAGTATACATAAACATAAAGTTTTTATTTTTTACTCAACACCCAAGTACAATAAACGTAAAGTAAAATTTTTTACTTTTACTCATGAGTAAACGTGAGTAGAAACCCAAACTTTTCCCCCAGAAAACGTAAAAGTGAGTATTTTTGAGAAATAGCCTTTACACCCTTTTCTCCCCCCATGCCTTGAAAAAACTCTGTATAAACACCTATCAGAAATACGGTTTCTGTACACGAGTACTTTCAAAAAGTATACATGAATGCGAGTACAGGAATTATTTTTGGAGGAAATGTAAACGTATTTACTCTGCACTCGAGTATACGTATTTATTGAGTAAAATTAAATATTTTTTAACAGCTATGGTTTACATACTTATGTTTACATATATTTATGTTATGTTAGATGTTACTTAGGGAGTGTATCATCTCCGTCATTCTAAAAAAATATTTAATTACAGAATTTATTTATATCATATATTTATTTCATTGGATTCTGCGGACCAAATTCTTATGATTTCGAATCTTCCAGCCACATCTACCTACAGTAAGTTTTTTCTCGCATTTTCATGATTTTGTCAATGAAAAATAACTTCTCTTGCCAGTTTACTAACAAAACTAAAAGTTGAGTACTCATAAACAGCTTTGAACATATCTGAGTTAAATTTTGAGTTTGCTTTTTGATCTCTGTCAACTGGGAGTTAAAAAGGAAACTCTGGATTAAAATCAAATCCGTTGAAAACTTGATTTGTGTGTGCTCAATTTTATGTTTGCTGGTGTTGGTAAAATAGTGTAAATATAGTGTGAACGTTATCTGTAAATTTTTATCCACGCATTTCTATTCACTCTGGTCTATTCGATTTCTATCGGCACTGGACCGACCATATTTTATTTACCCCTGGTGGCGATTTTCGAAATTTCATGGAGATTATGCTAATTTTAATGTTGTTTTTGAGAATAATGGCGCTTGGCATCGTTTATTGCGTTTTCTTTGGCTGCATTAGCTAGCCTCCGATTTTTATGCTAGCAGATAATGACGGCATGTGATCGCCTTCGTGTAGGTTTCTTAGCACATTCACATACCGTAATAGCTCGAATGTAAATATATCCACGCTTAAATTGAGTCGCCTGTTTAATTAAATGATAGAATGCAGACGCCACCATTTTTTTGTTATATCTCCCCTTATTTATAGCGATTTTTCCATATTTTCTGTTTTCTACACCTTGAAAAACCCTATATATTGAACCTCCGCGAACCCTCCCCCACCCAAAAAATTTTTCAGCCTCCCATGGACCCATTTGATATCCTACCCCCCTGAAGGGTCAAAATACTATATACCCCAGTTTGGGCTTATCTTCAGGCTGTAGAAGCCACAATTTCCGTTCCGAGAAAAAAAAGCAACTTTGTCATTTGAATTTAACTCAACCTTCAACCTTACTTCATTCATTAAGATACTTCATATGTACAACGGGTCCAGCTGGCAACCGAAACCCCACTTAATCACAAACCAAACACATTTTGTCATGATGCATTGTTTTGTTTGGCCTCCCCCACGCGCCTTGTGTGTTCTGTTTCTATGTCGCCACATTGTTCGGCCCTGACCCCAGGACCCTGGGCCCAATTTCAATTTGAAGGCGCCCCCAACACTCGAGTAGGCGCTGAAATTGGACAGTTCCAGACCCTGTAAAAGAACCTGTTGAATGTTAAAAAAACCGGTAAACTGTCATGTGTCTTGTAAAATACCCTGTAAAATGTCAAGTGTCATCTAAAAAAACGTGTGAAGCATCAAAATATTACTATATAGTATCTAAATCTTATGTTTATGTTCAAATGTATGCTTTGGGTGCCAAAAAAACAGATTTTGATACTATAGAATAAGATTAGGATACACGCGACACTTTACAAGGTCTTATACATAACATTTTACTTTTTACAGGGTTTTACATGACACACGACATTTTACAGAGTCTGGGACTGGCACCTGACGCAAATGCATACCCTTATCCGCGTGTTGGGCGCCTTACGCGCGCCTTACCTTCTAATTGGATCTGAGCCCAGCTTTGGCTTCACGCATGGATTAGTTTCATGCGCACGCGAATTTTGTGGATCCAGAAATGCGGCTGATATTGACAACAGTAACGACATATTGATGGCTGCCGGAGTCATTTCTCACCTAGGCGTTGCGGCAACTGGTTATATTTGGTAGGGGTTCTGTGCTTGTGATCAGCGTTGGGTTGATGAAAAGATTTTTTATTGTATTTTTTAACCCCGAGTTCAATTGATTGCTGTTTATCTTTCTATATCTTTGAGGACTTCATTTACTAGATCAACTTCAAAATAGGCAATTATATGGATGTATTTTAATAAATCCTCTTTTCCTTTCATTTTTCACTTTTTTTAATGGTATTTTGTACAGTGTTGACTGCATTTAATTGCACTTACATTTTATTTTTGAATTTTGTTGGCTTTTTGAAAAATGTTTTAATGTGTTTAAAAAACTTTTTATTTAAAAAAGTGTGTATGAAACTTACTGTGATGTGACCCCAATTCAAAAGTTCCTTTGTGTCAAAGCATCTTTAACCTATCTTCATAATAAACCCCAAATTATGACCCTACACAATCCCACACTTTTGAAAAGGCCAACACACTAATTGACACCTAAAAATCGTGTCAACTGAATGTCAACTAAATACCGTATATCCTCGATTAAGTCCCCCCTCTCGAATAACACCCCCCTCTCAAATAACTCCCCCCTGTTAGCAGACTGGGGAAAAAATAACTCCCCCCTCGAATAACTCCCCCCCTCTCAAATGGGTGACTAAGATCTCCATATACAAAACAACGTTTTTATGTGGGTTTTCTCTAAAAGGATGCATTTATTGCAGCGTATTGTCTGTCACCACCATTCCTTTCATTGCATGAATTAATGAATTTCAATTCTGACTTACAGGTTTATGCAACCAATTCAAACCTATTTTTTCAATATATTGATCATGCAGTTTACTTAATATTCTGACGAAAAAATAAACCCCCCCTCCCCTCGAATAACTCCCCCCCTCTCGATTACCCCCCCCCCCCTCAAAAAGTTCTGACGAAAAAATAACTCCCCGGGGGGACTTATTCGAGGATATACGGTAACACAAAAATCATTATAAAAGCATCACTTAACAGAAACAATGAAAATAAAGTTTCACTATACCAATTAAACTATGCTCTACAAAATAGGAATGTTGAAACCACATAAATTGACTTCAGTTGAATTTAGTTGACACGAATTTCGATGTCAACTAGTGTGTGGGGGCCGAAAACTCACTGAATATTTCCCAACCCTAGGTACACTGCCCCATACCACACCAGTAACACAAATATGAAACGCATAACGCCACAACACAAGCCGGGGGCGGCAATGAAATACTGCGTGCAGCCTTGATGTGGGCCGATTTATAATTATCATTGTTCCAGGCGCCCATCCGTATCCATGAGACATTTGCGTGAGCTTTTGTGTTTTCCCGCGTAGAAATGTGTCATGCTTTATTTCATGCATCTATTTTTCTGTGTTCTGTCTTCAAGGTTGTCTTGGCTGTGTGCAGTGCAGATGTGTAAGTGGAGGGTGGTGATATTTATTTGGACTATTTGAAGTGTGGACTATTCGTGTACAAAACTGACAACAATCGATATTGCTCATAATTAAGAAAATGTCAAATTCACTGTCAAGTGTCAACAAACATTGATGTAATCGACCATGTGGTTTATAGTCATGTTCATAAAGTTTTGGCTAATGCTTGAAAACAAGCTAGGTATCTTACGGGGTGTCTTTTCATGTGTTTTAAGCCTGTGCGCTATCTGAGTTTTTATTTACGCCCGAACTTGACACTACATTGGGAATGTGAAACTTTTGGATAGGCAGTTTACTGATAATTTAATTTACATTTACTGATAATTTACTTTTTTTCTTAGAATGACGGAAATCAGGAATGGATCCACATCCACATTACTTAACTCTGCTGAAAATGACCTCATTTTATTTGACTGTTTCGTTACTTGTAGGTACATTTATGTTCCACTCCCATACATTTCTTCCAATCCAAGTTGTTAAAAGTACCGTTTTCAAACTTGTTTTCAAGTTAAAAACTTTTTAAAACTATAAATACATAAGCATAAAGTCTTTCTTTTTTGCTGGAGTACTTTCAAAAAGTATATGTAAAGGCTAGTACAGGTACTTTCTTCGGAGGAAACGTAAACGTATTTACTCAGTACTCGAGTATACGTATTTTTGGAGTAAACGTAAATACGTTTAACAACAATTTGAAGGGTCAGCGGATGTTCCAACCAAAAGTAACCCTTCAAACCCGAACAGAAATTCCCACTGACAGATCTGACACTATACATTTTTCTGTTGCGTAGGCCATTTGGCGCCAAAATGCAAATGTGAATCTCACACTTGGGGCTGTTTTGATACACTCGTACAGATTAGATTCAAG
The DNA here is from genome assembly GCA_964036195.1 of Sphaerolaimus hirsutus. Lineage (NCBI taxonomy): Eukaryota > Metazoa > Nematoda > Chromadorea > Monhysterida > Sphaerolaimidae > Sphaerolaimus > Sphaerolaimus hirsutus. Next base: position 22,994,699 of record OZ038455.1, read on the forward strand.
TGTATATTGTTTGCATTCTGCATGTTGCATTCAAATTTTATGTGCCTATTTTATTTCTGTGCTCTGGGTTCTTAGTGACTCATAGATAAGCTATAGGAATTTTAGCCAGTGAAAACTGTATAAAAGTGAGTCATTGTGAATTGTGTTTGGCAAATGTTTGCTGTTTCTTGTGTATTTTTAGTTGTGAATAAAATATGTACATTGGCACTGCATTGAGTAGGTTTTCTGGACTGTATGGAAAGCATTGATAGTGATATTTACCATTGTTATTATTTCACTCTGTTATCATTCATCAAATCTTTCTGTGTCAATGAATTGTTTATATTTGTTTAAATTTTCATGCACACCTGTCCCTATTTAAGTAGATGTTTACCTGTGCCGCGCTGCAATTAAAACCTGGCTTAAGCCGAAAGTAATTCATTATGTGCATTGATAATGCATGGTTGCATGTGTAAATGCATATCACTGAAACTGAAGGCATGTGCGAATTTAGTGCAATTTTATAGTGAAATTGACGCAATTTCTATGAGACAATGCCAATTAAGCATTCATTATTGTTATTGCATAACTACGGGATGTTCCACTCGCATTTATATGTATTTAGATTTTCAATATGACTTAGGTACCTATTTAGCAGGGGTCTCCTAGGGGGGGGGCTGGGTGGGGGCTCCCCCCCCCCAAATCCGCCAGCTATCTATCTATCCCGGAGGCCGCTCAGCTATCTATCTATCCCGAGGCAAAATTTTTGGCTACTACCCCCAAAGACCCCCCCAAATCGCTCAGCTATCTATCTATCTGGAGTGGTTTTTGAGAAATCTTGCCCCAATTTTCGCTGAATATCACCAATTTTCGCACCTTTTTAAAGTTTTTTACTTTCAAAATCGTGCTCTCCGGCTATATGCATGGTTATATGCCTGTTTTTAGCCATTTTAAACCTACTTTTGGCCACTTTTAACCAATTATTAGCCGATTTTTTCCCGATTCGGTCTTCTATGCACTGAAAAAGCCTATATATTTTGCCCCCGCGAGCCCCCCCCCCCCCAAGCCCCCCCAGAATAATTTTTCAGCTATCTATCCCTCCGGAGGAGCGATTTGCTATCTATCCAGCCCCCGCGAGGGCCAAAATCTTGGAGACCCCTGCTATTTAGTAAACATGTGTTTACTTGGAATGGATTCGTGAGTTGTAGGAAAATTGGCTAAATTTCCAATAGTTTCGTGGTGCTTCACGAAGCGTGAATATTGCGTGTGGGTATTTGGATTTGGTTACGTGCGCTTAATACTAGAGGAAATACGGTATTTGACAAAACCGTGTGAATTTTACGATGCACCTAAAAATTGGGTTGTTGCAAATGACTATTTTTATACTTTTTTATGGCCTTAATCGGATTTATTTATTTTCCTGGTAATTCCGTACGGCAATGTATCTTTTCAATTTTTTACACAGCAGAAATTCATCGTTTTAACCCAATTCCGAATGCAACACGAAAATTTTTAGGAAGGATGGATTCATTTTTTTGTTCATATCCGCGCATGCATTATCTTTTGTGGTTTATTTTGTCAACACCAGATAGACATCAGGTGCCAGTCCCAGACAATGTAAAAGATCATGTATAGTGTAAAATACCCTGTAAAGTGTCATGTAAATGACTCTGTAAAGTGTCATGTGTGTCATGGTCATCTTATGTCCAAAAGTAAGATTTGGATACAAAAGACATAAGATATGGATATGATACAATAAGATGCGGATTCACAGGGATTCACTTTACAGGGCCTTTTACATGACACATGACATTTTACAGGGTCTTTTACACTTTACAGGGTGTTTCACAGGATCTGGGACTGCCCCCGGGTGCGGAATTCAATTGGTCTGACTAGTTTCTTTCTAAAAAGCTTTTACCTAGCTTTCTAGATGATACCATACATTTTTGCAAATTTATTTGCGTGGCAACATCAAGAAAGAGAAAATGTGTGACAAAAAGTTATATTTTTGCTACAACTTGATATTAAACCTGTTAACATTTAGACTGGTTGAAAAAATTCGGCCCAGGTACAGAGAATTAAATCTGGCCCCAGGAGCCCATTGTATGCGTCTTTTATCTTTTGTGCGAGGGCACATGATTATGGATTTCGTTGATTGTGTCATGCTTGATCGTGGGAACATTTTCACACAACTAAAGAAATCACTGTTCGTGATGCATGGCACCTTTCCTTTGCAGGGTGGCTCACAGTTTCTGGTCGGGATTGGAACAGTGATTTTATACGGAGTCGAAAATTTCCGACAATTCGCTGGTTGGGCCCACACATGCTAGTTGACATCGCACATTCGTGTCAACTCAATGCCAACTAAATAACACAAAAGTTGAAAGCATACATTGAAGAAACAATGAAAATAAAGTATCATGTTGTAAAATTAACTATACTCTATCAGGTAGGAAAGTTGAAATCACATAATTCACTAAAAGTCAATTGACACGAATTCAGTTGACATCCAGCGTGTGTGGCTCCATTGCCACAAAACCACCTTGCATGCATTTTTACTCAAAAAGTGTCAATTTCAATCTCACATACCATAAGGTGGGCCACCGTGTATTCAGATTCGGTCACGCACATTCCCACTCTCAGTGTGAATTTGACGGGATATCACATTGTGAGCTGATATGCTACGATCCTGTCTTATGCATGCGCGCAATTGTATTTGTTTAGAATGTCTCATGGCAAAATTGCCACCTCCCGCTGTGTGTGGCGGCTGGTCGATTTGTGTAACTGCGTGTTTATATACTTTATTTGGTTTGGGTTTGATAACACCATTTGTTAGTGATCAAAGTGACCAATTAATATTTACTGGATCATGGTCATTTGAATGTTGATCTGATTGATTTATTGCGTGGCTATTTAGGTTTGCTCGCTGAGGTTATAAATGCTTGGAGAATTGAAATTTGGCTCTATCCGTAGTGAACGTATCCATGATTTTTCATCGATCCTAGAAGTCCCCTGGAGACTTCTTTTCGTGATCTAATCTAAGAGAGTTAAACTTGACGATTTTTTACATATATAACTTTATATGAGTATATCTGGGAGCTTAGCTATGTTAAAAACGTGCATACAAATAGACGTGAGCTTTCTAAAAAATTTAACTATGTCCTAGACCCTGTGCCTGTAGACATGTAAACCCGCTCGACATGTAGACAACGGGTCAGGTGTCTCGAAGATTTCAACCCACGCGGGGCTGCATAGATTAAATAAATAACTCCTCCAGAGGGATGGATAGCTGAAGTTTTTCTGGGGGGGGGGGGGCTCAGGGGATAGTAGCCTCGGGGTATATGTATAGATAGCTGAGTAGCCCCCACCATCGGAGACACCTGCAACGGGTTTACATGTCTAGCACCTTCGTCGATCCCTACACCACTTCTCAAACTGTATCTCAAGCTCTAGCTATGATTTCCAAACGCATCTTACACGATCAGTCATGGTACTTCATCCGGAGTTATTTAGCTACCGTATTTCCTCGAAATACCACCCCCCCCTCGTTTGACCCCCCCCCCTCTCGGGACCACTATGAAACAATCACCCCCGGGGGTATTTCGAGGAAATACGGTATTATATTTCCCCCTAGGTCGCTTATATGGGGGCATATATTCAACGACACACTGTATTTGTATACAATGTTTTTGTTTTCCCGTGCTGAAACTCCCCAAAAGCCCAAATCCCCTGCGTAAATGTGTTTAATGAAACGTGAATGGAAATTTCTACCAGCTTACGCTCATGCGTACACGCTTCACTTACGAGGGTTTAAATAAAATTAGGTAGTCAAACTTCATGGAGACTTGAGTTCACTACACATTGCTATGGAAATTTGGAAGGTCATCATTCTAGATTTATAGGGTTAAGGGGAAACTTCAGATACCTTATACTTTTTACTCACGCACTATATTCTCATTGTAAATTTATACTAGGCGGACCGCAAAGTATGTGCCCAAAATTACTTATGTCTTAGTTGATAACGCGCGAACAGGATAAATACTTATGTACGCACTTTCACAAAAAGAATAATATATTAAAAAGAAAAAGACAGAGTCGCGTACAAACGACGAATGTTTTTTTAAACGTTTTTTTGTTGGAACAATTTATTTATAACGATGACGTCATGGAGTGTTTTCTCCAGAAAAATGCATAGCGTGCGGTCAGTCGAATATATTTAGATACCTATTTGTTTGATTGTACGACGATGTGGCTCTTGGCTTCTGAAGAAAGTTATCCCCATGATAAATATCCTTCATTATTGCCATTCCCATATCAGATGGTTTTGCGTGTGCAAGCGCGAGTGATGCACGTTTCACTGGAATGCAACATACTGCCTGATCTTAGCTATTGGTATTCGTTTTTTTCAGTATTGAGCTGAGTCTGAGTCCAGGCAGAGCAGAGTATTTTGTAAGTGAATGAGTGCCAATGACTGATAAAGTAAAATAAATATACCTATGACAATACACAATATTTGTAAAATATTACATAAATTTGGTACCTCAGGCTGAATTTAAGCCACCTGGACCTAGGTACATCAGTTGGGATAAAATATTGACATGCAATTCTCATGTGCAATCTTTCTGCCCCATTTTTACCACCATACCAATAAAGGCCCCAATAAATAGCAGTCCTTCCAAAACAAACCAAACACAAACATAGTCACTCACAATTCACATCTATACCCAGGGCACTTTACCAGATAGGTGCCAAGTTCAATTGCCCAACTTATGGACCATTTTCCAGGCGGAAAGCATCCCATCCAGTGACTGTTGAAGCGTGAAAAGTCCATCACTCTCGCGCACAAAGCCCATTCCATTCAAGTTCGGCTCTTGTGTGTGCGGTGCACTGCATTGAACGTGTGCAGTGCTATGCAATGTTTTGGGTTCCCGATATTGGGACCGGGCCCAGTTTCAGTGGCAAAGTGAGGTGACTGAGTAGGCGTGGTATTTGGTTTTTTAATTAAAAAGGGGAAATGTTGAGCAGTGATTCACTAGGTACTTTGGATGCAGTACCATATATAAGTCTCCGGGGAAGTTATTTTTAGAATACAAATCTGTATTCTAAAAAATTTTAATCTGTAGATCAAGAAACAAATTCATAATTCTATCAGTGAAATCAATGCTAGTGAACATCAGCTGCAAAAAATGAATGATTTTAAAGAGGACATTGTTTACATGTGATAGAGGGGAATTATTTTAGTGGGGTGGGGTTATTTTCCCACTGCGCTAGCAGGGGTGGGGGTTTTCAAGGGGGGATATAATTCACGACTTTTATTTCAACCACATGATTAATTACACCCACACTCCACTAGGGATGGCCAAGGTTTTTTTCAAAGGTTTTTTTTAAATAAAAAAACGTTTTATTTTTTTTCAAACCCGACCATCGAAACCGTTTTTTTTGTAAAAACCTTGGCAAAAATTTTACTACTAAGCACTAGGTATTTTGCAATTTTTTTGCGCGCAAGCGCGCAATTTCACATACCGATTACCATTGGTGGTTGTTTTCATTGGTTTTGAGGCATTTTTAGTGTGAAAGCCATGATATGTTAGTGTAGTATATAATACCTAGTCAATGTGCCTCCATATACCTGTACAGTGTGAAAACTCACTGCTAATAGATAAACCTTCTATTACAACCTAATTGAAACACTATTCCATGGCCAACTATACTTGAAGTCATGAATGTTTGACAAAAGCCGATATACGTAATAAGTCGACATAAAACGGATATTTTTGACAGAAATCACCACTTATAATGATATCCCATGGCTCCACAGCCATTCTATGGCTATTTATAACATCACAAAGTACTGTCACATGTCTGATTTACCTGTATACGTTGACTCGTGGCCATATCTGGGAGCTTTTAAAAAAACGGTTTTATTTTAAAATAAAACCCTTTTTTTGTAAAAAAAACGGTTAAAAAAACCTGTCGTTGAAAAAAACTTTTTTGGCCATCCCTACACTCCACAGTAGACGTGATGATATATCATGTGTCCCAGTTATTTCTTGCTTTTCCTCCACTTAAGGGACTTTGAAAATATATGATTTTAATTGTGTGAAAAACAATTTTTTTAAATAATTGTTTGAAAAAATTGAGCAACTAGAAAAAATGTTTTCCATCCCCACGCCTGACACGTGAGCAATCCATGACGTTGTGCCCCTGCTGTTTTTATTGAATCTGGTCTTTGGCATTGCTGTTCGCGTGGTATTTTTGCTCTCTCTGTATCTGTTTGCTGTTGGATTGAGTTCCGCGTTCGCTTTTATCTGATTAACAAGGTTACATAACATACACTGCGTTTGTGTGTTTGCTGAAAAAAAGTTGCGTGGGTTTTATTTGGTTGTATTTTCTGCTTGCACACTATTTTTGGGCTTTTTCTGGCCATCTAAATCTATCTGGCCGTCGTGAAATTCATACGCTTCATACAACCCCTTATTATCAACTGAACATGTCATACATATTTATGTAAATAAACGGATGTATGCATTTTTCCGAATATTTCAAAAGCACTAGGTTTTTCATGCATATTTCATGTTTGTTTTGGGTTTAACTTATGTCATCTGACCACAAACTTACATGCTTCTAAGCAAAGAAAGCTTTCAAGAGAAATTGCCATATTTACATGTGCATTGGCCATATTTTTATGTAGGACTTGACAACAGTACTTTTCCATTTTGCGCTTTTATTGATGAGACTTTTCATCTTTGTGAAATGATAAATATATACTATACAGGTTGTTCCACTTTGGACCAACTCGGTGCGTGGAAACTGAATGTAAATGATATGTTATATTATGCAGAAATGGTAGAACTACCGTATATCCTCGAATAAATCCCCCCCCCCTCGAAAAACTCCCCTTGTAGGCTGTGTGAGGAAAAAATTACTTCCCCTCAAAAAACGCCCCCGGCCCCCTCTCTGACCGGTGGGAGCGACATAACATGTAAAAAGTTTTATGTTATGAAAAAACGGTTTATGGAACTAATGTAGGCTGATCCAAGCAATATATTGATAATGACTCACAAAATATTCTTCTGAAAAAGAACCCCCCCCCCCCCCTCGAATAACTCCCCCTCAAAAGCTCCTGGCGGAAAAATAACTCCCCAGGGGCTTAATCGAGGATATACGGTAGGTAGAATGGTTGCCAAAATGACAGTTAACCACTTTGTAAAGTGACAGGATAGTGTCAAGAAATAGAAAGGCTGTAATCGACATGTCAGCCAAAATACAAAATACAAAATTGGCAGTAACTTGCAATACCAATCAATTTGCAACTTCTTGCGACTTACTTTTCACTTAACATTTTTGACGCATTGAATCTGCTTAAATATTCAATGCGTCAAAACTACATCCAAATAGGACAGAAAACTTGATCCACCCTGTATCTATTATAAATAGAAAATAGAAGTAAAACGATGGTCATCTCAACCAACATGGGAAGCCATGAAGTGCCCTTGCACTATACAAAGCAAAAGTGAAGAAAAATGTGCCTTCGACTGCAATGATATGCTGATATTTCCATGGAAAATGTTTGCCCCGTTTTGCATCTTTCGCTTTTGCAGCATGCGTTTTCTGTTTGCTCTGTGGCCGTGCGTTTTAGCTGATAAAAATTTGTAGTTTGGGCAGTATTTTTGTGAAATGAACCTCGAATTTTCGTCGCTGCGGCTATTTATGAAGTGGCACACTAGGATGGCTATGGCACTATACCGTACCTTACCGCATTTTTGAGAATTTACCGTACCGTTTACCGCACCGGAAAATTTACCGTGCCGCAGGGGTATCTTGAATTTCGACCCTCTGAGTGGTTGGATAGATAGCAAATCGCTCTTCCGTAGGGATAGATAGCTCAAAATTTTTCTGGGGGGGTTGTGGTGGTTCGATATATCGGCTTTTTTGGGGCATAGAAGGAAGAAAAGAGATAAAAATCGCTAAAAGTAGGTGTAAAATAGCTCAAAAATGGTGTACAAGTGCATTTAGTACAAATTGGCAAATAGGAACCAGAACTATGATTTTGGAAGTGAAAATCTATAAAAAGGTATGAAAAATAGCGATTTTGAGCGAAAATTGGGGTATAGTTTCTCAAAAATCGCTCCAGATATGTAAATAGATAGCTGGGCGATTTGGGGCGGGGGGGTTAGGGAGTAATAGCCCAAAATTTTGCCTCCGGTATAGATAGATAGCTGGGCGGTTTGGGGGGGGGGGTAACCCTCCCCTCCCCCACCCCCCCCCATTCGAGACCCCTGCCGTGCCGTACTGCGTAGCCTAACTTTTCACATTTACTCTACCGTACCGTTTACCGCACCGGAAAATTTACCGTGCCGTACTGCGTACCCTAACTTTTCACATTTACCGTACCGTACCGTTTACCGCAAAACTGAAGATTTTGCGTACCGTACCGCTTACCGCAAAATAGAAACTTAACCGTACCGTACGGTTTACCGCGAGGCCGTACCGTCTGCCACCGTAATGTACACTCTACCAGAGCGGCTGAGTTGGCATAATTTTGGGGCAAATTGTGATGCATCAGGCGCAAGTGATGTCGAAATTTCACATATTTTACTGGTCATTTCTGGTGGGACAACAGCCAAACACATAAATTCGGTGCTAAAACTTTGATTGATGCCTTGTTCGAATGAGTTCTGCTGTTATAGTGCAGTGCAGTTATTTAGATGGACTGAGTATTTCATTTTGAAAGACAAAAGACAAGTTGTTGATCTCGAGTTCAAGATGTGATGTCTGATTTAAGTCTTGATGACATGTAAATTTAAGCCAAGTTGAATAAATGCATAAAATTTGGATTTCTTCCTTTAGGCTGCTAAAATTCAATGATATTTCTTACCCAAAAAGCGTACATGGGATTTTTTTACATAGCGCAATCTGTCAAACTGCATGCAATTTCAATTACAAAATGTTGTAAAAACTTTCGAATCGCGACACGATTTCGTACGCTATAGTTAAAGGGGTCTTTCGCGAGATTTCTATGGCATAAAGACTACAGCACCTGGGTATTTTTAAAACTTATTCTGTTGAAATTTAAGTACCTTATTTGCTCCAAGAATTCCTCTGGAGAATTATTTCTCGTCAGACTTTTTTGAGGGGGAATTATTATCGCAAAATTTTCAAGCATGTTTCTATGTATCAACTCATTTTATGAAATATGCTTTATTGAAAACAAAACATGAAAACAAAACAGCAAATTACATTTTGTTTAAATTACACGTTCAAAATTTGTCATATGTTATGGGAGAATTATGTCAATGGGGTAATTATTTGTGTGGGGGGGGGGGGTATTTTTCCTCACTCGCGTAATAGGGTGAATTATTCAAGCAAACACAGTATTTATTTTTCGAAATTACTTTTTCTACATTGTGTTATCATTCAATCCGGTTGTTGTCTTACTCAGTCATTCTTTAAGTGTGTTTTAGTTATCATTTTGAAAATGAAGTTTCAATTTGCAGCCTTTAAGTAGCGAGGGTGTCATAAAAAAGTGCTCTCAATGTAAAGTGGGTTGGCGCAGATACAAAATAGTATCACATTTCAATCTTGGAAAACTTTTGTAAATGAGATTCTATCATTCAACGTCTGTCCAATGGAAATTTCAATGCATAAAATGCGATGAATCAATGGAATTATAGCCTTGGGCCCTTAATTTCAAGGCGAAACACCGCCACTTTTCATATTTTGGAATTTCACATTTGTGGTTTGGTGTTTGTGTAATTTGCAATTTATTAGGTTCGGAAGTGTATTATAGAGCAGCGATGTTTGAGCTTTCATAGGGTGATTGACTGGCTACAATTTTGTATAAATTGGATAGATCTTTATAAATATTTCGATATTCATCCGTTTCATTCTGGGGCCAGTCCCAGACCCTGTAAAATGCCCTGTCAAATGTCAAATGTCATGCAAATTGTCTTAAGTCTTGCCAAATGCCCCAAGCAAAGTGGAAACTGAGTTGCTATTTTGCAGGGCACTTTGCATGACATTTGACATTTTACAGGGTCTGGGACTGGCACCTAATTTGAAAGATTCTTTTTACATTTTATTACTCAGGGCACTTGCATGTACCTATTTACACAAGAACGTTATGCGTTTTACCAATTTCTGTTTGTGCTCTCCACGGGATATTGTCATGGATATCGCCGTGTGCACTTGAATCGATCTAAAATGTTCCTGACAGGCCTAACAGGCATGCCTAATCGATTATCGAACTGTATGTCGATCGAAAATTTTGGACTGTAAATCAGAGCTGTTAAAAGTACTGAACTTTTTTAAAAGTAATTGTAAACGTAAAATACTTTTAAACTTTTAGTTTATATTTACTCACTCTGAGTACAGAAAACGTAAAGAGAACTTTTTCTTTTACGCTACGTAAAAGGTGAGTAAACCTAAATACCAGTATTTATACTCGGGAAAAACGTAAAAGCAAGAATTGTTTCCGGTTTTGTACCAGGAAGATATAAAAATGAGTAAAATTAAAAACGGGAGTCGTCGCTTTCCCTACCTATCGCAACTTCTATCACTTCCGCTGCCATTTTTCCAGCCGTTTCAATTCCATTGAAAGGTTTTTGCTTTGTATGCACCCAAAAATATTTTCTTAATTACGTTTTCTGTACTCGCGTACTAAAATTATGAGAGTGAGTACCGGTATTTTATCGGGAGGAAACGTACACGTGTTTACGCAGTACTCGAGTATACGTATTTATCGACTAAACGTAAATACGTTTTAACAACTAGGTATGCTGTAAATCAGCCAATACTATTTAGGTATGTTTATTGGGAATCGAGATATTTAGTTGAACTGGCATTTAAACCATTTCATGTAAATATGTATATGGGTATTTATGTTGTTTGATTCCACCAATCCCTAACCCAACCCAACCCAATTGTGATGCTGAAACTACATATTATACCTATTCATTTCTGTTTGAATTTGAATTTCAACTACCGTATTACCTCGAATTATCCCCCCCCTTGAATTAACCCCCCCCTCGAATTAACCCCCCCTCAAAATGGGCTGGGGAAATAATAAACCCCCCCCTCGAAATACCCCCCCCCCCTTCGGAATGATGTACGTCATGTACATAAAAAATACGTCATGTATGCAATGTACATGACGTATATTACTGTTTATTTGTATTGCAGCTACACATGGACATGTTTGTGTAGCTAATCTACGTTTTTATGTCCAAATATATCTTGTTTGGACACATTTATTACCTGTTTTGGGCATGCAAATGCCTACTTTTTACTACGATCCTTACGAAAATTTCTGACGAAATAATAAGACCCCCCCTCGAATAAACCCCCCCCTCGAATTAACCCCCCCTCAAATTTTGCTGGCGAAATAATAAACCCCCATGGGGGTATTTCGAGGTAATACGGTATGTTTGCTCATCTACTACTTGTCGCTTATTTACAGAGCGGACGGGAGGAATTCCAAAAATCTACAAACACTGCCCCGTCACACTTATTGGCGTCGCTTGAAGTACACATTTGCGGCGGAATATTAATCTTTTTGATATTTTTTACGTTTGCTGGCGAGTTGCCAAAAATGTGGCAACCTAGGACGCCGGGGCCGCGCAGGCCACGCCCACACAGCGAAGGTAATTTTTTTGATGAGAATGTTCTGTTTTCAAAAGACCTTTTGAATTAATTGTCAACTTACAGCATGACGTTATCATTAAATTCTTACTGCAATAATTTCTTCACTAATGCAATTTTTCACGGTCGCTTTTCAATTATATTTACTTCAATATCTGTCACATTTTATACACTGAAATTTGTTTGATTCGTCGCGAATCGGAATTCTGTCATTTATCGGAAAATGATAATTGTGTCTCCAAATCATAAAATCATGCCGCCTGTGCAAATCTGTTTCCGATAAAATTAATACTTTAGGCAGCGGCGTGTTTCCTGTGACCGGATTATTAAATCCCTGATTTTTAGCATAATTAGAGATAGATAATTAGAGGTGGGTAATGTGGGGTGGGGGCGCGACTTTTTTGAGAGACAAATTTTGAGCATATTTTTGTTCTATCTAATTGCCAATTAAAATACTTTTTAACATTCGAAACTGGTGTCAGAAAATGGAACAATCCATTTTACAATTCCACATTTTTTCGGTGTTGACGGGTGTACAAAAAAAACTCTCATTCAAATCACGCGGTTGAAATCTTTATCATCCAATCACACGTAAATCCATGGCGCCAGCGCCATTTCTCTGGCGTCTGTTCCCATGGCTACATCATAGCTTACATCATCCAACACATGGCGCCGGCACCAGGGGCCAGAGAGGGCTTAGTCGAATTAACGTGCCAAAGGGAATTACCGCTTCCTACACGTAAATGCCCTCATGTAGACATCAAAGGCAAAGTGCCGCCGCTCACCTCTAAATAGTGCTCGGCGCCAATTTTCGCATGTGTGGCGTTTTTGACCAGGTAAATTGCTACCGTGTGTGATTTATGACGGCGCCAAATGTTTGGCGCGACAAAAAAGTGCCCTGCCCTGCGTGTGGTATTTCATGGGGATGGATGGGCTATTAGATTTTGGTTTTGCGGTCTTGTTTTGTGATTTCTATATGCGAAACTGCGAGGTATTTCCTTCTGTCTGTTTTTTTCTATTATTTTTTTCTATTTTCTTGACGTTTTTTCAGGGATTCCCCGTTTTAAAAGTCTGCACTTTTTACGCCGATTCGACTGAACAAAGAATAGTGTTACCATAATCTGATCAATAAAGTCACGTGATAAATTACACATCGGATCCATCCATTGTAAAGTGATTAGAGAATTAATGAATTTTTTTTTATTCACATGAGATACGGTAGATTTGATTGTAAAGTGTGTGGTCACTGGACTATAACAATTTTTCATCAAATCTCACTCTCAATTAACTGTTTAATCGAATCACTGCCGCGCCGCATTTCTGGGGCCACAATCAAATTATGCATGGTTTGAGTGCAATTTCCTAATTGCTGTGTACATGAAAAATAAATACTTGTGCAAAAGCGATCTGTCACAGACTTGTCTCTCAGTCACTTGTCATCAAATGACGCCAGTTTTTTAATGATGTGAGTTTTTCACATTTTTTCACACTTGACATTTTTGCAAATTACTTGACAACGTTGTTTAATCCATGACTGCGTGCTGCATTTTTAGCCTAGTGAATCGAGTGTAAATATCAATATTACCGTAATTTAGCTGTCACTTACCTTAAATAACTGGAAAACTTACATACTACTTTAGTGGGAATTTTGTTTTCATAGACTTGGGAACCCCCTGCCCCCCCCCCCCCCACTTTTACATGGCTTAATTTGATCGCCAGCCGAAAGTGACTCCATTTAAATACATATAGACATCTTTATTTATTACGCTCCATTGGTTGATTAAGGCTGTCCCATCGTTTTGAGGCATGTATTTTTGTCCCATTACAAATGCTCCCCAGTGTTTGTATTGGTTGAGTGGAACGCTTCTAATAGCTCATGCATAAATGAATGAATACATTGGGAAGCCAAGCCAAGCCATTGTGTTCATGTTGCAAGCGTTCATTCTACAGAAGGAGTGCATTTTTTATATCCTGATCTGCATATAGGTAATATGCACGCATCAATAACAGTGGATAAAATAAACATGCAAATGATGGTTCATTGGGCCCACATACACATTAGTTCACATCAAAATTAGTGTTAACTATATTTTGATTAATTCTGTGATTTCAGCTTCCTATGTGATAAAGCATGGTTCATTCTATATTGTGACCCTTAAGTTACATTGTTTCTATCAAGTGTGATGCTTTAAAAATTGTGTTATTTAATTGACATTGTGTGGAAATTTATTTGTGATGCCAGCTAGTTTGTGTTGGTCCAATCTTACTCCATGCTCCTGTTATGCAATGATTTTCTGACAAGCTTTCATATCATTGTTTTGATGTTTATAAGGGGAAAAGTGGAGAGGAAACCTTGAACAGAACACTTCAATGGGAATTTGCAACTTGCACCAAATTTATGTGCAATTTTCAATGTGTATTTTTTCAAAATATTTTTTTGAGTGATTTATATAATTTTTTGATTGGGTTTCCACAATTTAGACATCAAAAGCCAGCTGGCCAGTTCTGCATAGTGTTCAGATTGAAGGATGTAATGTGCACCTCTGAAAACTTCACCAATTTGGGGTGCATTTTTGCATAAATAATCAGCTTGTCTATAGATGATGCACGCCCAGGGCCGCCAGTACAAAGTGACCTCTTTTTTTAAATCTGGGTTCCCATTAGGTGGAATGGAATTGATTTGAATATCTCGTCTTCCATTTTTTCCTGTGTTTTTCTCCCTGAATTTTCCAATCGTACCAGCTTTATAAAATTGTGAACAAATTTGGATTATGATTTTTACTTGGGTTTACCTTCTTGTTTAGAAAATCATCCATTGTTTCCATTTTATTGACAAAATCAAGGCCACTTTAAAATGTATTTAGAACAATAGGAAACATGTTTTGTCCTCAGTATTCATTTTTGCTCGTTTTGTTTCCATTCTATTGTTCATGCTAAATGGAAAAGAGCATTAAAAGCAAATCCTTTTCGTTCATCGCATGGGAAATCGATTTCGTTTCAACTTGTATTTATTTGTGTTTTGTGTGGAATATACAGAAGCGTCATGCGATGAGATAAGACTGGTGCATCACATGGAAATGTACTGTTGCGTATCCTCTTTTTTATTTATTGATAACTAAATCGTTGTATTCAGTTCGTTTTATTCAGTTGTCGATTTGCAATATGAATGTCATGAAATACATGTTGATTTGTATATTTACTTTTTGGCAGCTATTGTTTATCCTCAAATAAAACCCCAGGGTATTATCTTTTCATCAGAAGTTTTAGAAGGGAGTTATTCAAGGGGTGGAGTAATTTTTTTCTCAGAACTTTTACTTTATTCATTGCATGAATGCATTCTGTCAACTCATGTAATCCAGGCATTTAACAGTTCAACAACAACAAAGACAAGGTATTCATGCTATTTGTGTTCATCAGCATGCAAATCATTCAAATACACATTGTGGATACACATATCATAACTAGAGGGGGGTTATTCAAGGGGGGGGGGTTCCTCACCTGGCTTACAGGGGGGTGTTATTCAAGCGGGGTCCATTTCAAGGATATATGGTACCCATAAATTTCACATAGTTTTTGTTGATAAGTATCCCATTCCGTTCTGTATCCAGTATCTAGTTGGGTACATAATGACACACGAAATTGCTAATGATACCCACGATTCGATGGGATGCCCGATGTGTGTGAATATGTATGCGCTGCATAATTTAGTTTTATTTTACATTGTCTGCGTCGCTCGGCGCTGTTTTTTTGCGCACTTCATGCTGCGTGAGCAATTTTTGTGTTCCAATAGGTTTTTGCTGAAAACGATGTGGGTTTCCAGTTTTTGCGGATTTTATAGTTTGCTCTGTTTGCTTTCACTCTTTTTATTATACCATGTTTTATTTTCCAACTTTTTGGTACGGTTTTGAAACATAGTTACATTTTTGTGCAAATTAAATTTCAACTTTTGCGGGTCAATTTAAACGTTTGATGCAATTTGAATATGTAAGAATTTACAGTGCAAAATGTTTACTAGTTTGGTCACAGCTGCAACACTGCAACTATCAACTTTTGTCAACTATGCTTAGTATTTCAATATCTCAAGTTGATTTTAATGGATGAAGTTCGATGCACACTTAGATTCAGACTTTCTGGCACCAACATGTGTTTATATTTACTGAAACATGCGCCGGATCAAGGTCATTTTAGAAAACTTATCTAGAATATGTGTCGGTCCCAGTCCAAAGTTGTCAAACATACTGTGACATCACTGGGAGGTGTTGTGCTCTTGTGTCCCCCTCGCCTTTTGAATACTGTATTACCTCGAAATACCCCCATGGGGGTTTATTATTTCCCCAGCCAATTTTGAGGCGGGTTAATTCGAGGGGGGTGAATTCAATGGGGAGATAATTCGAGGTAATAAATACGGTACATGTGGATCAAATTTGCAAAAACGAACATTTCACTGAAACGTGGAATATGCCCGTTTCTTTCATGCAACATTCACCATTATTCATCAAAAATGTGAATAATTCATGCAGTATAGGAGCCAAAAATACTGGGTGAAAAAACAAAGGAATCAGGATCGCAGTGAATACTAAAATGAGCTGTTTTCAGCCTTTTATGTATACTTTTGTCGTGTTACATCGTCCAATTGGTTCTGGGCCCAAAATTGTTCATTTTTATTTATTTTCGCCGGGGCGAAATCATTAACATTTTCACCTGGGTGTAAAGTGCGCAATCGCACATTTTATTGCTTCCAGGGCGCAAAAACTTGGAGCCCAAAAGTTTGGCGGTATTCGTATGTGATCTTTTTTCACTGTGATAAGGTTATCTATCAGGTGTTTTTGAAGGGCCGTTTTGTTGACATTGTCTGATATTTTGCTGCATCAATTCTGAAAAGAACACTGTTAGCATTTTTGCGTTGTTTTCGGTCAGGTCATAAATCTAGCGACAGTTATTATGTTTAAATCAATCAAGTTGAGAATTATAAATGCCAATTTTGTAGCATTAAATTTTTTTTCTAAAAATGAATGGACAGCGATATTTCTGCACACTTTATTTTGCCAAACTGTAAATACCGCTGATCAGGGTATCTAAATCAGACTAATAACTAAACTCTTAAGACATGTGCCAGTCTCGCACCCTGTAAAGTATAAAGTTAAGTGTCAAATGTCATATACAAATTTGTCAATTGTCATGTTAAGTGTCAAAAATTCAGTAAAAATATCTTTACAATTTTATCGACATTTTACATGGCATTTTACACTTGACTTTACAGGGTGCGGGGCTGCTGCCTCCATATTTTCTCCTGTTTTACAACTAAACGCGTCGCAAAATTCTAGAACATCTCCCATCCGCTGTGCACCTGTGATATTGTGAGCACAGGATGTGCCCCAACTTGCAATTGTATACTTTCACTTTTACTGTATAACTTTGTGCCCCATTCATCATTCACGCTGGGGTTGGCTTGGGCCCTTTACACTGTGCCTAGTGATGGTATTTATTGGTACGGTGGCGTGGTGTTGGCGCCAGCGCCATTTTTAGGAGGCTTTTTGGCACGCTGGGGTTACTTTTATGGCGCCACACACGCTGGATGTCAACTGAATTTGTGTCAATTAAATTTTGGGAATTATGTGATTTAAACTTTCCTATCTGATAGAGCATAGTTAATTTAATTTCATGACACCTAATTTTCATTGTTTCTGACAAGGGTGATGCTTTAAAATAATAAAAATTTGTTCTATTAGTTGACATTGTCACGTATTTAGTTCACACAAATTTGCAATGTGAACTAGCATGTGTGGGCCCAATGGCGCAGAATGCGCTGGCGCTGGCGCCATTTGCGCCAATTATTTATGGCGTATTTTCTAGTACATTTTGCACGGTACTACTCTTAGTGCGGTGTGGTTTGGAATGCCCTCGTACCAAAACCTGTGTTGTTGTGAAGTGCAGCGTGTTTCATGGCTTTTATAGGATTGAAAAATAAATGTGTGATCTTGTGTGTTTGCTGTTTTTTATTGTTTACCTATGCGGCGGCAGCTTGTGGCTGGCATGTTTTTATATTTTATGACGCCTGTTTTGATGTTTTTCTATTGACGACAATTTCATATTTGTGACGACAATATTATTGCTTGATGTCGATGCAAAACATTTCTCGTCATGTCTGCTTATGCGGTGGTTTTTTGTGTAACATTTTTTTAATGAAAAATAGGATATTTCTCATCAAACTAAATCCAACACAGGAATGCCCCAAACAAAATCAAACAATATACGGTCCACACGGTGTTCTGGCTCAGTGCCAAATGATTTCTGTTGGATTCTTACACAGAGAAGGGCGCGGCCCCCCGCACAACCTGCACTTATTTGCATTTACAGCACATCTTTGGCTCCAAATCCGCGTGTTTGTGCACTTTTCCTGACCCCCCGGTGTGATTCCGAATGTTGGTTGTGTGGTAAAGTGGATAGTTATGTCCCTGTTTTGGTGAGACTGTGGAAGTTATGTATCAATATATGTTTAGTGATAAGGTGTTTTTTGATTGGCGGGCTGGGTTTTTTTACGGCCTTTTGATTTCTTGCCGATTTACCGAATGGCGTATATCCTTGAATAAGTCCCGCGGTATTAATTTTTCGTTAGACGATAGTGACTGGATATTTTTAGGGGAACTTTTTTTAAGGATTTATCAATGGTCTTTTTGTTTTGCGCTTCTAGAGACATTCTGTCCTTGCACAATTGTTTCAGGTATGTTAATCATGTACATATGTTTATTAAGTATATGGTTATGACTTAATCAAGAGTACACGGTATGCATTTGTGCGAATAAAGTCATAATAGTTCTGCACACTCCTCTATATGCCCATGGTACATATCCATCCACTAAAGCCGATCAGATAAATATCTCCCGCAATATGTGTACCTTTATTCCTTTCAGTGGTATTTGCTCTTCTGACCCACACTCAAATACCTCTGGACAATTCCCAGCGGGTGTCCAGTGAGTATTGACTTGTTGAATTGGTCGCGGCGCCCTGGGGGCACTCCCAGACCCTGTAAACAGCCCTGTAAAATGTCAAATGTCATGCAAAGTGTCAAAAGTCATGGAAAATGCCCTGCGAAATGGCAACTCGGTTGCCATTTTGCAGGGCATTTTCCATGACTTTTGACACTTTGCACGACGTTTGACATTTTACAGGGCTTTTTATAGGGTCTGGGATTGGCTCCTGTAGGCATCTTTTGTAGGATCTTCAATCTTGTGTCCGAATTTTGAGGACAGCATAATTTCCGTTGGGCTGCATATTTGCATGCGTCCAATTAAATGTATGTAAATGCATGGTCACTGATTAATCGATCTTCAATCAATCAGACATAAATCGGGCAATGTAATGTTGATTGATCATCGAATTGGGTGTGTTGTTGGCGTGTGCAAATTGAGGTTATACTGCATTTGTTACTCAGTTTTCCAATCTGCAAAATGTCAAGTGAAAAGACAAGTTAATATCAAGCGTTATTAGTTAGTTACGTCTTGTAGTGACTGCGTTACATTTTTTAAGAAACTTGTGGATTTCATTATTGAGACTGGTACTTTTTCACTTGACTGGATGCAAATTGTAAAATTGTCCATATGCATTTTACATGACAGTGTGTGGACTTGTTCCCAGGTAACTCAATACCCATTTTGCGATCCGAAATATTTCACTGTTGTATCACTCCGTGTGAAACGTGTATACACGGCGTCAATATTGATAGTAAATTCCCGCACACATGTAGGCCACATGTTTCTGATTAGGTTGACTTTTCAGCTTTGTGTTCATGTGAAATTTGCGCGAAAATGTTCATATTATGCTGTGTTGATTGCGTTTCCTGTGATAAATTCCGTCGGGTGTTGTTTGTATATTCTGTCTTTATCACTGTGCGAAGGGTGACAAATGTAGGGGCGGGAAAACAATTATTAAAGCTACCCGAGTTTTAGAAGAATTTTTTTAAATTTAAATTTGATTTTTGGGACTTGAAAACGGCGGATAGTTTGCATTTTGTATTTGCAAAATCTATCTATTTTGTAGTGCGAAAAAAAGTTCATCAGCATTTGCAGTTGAAACTTTTTTTCATTGTAGAAACTCATTTCATGTAAAATGTAGCATTTCATGTAAACACATATCAACACACATATTTTATACATTTATTTAGTAATAATGTACAGTGTGTCGCTGCGTAAAATACCTTATCAAATCATCTCCTATATATTGAATGTAAAGTGGGCAACTAAATTGCGTTTTGATAGGCACTAGTGTGGGTGTGCTATACTAATATTTAGAACTCTGCTAATACACTTGGTGCACATGAGAGTTATTGCATTTCCCCCGGAGGCCTATTTCAGAATTCTCTAGAAAGTGAAATTTCAAGCTTCCAGCTTATTAGTGCGAATTGAAATCTAAGAATGTATTTATAGTAAATAGTTAGGTGCTATTTTATGTATTGACTGCCATTTTACATGCTTGGCGTTGTGCCAGAAACGTCACTTAAGCTAGAAGTTTCAGAAAGTTAAGTCACGCCGCAGTGAATCGAAATTTTTTCCAATGGCAATACACACCAGTTGACAATGACATCGGGAGTCAACTGGGCTGACTGGTTTCTATTCTGATTTTAGTTGACGAGTAGCGGAAAATGCACATAGGAATATACAACATTGTCCCGTGTGCACTTGAATATTGTCTTTCTATCAGTCAACTGAATTTTGTTCAAAACGGAGATTATTTTGGATGATTTTCCACTAGAAAAACTAAAAACTGATAACTAAAATCTGAGTTGACATGGAAACCAGTTGACACCCAATGCCCATGAGCACCAATAGTGCGTACTTTCTAGACCCCCACAAAAACTTAACCAGGAAATTCCGCAGGTAGTTAGCCGGCGCCCCACCCCTCCAAACTTCACTATATTTAAATAGGTCGCAAAACCACTTGTTAGCAGTGGCCCCATTTCATTCATGTGTGGGTGGGCGGGAGAAGCTCTCACAAACACACTACAAAGTGCATATTTGCATTGTCGCCTACTTACGCACTCTACATGTGGAAAAGGGTGGATTTTGTGCGCAACTCACTCGTAAATGTGCACAGTACAAGATTCTGCCAATTCTTACAGTGAAGGTGTTTGTGGATTCTTTCCAGCACCCGCTGTATTCTATTTTGTGCACAATAGTACATAGTGCGTTTTCGAGATTCAATTAGCTTGGCGCTTCATGTTTGTATACTAGTGTGTAAACGTGGTGCCTGTCTCAGAGCCTGTCAAATGTCAAGTGTCGTGCAAAGATTCAAAAGCCATGTGAAATGTGCTGGAAAATGGCAATCACGTTTGCCATATTCCAGGGTATTTTACGTCACTTTTGACACTTTGCACCACATTTGACATTTTACATGACATTTAACATTTTACAGGGCATTTTACATGACATTTAGCATTTTACAGGGAATTTGACAGGGTCTGGTATTGTCCCCTGAAATGTTTTGTCGCACAGCTGCTACTAGCGAAGCAAGTAGAGCTTACAAATTAAAATTGTTCTCATGAGGCGGGAGCCCGGAAATAACTCTCGGCGCTATTTTATTTGCCCGACGCGATTTTTCGGGCAACTGTCCAGAATTTTGACAGAATTTTGATTTTGTCCAGAATTCGATGGGATTATAATGTGCCCATGCAGAGTAATGTTGAAATTAGGTTCACTTGTAAATATTTTTGAACGCATTTGAGTTTACTGGAATGAGTTGTTTTTCATCTTTGTCAACTGTAGTTGACGAACGCCGCATTCCGATAAACTCTAATGTCGTTGTTTTATACTATGAGTTGATTTGTGAAATTTTATTTTACCCGCCTAAATATTAAACTACCTAAATTGTGTGTAGGGTCAATCTGAACAATATTATTTTCAAATCCAATAAATCGGGTTGCCCGAAAAATCGCGTAGGACTAATTAAATTTGGTCCCATGTCTTCTAAGCTAATTGAGTTGTAAGCTGGCGCTAGCGCAAAACATTTGATCATATCATATTTCAATTCTATTTCTTCAGACAAATGTCTATAGACTTCAATAAATATGTGGCGCTGGTAAACAAATTCGTGCAACAACAACATTAAATGTGATAAAAATGCACAAAAGTCGGTCGGAATATTGCTATGGAAATGGGTCAGATTTTGGCGCTGGGCCAAAAGTGTTGGGTAGATTGAGGGATAGAGGTGATTTTTTGGTGCTTTTTGTGTAATTGTGATTGTTGTGTTTGGTGTTTCTGTGCGAATACTCTGAACTGTCTTCCCGCTTTGTTTTTGATCCTTCTGTGTTCACACTACGCGTTTAATATATCCATTATTCGTTTATAACCCATCAAATTACTTAAATATATCCATTTACTATAACTTGGCTGACATCACACTTAATATGGAAACCTACCATTACCCATCGAATACTGAATTATACAATTATTCATAATAACATTTCGTTTTCTATCGAATAATTAATTAGGAAGATTTTCACAAAATTTTTTTCAGTCAATTATGGTAGGATTCTGAACATACATTGTGATCCGCCGAGTAAACCTATACCTATTTATATACCTATTCCAAATACCCAAGTACCCTAACGCAAGTATACTTCCAGCCTATCAAAATACCAATACCCACAACAATACCCAATACCCGCAACAATACCCAATACCCAAGACACAAATACCCCCCCCCCCGCAGTGATCCGCATGCATCGTTCTAGCAGCTCGGCGCACTCGTCGCAGCGCGTGTGCAAGCCGGTGCCGTTGCCGTCGCTCCCGCCCACCGTCAACAACGGCTATGGCAGCATGGAGACTATCGGTTCCGGTGTCGGTGTCGGTGTCGGTGCACACGCGCCGCAGCATCTTGAAATGGGTTGGTTGATGGGGCGTTTGGGTGTTTTTGGGGTGGGTTTTGGGGCCCATACGCGCTAGTTGACATCGCGAATAGATGTCAAGTGGATGTCAACTAAGTAACACATCAAAATTTAGAAACATCACACTTCACAGATATAATGGAAATTTCCACGATATAAAATACCCTATGCTCTACCACATAGGAAAGTTGAAATAACGTAGTCAACCAAAAGTTATTTGACACTAATTTTCGTGTCAACTAGTGTGTGTGGGCGTTTTGGAGGTCTGGCGCCGTTAGGAAAGTATTGTGGGTCGATCAGACATCTGCGATGTCGAGTGAAAGGAGAAATCGCTTCCTGGCCAACCGGTTTTTTTACATGGAATGCACATCTGGAACTTTGAAACTTTATGCCACAGTTCAAAATCTGGATATACTATAATTCTGAATTCTTAATGATTACCGTAAATCCTCGAATAATCCCCCTCGAATAACTCCACCCTCGAATAACTCCCCCCTCTTGTGTACGTGATGAAAAAATAACCCCCCTCGAATAACTCCCCCCCTATGATCGATGCAAATAAGTCGTGTGACATAAAAAAAACGGTTTATGCAACGTAAACACAAAATAATGTTTTGCCGAAAGCTGTGACGTATGTACTTATGTGCTGAATATTCTGCCCCCTCTGACGTACGTACTTATGTGCTGAAAAAAACAACTCCCCCTGGAATAAGTCCCCCCTCTATAAACCCCCCTCAAAATATTCTGACGAAAAATTCCCCGGGGACTTGTTCTGGATCTGGCCCGCGCAGTTTTTTTTACTCAATGTGGGTTGTATATTACTGCAACTTGACCGCCAACTTCCCACTTTAATCCACAACAAACACTTTCCCATAGTAGAATATCGGCCCACCCAACTTTAAAAGCAATCATTCAACATTTCCTGAAAGATTCCCATCAAAAATCATCCACTTGAGTGCCCATTTTTCTGCCGCTTTGCGTGTTTATTGCCGTGTAGCGTTGAAAAATTGCACACTGCGGTTTCTGTAATCATCATTCAGTAGTGAAATGATAGTTTCCGCGGGTTAGAAATGGATCAGTATGTTAATGGTGTTGGAAAAAAATTTTTTGTGTATTTTTTTACTGAAGTTATTTGCCACTGGAAATCCATAGAATAGCAGCGAGGTTTCTTTCTTGAGATATGTGGGAGAAGACCTCCTAGTTATATATCTAGGTAATTACGCATTTCTGTCTTAAATTGAACCAAAGAAAAAAGCGATTTCAAATTTTAAAAACCAGTTTAAAAACCTATCAAACCTCCTGCGACGGCAATATTTTAGTGTAGGTAATTTTAAGCCACTAGACTGTAGCCTTAGCTGCATGCAGCCGATAAGCAGATTTTGTTTCTTCAGCTCAGCTAATATCATATTAGCAGCCTTGCTTTGAAACGCTGTAAGAATCGGCCTACCAAAAGCGTACAGCTAATTTTGTTATCGCTGCATTCTATAGGCTTTCACAATACTGCTAACGCGATTTTGAGTGGCGAATTTTCCTTGAGAAATTTCCTTCGCACTGTGGATTTTGAAATTTTGCAAAATTTCATTTCACGGTGTCATTTTACATTTGCTTTTGGTGGTTTGATTGATTTCGCAGCTGTTTCAATTAAATTCGCATTGTCACTCGTTTTGTTTGATAAGGCCCACACACACTAGTTGACATAAAAATTCGTGTCAACTAAATATTGGTTAATTATGTGATTTTAACTCATGTGATAGAGCATACCGTATTTCCTCGAAATATCACCCGGGAGTTTAGATTTTCAGAGTGAAAATTTTGAGGGGGGTTAAACGAGGGGGGGGTATTATTTCGCCAGAAATTTTTCGAACTCCCAGTACTAATTTGTTATTTGTAATGTAAACTGGTGGAAAATATAAATGAGAAAATCACTTTATTGTATTTTACAGATCCCACATGCAAGCTGTCAGGCTGTCATCTTGTGTGAGGGTGACCCCAAGTGTTCACTATATATACCCTAGGGGGCACCCCCCTCAGGCCACCCTTGGTGCAGAAAATAATTTTTTAATCATTTTTTTCTGGAAAATATAAATGAGAATTCCATACAAATTTTTGTTCCCGATGAAATTTAAATTAAAAAAAAAATTTTTTATAGACACTTTAGACAAAAAAGTTTTTTTGACATTGGTAGAGTGTAAGTACGTGCAACTTTTCTACCCCCTCAGAAACCCCAGAAGCCCCACACGATGATGGCATTGTTGATCAAATAAAAAAAAAATTTTGGAGAAAAACATAGGTTAGAAAAAGTGAACAATCCACTATCCCAAGCTATTTATGGAGCACATGGGGGTCAGAATTGGCTCGCTCAGTGTCAGGGGCAACATATGGCTGCTCCTGGGTTCCATTTTTGCACTTATGTATTTTTTATAGCAAATGATAAAAACAGCCCTGTGTAAAGAGGGCACTCGCGTGACAGCGCGTCCGGCGCCTGCAGTGTCATGACGCAAATTACAAAATACTTGTGCCCATTCAATGTGGGCACTAATTATCTGATAAAAACCTATAGGGGCTGATGGGTAATGTGCCCTTTATCTAGTGTGACTGGCCCAGACAAATAACGAGGTCATGTCCAGAAAATCAAAAATCACAGTTTTTTAATTACAACCACAATTTAGGTAATCACAAAGTTTAAAATCATTGTTGACATGGCTTCGTGGCACATGTCTGTATATTGGGGGTAATTTTTGTGTGGGGGAGTGGGCTGGGGGTCAAAATATACCCCCTACTTACCAGTGAGTCAAAAGATGGCTTTGGGCAATCCACAAGGAATTTTTATTTTTTGAAAAAGCACCAACACAAGTGTATTCATCACTTGTGTTGTCAGCACACCAAAAAAGGCTGCACACATTACCGCAGCCATATTTTGTGTGGTTTTTTGAAAATTCTCATTTATATTTTCCGGGAAAAAATTGGCAAATTTTTTTCATTTATCTGTAGCAGCAGAACAGGGGGTGCCATGGGGTGCCACTTGGCATTTATGTAGGCAAATGTTGTGGGCACCCCCACAACAAATGGCAGCCATATTGGGCTGCACGTTTCCCTGTGAGATTGTTATGAAAAATGAGGTACCTGATTTCTCATTTAAATGTGCCACCAGTTTACGCAGACGTAGAAAAATGCAACAAAAAGCACCATGGATAAGAGTCTATAGTGACACTTAATTTTCATTGTTTCTGTTAAGTGCAGTGCTTTAAAAAAATATTTTCGGGTTATTAGTTGACATCCAGTTGACACGAATTTGGGATGTCAACTAGTATGCGTGGGCCCATACCGTCAACATGTATTGTGATAGCATTATCATCTGTTATTGCATATCACATGATCTTGATTGAATGCTGCATTTTACAGGGCTATAATTATCGCCAAGATCAATGTGCTATGCGATGCAATAATTCAGCTGGCATAGCTGATTGATGTTTCTATTGTATTGTCCTAGTTTCTAGTTTAGGTTATCGTATATGCTTGAATAAGTCCCCCCCCCTGGGAAATTTTTTGTCAGGAGATAATTTTATCTGGATTTATGAATTTGACTTGTAAATCCTGGGATGGGCTCGCTGGGAAATTATTTTTCAACATATATTTTTGGTTCATTTTTACCCTTCCAAATTTTTGTCACACGCTGTTCAATTGGGAACTAATCGAAAATTTATGATATTCCATTTCTAATTGCTTCATGTTTTTGTATCTATGCGGGGTATCAAAATTACTGGGTCCGGACCAATATTCAATTGTGCATAAATAACGTTGAATATTTATCACCAGTCGCCTAACTTGTAGGAATTTATAGTCAACTCAATGTGGTAGTAATAGTTAAGTAAGGTAAATAAAATAGGTAGGTAAAATATGTGTGTACGCCATACAATGCATGCATAACTGAGCACACTACATATTTATTTGGTAGAAATGCAAGGTTAATTTGAGCGTGATATCTCACACCAATTTTCCTGTCAATACGCATTTGTTTCAGGCTTCTATTACACGCCTTGGTTTCTCATAAATAAAAGTACAAGTGCTTATTTTTTGGTCGAATAGTGTGCATGCAAACTTGACATGTTGTCCAAATTCAACTGCGAAACGATAAATTCAAATCGCAAAGTTTTTTACCAAAAAATTCCTCACTCGAAGTTGTGTTCGTCAGTTATTTGTGATGAAACAAGTCGCCGACACATTCCTGTATAAATTACCCCCCCCCCCACTGCGCATGAAACTCAACCCCAATCGATTATCGAATTAGTGAATTACACTCGACGCTATGTTTTGGAATATCGTGGGAATTTAGCGGCCCCTATTTTCGAGTAAAAATGAAATAATCGTCAAAAATTTGTCTAAAAATCGTCTAATTTTCAGGTGATAATCGGCGCTCGGGAGGCGGCGGTTATTCGATATACAGCACCATTTGCAGACAGCATCAGCATAGAACTGTTTGTTATAATTGAACCTATTTCTATAAATTTTGCGTTTTTTAAGAAATTTGCCAAGCTTATTTTCACTTGACATACCACTGGTCACTTTCTTTTTCACGTGTCCACTTGGGGAATTACCACTATGGGGCAGTCCCAGACAATTGAAAGTGTCAAGTAATGTGTCAAATGTCATGTAAAATGTCAATTGTCAAAACAAAAAAAATTATTACTGAACTCTGCATGACAATACTTTACTTTACATTTGTCATGACAATTGACATTTTACTTATCATTTGTCATGACAATTAACACTTTACATTTGACATGACAATTGCCACTTTGCATGACATTTGTCACTTTACTTTACACTTTAAAGCGTCTGGAATTGCCACCAGATGAAAAGCACTTTGACAACTGCCCTGACCTGCCCGACAATCGCATCCACAAAATTGAAGCGAAACCTCCACACAACCCCCCCCCCCACCCTCCAGACATCCCCCGAATCGGGCATCGGCCTAATGATGTCCTGCAGCAGCACCGTGTCGCACATGTCCTCCAACCAGCGCAAGTCCGGCGCGGTCGGCACCGAGCCGCCCGACGAGCGTTTCGGCTCAAACGGGACCCTTTTGTGCCACGATCCGGGTATTGATGGGACTAGTGCCCTAGTGGAGCAGCATAGAAAAAGTACTGGGAGTGAGACGGGTAGCAGTGGCTTTTTCGAGGCTAATAGCAAGGTTAGAGGGGGGTATTTTGGGGGGTTGATTTTTGGTTTTGGTTCTGGAGGTCACTGCTGGCGCTAGTTTTGATTTGTTGGATCCGGATTGGAAAGGGTCAATTTTTTAGAGACCTTGTATCGCGATGCCCCGTTTGATACTCGAGTTTACATTTTAAGATAACTTAGGAGATCTATTTTTATTTAGAATGTTTTGTCTGCATATTTATGAGTATTGTGGGAAGCTGTGCGGGCTGTTATTGTTCATGCCGCCCGCTCGAATTTCGTTCAACGCGAATTTCAGCTGCAAAGTCAATGCGCACTTTCTCACGGTGTTGCCTTTCGTCCGCAATTATCTGCGGTATGCGGAACCATTGCGTTTGGCCCTTGTATACCGTATATACCGAATAAATCACCCTTGATAAATCCCCCCACCCTGTTGGCTGTGCGAGGGAAAAATAACTCAATAACTCCAGTCCTCCAATAACCCCCCCCCCTTGAATAATTTCATCCACAAATAACTCCGCTGGGGTCTTGTTTGAGGATATACGGTAGATAGTTTAGAATCAAAGTTCATGCTTTTGACTGTTGCGAATTAAAGTGGATATTCATGTTTCACTTGTCCATCTAAACTTTGTGGGTTCTCGAATTTTGTGCTTAAAACCCCCTTTATCCCAAACGGCATCAAGAAATATTCCAAAGAAAGCGCTCTCCGTGTTTTCGTTTTTTTTTTGTATTGCTGGGTGCAATTTCTTCAGTTCTGATATCAAGTTCCTTAGGTTCCGGCGTAAAATGACATTTTTTCACGTTTAGGTGACTTATGCAAATGTAAAAATAATATATATGTTGCACTACCTTTTGGTGTTCTGTTTGCCAACCGAGAAAAGATAAAAATCTCGTCGTTTTACGATCCATCATACAATGGAAAATTTCGAGTGGTGCAAACTGCAAAGAAATGTTCCTATTGTTACCAATAAACACCTAAAATCAAACACAAATAATAAAAATATAAAATAATTCGTAAATGGTGTGCAAACATTTATTTATAATTCATAAAAATCTGCATTTAAATTCGTTCAAACATAAATTAACGTCGATTTTTTTTCGTCAATCTTGTCAAATTGTAAATACAAATCGTTGGCAAGGCTAAAGTAAGAAATACCACCTGTTTTGTTTCATGCTCGGACTTGATTCCAGCATCAATCATTTTTGGCCGCCCGCTACCCTCCATTGCGCACGTTCCAAAAGTATGGAGACGCTGGGAAAATTGTGTGCTTGTTTGACTAGTATTCAGCCAACCTTTTCTGTGACTTGGGTGCTGTGAACGCGATCAATTTTTCAGTTCAATTTTTTTTGTTAGGCCGTTTTTAGATTATTTCGATTTATTGTACTATTGTATTCATATTTATTTATTTTATTTTATGATGACGTCATGATAAAGTTTTTACTCCAACAATGTGATCCGCGGACTGCGGATTATACTTAACTTTAAGTTAACCAATGGAATGAACATCTTTTTACCATAAACATCAATATGATATCAGATCTTGATATGTTTTGTTCATTGTGTTGTGTACTTCCAGTTTTGCATGCTTGTGTCTTGTCAGATGAGGGAATTATTCAATTATGTGGGTTTTTTATTGAAGGATATAAGTAGTTAGGTATTGAAACATATAGCAATATTGAATCATTGAATTTGGACAAGAAAATTGCTGCTGTCTCGATACTTTTTTGACACGCAGTATACAAGCCGGTCATTTTTCTGCATTGCGGCATTTTTAGTTGATTCTTGTCGACAGTTGCCACAGTTTTTGCCCTTGAATTTCATACTGCATGATTTCTCATTTCTGTAATTTGATAATTGAAATGTGTACTTGTGTTGTTGAAAGAAAGTTAAATCACTGACGCCAGTCATGTTGTCAATAAGTATGCGATCGTTATAGCAATTTCGCTGAATTTCTGTTCCCTCAAAAGTACTGTGGTATTTATTACTATTATTGAAAATGATATAGCTTTACACAGGGTTTTCAATTCTCTGTGGACAATTCCCAAAAGACAATTTGGCAACCATTTTGTCAATTCAGTGTTCTGACCTTCACATTTTAGTCTCTAGGCACTTTCTACCTGTCGGCTTACCTGTCAGTGTTGAATTTGTTCAATAGACTACAGATTTGGTAATTTTGGAACCCAAATTTTGACTGTATTTCAATTAGATATATTTAGTTCTGTCAAGATATGTCACCAAATTCATCTCAGTCGGCTTCCCAAAGTGTAATCTAATGGCGAACCGCACACTAGTTGACACATGTATGTCAACTGGTTTGTGTCAACTGGTTTGTGTCAACTCAGATCTCGGCTTCACGTGTCGCGGAGCGATCTTCCAATACACTTGCGGTAATATATATATTTCAAAATTACCGCATGTGCATTTGCAGACACTCTGCGACACGTGAAGCCGAATTCTGAGTTGACACAGACCAGTTGACACACATGTGTCAACTAGTGTGTGGGCAGCCAATATCCGTAAAATTTGCACTGTGTAAAATTTCGAAGGACAACTGTTCTTTTCCAAGCCCGAAATGCCCTGTTTTGCCTGAATTTCGCCCCGACCGCTCTAATAAATATTTCCTAAGACATTTATATATTCCCTGTTTTTATGGCGCCATTCCCACGGGACGCTTTTTGCTGGTATTGGAGGTATATTTTGAACGTTTTTGTTTTGTAAACTGTTTTAGTTTTCGACGGAACTGGATTTGTGTTTGGGCGGTCGGGTGTTTTTACCTTGTACTTATTTATGTTGTTTTTTTGTTGACATTTTTAGCGCGGTCGAAATAAATATGTAGCCGTTTTTTACATCTTTTTACCGTATATTCACGAATAGGTATTATTATTTAGTTTGGCAATTTTAATGGTGGAGTTATTCAAGACGATTTGTTTTTTCCTTGGAATTTTGCGGTGTGACACGATATAAAGAAAACTATCGTTTTACCGGATTAAATTAAGCCAAAGAAGACTGCCGGTAATTTCTTTTTATACACAGCAACATTATAGATTCTTTTATTTTAGGGTTGTTTTTTTATGAAAAGTAATATATGTAGCTAATTGTATATTCAACATCTGATTTTGTTAGGACTTATTCAAGGATATATGCTGACAATGACGTTCATTGTGAAAATCACTTTGCCCTGAAAATTATATTGTGAAATTTTACATTTCTTAAAGAGTCGCCTGCTCGATTTGCTTCTCCATCAATCGCTCTTTCAAAAAACACTTTCTACCCATTCAAGTATTTACCGTAAAAAATACTTAAATACCTATGTAAAAAATTTACATATGCAGCGGTCATTATGAATTTGGCATTTCTGCCGCCCGCAAAAAATTGCGCGTTTAGCATTATGCTCAGCATTTAGCTGCTCGACTTTCAGATAAAATTGAGAACGAAATAATGTTTTACACGTGTAAATGCTAATTTCTGTAGGCCAATGGCAACGCCTACAGCGCGGATATAAGTATACTTAGTGACATGACACTCTGCAAGCGCAGTTATTTGTGCCCCACGTTGGAAGCATGCCAATGATAATAAAATCATGCAATTTGTCTGAAAATATGAAGAAAAATTATCGTTGTCAACATAAATCGTCATAGCAATTTTTTCATTCCTTACCACATAGGTACATTTTATATAAATATTTGGCACACTTCCAGCGTGAACCACGCGCGCAAGGTGTGAGTAAAGTCACTGGTGTATGTATGTATATCCCTTTCAAATACCTACCCCACCTTTCCAACACCCACCACTAAATCCCCATTTTCCCACAGACCTCTGGCACGTCGCCAGTGTCCCATTTCGCCTCGTCAACGATGGTTTCATCTACCCATTCTTCTCGCTCGGCACCCCAGCAAAGGCAAATTACCTGCAGGGGACCGCCCACGCCAAGAATGCCTCAGAGGGGTAGTGCGAGTGGGGCTAGGTGGGTTGGGGGGGTATTTGAAAGTGGGTCCAGACACTATTGGACATGGAAAAAGTGTCAACTGAATGTCAACTAAGTATCGGGAAAAAATTCGTGCATCACACTTACAATGGAAAATAACTGCCACGATACGATACCTATGCTCTATCACAGTTGAAAGAAAGTTTTAACCACATCATTAATTGAAATTTAGTTTAATTTAGTTGACAATAATTTTGATGTGGGCCCATATTGGTGTCGCCCGGACCCGGTGTACTCTGCACCAAAACGAGTTATGGGTTTCAAAATATACGGAGTTTTAGGTGACAAGTCGACTTTACATGTACAGCTTTAGGCAAGTAAGAACTTGGCAGATTTCTTACGGAAATTTGAAGCTTTATTTTTGGATTTTGAATGTTTGTCTAAGATTTGTCCGCTTCATATCGATAGCCACTCACGCCATTAAGCTCCCAACATTCAAGTCAAAAACAAAACCCCTACCCAACCATAACCACCACCACAACCCCCCCCCCCCCAGACACTCGATGCACTCAAACAGCACCAGCAGCAGTTCGCACAGCGGCACTAGCAGCGCGGCCAGTTGCCACCCCCCGCAGCAATTGCACGCGAGCGCCACGCGCGCCCCAGGTGCTCAGGCTGACTCGCACATGATCATGCATGAATTGCATGATTCCTTGAGTGGAAGCATGGATAGATTGGATGAGAGTGAAGAGTTTTTTAGTCAGATTAATGTGGAGGATATGTTGAGGAATGGGGTGCCGGTGCGTTTGGATTTCGTGGGTTGTTTTGTGGTTGTGATTGATTGGGTCTTCGTTATTATTGAGTATTCATTAGGATTGAGTACTCGTTGTGATTGAGTATTTATTATGATTGAGTATTCATTATGATTGAGTACTCATTATTTTTGAATATTAGTTATGATTGGGATTCATTATAATTGAGTACTCGTTGTGATTGAGTACGATTATGATTGGAGTATTCATTATTTTTGAGTATTCATTATGATTGAGTACTCATTCTTGTTGAGTATTCATTGTGATTGAGTATTCATTTTGATTGAATATTCATTGGGATTGAGTATCCATTTTCATTGACTATTCATTGTGATTGACTTTTCATAATGATTGAGTATTCATTTTAATTGAGTATTGTTTGTACCCAGGACCACGAAATTCTGGCCTGTTTTCTGCGCGATTTACACCTGCACGATGATTATCTGGCACTCTTTTTGCAAACTGGCTACGACATGCAGACGTTGCTCAGGTAGTTTTCAATTTTTTTCTACCGTATTTTATCAATTTCAAACTAAATCTGATCCAAAAATGTGGAAATAAACCCCCAAAATTCGAAGGTCGACCCCTGAAGACTTAACAGCGGTCGGTGTGAGTAAACCCGGGCACAGAAAAAGGCTGATCAATGAATTGCATAGATTAAGTTATCAGGGCATTTTTGAAGAGAGATGGCCTGTGTCTGTGCAGAAAGGTGCCGCTGGGCTACGGTGCGTTTTTTGAGGTTTGAAATATTTAGTTGGATGAATTATTATACCAATAGTTGATTATGGTATTTACGTTTACTCTGAAATTGCATAAAACTGCATACTTTTAAAATACTGTTTTTACAATACTTAAATTGCACCTGTATCCATCTGTACGCGTACTTTTTATGACTACTGTGTATTTATGAGTATTTCAAAAAAGTCAAGGGATTCACACAAAAAGAAAAAATAGATATTAGAAAGGTAGATGAATAAATACATGTATTTATGCACTCAAATTGTGACAACTGTTTTGCACGGTCTACACTGAGAAAATTACCGTATTTCCTCGAAATACCCCCCCCCCTCGAAATACCCCCCCCCCTCGAAATACCCCCCCTCAAAATGGACACTATGAACTTATAAACCCCCCCTCGAAATACCCCCCCCCAAATTTAGTGTATAGAGAATGTAAATGACAAAGGCTGCGGTTTGTCATCCCGACAATGCAGAACACACGTTAAAAACGATGCGAGAACAGTGTTTGTACGTCTACACACTTATAAATGTCTTTAGAGTCTTATAAATGGCGATTTTTGTTGCATTTTTCGACGTATGCGTACGTTTCAGACGACATTTGAGTACTGGGATTTCAAAAAATTTCTGGCGAAATAATAAACCCCCCCTCGAAATACCCCCCCCCTCGTTTAACCCCCCCTCAAAATTCTCACTCTGAAACAATAAACCCCCCGGGGGTATTTCGAGGAAATACGGTAATTCTTTAGGTTAACTTAAATATTTCTTCCAAATTTCATACCAAGATCTCACAAAATACCTAAACACTAAAACCTACCCTTCTACCCCAAAACACCCCCCCCCCCAGATCATGGTTGCGTTCGCTCAACCTGACAGAATACACCCGTTTATTCGAGGCACAGGGGTATATGGATGTCTGGCGGGACATTGTCCCGCTCACGTGGGAGGATCTTGAGGACATTGGGATCAAACGATTGGGACATTTGAAGAAAGTGGGAATTGCTGTGAGACGTTTGAAGGTGGGACTTTTTTGGCTGTTTTTTTCTGTGGGCTTTAGTTTGATGTTTACTCGGGAGTATTTTCCGGGAGTTCCAAATATGGGAGTTTTTCAGTGAATATAAATTAATGTGATCTCAGAAAAATCACTCAAGAGTAAAATATAATTAAAGCTCTGATTGAAAACGCACATAAAATATGAAAAGTATTAATGAGTGATTTTTTATTATTTTCTCATTAAATAAAATTCTATTAAATCGCTCGCGAAAAACCTGGATAAAAAATGAATAAATTAAAGATTTTTTAATTTCCTTTTTTTAACATAAATCTCCCAAAACTTTAACAACACTATTCACAATCGCAGGAGAACCGCCTGAAACAAGCGGCCGCTTTGAGACAACAATCCCTTGACAATCAGGGTCAAGCCCAAGTTCAGACGTCCGCGCAGCGACAAGAAAGCTCCAGCGAGGATGCATACAGCACGTTGAACGGCAAACAGAGATTGAACGTGACCACCCAGGTGCGTGTTTACAAGGACGCATGGGACCCAGTGCACAAGTGTACCCGGTGAACAAGTAGCAATATCCGGTGCCAATGTATACCCGGTGCTCAAGTACGGCCCACTTACTTGCGCACTGGGTCTTCATGGGCAAAGCTGGGGTTTTGTATGGGGGTGTGGAGTGGTGGCTATGCCGCACCATGGCGCCCTTCTACTACTTTTGTTACTTGTGCATCGGGTAGACTTGTGCTTGGCCGACGCATGCAGTTGAACGATTTTTGGGCCATTGTTGTTAAAACGTATTTACGTTTACTGGAGTACTGCTAAATACGTTTACGTTTCCTCTGAATGAAGGTACCCGTACTCACATTTGCGCGTACTTGTTTAAAGTACTGAGTACAGAAAACGTATTTTGTATCGGCTTTTTCAAGGTATTCAGGTGGAAAGGAAGAAAAAGTAAAAAAAAGAGAGAAAAATTTGAACAATTTGGTTGTTGTCAAATGTTGTCAAAAAAGCTAAAAATAGGCAAAAAAGCAGATGAGCTAGTGAATTTGAAGGTAAAACTGCAAAAAGTTGAAAATGAATGATTTTGAGAGTTAGTGGTGAGAGTCCAACCGTAATATCCGTGTCTAACTAAAGACAACGTCAAAATAATCAGCCTAAATCCCAACCCCCTTCCCAGGCTCAAATCCACGAAGAAAACGACTCCTCCCAGCAGCCGAGCACTAGCCAATCAGCGTTGAGCACCGCCGCCAACGTGAGCACCAACTCGCAATCGTCCATGGTGCAATTTGCAAGACTTCGATCTACCGGCCCATCATCTGATAGCGATGGAAATTGCCCTACTAGCGTTGGGAAGCGCGCCAGCGCGGGTAGTAGCGGTGGTAACAGTGGTACTACGGGAAGTTTGGTGAAAATGAAGCTGTGTTCGCCTGCGAGAGTGCTCGCTGAGCAGCAGAGTGCAAAGAGTGTGAGTGCTTAGTTCGGCATGGTTTTTTTGGTTGCACGCGTCATTCATGGGTCCATGTCTAATTAAGTTGATTACTGGGTCAAATTGTAATGGGGGCATTGGATCTGTTATTTTTTCCAGGTGGCTTCATATTTACATCTTTTTTGGGTGATGTTTTGCGTCCTGCAATATGTCGGTATTTTTCAGTCCGAATCCTGGTCCATACAGCAAAAACTCAGAAAGTATGTTCAAAATCAAAAACACAGCCAAAAATCAACCAAAAACGCACTCCAGTTTAAACTATGGGCTGTTTCTCGACAATTCTCAACTTAATTTGTCAACTTTGGCGCATTTCAATCATTTTTTCAACCATTTTTCAGCCAACCGTTCAACCATTGACGCCGCGAAACATGGCCAATATTCCGCCGGTGCCGAATAAAAAGCCATCGCAATGCAACAGAAAATCATCGAACGAAGGTGACAGTGACGGTTCAGATGCTACTAGCAGTGGGGAAATGGTGCCGCCCCCGTTGGATAGATTAATGTGCGAAAGATCGGTCAGTTTTTTTATGTGTCTGTGGTGTGATTGAATTGAATCTGTTCTAAGTAACGTGTGTTGCTGTGGGCTGAAGCCTAGTGCACATCTAAACCCGCTAAACATGTAGACCCGGCACTCACCTTATTCTACCCACTACACATGTTTTTTACCGTTTTCTATGGGTGTTAGAGATATGTAGTGGGCGGGTAGGTCATGTGTCTCCTAGACAAGTAACTGTAATTCCCTTCACTCTTCCCGTCAATTATCACGAACCCATCCTACTCCCTCAAATAACCCCCCCCATTCCCCTCCCAGATAGAACAGCTGCGGTACGTTCGTCTGACGTCCAATCACCATCAACAAAACCAGTCGCAAAATCCACAAGCTCCGCCCACCCACGGCGACATGGGCGACATGTTGGCCCAATTTTCCGACCAATTGGACGCCATGCTGATGTGCGACCAGACCGCGTCCGGCTTGCAGCAGAGCGAGTTGTGATCGGGGTGGATAAGTGGAGTTTATTGTCGGCTACGTGGCCTGGGCCCAGATTCAATTTGAAGGTGAAGCATGTAGAGTGCCAAACACGCGGGTGAGCGCTAGTTCGCGCGAACGCTCTTATTGAATTTGACCCTTGATGTGCTACGCCTTTAGCTGGCGGTTCGGGCGATGTATTTACTTCGATGTTAGGAAAAGGGATCGATATCCAATTTTGATATGTCAACGTTCAATTTTGTTTTAAAAATTCTTAAAAATGAAAAATCGTTCGATCCGCGCACTATCATAAAATACGCAATATATCGTCCGAACTCCGGTATGTTTATACAATTGTCTAGCCATTATAAATGATGCTCCTAAAACAGGGATACTTGTGTTGTTTTTATGCGGACACAATCAATATTTAGTTTCAGTTTGCCAAACGCCTCTAGTCCGATGCATAAATCCCCCATTTTGAAAATATCTGCTGAAATCGATTGTTTAAGTATAAAATACCTAGGTAAAATACAGAAAAAGTTCGCGCCCATTATTGTAAAATTAAAGCAATGATTTTTATTATACAAAAACTCGTTCCTAAGTAGACTATTTTTGGAGGAATTTTGTGATAAATCAATTTGCATCTCGTAGTGTGTAAATAATAGAAAGTAGCAATGGGTAGACTTCTGATATTTTGTCAAATTAATGAGACAGATTGAACCGAAAACACTTCCACACTTTTCTTCCATTGTTTGTCTTGGGGTAAGGCTTTTTTATTGTTACGGCGCCATTTTAATTTCATGTTTCCATTTCCAGACTTCCGAAAATTGATATCGCAGTTCTAATATTCTTTTGAACTGCTTTATCATGAGAAGTCATCTACACTTGAAACTATGCACAGTGACATTACCCCCGAATGATAAATAATTATAAATATATATATACAATATTTACATATTATGAATATGATTTGATAGTGCTTTTGTGAATTTTGGACATTTGCCAAGGTGCATTTTTACTGCGCCATTCATTTTACTGCTCTATTATTTTGCGATTTTCATATCCTTGCGTTTACAACGATCACTCGTCTCCGTGAATTTGAGACTAAACAAAATATCGAAACAAAAATTTTTGTCATGATTTTCGCTTTTAACAACAAGCGCGTTACACACACCACGGAACGTAAAAAAATGTAATCGACTAGAATCCCCGGACACAAATTCAATCTGACTTGATTAGGCAGTATGGAAGCCCCCGTAGGCATTAGGTCCGCTCATTGCTAAGCATCACTGCCATGGATACATTCACAATGTGAAATGTAATTGAGGAGTTTGACTCCGAAACCCGTAATCTGCACGTTTTTTTTGTTGAAAATCACATTTGAAACTTTGACATTGGCCCGCGCGGGCATGCTTCAAGTGGCAACGCTTGCCCGAAACTTTTTGAAAAGTTCATGAATTTCTCTCCATATTTACAACTCTCTAGCCGGGGTATATACCTAGAGTTGTGATGAGTTGTTTGACGTCACATCAGCATAAATGCATGCAAATAACGGGTTTCGGGCGCAAAATTTCACCTGAGTTAGGGTGTCAAAAAATATTTTTTTACAGAAAA
The DNA here is from genome assembly GCA_964036195.1 of Sphaerolaimus hirsutus. Lineage (NCBI taxonomy): Eukaryota > Metazoa > Nematoda > Chromadorea > Monhysterida > Sphaerolaimidae > Sphaerolaimus > Sphaerolaimus hirsutus. The sequence continues at coordinate 23,032,914 of OZ038455.1, forward strand.
CGGAAACGGAAAAAAATTTCAGCCACCGGAAAACGGAATGGAAAACGGAAAAAAATTTGCACTTGGCAGAAAACGGAAACGAAAAAAAAATTTCAGCGGCCGGAAAACAGAAAAAGGGGCTGGAAAAACGGAAACGAAAAAATAAAAAATTTGCACAGAAGCAAAAAAATTTGCTGAAATTTCCACTCTGAAAACTATTAAAACCCCCCCGGGAAGTAATTCAAGGTCTGGAAGTAATGGAAGGCAGTATTTACCGTATTTCCTCGAAATACCCCCCAAGTCTGCGCGAGTTTATGAAAAAATAAACCCCCTAGGGGTATTTCGAGGAAATACGGTAGTTGCTATTTCGGATAAGTGAATCTGACTGCCGGAACGAAAATTTCAGTCGGATTGAATTTCGCCCGTCTAAAGACAATCGAAATTTACAAAGAAAAGAATAGTAGCACCGTTTTTGATCAATCAAAAAAATCGCTGTATGTAATCAATTTGTCATTGGCTCGCTCGCAGCTCACACCGGGTTGTCTTTTCCTGCGGGATAATTATGTATTTTATAGCTAAAATACTTTTTACACAGGAGCCAAATTCACATCCAGACAAGACTTGAGGTTTTTGATAAAAAAAATACAACAACACTGTCGCGTGCAGATTTTCTTTTACATCTAAGTCATTCCTCAGATTTTACAGTAACATGGAACTGCCTGAAATTTGTACCTTGTCAGGGTCTGGGCCCACACACACTAGTTGACATCGCAAATTCGCGTCAACTCAGTGTCAATTGAATAAAACAAGAAGTTTGTAAAAAGCATCACACTTAACAGGAATAATGAAAATGAAGTGTCATGATGTAAAATTAACTATGCTTTATCAGATAGATAAGTTGAAATCACAGTATCACCTCAATTCAGTTGACATTTAGTTGACACGAATTCAGTTGACATCCAGTTTGTGGGGGCCCTCTGGAACCACCCCCAGGGGGAGATCCCAAGGCCTGTAAAATGTCAAGTGTCATGCAAAGTGCAAAAGTCATGTAAAATGCCCTGCAAAACGGCAACTCGGTTCCCATTTTGCACGGCATTTTACATGACTATTGACACTTTTCGTGACATTTTACAGGGTCTGGAATTGCCCCCAGATAAGTATTGTCTCACCTGTCGTTTTAACATTCGCCAGTGGATTCTCAAAAATCGTCGGTTCACCCTCATCTGCCTGATCGAATGCTGTATTTTCGTTGCAGCGTTTAATTTTCTCCTGGTCCATTAGATCATGCGCACAGCGCCGAATTACTGTGATTTGAGGTTAAAAGTGTATTAGGGGTTCGAAGTGACTTTTTTGACTTTATTAGTGACATTTTCGGGGTTATAACGCCTATAATAGATGGATCATTGGATACACCATGTTTACTTACAGTTTTGTACCGTCTATACTCGAATAATTCCCCCTTGAACAACCCCCCCCTCCGGAATAATTCCCCCCTCTTTGACGAGTGAGGAAAAAATCATCCCCCCTCGAATAATTTCCCCCTTTAGGCATATGATAAAGTTTTTGCATCAATTTGACCTAAAATATGTTATTTGGTAAATAAATTTAGCTGGGTAAATAAGCTAGGTAAATTTTTACCCAGTGTGGTTTCCTGTCAACTATTTATTACCCCAGTAACCGGGAACGTGTAAAAGTGGCATACTAAGGTGCTTATTCCATGAAAATGTAAAACAATACTTTCATGAAAATATACACGTGTAATGTACAGGGTGCGGCAATTTAGACCTGCGCTCTAGATTTCGAATAACTTGTCACTGGGTGGTCGGATTAACGTCAAATTGTACCTCAACATTAACCACTAAATAGGAAAGGAACCCTGCAAATATGGCTGCGATAGCTTCACTCGTTCTCAAGTTATTCATGCAAACACCAATAATTGTCGCTTTACTACAACCTTGCTTTACAACCAATTACGCAAGCGTCTGCCGATTTCCTTATCGGTAAAGCGGATTAGTGGCGCGCGCGAACGCATTTTGGCATGCCGCTGTGAAAAAAACAATCCCAATCCGATCCGGGTCCCGAAAAGTGGATCCCGTTTGAAACCTATCACGGGGTGGTGGTAAAGTGACAACTACTCGTTTTCATGAATAACTTGAGAACAAGTGGAGCTATCGCGGCCATATTTTCAGGGATCCTTTCCTATTTAGTTGTTAACGTTGACGTAAAATTTAACGTTAATCCGACCACCCAGTGACAAGTTATTCGAAATCTAGAGCGCAGGTCTGAATTGCCGCACCCTGTATTTACATCCATTTAATAATTTACATCGCTCTCAAATGGCGTGACATTTACCTGTCTGTTCGTCGTTGGTCAGCTCGCGCACCATGGGCGTGTACACGACCCTGGGCTTGCGCTTGCGCGTCTGCGACGTGATAACAAAATGTGTGAGTTTAATTTTGTAAAGTAATTTAACTTTGTTCAGCCGAGTATATACGCTTATATACTCGAAGAACTCCCCCTGTCGGAGTAGTCTCCTTAGAAGGAACCACTCTCCGAAGATAACGTATTTGCTTGAAAAATTCCCCCTTGAAAAATTCCCCCTCTTGAATAATCCTCCCCTGTTGGAGGAGTGAGGAAAACATAATTCCCCCTTTAGGCATATGGCAAATTAATTGTTTGAAATTTGAACAAAAATGTTACCTATGTCGCTATTAAACCATATTTCATAAAATGAAAGCAACATGCTTGAAATTTTTGCCTTGACCCAGTGCATCTACCGTATTTCCTCGAAATACCCCCCCCCCTCGAAATACCTCCCCTCAAAATGGGCACTATGAGTTTATGGTCCGGGAAATGCATAACAGACGTTCAAAACACTTACTGTGTTACGTTAGAACATCGTTTATACCATTTACATCCTTATAAAAGGCTGTAAAAACTTATAAATGGTGGTTATTGTTGCAAATTTCACGTTTTTCTCTGAAAATTGTCACTCTGAAAAAATAAACCCCAGGGGGGGTAATTTGAGGAAATACGGTATACGAAAATACTCATTCGATAAATTTTTTAAAAGAAATCATTTGCCAACCCCGAGCACAAACCATGAACATGATCAGTACGCAGATGCCCAAAATGAATATTGCGCATGTGAGTCCCCTCAGAATTATCTGCACATGGTGGAAATTGTCGGCGTGTTCAGAGTCGAATTCTTGTGGTTTTGGGATGTCTGAAAGAAAACATTGATATTATGTATCTAGATTTCAATAAACCAATTGCCACACTTGTCAACTGCCAAGTAAAATGTCAACTCAATTCCAGACTGCTCACCGGTAGAAATTTCATCATTCCATTTCCACAATTTGTGGTTTTCATCCAAATTATCCTCCAGTTTTGCCATCTGTCTCAGGGCCTGTGTTTCCGCGCTGAACATGTCCAAAATTGGCAGTGGGGTGCTGCGAGATTGTGTGGGGCGTTTGAAAAATACCTGGGTGGTCATAAGACGCCTTAATAGCCCCCCCCCCTTCCCGGCGGAATTACCCGGATACTAAAAGCGTAAAAAACCTTGTGTTACGCCTCTGAAAAAGCATAAAACTACAAACAACGAAAATAGATAAGAACGTGTACCAAAAAAAAATGACTTCGTGTGTGCAGTAACACATAGAAAACGGTGGCACATGTAGAAATTATGTCGACATATGAAAGTCTAGTGAAAATTATGTCACCTAGCAATGTCATGGCTTCAGAGTAGGAATTTTTGGGCCAAAAAAGGATTCCGATGACAATGTTTTCGCTGTTGACAGCACTAAGTCACAAATTTTTATGCTTACGCTTTATTTTATGCTTTCCTGGGTATTTTAAAAATACGTTACGCTTTAATATCCATACTCATAAATTGGAAAGTGTATTTACGCTTACACTTACGCTTTCCAAAAATACTGGTATTTTAACGACTCTTCATTGCATGCATATGACCGTTTCTGTTGTAAATTAACCGGCCGTAAAAACACAGCCTCTTCTAAGAGAAACGCACACCTTTAATAGAAGGGCAATTTATGGCCCATTTTGCACTCACGAAAAAATAGAACGGCACCCTCCAAAACACAGAAACGAACCCAACATCCATCCTAGAAACATCACTCCATCCCGCAATGTTTGCTTCCCTCTTCCTTTCCAACTGCATGCCCAAATTCAATTCATCCAGCTCCACACCCTCCTGGAGGCAGTCCCAAACCCTGTAAAATGTCCCGTAAAATGTCAAATGTCACGCAAAGTGTTGAAAGTCACGTAAAATACCCTGCGAAACGGCAACTCGGTTGCCATTTCACAGGGCATTTTACATGACTTTGACACTCCGCATAACACTTGACATTTTACAGGTCACTTGACATTTCACAAGGTCCTAGACTACCACCTGAAACTGATCCCTCTCAACCTCCCTCTGTCCCCATCCAACGTGCATGACGCACTTGTCCCAGTACGACTGTGTGTAGTGCACCATGTCCGTGGTGCACAGGTCGCACTTCGTGTCGCTAGTCGGCGTGCACGAGTACTCCTCGTAGAGGTTGTCGCCGCACTCGGAGCAGGGCAGGCAGGTGGAGAAGTGAAGGTGGTCGGGGCTGTAGGTGCCTGGGGGGGGTTTGAGGGGTTGCTATGGGGGTTAAGGGGGGTTTGATGACTGGATGTCTGGGGCCGGCTCCAGAGCATGTAAAATGTCAAATGTCATGCAAAGTGACAAAAGTCTTGTGAAATTCCCTGAAAATCTATTTTGCCAATTTTATTTTTGAAGTAACAAAAAATTGCAATTTGAAACATATTTCTGAGACATTTTTTCTGTACACGTGTACATTTGAATACTAAGCATACACATGAGAACAGGTACTTTTTAAAGTATTTGTAAAAGTCAATGTTTACCCATGTATTTATTTTCTGAATAAATGTGAATACATTTAAAAACTGTACATAAACAAGATTTCTGCTATGGATTACTGCAGAAATTCCAAAAACCATCCACCAACCAGGTGGACAGACATCACAGTTTTTAGCCTGCTCCATGATCACATTGTCTCTGCCATTGCCAATCCAGTAACCACCATTTGGGCAAGGCTTTTTCTGGCCAAATCCTGGCAAGCACGGTTTGCATGGCTCCCCTGCATTGAATTCTGCATCCAAACTGATGGCATGTGATTTTGATGACCTATCTTCTGATGACATCGATTTTGAATGACTCCATTTTGAATTGGAGAATTCTTCTGATGAGAATTCTGAGCTGCTGCCATCTTGTTCATTTGAATTTGAATTGCTCCATTTTGATGAATCTTCAGATGAGAATTGAGAGCTGTGGCCGCCTTGTTCATTTGAATTTGAATTGCTCCATTTTGATGAATCTTCAGATGAGAATTGAGAGCTGTGGCCACCTTGTTCATTTGAATTTGAATTGCTCCATTTTGACGAATCTTCAGATGAGAATTGAGAGCTGTGGCCGCCTTGTTCATTTGAATTTGAATTGCTCCATTTTGACGAATCATCAGATGAGAATTGAGAGCTGTGGCCACCTTGTTCATTTGAATTTGAATTGCTCCATTTTGACGAATCATCAGATGAGAATTGAGAGCTGCCTTGATGTGATTCATCTGACTTCATGTGGGAATTGCCAAAACTGTTGGAAGATGAATCCATGAATCCATTTTCAGATTCTTTGTACTCCATCTCAGGATGTCCACTGGGCTTGGTTGAATCTGGAACATGCAGTGTCAGAATGATATGAGCTAATTAAAAAATGGATAATCAACTGTTGTAAATATTTCACCACGGTGCCATTCCATCAGTAAAGCTGGATTAGCAAAAGTCAAATAAAAGCTGAAACAACATGAATCCAGTCTCTACACATTACAAACATAAAAGAATGCTTGGAGATATTTTATCAATACTGGAATCAACTTGTTCAAAGCACTAACCAATATCTATATCGTGCCAAAAATTTTCAGAAAAATCCAATAGTAAAATACTCGAAATGAAATTCTTCATCAAAATTTCTTTATTGATTAACAATTCCAATTAAACATATTTATAATCGACAAATATTGTTGTCTTTTCACATTTTCATTTTCATTATGCTGCAATTAGCTCTATATTCCTACTCACCTTCAAAACTTTCAAACAGCGTAATATCCCTTTTCAGTTCACGGATACCCATAGGGAACCTTGGCACTGAGCCAAAATCTTCATTTTCCTCGCTGCTATCTGAATCAAAATGCGAACTAAAATCGCCCTCTCGTGAATTGAACCATATTGGATGGTGCGGTGGAGAAATGTCATTTTGGCGGAATTTAAAATGTGGATTTATGCCGTGGTGCCGACGAAGCAAATGCTGCAGAACTCTCATGCTGCTTGATGCCTGCGGGGGGGATTATTTAGGTTGGGTAAAATTAGGGTTGTGAAAAAGTATTTTTGGGTATTTGGTATTTTGGGTATTCCAAAAATACCATTGTGATTTGTTATTTGAAGCACATTTGGAATGTCTTTTCCTATACAGCAGCAAACAGCCAGCAGGTACAATTGTATGAATTTTGACGTATCTGGATTCCTACGGCATTTACACTGATTTGATATAGCCAAAAATGTCATGCATAGTGATGTAAAGCCACCGGGGCACCGGTGCCCCGGTGCTGGGCACCGAAGGGCACCAGCACCGGTGCTGGGCACCGAAGGGCACCAGCACCGGTGCTGGTGCGGTGCCATTGCAATCTTCAGGGGTGCCCTGCCGGTGCCGGTGCCATTTTTTTCAAAATAGCACCGGTGCCGGTGCGGTGCGGTGCCATTTTTTTGCCGGTGCCAAAGGTGCTAGCACCAGGCCAAAGTAAAAGGCACCGGGAAAGGCACCGGCGAAGGCTTCATGTGCTGTGCAATTTTGTAAATATGTGCTTATTCATATTTCAAAAAACATCAATATATTTACCCAACCGTTTTTTGGCTTATTTTGTAAACATCCCATCAAATAAATATACCTACTGTGAAATCCAACAACCTGATACGTGATCTGATGAGCGAATCTCAAATTTTGTTGAATTTTAAATCATTTATATATTTTATATTTGTTTTACTTTTTTGTTCAAAATTTGTTGTCTATTTATGACAGAGATAGTTCCGTTCTCTGTACAGCAACGACTCCGATCAGTAGACGATAGTGGCTATGGGCATTGTAGTGTATTAAATATTTTATCGTTCATTTGTAATCATTGTAATTGCTTCATAAAAGTGATTGCCACATCATTCTGATCATTTTAAGTGCTTAACCATCAAAATCGGTGGAAAATTCATGGAAATATGCACTTCCGAAGGTGTCGCCACTGAGAAACTGCCCGATATTTACTTCGGAAATTCCAGCCCGGTGCGGTGCCTTTCGGTGCTAGCACCGGCAACCCTCCGGTGCCCTTCGGTGCCGGTGCCATTTTTTCCAAAAGGCACCGGTGCCGATGCGGTGCGGTGCCATTTTCTGGCCGGTGCCCCAGGGTGCCAGGTGCCCTTTTCATGCGTTGGCAAAGGTGCCGGTGCGGTGCGGTGCCATTTTTCCCGGTGCCTTTAACATCACTAGTCATGCATGCTTTTTTGTGGAAGTATATACATTATATTTACATTCACCAGGTGCCAATTTTGCATGCCGCTGAGTGACACGATAATGATAACTGGTAAAGTCATGTGAAAAAACCCTGATTAGTAACATTAATTATCGTATGGGTCTGGTAGTGCACCATGCTTTTTTGGTAGTTTCTCATTTACACGGTGTCTGTAAAATTCCATTATCCACGCTGACAGAAATTGTGTATGCTAAATACATCTTTTTCAAAAAAGTGCTTCGCTTTGCATGATTAGACTTTTGAGAAAAATACTGAACAGATGTTTGATGGCTCTTTGTGTTTGTGTGCCGCAATTTTCCACATTATTGGGGAGGAAATGACATTTATTTCACTCTTGTATTCTACCGTATTTCCTCGATATACCCCCTCGAAATACCCCGTCTCGAAATACCCCCCTCAAAATGGGCACTATGAATTTAGTAGCCCCCCCCTCGATTTAGCCCCCTCGTTTAACCCCCCTCGTTTAACCCCCCTCAAAATTCTCACTCTGAAACAATTACCCACCCTCCCGGGGGGGGGGGGTATTTCGAGGAAATACGGTATGTAGGTAAAGCGCCGTATTGGCACTGCGAACACTAGTTTACCGTCTCCAGTCAACTCAAAATTGAGTGCTCATAATTCAGAGTTGAACGTTTTTTGAGTTTTATTTATAGTTAATTTTCGAATCTCTGTCAACTGGAGATTAAAAGCTAAACTGAAAATTTGACTCAAATACGTTCAAATGTGATTTATGCCTATGTACTCAGTTTTGAGTTTTTCTAGTTTTAGTAAACATTATCAAATTTGATGGAAAACAAGAAGAAAGAGCCCAGATGGAATCCCGAACCCGACAAATATTTTTCAATCCTCAATCCGAACACACGAATAGGTATGAAAACTAGTTTCGATACGGTTATCCGCTAAACACTCCCTAAATAGTTAAAACTTTACATCAATTTCCTTAAATTTAGTCTGTGGATGTATTGAGGAACATCAAAGCCTAATTTCGCCATTTAAAATCACTTAAACCGAAGTAATGTTTCTTAAAGACATGGTATGGGAAAAACGATAAATTATCCTAGAGTGGTTGAATTATGCGTGTCTCCGCAATATTTACCACCCACTGAGTTTTTGCACCTGCAGCTGCGACCGACGAAAACAAATCGGCGAAAGTCTTTGAAAGCTATAAATTGCAGCATTAAATCGGGTACCATATTTCCTCGAGATACCCCCAGGGGGTTTATTTTTTCAGAGTGCAAATTCTGAGGGGTATTCGAGGGGGGGGGCATATTCGAGAGGGAGGGGGTATTATTTCGTCAGAAATTGTCGTGATTTATCGTAGTACAGAATAGTACAGAACACAAAACGGGTAGTAAATAGTAATATTTACCTGTAGGGTTAATTCAGTATCACTCCGCGGATTTCACAACTCATTTGTATTCATATTTTTAGAAATTAAAAATATGAAAAATACTCACCTGCAGCAAGACCGCCGCAAAAATTAACAATGCATAAATCAGTCGCATTTTCGAATATTCGAGTAGAATGTGTGTCGTCTTGACGATTTATCTGCATAATGTGAAGTTAAAAAATGTTGTGAAAAAGAGCATGTTGTAAAGAGGTTAAGCAAAAGCAAAAGGTTTAGCGAGCAAAAAATCTCAAAATAAAGTCTGTATGTGCATCACTGTCACGCTAAAAGAACAGGTAATTCAAACCCTTATCAGTAGGCTTTTGATGGCACTTTGTTACACAATAAACCGTCTTTTCTCAAACAAAACCGCATGGCCGGAAAATCTGTTTTCCGGCACACGGAAAATGAGCCAAAAAATATTTATTTTCCGCCAATTATTGCCACGTAAGCATGCTAACAAAGTGCTCAAAATTTTATCAGAGCGCTGGCGACGGATGTAATTTTTGTATTTTGGTAAGGTTGGGGAAAAACAAGACACAATATTTTTGCGCACTGCAAACTTCCTGTGTAAATGAAAAGGATTTGCATTGGTCACAATTTGAGGGGGAAATGGTGATTGAAGAAAATTGTGACGTAAAAAGCGCCAGGAATCGCCATGGCGCTTTTTCGGCCTTTAGCCTCAAGCGACAATGGCGGCAGACGAGAAAAGCGGCAAGTGATCCATGGCGCTTTTTGCTTTGGCGCTAGCGCCAAGCGCCAGCGCCAGCGATTTTGTTGCTGACGCCACGCTAAAATGGCGCCAGTCGCCAAAAGCACCAAGGCGCTTTCTCAAAGTTTAGCACAACCACCAAGCGCCAATAGCGATGGCGCTTTTATATCACTAATACTAATATTTTCAACACATCGCTGAAGTTATAGTCGTGTGGTGATGTGATACTGAGCGATGCTGCAAACAGTTACTAAAATCATAATCTCCTGTCCACAATTGGATTTTATGAAGATGCTACAAAAGACGCCAGCAAACTCACAGCTTAACAAAATCATGATTCATGCATCACTTTTTTTCGAAAAATCATTTTCTTTCAAATGATCCATTTGTTAAGAAACACAAGACACGAAATCTGTCGCCGTGAAATGACGCTTTTTATGACAACTGGACGCGTCCCCCTCAGACCAACATACAGGGTGGTACAAGTTGAAAATGATCATTGGTTCCTGCCTTTTTAAAATTGCCATGGTGACAAAAAATCATTAGGTACTGTGAGCGTAGCATCTGTACTTAATTTACAGTAACAACGTGTTTTGGTGAAGAAAGTCACGATTTGAGATGCAGATGGTTCACACTGCTTCATGAACAATGCAGAGTATAGCACCTGGTGAAGTGTTGTGAAGTACCTTCATGGTGACACTTCATGACACTTCACCAAGCATGCTAGCACCTCCATGCACTTCAGAAAAGTCTGTGTGGAGACACTTCAAACTTTTTATATGGGCTGTGAAGACAATGTATATTTTAGTGAAGCATGTGGTAACACCAGCCTCTGAAGTGTCTTCCACGACTATGAAAGTGTCTGAAACATCAGTGAAGTGAGGTGAAGCTTGTGGAAGACACTTCACCACAAATTTCATGATGCTGGTGGAAGCGTGTGGAAGTGCGCTACTTCCCATATATCCAGCCTGCTTCCATACGCAACATACACCAATTTTTTGCTGTTGCTTTGTTGTCAGTTAACTTTTAAAATCATTTTAAAGAGATAGTCGTTGAGATTGCTTTACCTGCAATTATTTCATTATCTTTTATGCATGAACATGAACACTTTTACAAACAATCAAAATTAATTACCTAATTTCCCACCTTTCAAACTTGGGCCACCCTGTAGTACGACTGCATGCAACTGGTGGCCGCGCGGCCACGTTTCCTATATCCCAGCGAAGAAAATTATGCGACAGCTGTGCAGCGTGCGCATGATTTGAGCCGCGGGCCCCGATCACCTCAAAATTGGAAATTCACGCTGGAAATTATCGAGAAATACATCACGTTTAGTGTTTTTTCCCGGCACATTTGTTTTGCGTCAAAATGAGCGGCATGGAGTAACTTGACAGGTGTCCAAATTGTGGTGAGACGCCGATAAATTTGGGTCTTCGGTTAGGTATATGTTTGTCAATTTGCCAGCTGTACGTAGGAACGTCATATACCGTATTACCTCGAATTATCCCCCCCTTGAATTAACCCCCCCCCTCGAATTAACCCCCCCCTCAAAATGGGCTGGGGAAATAATAAACCCCCGCCCTCGAAATACCCCCCCCCCCTTCGGAATGATGTACGTCATGTACATAATAAATACGTCATGTACGCAATGTACATGATGTATATTACTGTTAATTTGCATTGCAGCTACACATAGACTAGTTTGTGTAGCTATCTTCGTTTTTATGTCCAAATATATCCTGTTTGGACACATTTATTACCTATTTTGGGTACGCAAATGCCTACTATTTACTACGATCCTTACGAAAATTTCTGACGAAATAATAAAACCCCCCCTCGAATAAACCCCCCCTCGAATTAACCCCCCCTCAAATTTTGCTGGCGAAATAATAAACCCCCATGGGGGTATTTCGAGGTAATACGGTAGTCACATTTGCGTTCTACTTCTCCCACTACTTCTACTGTCCCAAATCACAAATGCCACGACCAACGATGGCAAAAACACACATATTAAATACGGAAACTCAATGAGTTTCCGTGTTTTTGTTTAACACGGAAACACGGAAACTCAGCAATTTAGAAAAACACGGAAACTCAAATGAGTTTTTTTTCAGAGAACACAGAAACACGGAAACACAGAAAATACGGAAATGTTTTTTTGAGTTTTTTTCAGGCACATGATTTGAACTGAACAATGTGAGTATGAACATACATAATGTATGTGTGTATAGTATTTTATATGTATTTACATGAGTCAGTTAATCAGGCTCTCAATAAACATGTTTCTGATGAGCTGAAATGGTTTTTGCAAAAGAATGTGATGATTTGATGAAGAAAAAAGATTTTGCTGCTGTCAAGTTTTGGTGTGGTTTTGGAGACAAGGCGGTGTACTTAGCATGCCAGTGTCCACTGACAGCGTGGAGGGTCCCTTAAGCCAGTGCCCAGGATATTGGGCGCTAGGCATCTCCATATGAACCCATTTTCTTTTGAATGTGATTTTTTGTTGAAATTTAATATGAGGTGTTTTGGGACAGGTAAGCAGTTCAGATACGTTGAAGGCTTCAACGATGTGCATGTTCAAGTACAGTTGCAGTTTAATCACACAGTACAACATACAGTGCACATCCATCGAAGTATTTTATTGTACAGTGTGAATTGTTGTTTTTTTGACATTTTGTTGATGCTTATCCTGTGGAGTGAACATGCTTATTTTTTTGATTTTGTGGACTGTAGTTTATTTTGTAGTACATTTTTGTGGACATTTTGACACATGAACAAATATGCAGATCCTCAATATGTGGAACATCTATATCAGCAAAACCTATAGCAAAACCTATATATGATAAAACCCCTGTTTTCACATCAAAATGCTGTAAAATGCAACTTTTTGTACAAAAACTTGAGCTTTTACCAAAAAACTTGAGTTTTTACAGGAAAACTTGAGTTTTTCCAGGAAAACTTGAGTTTTTTCAAAAAACACTGAAATAAAACACGGAAACTCAAGTTTTTTTCATGAAAAGAACTCAAAACACAGGTATTCATTTTTGAAAAACTCAAAACACAGAAAGTGTTTTTTATTTGAGAACTTACCCATCGTTGGCCACGACACATCTCATTATTTATTTCGCTTGGCTCAAAACCCCAAAACGCCAGAGGTCTGAATCTAATTGAACGGTTAAAATCACTTTGCGATATCTCATCAATGATTATGCCATTTGTGTTCGCAAACGGCGAGATCTCGGCCGTAAAGTGAACCCGGCCGTAAAGTAAATCCGGCCGTAATGCATAGTTGTACAAACGTATTTACGTTTACTCGATAAATATGTATACTCGAGTGCTGCGTAAATACGTTTACGTTTCCTCACGAAAAAATACCGGTACTCACTTACTCCCGTACTTTTTGAAAGTACGCGATTACAGAAAACGTAATTGAGAACATTTTTTGAGTGCATAAAAAGCAAAAAATCACTCACACGAATATAAACGGCTGAAAAAATGCGTAAAATAACAGCGGAAATTATAGGGGTAGGGATAGCGACGACTCTCGCTTTCACCTATACTCATTTTTACGTTTTCCTAGGTATAATATCGGAAAATTCCTTACTTTGACGCTTTCCCTGACTATTTACAGATATTTACGTTTACTCACCTTTTACACAGCGTAAAAGTAAAAAATTTTACTTCCCGTTTTCTGTACTCAGGTGTGACCAAAAATAAAAATTTTTACGTTTACGTTTACTTAGTTCAGTACTTTTAACAACTCTGCCGTAATGATGCCCGGCCTAAAGTAGCACCCTCTACTTTACGGCCGGTACATCCCCTTCGCAAACACATGCAACTTAAACGCACAGATGGATTGGGGTCGTAGCCGCCCTCCATGAATTGACAAACCAAATTCCCCCCCGTAATCGCCTAATGCCGGGTGTTTACAACAAGTACATACCGTGTATCCTCGAATAAGACCGCAGGAAAGTTATTTTTTCGTGAGATATCTTGAAGGGAGGAGTTATTCAAGGGGGGTGTTATTCAAGGGATGGGTTTCATCAGAACTTCCAGGAAAAATTGCACTTTATTCATTGTATGAATGCATTTCTCCCTCAAGCCTCAACTCATGTAAACCAGGTATTGACTGTTCAACAACAAAAAACAAGGTATCCCTGCTAAAATTCGTGTTCGTCGGCATCCAAATAAATACCAAATTCAAATTAACAGTTGTGGATAACATATCAAATACCCTGAGTGGGTAGTTATTCAAGATGGGGTAGTTATTCAAGGGGGTATTTTTTCTCACCTGGCCAACATGGGAGTGGGGGGAGTTACTCAAGTGGGATGTTATTCAAGATGTGTCTTATTCAAGGATATACGGTAGGTTTTATGAACCAAGTACAGCGTAACTGGTCAACTTTCACTGGATGTTAAGTTGGTCAGGCGTGAGTCACACAGAATATCGTAAAAAAGTGTGGGTCGAGTGGACAGTGGGCAGTAGATGTGATCAACTGATCAGATACACCTTGTTGAGGTCAAGGTCGCGTGCGATCCCCCCGAAGTTTGCGATCGTTTTCATTCTAACGGCATTCATTCAAGTCTAGAAGTCAGGCAGTAATTTGGAAAAATAAAGTTGGAAAAAAAGGAAAATGAATCTCGCTTATTTGTTGTTGACGATGTTTGGGGTTATTTATAATTCGAAAATTCCGAGCGCGTTTCCGTTGAACTCCATCGGTAAGTTCAGATTCCCTCATTTTCAACCGCATACACCGTACCTTCTTGAATAATTCCCCCGCTTGAAAAATTCCCCTTGAGGCATATAATAAATTTGTTGTGTCATAAACTTTGAGCAAAAATTGCATTTTGTTGTGCTAGTAAAGTATATTTCGTGGGATAATTTAAGAGAAAATGCTTGAAAAGTTTGGAGAAATAATAATTCCTCCCCTGGAATTACTCCCCCTCGAATTGTTCCCACCTCAAAACAGCCAAATTCAAGCAAATACGGTAAATAGGCTGCTTCATGCACATTTTTAAATACTTAGGTAATCACCCAAATTTATGTCAATGTTTATGTGTCTATTTTTTCCACAGAGGCACTTTCCGATGGTGCCGGCCACACGATTATGTTACTCAATGACAATGGTACGGATACGGAAGAAACGAGTGGAAATGGAGGTTTGTTTTATTTTTATCATACTGCTAAAGCTTCACTTTTGCCAGTATCAACAATTAGAGGGTATTTACCTTGTTGTTTTGCAAGATTTTGCAAATATTTTACCAACAGTGAATAAAAACGTAATTCAATTTATCTACCTAAGTGGAATGTACCGTATTTCCTAGGTACAATCCTTGATACCCGTAAATACTAGGGTATTTCGGGGGAAGGGGTATTTTGAAGAAATACCATAACAAAATGGTATTTTAGGTGGGGGTCCGCCAGACTTTCGTATCATCCCATTCTGTCCCATTTTGATGCCGTTCAAGTAACTAAAAAGCTGTTAGCTAAAAAAGTTGACGAAAATTCATAACTGTGCTCTTATATTAGAAGAAATATGGTAAAATATCAATGATACCAGTACCCAACGCCACAGGATGGCGCCAAAAATAAAATTTAAAAATCCACCCATTTCACTACGACAAACCGCACATTTCCCAGACACCCCGCCGAACCCAGCGGAACAACCAAACTTGACAAACAGGCTAAAATCTGCCGTTCTCGTGAATATCGACCAGAAAGTCAACTCTAATGGCGGAAATGCGGAAATAAATGGCGAACTCAAAGCCACCTCAAATGCATTTCAGTACAATTTGCGTGACCAATCCGCTCTGGTGCACATTCAGAATTTCGTGCCCGAATTAGTTTACAATCGCAACTTGGACATGCGCCAAAAAGATGCAGGGACTAGTTTGAATGATTTTGTTAGTGGATTAACGTCGGCACCTTTGAGTGACGTCATCGCGAAATTGCCTATTGGTCGGTTTTTATTGCGTTTTGTTGTTAAAAGTAGTTACATGAACGTGTATCCAATAATATACCTAATTGAGGCGTCCAATTCTAAGAGTCGACAAGTCCAAAGTTGTTTGAGTAAAAGGTCGACAAGATCACTTTTGTTTACTGGATTTACTGCAATATTTCTGCACATATCCTGGGACTTTAAGGACACCCAATTTTCCCATTTTTCCCATGGGCAACCCACCACAGTCAAAACACTATTGAGTGTTGATAATCACTGAGTATATTTCACAGGAGATTTCGATCAGCTACTGCCCGGGACTGAAACAGGACTCAACCAAAATGGCCCAAAAAGGATTGAAAAGCGCTCAGCTGAAAAAACGGGCGGACACATGGCTGATTTGGTCGGTCTGGTTGAACGGTTGAATGATAAAGCGCTCACTGTTCTCGGGACTTCATTCAGTCAAGATAAACAAAGGCTATCAGATACAAGTGGAGGTACGTGGGATTGGGTCTCTGAGGGTGGGCAAATCCTTCCATTAATAAAACTATTTTTGGACACTTCTTATATTCTTAAACAAGTTCCCAAGGGAGCTAACTTTTATTTCTCATAATTTTGACGCCATGGCCCATGGGATAGGTACCGTATTTCCTCGAAATACCCCCGGGGGTGATTGTTTCATAGTGCTCCCGAGAGGGGGGGGGGTTAAACCAGGGGGGGGTATTTCGAGGGGGTATTATTTCGTCAGAAATTTTTTGAAAACCTAGTACAAAATCGTTGTTTGTGATGTGCGCTGGGGTAGAAAAATGCATCAATAACTGACATGTATAGACTCCTGTATACTAATATTAGTACGTAGATGGTATAAACACTGCTCTCACGTGATTCCGACATTGTTTTAACGTGTGTTCTGCACTACGCAGAACACAAACTGCAGCATTTGTCATGTGCGTTCTCTTTACACTCAATCTGGGGGGGGGGGTATTTCGAGGGGGGGGGGGTGATTGTTTCAAAGTGGTCTCGAGAGGGGGGGGGGGTCAAACGAGGGGGGAGTATTTCTAGGGGGGATATTTCGAGGGGGGATGGTCGAGGGGGGTATTTCGAGGAAATACGGTAGATGGATTTGGAGGTAAATACATTTGACTGTAGGAATAAACCCCCTGGGGTATTTCGAGGTCATGAAAATTGTGTCATGTGTCAAAAGTGTCATGGAAATTTCATGACTCAATGAAATTAGAGCATGCACAAATTAGTTAATTAATGGATACCTCCTGACGCTCCACAGGGTGAGGCGTCAGAAGTACTGTAAATTAATGATTTACCTCAATTAGTTAAGGTTACTTACTTAATATAAATCACAATACAAAATATCATCCTATTTACATCACACTCAACCCCCTTCACAGACAGTCCCATTCCCATTCCCACAGCCTACAAAACCGTATCCTCTGTGGATAGCACCTCACTGGACCACTATTTGGACCGCAAGCCAACCCTAAACACTCCTGGCATGGTGCCAATTCCTACCCCAGACAGTTCAGAAGGGGGTGCCAACACGATCAATAGTTTCAGAGCGGAGGGCCATGCCCAAGTCAGGCAGGTGATCGTGGGAAAAGTTGTTGTCAATGTTAATGTGCTGCAGTTTCCCGTGCCAGATTATGGGTTCGGTAAATTTGCCGATAAAAGTGGCGGTGTAAATGAGGGTGCCGATGATGAGATTGAGTGATGGTAAATGAATTTGTTTGTTTTGTTCGAATGTTACGTCTATCTGATTCAATGTCTATGTGATTCAAACTGATTCTATGATTTTTACATTCTTCCTCGTTAATACGTTTTCCCCTATTTTTTCCATTCCAAATAAATCGGGCCTCTACCTGTATTTCTATCCCGTTCCGTGTGAATTTTTTTGTGTGGCTCGATCCGTTCTACCATCTTTCCTCGAAATACCCCCTCTCGTTTGACCCCCCCCCCCTCTCGAGACCACTATGAAACAATCACCCTCCGCTCGAAATACCCCCCCCCCAGATTGAGTGTAAAGAGAACGTACATGACAAATACTGCAGTTTGTGTTCTGCCGTTAAAACAATGTCGTAATCACGTTAGAACAGTGTTTATACCATCTACGTACTTCTATAAGTCTACAGGAGTCTATACATGTCAGTTATTGATGCATTTTTCTACACCAGTGTACATCACAAACGACGATTTTGTACTAGGATTTGAAAAATTTCTGGCGAAATTATAACACCCCCTCGTTTAACCCCCCCCCCTCTAGGGACCACTATGAAACAATCACCCCCGGGGGGTATTTTGAGGAAATACGGTATTCGGGCAGCCCGATTTTACATCTGAATTTATACGCTGCCTGATTAAATCACAGTTGTTAAAATGTTTTTTACATTTACTCGAAAAATACATGTAAGTACTCGATTACTTGGTAAATACATGTACATACAGTTTCAAAAAGTACCTGTACTCACTTGTACGCGTACTTAAGAAAAGTAAACGAGTACAGAAAATGTATTTCAGAAATTTCAAATTGCAATTTTTGTTGCTAAAATTAAGAAACCTTGAAGAAATAATAAAATTTTCCTATAGAAACACTCAATAATCATTAAAAACGACATCTGTTTTGTCTCCCAGTGTAAAAATCGCTCTCACATGCTTTTATATTTTCCATGAAAGCACTTACACTTTTACATATTCTATGAAGAAAGTACTCGCTTTTACATTTTCAGAGTAAAAGAGTAAAAAAACTCAATTTTACATTTTCCTTGGAAAAAGTATTTTACTCACATGTACTTATGGGTTCGGGTAAAAAAAGTATTTTACATTTTCTGTTCTCAGGTATAAAAGTAAAAAAGTGAAAAACGTATTTTACATAAATATACAAATACTTCAAGAAAAATTTAATAATTTAAACAACTCTTAATTAAATGTGGTGCTTATGTGGTTGCACACACTAGTTTACTGACAGAAGTAAACTCAATTTGGGTGCCCATACATCAGCTTTTAACGTATTTGAGTTTACCAGAAAACGTTATTTTACATCCTCATCAACTGTAGTTTACAGACACCTCATTCTGGTAAACTCAAATGCGTTCAAAGCGTATTTATGAGCACCCAAAATGAGTATACTGTGTGTAAACTAGTGTGTTCAGCAGAGTTGTTAAAAGTACCGAACTTTTTCAAAGTATACGTAAATGTAAAGTATTTATTTTTTACTCACCCCTTGAGTACAGAAAACGTCAAGTATTTTTTTTACTTTTACTCATGAGTAAACGTGAGTAAACGTATTTTTCCCCACAGAAAACGTAAACGTGAGTACTTTTGAGAAATATCGCTAAAATTTTTGAGAAATATCGCTAAACTTTTCGAGAAATGTTGCTCAAAAATTAGCTATTTTCATGAATTTTTGCCTGTTTTTCGCAATTTTTGACTATATTTTTGGTTCTATACCCATTTTCGACTAGTTTCATGTATTTTTAGCTAATTTTCTTTGTTTTTTTCTTCTATGCCTTTAAAAACCTACATAAAAGGCTATCTAAAATACGTTTTCTGTACTCGAGTACTTTCAAATAGTATACGTAAAAGCGAGTACCAGAACTTTTTTCGGAGGAAACGTAAACGTATTTACTCTGTACTCGAGTATACGTATTTATCGAGTAAAAGTAAATACGTTTTAACAACTATGGTGTGCAGCGCCATTATGTTGCAGCTTAATCACAAAAAAAACAACGTAAGCTGATACTCGAGAAACCACGCATTCCAATTGTCAATTAGCAAAATTCACTCCCCGAAATCAATTTTCCAGATTGCCCAGTCCACCGTATTACAATTAGAAATAATTGGGCATGTAAATATACATTTAGCACTGCAGTCGAGTTCTTTTATTCAGTGCCAATTGCTAAGGTGCCGCATGGAAAAAAGATCGGAACCGTTCACACAGGGGAAACGCAGCTCACCGACAACTCGCTTCCAAATAGCTGACAATGCCTTGTTTACACTTGACAGGCGATTTGTCAGCGAGTGGCAGAGAGTTGGAAGCGAGTTGTCAGCGTTTGCGAGAGAGTTGGGTAGTGTTTTCACAGCTGCTACCAGGGTTGGTTTTATAAAAATTCATTTTAGTAAAATTGTATAAAAATTGTATAAAAATTTTATTTTATTATATTTTATTCTTGTTTCATTTTATTTTATTTTAATTTATTCCCAAAATTCATAAATAAAATAAAATGACACATTTTACAAAAATTGTACAAAATTTTTACAAAAAATCTGAAACATGCATGCAAGGCCAGAAAAATGTTATAATTAGACCTATACATGAAAAACCTGTGACAAATTTTTCCCTTACTTTTCAAAAGTTGCATGCAGTATGTATTGTGAGCTAGCTGCATGTGTAAAGTTACAATTATTGACAAGAATGGTTTGCATTTTCAGTAGAAGGACTACTGGAGTGTGCTGGGCACATTAGTAAAATGTCATGGAAAGTGTCAATTGTCATGACAAATGTAAAGTAAAGTATCAATTGTCATGCAAAATGTCAAGTGTCATGTAAAATTTCAAGCAAAGTGGCAATTGTCATGACAAATGTCATGCAAAGTGTAAATTGTGTATCCAAATCTTGTGTTTTTGTATCCATAGTATCTTTTATATCCAAATCTTATGTTTTTGTATCCAAATGTTCACATAAGATTTGTAGTCAACAACAACATAATTTGGATACAAAACATAAGATTTCGAAATAAAACATGAGATTTGAACACAATTTGCTTGACAATTGATACTTTAATTTTTATATGTCATGACAATTTACACTTTACTTTACATTTGTCATGACAATTGACACTTTGCATGACATTTTACATGACATTTGACACTTTGCAATGCTTGGGACTGCCCCCAGATCCATGAATAAACAGGTAGAGACTCAAGCAATGAGACAAAATTTTACAAAAAAATATGAATTTTTATACAATTTTACAAAAATACAAATTTTTATACAATTTTACAAAATTTTTACAAAAATTCAAATTTTTATACAATTTTTATTTTTATTCTTAAATTTTCTATTTTATTTTGTTTTATTCTTGAATATTCCATTTTATTTTTATTTTTTTCTGAGATTTTGCCAACCCTGGCTGCTACACGGCTGGCTTGCAGCGAGTTGTCAGCAAGCTGGCATGTTGCCAAAACCACGACACGATATTTCGTGATAGGATTTCAGTATTTCAGACAGGATACATGATATCGATTTATAACATTACCATAATGACACAAACCACATTATTGCTTGCTATCTACATTTCGATGGTAGGTGCAAATGCAATATTCGTGCACTATCGAATGAAAAAGGACTTTGTTAGTGAGATTTTTTTTGTTTTCTCAATAATTTACCATTTGAGACGTCGAGACGTTGGCTTCCACAAGTTGTCCATTTTCTGGAAGTTATGAATGTTCAATGGCGCTGCTTACCTAATGATATTTAATACAAGTGGTTTGAGCTTTTTTAAAAAACAGATAATGTTTTAGCTTCTGCTCTCAAACCTCAAAATATCCTCAGGTCTGGCGCCAGAGCAAAATGGCGCCAAGCGCCAGAAACGCCATGGTGCTTTTTGCTTTGGCGCTAGTTCCAGGCCCCAGCGCCATGGCGCTTTTACATCATTAGGCGGGGGTATTTCATAGAAATGCGGCATACCCATATGTTCACATTTATGAGCAGTTTTGGGTACGAAAAAGCCTGTTACCTACACGAAAATTTCTGACAAAAAATAACCCCTTTCGAATAGCCCCCACCCCCGAAATTAACCCCCCCCCATGAACCCCTGAAAATTTCTTTTGCAGGTTAACGCGCTAATCTGCGGCGGGTCATGCACAAAGGCTCTAGATTGCCTGCTTCCACAACAATGGACAGAATACGATGTTGGCACGCTGCCAAAACGCAACGGACAAATGACATGGGCGGAAAACTGTATGGATTGCCCCCAATGCGTCGCGCTGTGGCAACAATTGAAATTGCAGTCGAGCCAACTTTTAAGCGACTTCGCACCATTTACGATTGAAAGTGGAGAACGAAAGCGTATACTTTCGGCTATGATAGAAACGGCGGTGAGGAATGAAAAGAAGGTGCCTCTGAGGTTTGGCTGATGCGATGGTGATTTTATGCGCTGATTTTTGTTTCTACTGGACTAATTGATATTGTGAAGGATTCTGGTGTCCAAATGTTGTTGTGTGTGAAGCAACGATGGTAAAGTTTTATTAAAAAACACTTTCTGTGTTTTGTGCTTTCCAAAATTGAATACCTGTGTTTTGAGTATTTGCATTCAAACTTGGGTAACTCTGTTTTTATCATGTGTTTTTGATGTAAACTGTAGTTTTTCTCCATAAAATGTTTTTACCCAAATGCAGCGGTTCAATGCAAAAACAGGGTTTTCAATACAAGTCATTAGAAATTAGTTTGTCCATCGATCATTGTTTAAATATTCATATTGCTATCTATCCAATGTCCAATAAGATACAATCATGCTAAAAAAAATCCTTGATTGAAATTATTGTAGGATGTGTTTCTTTTAACATACAGGACTGGGGAAATGATTGAAACTAGAATGATACTTGAATGTGCATATATGCATTGTAAAATGTAAAAAATCTGCACTACCTACCACAAAACATCGTTTTGTTCAGTTCAACAGCAGCAAATCCCTTGAACTACAGCATATCCCTTGAATCCAATTGTATTTAGTAAAGTTGGCAGACGTATCGCCCTACAAACATTTGCGTCAATCTCTCCAGTGGAGAGTGCATGACGGCATTAGGTATTGTGACGCAATATTTTGCCGATTGCAATAGATCGGGTCACGTATGAAAACTTGGCCCTTATCCCAGTTACCAGTTGCGTATTATACAAATGAGAGTGAAAACTGAAAGTTAGCTAAAAATCGTTTGCCAATTTCCACCTTCAAAATCGCTATTTTTGTTTATATACATGGTTATATAGCTATTGTGAGCCTATTTTATGCATATTAATAGCGGATTTCGAAATTTTGGCTGGCTGCCAAGTTCTCTTTTGTTGGAACGGAGCCAACAAATGAAAAATAAAATAAAAACAAAAACGGTAGTTTGAACGGTAAAACGGTAGTTTGAACGGTCAAATTCTTTACGAGCAACGTTGAAAATGTAGATAACTAGGGTGTGGCACGCGCGGACGCAGCGAAACGTCCATTTTTCTTTTAATATGATTTTCTTTTTCAATTTCTAGCGTCCGCGTGGGACACAAGTTTCGTTGTTCACTCTATTCACGAGCGAATTCTAACTCTCCGATTTTGTAGGGTGAAATGTCCGTCGACTTTAGTTGATTGAACTTAGTACAAAATAATTTTGCAGTAAGTTCAATGAACTACCACACAATGAAAAACACAAAAAACACTTTCTGTGTTTTCTTTGTTTCCGGATTCTTCAGTAAAGAACTCATTTGAGTTTCAAGTTTTCAAATTTTGAGGTTCTGTGTTTCTGTCTAAAACAAAAACACAGAAACTCTATGAGTTTCTGTATTTAATGTGTGTTTTTGACATTGTAGTTGTAAAGCGAAAATGCAGGCGCAGGGAAGCCAAACTTGGGCTTTGCTAGGCAGTGGGCTCTGCACAGGGGCCCAGTTCCCCTGGAGGCGAATTTATTATATAAACTCCAATTGTAAATAGATACCTTCGATTGATTTTGTCACTTTTCCTGTACCTTCAAATAGAGGACACCTTCTGTTGTTTTCCCATGATTCTTTGCAGGTTCCCATAACAAAATGTAATTTCTTCTGCAGCTATCACAAGCTCATATTATCACTGTACATACGATTTTATCAGTAAAATTTAAAAAAATTGAGTAAACCAATAAATAAACCTTGCACAAATTTGACTTCACTGGAATGAGTTACTATATTTCTTCTACATAATAGAAATGCACCCTTCCCAGCACAGCTGAATAAGCATTCAAATGAACACATCAGGATCAGGTGCCAGTCCACCCCATGTAAAATGTTCTGTAAAATGCCCTGTAAAATGTCAAATGTCATGCAAAGTGTGAAAAGTCATGTAAAATACCCTGTAAAATGGCAAATGTTTGTTTGCCATTTTACCGGGAATTTTACATGAATTTTGATGCTTTGCATGACATTTGACATTTTACAGGGCACTATACAGGGTCTGGGACTGCCCCCAGGGCAGTGTGCCAAGAGAACGAGCTTTAAAGGGCTGCTCTCACTGCATGTTACATGTCATATTTACTGTGTAGTCTATACACTGCACACTGAAATCTACCATATCACTTCCAAAAAATGAACTTAAAATTAAAAATGTGTTCTATCGATGTATACTCGGCGGACCGCAAAGTATTTATGTGTAGAGTCCTACCGTAATTTAAAGTTTCAGTTCATTATTCAAATGGGTTATGGTAGGTTTCATACCAAGTGTGATGTCCGCCGAGTATACTCAGAATTTTATGGCACAAGATTTGGATATAATTGACACATGCAATACATGATTGAAGACAATAAACCAAATACCAGCAATGGGGAGTGAGCACAGCAACAAACATAAATTGTAAATACTTTGACACCTGTAGAATACTGCGAAGCCCGACCAAATGTTGGGGAGAATCCCGCTACAATACAGTGCGCGCACATATTTTGCTGCGCAACGCCACTCTAAATAGACTCCGCCCACTTTCGTGTAAATGCCCGCGCGGGCCATCCCTCGAAAATTGCGGATTTTCCGTCAGGCTCGCTTTTTTTTGTGTGTTGGCTCAATAATGACAGTTAAATTTCGACGTTTTCTTACATTTGACAGAGAGCGCACGTAATTTGAGCCCTCTGTGCGTACGCTCAACCCACAATTCTCATTTTCAAGCGCGTGGTCGGGCTCCAAAAGTTCGTAAAAATCACGAGTATTGTATTGTTGGCATTTTGCCATAAGATCTATTGTATTGTTGGCTTTTTGCCATGAACTAAAATAGCTATCGTACTTTGGCTTGTTGCCGTGGTTATTAGGAAGTGTGACGTAGGTTGGCTGGCCCATTTACAATCGGGCAAAAGGATTACAGTTTTGTTAGGAAAAAGATGTTTATGTCTGACATGTTGCGTGAGCTAAGCCTACGTGGGCGGGTGGCTGAGTATAAAAGAGAGCCCCGGTGAGGTATTCAGGGTTCAGAACCGTGATGCGAAAGATATCTAAAAGCTAGCTAAGCCAAGCTACAGCTGAAAACAGTAGCTGGAGGTCTGTGTGACAGTGCTTTGTGAACCTGAATACTGAGCCGGTGCTGTAGGATTCAGTGCCGTGTGATTCGAGTAATTCGTGAGTATTTTGTGAAACATTGAAGTATTTTACCATCAATAAACAGGTGCCAGGCAATGATCGGCTGCGTTGGCTATTTAGTAACTCAGCACAAACGACATTGAACCCTCACTTCACAAACGTGCGCACAAATAAACATACACTAACATCGTATGACATCTGTGAAGCTGCCGGGCTCCTTTGTCCTCCTCCTGAAGTTCGTCGTAGTCGAAGTCGTGGACTCGGTTGACTGTAAAGGTTTGAGTCACAGTTCACATAGAAAAGTGGTGATCGTCTGTGGCGCCACGCAACGACACGAACCTGGTACGTTTGACATTTTATTGATATTTAGTTATAAAATTTGAGACAAATTTTTTGTGTTGGGGGGAAGCCAATTTGGCGACAGAAGCCACAGTTGGCACACAGAAGAAAGCCTTGTGCTTTACACAGCAGGCAACCCCTGGGGTTGCGGGCAGATAGACACCTGGTGTCTATAAAAACACAGCAGTGCTGGTGAAATAGGTGCGAAGCACCTGTCTCACTTTGCAAGTCCCCTGGTTTCCAAGTACCCATTCAGTACGGGAGTACACATAGTATACGAAACAACCAGCCCCCAGTCAACCCATGATGGTTTTTCCATTGCCACCCCTGGTGCCCGAGTTTGACGCCGAGGGAAAGCTGGTGCTGCCTGAGCTTCCTGAGAAAGTGGTGGAGGTCCGAACCATGGAAGAGCTAGACGAGCAAATTGATAACATCACTCGCCAGCAGCAAATTTTGCAAGGCAAAGACTACTCCTTTGAAGACCGTGCGCTGCGTGCACAGTGCCGCAGCTACCTAGCCAGATTGGATGGGTTACTAGCACAACTTAAGGCAGTCAAAAGAACATTTGCTACGGAAGAGGTTCGTCGCCGCGCAAACGCGCTGCGTAACGATCCTGGCGAAGTGCCAGAGGGTTCGGGGAATGGAAATAATGTAGAAAATGACCCAAATAACCCAACGGGAGACCCACCAACCACTGACCCACCTATCCAGTTGCTGACAGTCGCAGATCCGAACGTGGCTCCGCCCACCGGTGGCATTCCAGTACAGCATGTTGGCGGCGCCCAGCCACCGATGGGAAGGGGGTTGCCTCGCACGCCGTTGCAGCCGGCAAATCCACCAGCTGGGACAGCACCACGTACACCCCCACCTGCAACGAGCCGTACATCATCAACTGGAGCTGGAGCGTCAACTATTTCTGCGCCAGGTATGGCTGGGGGAGGTGTTTTTCCCCGCTCAAGTGTGGTAATGGCTGCACCCCGCCGGCGAGCATTCAGTGGTTCTTCTACCGTGCAAAATTTGAACGCACTGACTGCTCAAAAGGGTTCAAACCAAGTGTTTGGACCTGTGCCAAACGCACAAAAGGGAATTTCATCTGGCTCAAATGGTTATGGAAGTCAAGGTGGCGCGCCGGGGGTGCCATCACCACAAGTGGGCGGAGTTGGGGGAACCTTTTCAAGTGGCAGAGCTTCAAACGTAGCATCAAACCAACCAGGGGGTCCAATCGATCTTGTAAATGATGTGAGGGGTGGCGAGTGGTACCAAAAGTACATGGACGACCGCGAGCAGACTGTCGAGTACTTGCGCAATGCGACCAATCAGCGCCTGCAAAATTTAGAACTCGAAATTGCACATGCTAAGCGTGCTGCCATAAATGACAGCGTGAATCCCTACGAATTGGGAGGGGGCAAAGATTCAGTGCTTACAGGACCCTATATAACTGCACTTAGTCAAAAATGTTGCGAATACGGGGGAGAGCGGTCTGAAGGCGCCATAAACCCCTCAGTATGGATTAAACAGCTTGAAGTGGCCCTGTATTCTTTGTGTATTCCCAAAAAAAAATGGCCGCTGTGTTTGTCTTTACGCTTAAAAGGGGAACCCCTCAGGTGGCTCGCTGGAGTGGATGATTCCACCCGATCCAACTATCAGGAGCTAAAAAGGCAGTTTTTACTGACTTATGAAAATACTGAAGTTCAAATGAGAGCTCGAGATGAACTTTCTAGGACCAAACAAATGAAAACTCAGTCGGTGAAGGAATTTTATCACAATCTAAGGGACATGCATGCATCTGCTTTTGCACATTTGGATGAAGCAACTAAGGAACGTGATTTTCGAATATTGTTTGCAAATAGCATTTCCCCCCAACTGCAAATATTTTATAGGACTCTGTCGCCTGCAGAACAGAATCAACCTTTTCTTACCTTGTTGGAGCGTTTGTCCACTTATGAAAGCCAAGTGACGGACACACGTGCACCACCGTCATTTGAGGTTCGCCCCAGTGCACCGGGCGATCAGAATAGGCGGGGCGGCTACGTGCCGCGCGGCCGATTTGTAATGAATAGGCGGCGGTTTGAAAGGCGCCCATTTAATGACCGCGAAAATGCCTCTGCAAATCGAGCTGATGACCCCCTTAGCCAACTGGAGCGCCCCACGGAAGTGTTGCAATCTGCGCGCACAGGTCTTAGAACGGAAGAAAATGATTCCGGTTCCAAAAATACAGAAATTGTAAAAAAATTGGATGAAATTTCTGGCGAAATAAAAAAGGGCACTGAGCGAGTTGATAAATTAGAGTCACAGTTTCGTGACGAATCTTCAGAAATGAGGCGGGCTATTCTCGAAATAGGTAGGAAATCGGCGGAAAATTTCGCGCAGGGGCGCGGAATGACTTTTCGCAGGGGAGGGGCATCAAACCCAAATTTTCAAGGAAATTCAATGCCCAGAAATTTTCAAAATTCGAACCCAAATGGCCCAAATCAAAACCTAAATGCTAGCTTTACTTCGGCCCCCCCTAGTTCGCCCAATTACACGCAACAAAACCAACAAAATATGCGTGGTGCAGGGTGGTCCACTCAGTATAGGTCCCAGGGGCCCGGCTCAAATATGAGCCAGGGCGCAGGCTCTCCGCGGGCGTGTTATCAATGCGGCCAGGTGGGGCACTTGGCGCGCTCGTGTACGGCCACGCGCGGGCAAAATAGACCACCTGAGAGGGTAAATCATGTGTATCATTCATTGTCAACTTTGGCCGCGGGGGTTGCCATGGAAGACAAAAATGAGGGAAATGGGGCGGTAGAGCACCTGTTTTCGATACTCGCTAAACCAGTGAATAAAATTGGAGAAGGGGGTGGTGTAGAAAACCCCCCGGGGGAAGATTTGCCCCAGAAGTGCAAACTAATTTACAAAGAAATTGAGCAAAAAACGCTCGATAGACCGGGCGGTCAATTTACTGCAGTCAACTCACGTCAGGTTGAGTTGACAAAAGCGCGTGCGTTTTGGGTTCCGCACGCAACGCTGAATGCTGCGCCGCTCGGACTGCCGCGGCCATTTCTGTGTCCATTTTTCGGCGCCGAATTGATTGTGCGCCCGGCCCGTTGTGCAGATAAGGACGGGAAGATCTGCGAAGGGCAAAAATTGAAAGCGATAATATTAGATAATAAAATGGCGCGCGTGCCCCCCCGCGAAAATGTGCCGGACCCGAATAATGACGCGCGGGCTTGTCAATTAGATTCAAAAATTTGGGTCAGTGTAAACCTCTCTGAGGAAGTGGAAAAGAGGCTGAAAGTTGCAGAAAATACAACAAGTAAACAAATTGTAAAAGTACTTGAAGTTTGCGACAAAAACGGAAATGAGCAGATTAGGGCCGAAGGCAAACAAAAAATTAGCGCGAATGAGGAATTAAGTATGCGTCATCGGAAATGTTACGGTAGCGGCCGAGGCGTGTGCGCCTACAAATGGCGTTTTCGCCATGGAAATCTACCTGTGGGCCATAAAATGCGTGCACTAGGAATGCGGTGGCGGTTGCCGTGGCCGCGCGGCCGCGCGGTGTGTAAAATGGGGCGTCCGTCTGCGCCGCCTAAGAAACCACAAATGAATGGATCTGCGCGCTTGCCGGCTAACTTTCGACCGCCGGTCTGTAAGCACAAAAGGGGAGGAAAAATCAGACAGATCTTATCTATTTCATATACATTGAATGGCGGGACAAAAATACCCGTATTCGCAGTGCTCGCATTTTTATACGCTGCGCTGGGTGCCTGGACTTATCATTCGAGCATTAAGCATTTCGAAAAGCACAAAATCCTTGACATGATGGAGCCCAACCCGCAAGGAAACCCGGATCTATTTGAACCCCGGCCCGAATCGCCCCCAAATCCCCTTTTGGATCAAATGATCGATGAAGTCGATCGTTTATCGACCATCGACGATTTTGTGCGGTCGCTGAGTCAAGATAACCGCCCACCACGCATGACGCCAGGTGAATTAATGAGCTCTTGCGCGCGCGCGAGTTCAGTAAGTGAGACATTTGCGGCGGCGGCGGAAAATGTTGGAAGTTGGCGTAAAATTTGCCGCAAGAGTAGTTTTATTGCCCAAACAGTCATTGGAGGTGAAAACTGGTGGCCCCTCCGAGAAATGTGTGATTTTGTAAAAACGCTGCACCCTTTTGATGGACGTGCTTATGTGACGTTTTACTTTGCAGAAGCGGCCGCTGCAGCGGCGGAAAGGGAAGCGGGGGCGGCCGAGATTTTGGCCAACCTATTTAACGACGCGCCCGAACAGGTGCGGGCCGAACACGAGCGCGGTGGCGCAGCGGGTGCCCCAGTGCCGCTGGCAGGTGACCAGCTGGAGTGGGCTGAATTGTACGGTGAGTGCGAAGAATTGGAAATATGTTTATGTTGGCAGTTTCTGTCGCAGTGTAGTAAAAATGGGAGGTGCGCAGAGGCGCTGTCGCCGGACATGGTCGACCAGGCGCGCGCCATCACGCCGCCCCAGCTGTTGGCGTCGTCCACGCTGGACGCCGGCGTGCTGCTCGCCACGCCCCCCCCGCCGGTGCACATGCACGTGCCCGCGCAGCAGAGCGAAACGGCTCCAGGTGGGTGTGAGGTAGCAAAATGGATTTTCTTGAAGCCTTTTGAGCTAGGTTCAGATATGCGTGATGTTGACATGGGGGGTTTTACTTCAGGCGCGGCGCTGAGCGACGCGCCCATGCCCGGCCGCACGGCCGAAGGATTCCCTACAGAAGGTGCGCAGACCTCTGCTTACAACCCTAGCTTTATGCATAATCTGGTTGCAAGTATTGGATTGCGTGTAGGCGTCGATGTGGCCGGCACGCAAGCCGCGCTGGGGCGTGCTGTCGAGCGATACGAGCAGCAGGCGCGCGGGGCGGCGCCGGTGCCACAAGGAAGTGAGTTCCAGATGGTCCCTTATGTAAACCAATCTCATAAGGCACATCCGGAACTCTCAGGTGCAACGGGCGAGGGGCGAGCCGACTCGCCAATCGACCAGGTCGATTCGGCCGAGAAGGGCACCTCGGGCGACGACGGACGGGTGCCGGTAAGGCGCAGCAAGCGGCCGCAGCGCCCTTCGCGACGGCGCTACGCCTTTGTGGCCATCGAGCCGAGCGATGAGCCGGCGCCAGAAGACGCGCCGCAGCCGACCAAAAGTAAGCATTTTTTATGTGCTTGGAGGCGCGCGCTTGCAAATTTGCATGTGTTTTGCGTTAAGAATGGTCCCAATTTTGAAATTTCATGCATCAAAGGTGTTGACGTTTTTAGTCAAGTTTACGTTTTTGTTGGCAAAAGTTTGTATGACATTTTCCACCCATGTATGATTGATTCCCCGCCAAGGGCGAATCTAGAGAAGTACACATTAGTCATACGAAAACAAATTCCAGATTATTGCAAAAATGCAATAAATTTCCGCTCAATTGAACACAATTGCAAGGGACACGTGAATGGGACACGTTTCTTAGCACAAGACACAATCTTATCTGATATGATCTCCAGACAAGAGGGCACGCATTTTTGTGATTTTTGCGGACACGTGAATGCTGTTTACGCGCCGCTTGAATGGAGATCCGGGCGCGACGAGGAGGTAATAATGAAAATTGTAAAAGTAATGAATCATGGCCACTTATTGCAATTGGCGCACTTAGAGGGGAAATTAGCGTTGGAAAAGCGCCCTAAATGTAAGCATAGGCCTGCGTGCCGCGTGAATATTATCAGTATGAATAAAGTAACCAAACTAAGTGGGCAATTAAGGGCAATGACATCATTACCAAATGACAATATAAAATTGAAAAGGGGGAGATCTTATAAATTTGATGGCGCGTGTTATTTACAAATGAGTGACACAAGCGCGCAATGGCTCCCTAGAAAACTAGTCGAGCTAATCATAACAGCGAAAGCAGCGAAGTTGGAAAATGGTGACCTTGAGCAAACACAAGTTGCCCCTTGTTGTAGTTGCGACTGGAATAAATTTTATTCAAGCGTAAAAATTCCTGTGTTGCGTGCGAGATGGAAATGTAACGATGAGCATTATTGTGTTTACTCAATGTGGGTGATAGATGCCTATAAATACGTCTACGGATCGAAGGGACTACTTAAAATTTGTACATGTTGCAAAGGGGGGTGCAAAAAAAATCGTAAACCCAAAAAAAATAAACCCAAAACCACCCACCGTTGCAGGCAAGCGGAAGGCGAGTGCGCCGGCGCCCTCGAACAGCAACGGCAGCAAGCGCCGCGGCACCAGCGCGGCCGCGCGCGCGTCCGGCGTGGAGCCCGAGCCCATATCGGAGGGCACCGCGATCGCCATCGGCGGGATGGCGGCACAGGAATTGACGGTGCAGGCCAAGGCGCGCCACAAGTTGGCTGCGCAGATAACAGGTGTGAAAGTTGTGATTGTGGACGTTTTCGAGGACTTGAGAGTGGTTTTGCAGGACTACAGGGCGATTTCGCCTTAAATTTCCCCCTTTTCCGCACCCTATTACCATCTAGGACGTGTAAAATGCAAAACATAAATACCACCGTTGTCACCAACATCCTCTCTACCCCTGAGCGAAGCACCTTTCCACTTATTGTCAATGTGAGCACACAAGTTGAAATTACCCCTTTTAAAAGAACGAATTTACAGTTTGGTGCAGTTGTGAACAACAGTTTTACCCCGAAGAATAAAATATTGCACCTATGGAATATGACTATCAGAGCAAAACCACGCTCAAGATCCCCTGTACAGTTTTGGCATGGTTCCAGTATTCTAAACTTACGCCTTGAAAAATGTTGCCTTAGCCCCGGTAATGAAATCTCAGTTCATGTTTTTCGCCCTTTTAATAAAGTTCGAGTGTTAAAAAGGTGTGGTATTGACCTAGCTGATACTTGTCCACTAACCCCCTTATCTTGTCCGTCCACTTACCGAAATATCCGACCTACAAGTGTCAATTGCGACTACACACAACGAAACCAATCAATTTGCCAAACTAACCGAGATTTGTTAGCTAGTAATCACATAAAATTAGTAAATGTTAGCCAGCCCCAAAGTTGTATTTCCGTTGGTAGAGTTAGCATTAGGGCGAGTTCGCAGCGGAGTTCGCGAACGATTTTGCCGGGGTGGAAATATAAAGGTCTGAAAAGAGAAGCGAAATGTGAAAGTGAAAACAAAAAAATTGAACTTCACAAAATTTTGGAAACAAAGGAACAAAGATGGGTAAACATTTTGGAAAACTACAAATGGTTAAACACTTTGGAAAACTACCAAAAGGGCAAAAGGGCTAATAAATGGGAAATGCGAGCTTTTGAAAATTTTGAAGCTGAAGTTTCTGGGGGCAAAGTGGTTAGGCGGCCGGACCTATTACGCAAACTTCTACGCGAAACTGAAAAACAATATCTATCGCTGAAGTCGGATACACCTGAAACTTTAAGTAGTTCGCCTGAAACCAAGATTAGGTCCGGAACACCTAGAATGGCAACTTTATCTCTAACGCGAACTAATGGCGAAAGTCGGCAAAGATTTTAATTCATGAACAAAGTGCTTTCACTATAAAAGGTGGCCCGGTGCACATACAATGCCTGGAGCCAGCGGTATATTTGACAGATCAGGGTCCACTGCTGTCCATTTTGCAAATAGACAATTCATCAACTGAAAGCATGTGCCAAATCATGTTTAAGAAGAAGTGCGCATCGACAGTAAAAATGACATTCGCAGAATTTTGGAGTGGAAATCTAACTCCAAACGCAGCTACACAGCACCAGTTTATGTACCAGGTGTTGACACAGCAAGCCCATCAGAATTTTGAGACCCTAAGACATCAGATTTGTGTGCTGGCGCGCAGCAATGCACTAATGGTACGGGCGCTGGCTCATATCTCGCCTGTGGCCGCAGCGAGATTATTGCTTGCTGATGAAAGTATAAATGCTGAATACGCTGGTGACGTGCTTTCAGTCACAGCGTGTCATAAAGTTCAACCTGATAGACTTTATATGTCCCATAAAGTGAATGGAATTTGTTATGATATGATGCCGGTAAGAGTACATGGGAAGCTTCTATTCAAGATACCAGGATCTCAGGACCTGGTGGAGCATGCAAATCAGTTGCCTTGCTCTCAATTGCAATCACCTGTGTTTAAGTCCCAAAATGGAACCTACTTAGCTCTGACCGATGGGAACATGGTGAAGGTAAACATGCACCATACCCCAGCCTTTGTACATCCAAAGTTTCTGTCAGATGGAATCAAATTCAATCGAACCTTGATTCGGCCCGGAATGGTCATGGAAAATGCCATGATGTATGCAAACATACGTAGTTTGCACATGCGACAGGTTGAGGCACGGGAGAAATTGGATAGGCTAATTCATTACACTAGCCTGTTTTCTATTGATAGCGCCCATACTGCAAGTATGCTGCACGGGCGGGGACTGGAGCACATGGTGACTCACGCGGGTGAGCTGCTGTTGAATGCATCGGGTCGCGTAATTGACCATGAGTTTGATGTGGTTCACATGATCACTACTAGTGCTGTTCCGAAAGCCATCAGGGGACCATTCCAATTAGTATTGAACATTCTGTGGGTGATTTTCATTACATTATTGAT
This sequence comes from Sphaerolaimus hirsutus, assembly GCA_964036195.1. Lineage (NCBI taxonomy): Eukaryota > Metazoa > Nematoda > Chromadorea > Monhysterida > Sphaerolaimidae > Sphaerolaimus > Sphaerolaimus hirsutus. The sequence goes on from OZ038455.1 coordinate 23,066,778, forward strand.
AATGGGGCTTATCTATCTGTGTGTGCGTTATGAAGGTTTTCGTAGTGCGGTAATTACTGCATGTAAATGGCCCGTAAGGATGGTAAGAATAGGGATAGTTTGGGTGCGACGCCAGTATGCAATGCATGTGACAAATTCTGGTGTGGGTAGTGATCAACAGAAGCCAGATGCTTTTGGTGACAGACCGGAAGTGGACAGGCCAAATACGCTTGACCTGCCTATTCGATATGTGAGTGGAAGTGGCTATTCTGGAAATAGGGTTCATATACCTAGGGTGCGTCTGGGGCCACAGTTGCTGCGCACCTTAAAGCAAACTAGAGAGGAAAATGACTTTGACGAACAACTTCAATCTGAGGTGGTGGCGTCTATGCGCGTGCGAGCACCGCGACAAGTTCCCTTTCTAGTGTTGCTGGCGCTTGCATTGATTGTCACGCCTGTGGATTGTGTATTTACCTGGAGGGGCGTAACACATGAAGCATGCTTTTGGGGCAGTGTGATTGATTGGTGTGAATGTGTTATGGTTGTGTGTGCGTTGTTCAGCGTGTGCATGTGGAATGTGTTGAACAAGCCTTTGGCACCGAGGCCTGTGTGGATGAGTGGTAGCGAGCAAATGAGTAAATGTTTAAACATATTCAGCATGTTGCCGCCAAAATGTGAGCTATTGTCTCCGATTGAGAGATGGCCGCTCGATAAGTTTGGGGTCGGGGTGTCTGAAACAGAACCTGACTTTTCTCTGCGTGCTAGGGTGTTGAGTTGTGTGCCATCCCTGTCCGGATTCTTACAGTTTTCGGACAAAGCAAGAATTGTTATGGAGAGAAATATGGCTGTATGGATAGGCTTTGAGGGGGACACGTGGGAAAGGAAATTAGGGCAAATTCAAGATCTATTGAAATGTAAGAAAAGGAGGTGTGTGCATGGCGGTGGCGCAAAAGCGCCTAGGTTTAAGAATAAGGCGGTTCATGAGCGGAAGGGTCGAACGAATGAGTTGCACGGTCGCATGCACATGATTTTTGCAACGACCACTGTGCATCAGTTAAATTCTCTGCCTATGACTGGTCATTTGGCTGCTGCGGGCACGGGAGTGGTTTTGAGTGCCCATGGAATGATTAGGGACATAGAAGTGCACTGTATAATAGATACAGGGGCGTCTATGTCATGCCTGAATAAAAGATTGCTTGACAGGTTGAAAATTCCCTACAAAAGCACACAAATTACCATTACGGTAGCAGATGGTGCTGATATGGTGCCGATTGGCACATGTGATGTGCAACTTGCTATAGATGGCACATTGTTTAATGTGCATGCTCTAGTGTTGGAAGGAATTACCAGTGATGTGTACATCGGCTTCAAAACTTTGAAACAGTGGGGAGATTTTCAAGTCACATTCTATCGAGGAAATGACAATAAGAACTTGGACATGGGAGAGATAAGATTTATTACGGGAAAGAAAATACGTTTTAATGTGCCTAAGGGCCGGGGAGTAAATCATGTTATGGTTATGCACACTAAGGAGCGTGTAAAATTGAAGCCACTTAGTGTCACATCTGTGTCCATTTATGCACCTGATGTGACTCAAGATTTTCTGACAATGGTTTTGAAGGACAGAAAACTGGAACGGAATTATGTGTGTGCTCCGATAGATAAAATGATGAGAGTTCATCGTATAAAAATCTATCCCACGTTGGTTGATTTGAAGCGACATTTTGATGAGGAACGTAAGAGCTTTGTCTTGTCTGGCTCGGTTCCAGTATTCAATCCAAATAGGAGTGACATCACGGTGCCCAGTGATAGGCCCGTGGTGAAAATCACTCAGCTAGGAGGAGTCATGCACAGGGCACTGGGAATGGTGCCGGAAAAGCAAATTTTGATTTCAGCGCCAACTAAGCCCAGTAGTTTAGGGGATCAGGAGACGCCGGTGTACATGACTGGTCACACGACCAAAAGAGGTACACAAGTCCCTGTGTTGCTCATGCCGCAATATGGAAGTGAATTTAAGAAATTTGTGATGTCTGGCGATGAATGCCAGCAACGTTTGGGCGAATGGTTAGATTGTTTACAAACAATACACCCAGAGGCCAAATTGTCCTCAATGATATTAAATGAAGTAAGTATGGCTCAAGTTTTCCCAGAATCTGTAGCGGCGATGTCAGATGACGCCGGAAAGGCGAGATTAACAGAGCTGAAAAAGGCAGCAGAGGTGGCTAGAAGAGACTCACCAAATGCTGTGGCTACAGTGACGGTGCAAGAGAATTATGAAGATGACAATAGATTGAATTTACCGAATCTGGCTAAACCTATGGTACCGCAGCTTAGTTTGGAAGAGAGACATGAAATAATTAAGCGAGATGCAAATTTTAAGGATACTGTTTTGAATGAGCAACAAAAACAAGAATTCATGGAAATGCTACTGCGTTATCATGACGTTTTCGTGTTAGAGTTGGCAAACAGGAGTTCCTGTAGTGCCCTGGTTGCCGACATTCGGCTGAAAGATGAAAACCATCCTGGTTTTCAATCACGTCCGTATCCCATTAGTTTTTTTGAAGAAAAGATACTCGATCATTGGCTAGTAAGGCAAATATCTCTGGGATTAGCAGAATTTGGAGTAAGCCGTTTTTCGAGTCCTGTGTTTTTGGTGCGAAAACCTACCGCAGAGCCGGAAAAGATACCGTCAATAAAAAACTGGCGTACAGTGTTTGATTTGAGAAAAATCAATTCGCTCTGTCGTTTAGAGCAAGGAAACGTAACACCCCTCAAACAGTTATTAGAAAAACTTTTATTGGGCGTGGTATGGTCCACCTTTGATGGATTGTCCGCCTATGACATGATAAAATTGTCTGAAAATAGTAAAGATTTGTTCGCAATTTCAACTGCGCGTGGTGTTTTAAAATTTAATTCTTTACCCCAGGGGTCCTCATCGAGCACATCAATATTTTCTCTCGCCATGACCGTGATCTTTTGGAACAGTCGAAAAACTCTAACGTACGTAGATGACGTGTGCACTGTGTCTGACAAGGTGGAGGACCATGTGCATGACGTAGAGGACGCCTTGAAGCGTTTTGCCCACTACAGATTTCGCATTTCACTCAAAAAAACAGTCTTTGCCGCTAGACGTGTGAAAATGTTAGGACAGTACATAAGTAGGGAAGGTAGGGAAATGGACAAGGAAAAAGTGGAGGCAATTTGTAAATTGCCCCCACCAAAGGACAAGACTGGGGTGCGCAGTTTCCTAGGGATGGCAAACTGGCACCGAAGTTGGATTAAGGATTTTGCACTTCACACGAGACATCTAAATAAGTTGTTAACTGGAAAGGATAATCAACCTTTTGTGTGGAATGAGAATGCACAGGAGGAATGGCAATGGTTGAAGGACCAGCTGGTGAAGGCGCCAATTTTGGCAGCACCAGACTATAATAAAAGTTTTGAACTGAGAACTGATGGATCTAAAAGGGGTATTTCTGGTATTCTGTCGCAAAAATCTGATAAAAATAGACACAATGTAATTGGGTACTATTCTAGGGTGTTGTCCAAGCAGGAACAACGCATGGCCAGCTATGATTTTGAAATGCTTGCCATTGTGTCTTCCTTAATTCACTGGCGCAGCATTATTTACTGTTATAAGGTTGAAGTGCATACTGACTGTGCGGCTGCATGTTATCTGTTGAGAGACAAGCACGCACAGAACCCTAGGGTAGCTAGGTGGTCATTGGCAATTAGTTCCTTCCCGGGGGTTACAATAAAATACACCCCTGGTAAAACCAACCCAGCAGATGTGTTGTCTAGGGAATTTTCAGCTGAAGATGTGTCACGTCAACCAGAAATGGTGCCAGACCCGTCTGAGGCGATTTTGAATGATGACCGCATGGAAATCTGCGGGGAAGATTGTGGTGATTCCTGTGAATTGCAGCAAACAGTTAAGGATCATGTGCAGAAGCATCTCTTGCAAGTGATGCAAACGAGAAGTAGGGCCAAAGTTGTAAATGCAGGTGTGACTGCAGTTCCTGCAACAAACAATCAAAGTGATGCACAAAATAGTGCGACTCCAGCCGCTGCAATAAGAGTAGTGACCCCAAATGTTGTAGTGACAAATGATCAGGGAATTAGTCATTCTCTGGTCATACCAAGTAATCCAGATATGGAGCAGACGCCAGATCAAATCGCTAGAAGCCAAATTCCAAGCGTGTCTGATTATGACAAGGAGAACTTTTCTGATTTTTTGGAGGAAGATGGAATAGTACAAAAGTTCCGTGACGGACAGATTGCAGACGAGTTCTGTGCCGCCATGAAGGAATTCTTGGTGCATGGGAACTTGCCAGTAAACTCTACCTTGGCAAGGAGGGTGGTTCTGGCGGCACAGCAATATGTTTTAGAAGATGATCTTTTGTATTATTTTGACAAAAGGAAACCTGGTTTAGAGCCAGCACTGCTGCTGTATGTGCCTAGAGACATGCGTCGTGCAGTGATGGCGCTGCATCATGCATCTGGGTGGGGAGCACACCAGGGTGCATCGAGAACTTATCAGCGATTATTGCATTGCTTTTATTGGCACAATGCCTATAATGATGTAGTTGAATATATTAGGAAATGTGCAAAGTGTTTTGCACACAAGGGACAGACTGGTCAGGTGGTTTCGCCACACGGCCAATTACCACAAGCTGACAAACCTTTTGATGTTCTATATTTTGATATTTCAAACGTTATGCATTACAGTGCAACTTGTCAGTACAAGGCCGTGGTGACAGCCATTTGCCCCTTTTCTAGTTATCCCTTTGCTGCGCCTCTGTCAGACATGCGCACAATTACCATTGCACAGGCATTAATGACCCATGTTTTTTCATTTACTGGGTTCCCTAGAGTCTGCATCAGTGATCATGGTGCAAATTTGATGGCTTTGCGGGAATGTTTTAAGTTTCTACGTGTGGGTCACAGAAATGTGCTACTGGCGAACCCACAGTCGAATAAGGTTGAGAATTGGCACCATTTCAAGACATCATTAGGCATAATGATTACACAGTATGCTAGAAGTCATGAGAATTGGGATGAGACCCTGCCCATGCTCATGCTGGCTCTTAGAACCAGTCATTCAGCGAGCATTGGCATGAGTGCTTTTGAAGTAGTTTTTGGACACCGGCCCAATCTGTTTTTCTTGCCTGATGCGTTGAGTAGGCCAAGTTTGGCATTGAGAACCAGTGAGTCAGCTATTGGTTTTGTTAGGGAGTCAATTTATCAGGCATGGAAAACAGCAATTAAGAATAAACTGGAGTATGAGCAGACCACAGCTAAACAGGTAGAGCTGGAAAAAAATAAGTTGCAAGTAGGTGATGCTGTCTATGTGAGACAAGTATTTGTGCCAAAGGTTGGCCAGACTAGTAAATTTTTGCCAAAACTTTTGGGACCATTGGTGGTTCGCAAGGTTTTGAATAGTGCTGCGTATGTGGGTGCAATAGGCGAACCGGATCGCCCTGCACAACTTATTCCTTTTAGACGTATTTGTAAAGTTGTTGGAGATGCCGAAGCTAAGAAAATGAAGAAGAGTGAAGTTTTAAATTGTATGATAAGTAAAGGAGAATTTTTGAAATTTCCAGCCCTTCACCGCGCTGGCAGTGACTCAGGCTGTGCCGATCCAGGTCACTCAAGACGGAGCCCTGGTGGGAATGGTGGAATGCCATCGCTGGCCGGCTCTGTCGGACAGAATGATAGAAATGCATCATTGTGTTCACAAGTACGAGGTGCCCTACTTGAAGAGGGTGTGGTTGCGTGTGAGAGGTGGAGTGATGCACTTCGCAGTGGGAGTGCGCCCGTTCCTGACAGAGTGGCACGATCGCAGCACCCACTGGCCGGTGGCCAGCAGCGAGGTCTTCGAACCATCCAACTTGCTGTTCAGGATGCCCACGGTGAATTTGGACCCGAGACACACGCAGTTTGGACAAGTGATGAATGTGGGTGCACCGGCTCCCGGCACCAGTGCTGGCCGGCAGGAGCTGCTGATGCACCCATGGCCGTCTGAGGGTTTCGCCTGTGATGAAATAGATAGGGAGGTGCCACCCATTAGGGCGCAACCGCTGGGCACAGGCACACCAGTGGTTGGTACTTGTTATTTTCTGTTTCTAAATGTCAATACTTAAATTTTCAATTTCAAATTGACACAGTAGCCTAAATGTTGAAACGTTGCAGGTGATGAAGCCGTCGCGTCCCATGGATGCTGAGCGCAGGTATGCTAGGGCCTTTTCATGTCACCGTTGTGGCCGCCGAGGCCACAAACAACATGAATGTCGATATGATAGGTATTGTCCTATGTGTCGAGTGAACACACATAAGGCGGGAAATTGCATTTTTGGCGCTCCTGATGACAGGGAATCACAGTATGCGCGCAGTAGAAATTCCATTCAGCAACTCGCGCAGGAAATTAAGACTGATGTCATGACTGCTGTGATATCTCAATTAGCACCATCTAATCAGTCATCTTCTCAGAATTTTGGAGGCAATGTGCAAGCGCGAGGCCGAAAACGTCGAGGCAATGTATAAGTTCATGATCGACCAGGGGAATTGGAAGGTACAGGACGTGCGCGCCTTAACATCGAGGTGCCAAATCATCCCTGCCACGGAGCCACATACCACCGACTTCATGTGTGTTTTGTGTTTGTGTTCTAGTGCTGTGATGGTGTTGTAGAGTTAGACACAGTGTCTTTTGGTTACTGCTGGAGCCGAGAAGTTCTGACCTTTCTTTTCCTTTCGGTCAGACCCTTCTCAGTTCAGCGAAAATTATGGTCCTCCTTATTTTATTTTATTTTTCCTTTCACTTATTTACTCCTACTTTAATCAAAAAACAAAAACAAACAAAATAAAACACTTTACCAAATTTCCTTCTAAATTACTAAATTTTTCATTTCAAATAAAATAATTTAACAATTATTTTATTAATCATTTTCAAACAAATTTTTAAAACATACATTAACACGCTAAGTATTTTGGAAAGTGTGGTAAATTTATTTAAATAGTTACATTTCATGTTTCATTATCATATGCTGTATTTTGCATTTTGTTTTGAGTTTTTGAGTGTCTAAACATTGTTTAAAATTTTGAAAATATCCTACGCTTATGTATCGTCTACCGCACATCATCATTTTACCACATAAGTGTAGGGCACTAATCCACATTATACCAATTGCTCCAACCAAAGGATGTCAATTCTACTACACCATCACAACGACTGACAATTAATTATTCTTGCCTAAATGAACATATATTCTCTGACGTCACAGTGAGGATACAGCTGTCTGCACAACCCTGAAGCCAGAAGTCCCGCAACCTGCTGTGTTCAGCACTTCATTGTCAAGGATTCCGGTCAGAGGGCGGTCTAAAGTGTATATGCAGAATGACCAAACCCCCAATTCACTGGCAATGGGCAACAGCGTACTGGCCGCCGCTAGGCAGACATATTTGCCTATACCTATGACGGAATCTGTGCCACCACCATCTGCTATTTCTTCAAGGCACAGAGTGCTCCAGCAAAGGGCAAAGGCTAAGAGCAGTGTTTGGCAGGAAAAGTGACAATTGCAGCCAGGGAGGAAGGATTTGGCAGATGTTGGAGTAGATTGAGTGGGGCAGTGCATAAATTCATAAATTGTACTTTTCACGTCATTTTTTGTATTCATCGTTTTGCGCCTGTGGAAAGGCTTTTGTTGTATTAGGGGGTGATCCCACCCACACCATATAAAAATTTTACTTTATGCTAGTCTTAAGTTATAAAAATTTTACCTTTTTCCATTTTTCCCATTTTTTAAATTGAACAGTCTTGCTTTGATTAGGAGTGCAAATTTTGTTTGAAATTTGCCATTGCGCTTGACCTTAAGTTGGCTTTGGTGTACAGTTTTGTTTGATAGCTGTTGTGGTCTCAAAACCAAGAAAAATCTCCAAAAAAATATTGCATCTCAATACTTTTGCTCATGTGTTGAAACTGTTGTGTTCATGATACTCATGTTGTGACATGTACATTTGCTCATGACTATGATCATTCCAAGTTGGTGGTATGTTTCTTTCAGTGGCTTATTTAGGCTATGTGGTAACCAAATTTTAGGTAGGTGTGAAACTTTGTAGAGTAGGCCCTGGCACCAATATTCTGCTAAGTTTTGTTCTGTGTGGAACCAGAAGTTCTATTAGGGGGTGATCTATTGTATTGTTGGCATTTTGCCATAAGATCTATTGTATTGTTGGCTTTTTGCCATGAACTAAAATAGCTATCGTACTTTGGCTTGTTGCCGTGGTTATTAGGAAGTGTGACGTAGGTTGGCTGGCCCATTTACAATCGGGCAAAAGGATTACAGTTTTGTTAGGAAAAAGATGTTTATGTCTGACATGTTGCGTGAGCTAAGCCTACGTGGGCGGGTGGCTGAGTATAAAAGAGAGCCCCGGTGAGGTATTCAGGGTTCAGAACCGTGATGCGAAAGATATCTAAAAGCTAGCTAAGCCAAGCTACAGCTGAAAACAGTAGCTGGAGGTCTGTGTGACAGTGCTTTGTGAACCTGAATACTGAGCCGGTGCTGTAGGATTCAGTGCCGTGTGATTCGAGTAATTCGTGAGTATTTTGTGAAACATTGAAGTATTTTACCATCAATAAACAGGTGCCAGGCAATGATCGGCTGCGTTGGCTATTTAGTAACTCAGCACAAACGACATTGAACCCTCACTTCACAAACGTGCGCACAAATAAACATACACTAACATCGTATGACATCTGTGAAGCTGCCGGGCTCCTTTGTCCTCCTCCTGAAGTTCGTCGTAGTCGAAGTCGTGGACTCGGTTGACTGTAAAGGTTTGAGTCACAGTTCACATAGAAAACGAGTTTGTATAGGGAAAACGACGCGCGTGGCCGAGCAAAATTTGCGTGCAGTTTTTTGATGTAGGCTGCGCGAGTGCGCGGAGTAACACTTGGGTCGATGCCAATACGTACAGGAATCGCTGCGCGGACTGTAGTCTCTGTTATCGTGCATGACAAGGCGAGAAAATAGCGTAAGAAAAACGAGCGGTGAAAAAAGGATCGGGTATGAGAACTTGGCTTTCATCCCAGTTACCAGTTGCGTATTATATGAATAAGAGTAAAATCTCAAAATTGGCTCAAAATCGCCAAAATGTGCTCCACTTTGCCAATTTCCACCTTCATAATCGCTATTTTCGTTTAAATACATGGTTATATAGCTAGTGTTAGCCTATTTTACTTTCGAAACTTTGGCCGGCTGCCAAGTTCTCATACTGGGACTCTTCCGAAAAAAACACGAGAAACGTCATCACAAACGCAGTAACGGTCGTATTTTGTTACGTTTCCTCGAAAACGTAATTTTAGTGTGAAAAGTAGTCGTATACGTTTCGCCCTTTACAAAAAGTGAAAAAAACTGTCTTAAAGTGTGACTCAATGACAATATTTACGTGGTGGAATGTTCGAAATGTAAAGTAGGCAAAAAACATGAGTTTCAAACGTCTTATGTCCCACTCCTAATTTGAAAAAATTTATTTCGCAACAAAAAAACAACAACTCGATATGAATTCGGTCTTCCGGCACGCCGCCAGTCTCAATCCTCTCAACCAGAAAATACCCAAAACACAAAAAAGGTTTTTCAACCAAAAAATACCCTCCACATTTTTCCCTCTCCCAGATACGAGAAGTCCAGCCGTCAACTAAAAATGGACGTTCACATGCTATCGACATTGGTTTTCGCGTTGTTTTCGATAATTTCAGTTGACAGCCGCACGCTGCGCGATTTGCAACGTCAATTGGACAATAAACGGGGACAGCGATTGCAGCCGAGGGAATTGGGTCAAGAAACTGAGACTGTCAACGAATTGATCCAGATTTCTAGGTACTGTTTGGAAGTGTCGCTTTTTTGGACTTTGTTTGTTGGCTTTTTATATTTATTAAGCCGTATTTTGTATTTTTGGTTTGGTTGCTGGTGGTTTATTTTTTTGTATTTTCGCCGAGGTTTTGCGCCAGGGAAGGGCAGACGTTTCTAAACGGTACGCGGTTCGTTAAGAAACTTTTTCGATTCCCTTTTTCAAGCCTTTTCGGCACCTTTTCCCGGGTTGCTTCCGTCCAGATCCATTGCGGAGATGTTAATGTGTGATTTCAACAGAACCAGTGTTTCTGGGGGCAGTCCCACAGCCTGTACAGTGTAAAAAACCCTGTAAAATGTCAGGTGTCATGTAAAAGACCCTGTGCAGTAGTGTATCCAAATCTTATTACATAATACTCAAGTCTAATTTTTTTGTATCCAATGTTTACTTTTGGACATGAGATTTGAATGCGAAGACATAAGATTTGGATACGATTCAAGAGGAATTGGATACATCTGAAACTTTACAGGGTCTCTTACATAAACACATGCCATTTTACAGTGTCTTACACTTCACAGGGTCTGCTACTGGCACCTTTTTCGACCTGAAAATCTCTAATCGATTCCAACCCCATTCATTCGCAGGTGCCGTTCGGCGTGCCTGCGCCACTACGCGGCCGCGCTGGGCGACTCGTGGTGCACGGCTGAGGCGGACGGCCAGTGCGCCGACTGCTGGCAAACGTGCTACATGCTCGGTGAGCGATTTCACTCTTTCACGAGTTTTTTATTTTGGGTTTCCTAGTGCGGAGTAGGGGTAGCTTGAATTTTGACCCCTGCGGGAGGGTTGGCTACATGGCAAATCGGTCCGCCCTAGGGATAGTATAGATTTTTTGGTGGGGTTATTCGCGCGGATTTGGGGGATAGTAGCCAAAAGTTTTGCCTCCAGGATAGATATACAGCTGAGCTGCCTCCTGGATGGATAGATAGCGGGGAGGGTTGGGAGTTACCCCCATTTCCTACCCCTGGATAACCCCCACCCCCTTTCCTACCCCTAGATAACCCCCCAACCCCACCCCCTTCCCTACCCCTGGGTAGCCCCCCACCCCCTTTCCTACCCCTGGGTAACCCCCCAACCCCACCCCCTTTCCTACCCTTGGGTTAACCCCTCCCCACCCCCATTCCAGACTCCTAGTGCAGGGTTATTTCACCCCCCCCCCCCGTTGCACAGCTTCATCCAGTCTGCACTCACTGTGCCCATCCACCGGGTCGCGTCTGTCCAGCGCGGTGTGCGGCGGCGGCTGCGTGACCGCGTGTTCCGCTCATGATAGACATGAGAGACTGCGTGCCGGGGTTGGGTCCCCTGTGGGGGAGGGGCCCGGTGGGGAGCGATTGCCATGCACGTGAGTTTTTCTTTTCTTGGAGGGGGGGTTGTTTGGGTGGTTGATAAGGCGACGATCATGATTGGTTGGGGGGGGGGGTCTTGTGTGAAATCAAATTTAATGGGGGGCGCCGCTCAAAAATCCTGGCTACGCCACTGTCTGGAATGATGTGCATCATGTATTCA
>OZ038455.1:23078362-23136996 GCA_964036195.1 Sphaerolaimus hirsutus
GGAGGGGGGGGGTTGTTTGGGTGGTTGATAAGCGACGATCATGGTTGGGGGGGTCTTGTTTGTTTTGATTGTGTTACTGTGTTTACTCGAAATACCCCCCCTCTCGAAATATATACATCCCTCGTCTGGAATCAGTGGCGTAGCCAGGGGGGGGGCGGCCGTCCCCCCTTCCGGGGCGAGACACGGAAATGTAAGGAAATGTGTTTTCGTGCAATGATTTTGGGGTCAATTTTAAAAATTTATCCGCGCAAGCGCGCATTTTTGCGTAACGTTACAGGCATTTTCCCTTCACAGGTCGTGATTGCTTCGAGCTGCGTGAAAATGCGCTCAATTGTGTCCATGTCGCTGTATATGTATGTAAAATACATACATTTACAGCAGTCTGTGGCGCCAATGGCGCCATGGCGTGGCGCCTACGCATGGCGCAAGTTATCTACTACAGGTTTCAAAGTATAGGGGGGGCCGCCCCCCCCCCCCGTTCGCCGGGCCCCGTAAACAATCCCCCTCCCCGCTCAAAAATCCTGGCTACGCCACTGTCTAGAATGATGTGCATCATGTATTCAATGTATTGGGCTGAAGCCAGAAGATGGCTGTGGGCGAGCCATAAGAATTTTTTGTAAAGGCACCAACACGCTTATATTGGTAGCACACCAAAAATTGGCTGAGCACTTTACTGCAGCTGTATTTTGTGTCGTTTTTTTGAAATTTTCCGTAAAAATTGTGCGTTTTAAAGATATATGTGTTTTCGGTTTCAAATTTAAATATAACATTAAAATAATTTTAATTCTATATTGAATTAAATTATATCATTCAGCCAAGTTGATTCATATGAAGTTTAATTAAATTTCAGTTTAGACCGAAGTCACGGTGCAAACTAGTGTGCGCAGCGACTTTGAATCCTAGCCCATCCTAACCGTACATTTCTACAAAACAAAACATCCGAACACAACTTTTAGTCTCTCCCGCCCGCTGTCCGTGCGCGCCACTCCATCGGGCATGGTGAAAATTTCCTGGCAACATGCCAACTTGGACTGTATCCGCCCGATTCCCGACGCGATTTCCGAACACTTCGTGTACGTTTTATTGTGGCGTCAATCGACCGCCGACAGTCACTGGCTGATTTTGACCGAGACCGATCGAAAAATGTATGAGACCAGGGATGCTATGGTTGTACTGGCTCGCAGTGCTCATTTTCGACTACTGGTTGTGGGTGTGTTTGGGGGGGGGGGTGTCGTTCTTTCAGTTGACATTCTTTCAAAGATTTTTCAAATTCACGGTTTATAATGACATCTTTCAAAGATTTTTCAAATTCACGGTTTAAAATGACATCTTTCAAAGATTTTTCAAATTCACGGTTTATAATGACATTGTCAAGAGATTTTTCACAAATGGGGGTTCGATATATTTCAAGGTGTATAAGGAAGAAAAGGGAGAAAAATCGCAAAAAGTGGGTGAAAAATGGGTAAAAATGGGTATATAACCACATAGTAAGCTACGAATTATTGGAAGCTGTGAATTATTGGAGGTTGCGAATTATTGGAAGCTGTGAAGTAATTTTCAAATTTTATTATTATTGACGAGTTAACGACTTTGAGAAGTGGGGAGAAAACGACAGGATAATTTGGAATGTTGAAACCAATAAAAATGTATTGATTGGCACCAAAATATCGCGTTTATTGCATTTAGTCGATATTAGTACTGAAAAAATCCTTCCAAACCCATTCCGGTCTACGCATAATCCATGCAATAGAATACCGCAACTCAATTCCGATTTTTATCCCAGGCGATTCCGGTCTACTAACCGAGTCCGATCTACACACCACCGATGGGCCCATCCTATGGCAGAGCAGTAGATTCGGTACCGAGTCTTCTGGCAGTGAGCCAAAAATCGACCAATTGCTTCCCACCTTTGAGGATAGCGACTATGTTGACGGAGGCATTTATTGGGGCCAAGTGGTGTGTTTTTTTTAATTTTTAGAATGGAAGTGTGCTGATTGGCTCCCGAAAAAACGGGATCCCGAAAAATTCCGTGATTTCAAAATCTCAAAAACAAACAATCCCGATCCAAAATCTCAAAAAACTAATCATGATCCCGATCCCGATCCCGAAAAAGCCGTCCCGTTTGAACCCTATGTATGACTGTGAAAAATGTGCAGGCGCCCTATCTGGCGCTGTGCGGTGTGGTGTTGGTGCTGTGCGCGTGCGCCATCGTTGCGATTTTGTGCCCCCGGCGATATTACAATACGTGCTGCTTCTGGGACATGCAGGGCATCAAGCAGTGAGCATTTTTTTACTATTTCTATTCAGTGTTTAGTGAATGTCGTGGGGGTTGCCCGAAACCAAATCTGCCATTAAATTTTGAATTCGACACTAGGGTATCAACTTTCCGTTTTCCGCAGGACAAATTTTTACCTTTCCGTTTTCCGCAGCTGAAAAATTTGTGTTACCTTGTCGTTTTCCGTAAAAAAATTTTGACACCCTATTCGTCACAGGCCATCCAGTCCCCCAGTGCCAATAGTGTCGCTGTCCCCACCCACCAGTGACCGTGGTTTGACTAGCACTGTAAATTCCGGTGGTGTGACAGCCAACTGTACGAATCTGGGCCAAACTCAGGATGTTCACGCTGTGAATTTGGATGAGGCCCAGTCGCATCCTCCTTTGTGCGTTTTTGTCATTTTTTGGTGTGAATTGGTTCTTTGTGGTAAACTCAAGTGTGGTTAAAACATTTATTAGTTTGCGAAATTTCTGTTGTCAACTAGTTTCCGTGGCGTCATTATTATCATATTTAATGACATCAAAATCATCGTAATTTTCACATCAAAGGACCCACACACCAAATGTCAACTGGTTCCGTTCCCAATCCAAAGCTTGCGTTTGAAAGTCATTCGTCGGCTCGTGAGCAAGCTTTGAATTTGGTGTCGATGTCAACTAGCGTGTGTGGGCCCATTATTGTCACAAAACCAATGAAAGCAACTAGCCTGTTCGTTTTTTCTGTGTTAATAGCGCGCGAAGAAATCGCAAAATCAATACGTAGTGAATCAGTACTTAAAATTTGAAGAAAAAAAGAATTTCGATGCTTGCCTGTTTTAATGCCGACCAGCCCTTGTTGTCCACTTTTTAATTTAATCCACTTTTTTGCTCAGCTACCTGCCCGTGCTGTCGGGCGGGCGGTCGCCGTATCAACTCTACTACGCTTACGATCGGCGCACCGCTGTCACCAGCAGTGGATTGCATCCAAATCCTGCTGCCACAGGTCGGTCTGGTGCCGGTTCCGCAAGTGGAAAAGTTAAGAGTAAAGAGTTGAGTAAAATGATAAATGATAAGTTAAGAGTAAAGTTAAAAGTTAAGAGTTGAGTACAATCATTTGTCGTTTTATTCAACTCTTAACTCTTAACTTTACTCATAACTTGTCATTTGTCATTTGACTCAACTCTTAACTTTTCCACTTGCGGAACTGGCCCCGGGTCGGGATAGGGTGTAGTTGATATTATATTTGTGAATTTTCAGTCGAGCAGAAAAGATATACATAATTTAGTGAAGCTGGGGAATGGTGAAAACAGCCTATTTGTAGGGATGACCGAAACGGTTTTTTTCGACGACCTGATTTTTTTCCTTAAAAACTTGTTGTTTTTCAAAAAAGGTGTTTTTTAACCTTTGAAAAAAACCACGGCCATCCCTACCTTTTTGCGTGGAAAATAGGTGAGAAAATTTGCAAAGCGTCGAGCGTGATCGTCAATTACTTTTGTCTACGTGACACGGGCAATATGAATATTTCCAATTTTACCAATTTTAAAGCATTAATATATTTATAAACGGATAGGCCGCTCCCCTGTTTGGGTAGAATGGGGATAGAAGCACCCTGCAACCGGTGCCAATCCCAGACCCTGTAAAAACCGTGAAAATGCCAAATGTCATGCAAAGTGTCAAGTCATGTAAAATGCCCTGCAAAATGGCAACTCGGTTGCCATTTCACAGGGCATTTTCAATGACTTTTGACACTTTGCATGACATTTGACACTTTAAAGGGCTTTTTACAGGGAGTGCCCACTGTCTCCCCCAGTCTACAACTAGCAACCGAAATTCCACTCACTCAAACAGCAGCACACGCGCTGTCCAAACAGCTGACCGGTGGCCGGCCGGACGGACGCACCAATGAGGCCTACTATTCCAGCATCGACGCCATGGACCAGCTGCACAACCACTCGTATAAGTATGCGGTGCAGGTGTGGGGGTGTTGTCGTTGTGGTTTTGTTCTTTGCCCTGTGCCTTTACGCATGTAAACCCTTCACGCATGTAGTCCCGTTGCCTGGGTCTCCAACGGGGGGGGGGGGGCAGGCCCCCTCCCAAATCTGCCGGCTATCTATCTATCTCGGAGGCCGCTCAGCTACCATTAACCGGGCTCAGTAAACAAACTGCCCCCGCTCAAAAATTTTGATGTGTCCCTGGCCCCCGAGCATCGGGTCTACATGCGCACCGGGTCTTGGCCCGTGGCGTCTGCGAATAGCGCCAGCGCTATAGCACCACTTTATCGCTGTAGGTAAAATTTTAGTGGGGTGAGCCCCCCCCCCTCCCCCCCGCTCAAAGATACTGGATACGTCGTCTCCAGTGCGTTTCCACATCCAACCCCCCCCCCCCCATTCAGCAACGTGTCCCAGCGAACACGCCGTGCGCCAGTTCAGTGGCCACCGTGACGGACGGGTCCGATTTCGCTACTACTTCTGCTGCGTCCGATCTGTGACGAGACCAGACTTTTGTGACCAATTGAAGTGTGACGAAAATGACGTGTGACAGACAGCGTTGACAGGCGACTGGATTGGTTTGACGTTTGTTGTGGGTTTTTGGTGAGTGTTTCGTATTTTACCGTATCGGTGTTTTAGAGTATTTTCGGATGTGGCGCTGCTTAGGCACCCCAGGCACCGCCACCGGTTGGCGCAGACTGGGGTTAGACAATTACCGCATTTCCTCGGAATACCCCCCCCGTTGGATTAACCCTACCATCACAATTTGCACTGAGAAATAAACCCCCTGGGGGTATTTCGAGTAAATACGGTAGTTTTTTTACATTTTGGCAAATCTTAAATATATGACTTTTAGGCAACCCTCTCGTCTAAACTTTTCGTCTTAAGTCTTTTCATAGTTATTTAATTGCCTATCGGTCATAAACGGACATTTCTAAGATTGTGGGAATTTAAACCGTGATGTTGTAAATTCGTGATGTTTGACTGCAGTGTACGGACTGGACTAGATGCGAACCTGTACAAATCTGTGTAGATTTATATTCTTTACATGCTTTACACTTTATTCGATATCGTGTGGACCCAGATGACATAATTTTTGCTTTCGCTGGTTCGATAATTTTATTTGTACATGATGTGTATAATACCTTTTTAATCGGATGTTTTCACATCCCTTTGTTTGCTTGTAATGTGCTTACTTTGCCGTGTTAGCGGTTGTCGAATTATATTGCCCGTTTTGTACCATTTTTCCCCAGTATGTATTTAATTTATCATTTAAAAAAAATCTTATCGAATGAATGCGAATGATTCTGTGTAAAACAAAAACACAGAACTCATTTTATTTTCTGTGTTTAATAATAAAAATGTGGGTTTTTGCCAGCGTTGGCCTGCACACACTAGTTTACTACTGAAATTTCAAAAACTACGTGAACTCATTAGTTAACTTTGAACGCATTTGACGGAATGAGTTCAAGTGTGATCTGTGAGTTTTCGAAGTTATTGAAAATTGAAATATCGGCAGCGGGGGTCTCGAATGGGTGGGGTTGGGGGGGGTTACTACCCCCTAACCCCCCCCCCCAAATAGCTGAGCTATCTACCTATCTGGAGCGATTTTTTAGAAACTATACCCCGATTTTCGCTCAAAATCGCTATTTTTCATACCTTTTTATAGATTTTCACCTCGAAAATACTAGTTGTTCCTATTTACCTATTTTCAACCATTTTTAGTACTATATGCTCTTGTATACCCATTTTGAGCTATTTTACACCTACTTTTAGCTATTTCCCCCCTTTTCTTCCTTCTACACCCTGAAATAGCCTATATATCGAACCACCACAGTCCACAGTCCGGTAAGATACACAAAGAGTGCATAAGTTTACATGACTGTGAACATGAAAAAATTATAGGGTATCACTCTTGCATCCGCACACTTATTGCATTTATTTATGTGAATATTTAGAGATTGCATCGAATTGTCCACTGCATGACAATGATGTCATTTCTGCATTGTGTTTTCAACTGTAAATATTTATGTTTGAATGCATTCTTGTTTTGTCAAAATTCTGAATGGGCCCTACTTCTCGGTATGGATCTTTTGTAACATCTTTTGATTTTTCCCGTTGTATATGATTGTCCAAACGGATATCCTTTTTTGTTGTCATACGGAAAAATGGTTGTGGTCATTTTCAATCTTGGCTGCCCGCTGACAATTATCCGTACCTGCAGAAAAAACGTCCGAATAAGTTTAGAATGCAAATTTCCCGCTGTTTCTTAACTCACTAAATATTTCCGTTTAATTGAGCACTTTGTGCGCTCAAATATCTCGTGTCGAAGTTCAAGAATTTTGCCGCAAAGAACGCGGGATGTAATCATTGTCAAAAATCATCACGCTCAATTGACAGGCAATACAGAAATGACTTCTGTTTGACCGTGTCTTTTGAGTAGAGTTGTTAATATTACTGAACTTTTTTTAAAGTATATGTATTTCTAAAGTATTTTTTTACTCACCCCGAGTACAGAAAATGTAAAATACTTTTTTACCATTACTCATTGAGTAAATACATGTGCGTAAAATGTTTTTCTTTGGAAAATGTAAAAGCTAGTATTTTTCACCAGAAAATGTAAAAGTGAGTACATTTCTTCATAGAATATGTAACTGTAAGTACTTTTTATGGAAAATGTTAAAGCGACTGAGATGTGACAGTGATTTTTACACTGGAAGACATAACAGATGCCATTTTTAAATGATGATCTAGTATTTATATACCGTATTTCCTCGAAATACCCCCCGGGGGGGTTATGGTTTCATAGTGGTCCCGAGAGGGGGGGGGGCTAAACGAGGGGGGGGGGTTATTATTTCACAGGAAATTTTCCTAGTACAAAATCGTTGTTTGTGATGTAGACTGGGGTAGAAAAATGCATCAATAACTGACATGTAAAGACTCCTGTAGACTAATAGTAGTACGTAGATGGTATAAACACTTCTAACGTGATTACGACATTGTTTTAACGTGTGTTCTGCACTACGCAGAACACAAACTGCAGTATTTGTCATGTATTTCAAATGAGTACTCGAGTATGTGTATTTTTCGAGTACTTAAACGTAAATACATTTTAACAACTGTGGTCTTTTTCGTGCACAGTTTTCGTGCATCTTTCCTGCCGCGCAAAATAACTTGCGCACGGGGGGATGTTTCATGTCGACAATACAGATTTAAATGGGTCAAAATTATAACCTACGTCGATATCCGGGCGAAATGTTCATATTTGACTCGGTGGCCGTTATTTTTGACACGCGGCGCATAGGTCAAAAACGGGGGGGGGGGGGGGGGGTGAGACTCAAGACCCGGGTCAGATTTATTTGTCGTTGCCTAATTAGATTTCGTTTGCTGGTGGTTTGTAGTTGTTTTTCGACGTGGGTTTTGACAATGGTTTTGTTATATTTTTTATCTGCGTTTATAATGCGCTATAGCTATTTTAGGAAAAACTTTTGGTTGCTATTGACAAAGAAATAACAAGAATGTACATGCAATATTGAGTATACCTATCGTATATCATCCAATAAGTTCTCCCCTCGAATAACCCCCCAGTCTAAAAAGTCTGACGAAAGATCCATAACTCACTTGGGGACTTATTCGAGGATATTCGGTATGGCTTTTCAGGCTGCCTTACAGGTCGTATCATAATGTCGCTGCACACTCTAGTTAACTAACACCAGTAAACTCAACATTTGAGTACGCATAAATCAGCTTTGAACGTATTTCAGTTTTCGTTAATTTGAGGTGAAATGTACCTCTTATACTCCAGTTGACAAAGGTTGAAGGTCGACCTAAAATCGAACTCAAATACGTTCAAAGATGATTTGATGAGTACGAAATTTTTAGTTACCAGACTTAGTAAACTAGTGTGTGCTGTGCCAAATGAGGCAATGCGTACCCCAATAGGATACGCAATCTTAGAGATACGCAATTGACCCTTCCGTTTGAAACGATGGACATGGCCGCATACTTTCCATTAGGGCTGGAATAACACCTGAAAAAGGGCGCCATTCAAAAACACAGCGCCACGGCAAAATGGCGCCAAGCGCCAGAGACGCCATTCGGAAACAAGTCGCCATGCGCCATGAACCATCCATGGAGCGGTCGGTGCCCTCAAATGGCGCCATTCCATCACTACATTCCACGCAATGTAAATGATAACTGCGAGTACTGAATGTTGATGTATTTACGCAACACGTCAAAGTGCACATCTACATACCTATCCGTCTCAGACTGTTTTTTCTTATGGAATTGAGTGGCGAGAGAACAATGCCCATATAAAGTTGATCTGATCCGCACTGCACCCGGCGATCTGATAAGATTGGGGATATTTATTCGTCATATTTTATTTCGACAGGCGTTTTTCTGAACACTTTTCCGCGAAAATTGCACATTCCAAATGAGGCACCGGTCACCGCAATTCACTGCATTCCATACCGATTTTGAGATTTGAACGGGGGAGTAAAAAAACCCTTTGTGATTTCGTTCCATCATTTATTCTCCCACGTGTTATCGTGTTTAGTGGCTAATTTCTTTTGTCTTTCGATTTTTTTCTGAGGACCTTTTTTTGCTGTGGCCGGTGCTTTTTGTTACTTCCGCTAATGTGATAGTTTTCCTCCCGACACGATCACTATACTTAGCGAGTTTTTTCCTAAACGACTTTCTTTTCTCAAGTGATCCTTTCAAACGACCCATTCCAGTCTAGGCTAACCATAGGCAGCTATCAGCCGTGATAAAATTGATCTTCCCCGTTATTTTTTATGCAACTCTATTCAACACATTGTGCGTGAGGAAATCTAATGACTGTGTTGCCCGAATATTTTTGTGTGGTTAGCTGTGAAGTGATCTTCAAAAGATGTCATTGTTGGTGATTTAAAGGCACCGGGGCACCGGTGCCCTGGTGCTGGGCACCGAAGGGCACCAGCATCGGTGCTGGTGTGGTGCCCTTGCAATTTTCGGAGGTGCCCTTCTGGTGCCGGTGCCATTTTTTCAGAATTTTTATTTTTTGATCGTGCCTTTAGGTGCTAACAGCAAGGCCAATATAAAACGCACCGGCCAATTCTTCATGGGCTGTAAATTTATGTTCAAACCATGTCCCCAAGGAAGCTTATGCCTGTGCCCATTGGTAGAGGTGCCGGTGCGGTACGGTGCGGTGCTGTGCCATATTTACCGGTGCCTTTAACCGTTACTGTTGCAGAACAGCAATGAATTTAACGAATTTAGATACCTATTCAGAATGAATGAAATGACTTTCACGAGAATGAAATGACCCTTTTTCGAGCCATTTTTCCTGGCGCTTTTTCATCATTAGTGCCGTTCTATGTATTGCTTTTGTGAGTCGCGAAAACGTGCCAAACCCTGCCGTACTATTGGAGGTGCCATTCTATAGGAGGAGTGCCGTTCTATTAGAAGAAATGCGGTGTAGTGCATTTATTCCAGACGTCATCGACTACGTAGAAAATGGCACCAAACGTCACAATTGTCATCTGTTTCGCTATCCTATATTTACATTCGCATCATTTTTTGGGTCCTTAATCCTTATTTTCACTTTTGTTGGAAGATTCGTTCGCATTTCATTCTTCGCATGACTTGCAAGTTGTTTCGTTTTTTTCCTATCCGTTTGAAGCTTTTTGTAGCGCTTGGCGCGGACGCAGAAGTTTATGAAATGCACGGGATTAGTAACGACCAATTTGTACCATATGACAAATCGTTCTACCTTATTTTCTCGAAACACCCCAGGATGTTTATTTTTTCAAAGTGCAAATTTTGAGGGGGTATTTAGAGGGGGGGACTTATTCGAGGGTTTTTTATAATTTCCCCAATTTTTTCGAAACGGATCGTGATAGAGATGACCAATGATACATGTATCATACATAACATTGCATGCATGATAAACGGGGGTTATTTCGAGGTTGGCGGTTATTTTTTGCTCAGCTCAAAATGACCTGGGGGTATTTCGAGGGGGGTTTATTCAAGGGGAGTATTTCGACAAAAAGGGGTATTTTTAAACCTTTCCGCCAATGTCCATCAAACAAAGTGAATGTGTGATGAAGGAAATTGTCGCTTTCACTTCCACCGACACAAAAAAATATATATTTCAAAACTTTGATTTACTCGATGGCACTCGCACCTTTTTTTGCCCCGCCCCGCCACGAATTTCCCTCTCCGCACTCGAAACGCGCATTATTTGATTATGCGATACAAAAATAGACTCGAATTGAAATTATGTCAAATAATAGCTTGCGATCACACCTGCGCATAACTTGGCGTCGTGTTTTTCATGGTCCAAAGTTGTTGCATGCGCGCGGTAAATCACAAAGGCGCCATTTTCGATGTAATTTTTTGGCCAGTCAGTTGCGTTGTAGATGGGTGCAATCCAACAAATGGTAAAGTGACAAGAAAAGTGTCAAGTTGAGACTTGAGAAAGTTTCTTGAGAGCGTCATCCGGATGTATATATCCCAAATAGTATATGTTTGAAACACTTAAAAGTGTTATCTGCGCACTATCACTTGACTTGACGAAGTGCGGAAATGGTCCCTGCATTTCCGGTTTCTTTTTGCATTTCATCTACCTAAGTAATGTATTTATGAATGACAAAAACATATTGATCTGCTTCTATAAATAAACGTTGAAAGGAAACATGGCGAATTCTGATGGTATCAAGTGTATCTTCCCACGCTACTGACCCATTTCCATTTCTCACAAACAACGAAAAAATTAACGTACCTAAATATTATTAACATAGGCCACTAATCAATATCTATCTACCCAGCAAAATCGACCATTGTCATCGAAGAAAAAGGGTTTATCGACCTATGGCCAGCGAAATGTTACTGTGTTTTCGTACGGCGCTCCTGCTAATTATCACTGCTAATTACATTGGGCATGTGAATGCATCAGGTTGGCTTTTTTGGGTGGGTCGTTTTTTGCGGTTTTGTAGGTGACCATAGATTTATTTCTGCGGTGATAGGGACCACTGCGATAAATTGTTTTCAAATTGTTGAAGTGACAGATTATGGCAAACTTCTAATGACTGAAAACAGATGTCTTAGGTGATTCTCAGATGTCAACTGATAAGCAAAATTTTTGAGACATCGCTAAAGTTGGTTTGCGACTGAAATATCTTCTCTTGATAATTATGCCTGGGTTACATCCAGGTGCCAGTACCAGCCAATGTAAAATGTAAAATGCCAGGCAAAGTGTCAAACGTCATGTAAAATATTCAAATTTGTACACGTAAATAACACGACAAGTAAATTTGTAATTTTATCTGTGAATTCAGTTGGTTAAGTGACATGCCGTATTTGCTCGAATAATTCCCCTGGGGTGTTATTTTTTCGTCAGACTATTTTGAGGGGGGATTTTTCAACAGGGGGATCATTGAAAGGGGAATTATTCAAGCAAATACGGTAGTTCAGAAAAAGTTTCTTGTCACTTTCAACTCGACACTTGACAAGTCCCTCCCATAGTTGTTATAACGTATTTACGTTTACTCGATAAATACGGATACTCGAGTACTGCGTAGATACGTTTACGTTTCCTCCCTAAAAAAAATACCGGTAATCACTTTTTGAAAGTACGCGAGTACAGAAAACGTATTTCAAATGGGCTTTTTAATAGGCTTTATCAAGCCATAAAGGAAAAAGGAGAGAAAGGCTAAAAATAGAGACAAAATATCCAAAATACCTTGCGTCAAAATGGGCAAAAACACATTAACTAATGAATTTGATGGTGAAAAAGTTTGAAAATGAGTGATTTTGAGCAAAAGTTGGGGCAAAATTTCTCAAAAATACTCACCTTAACGTTTTCCGGGGACAAAAGTAATTTACTCACATTTACTCACAAGTAAAAGTAAAAAATAAATACTTTACGTTTTCTGTACTCACCTGTGAGTAAAAAATAAACACTTATATTTACATATACTTTTGAAAAACTTCAGTACTTTTAACAACTCTAGTCTCTCCAACCCCCCCCCCCAGTCTGCGTAGTATCCTTCTGGAGCTCGTGGCAACAGTGCGCCGGCAACTGCGAGTTCGGTCTGCGAGTACGCAATCGCGAAGTGGTCCGGCCGCCCTTCCCCGAGCGTACTGCGGATGGTAGATTGGCTATCAGGGCCTGCCCCCCGCTGTACCAGGTGCAGACGTGCCTGCCCAAGCCGTGCGATCAGGTTCGGTTGTCTGGGCGAGTTTGGTTGGTGGTTCGCGTACTAGTTGACAGTTGACACATGTGTGTCAACTGTTTTTGGTCTACTCGAATTTCGGCTTCACGTGTTGCAGAGCGATCTTCCAATGCACTTCTTGCCGTAATGTTTTTCGTTCAACATTGCCGCATGTGCATTTGAAAATCGCTCTGCTTCACGCGTGAAACCGAATTCCGAGTTGACACACAAGTCTGGGCCGCCAAAGTGTCCAATAAAAAGTGATTTCGTGCTGTGCTTTTCTCCAGTGCATATAAAGTGACTAGAATAAAAAGCGGTCTGCCTAAGTGGTAAAGTTTCTCAAATACATCTAGGTTTAAGCAGGGGATTTTTAGCCCCATTCCTGGGGCCCCAAAAATTGCCAGTGCCGACCGTGTTTCAGGTCGTCATGGCGGGCAACTGGGAAAAGTTTTCAACCAGCAATAAACCCCACTCGGCTGAGCCTCATCGTGTGGGTTATCGCCTCTGCGCAAAGCTGATGGAAATGTGTTCATGTGAGAGCGTGGTGCAGCGATGAAACATGACCTTTACAAGTTCAGTAGAATAAAGAGTTCTGGGATCAATGTGCCCACACAGACTAGATTACCATTGTGAAATGCTTGACCATTTTGGTAAACTGTTTCACAAAGCAGTACGAAACACTGTACGACTCTATGCAGTGTTTCATACTGTTTTGTTCAAACAGTTTAACAAAATGGTCGAGCATTTCATAATGGTAAACTAGTGAGTGTGGGGCGTGGGCCCAATACATAATGCACAACATACTGCATCGCTACTACAAACCCGTGAGATTCATGTTTCAAGCTTCAACCACATGGGCATCAACACTAGACACAGGCAGCTTTGCGCAGAGGCGATAACCCACACGATGAGGCTCAGCCGAGTGGGGTTTATTGCTGGTTGAAAACTTTTCCCAATTGCCCGCCATGACGACCTGAAACACGGTCGGCACTGGCAATTTTTGGGGCCCCACGAAGGGGGCTTACTTTACGAAGAACGAGGTTAAGATCTGCCTCTATTGAGGCCCCCCATGGTGGCTGAATTCAGTATTGCGCTATTGTTCAGACAATGATTACGTTGACAACATTCTAACCGTCATACACCCGCTTTGAACCCATTTGAGTTCACCGGAATGAGTCTGTTTAAATATTCGTCAACAGCAATCTACGCACACCTCAGCTCGGTAAACTCAAATGCGTACAGAAGTCATTTATGACTTTTCCAAACTGTAACTTCGCTAGAAAACTGGTTTGCGTAGAGCCATAATCACACCGCGCAGGGTACCAGCCTAGCCTCGCATCTGGCTTCATCTATGAACATCCACCTGAATGCCGTAGCCGAGTCAAAGATCACCGAAGCGCCATTCCCCACCGGAAATGCTACCGAGACCGATACCGATGCACAACAATCCGGTCAAGTCGACCAATCTACCGGCGCACTGAGAGACGGCATTCCCGACGATGACTTTAGACAACTTGGGAAGCCCCTCGATGTGGCTGGCAACTTTCCAAATAACGTTGATGAACTGAATTTGCAAAGTGAACTGGGGAATAGATTGGACGCGCCTCCTGATGTGGTCGACAGGTCGGTTCGGTTATGATCTAAAAGGAAATATTTGCTGTATATCTTTGAATAAGACCCCATGGGTTTTTTATTTCATCAGAAGTTTGGAGGGGGGTATTTTTTCTTTCAGAACTAGCACTTTATTCATTGTATGAATGCATTGCATCAACTCATATAATCCAGGTATTTCATAGTTCAACAACAACAAAAACAAGTTATCCATGCTGAAATTCAGGTTCATTGGCATCCATATCATTTAAATACACATTGTGAATGCACATATCAAATGCCCAGACTAGAAGAATTATTCAAGGGGGAGTTCTTTTCCTCACCTGGCCAACATGGGGTAGCTTTTCATTGGGAGGATGCTATTCAAGGGGGGGTCTTATTCAACGATATACAGTATGTTTTTATGTTCGTCACGGATGCGCTCATTACAGACGCGAGAAGAACCTGTTCTCTGGGGAAAATACATTCGAAAAACCCATCCCCGGGGAGCGGCCACCAAATGAACAGCCTAGTGTGGAGCTTACTGAAAAAGTGTTTGAAACGACAGAAAGGCCTACCACTGTGGAAAACGATGCTGTAACATTTTCAACTGATGATCTAAAACATGTGCCTGTAGATACAACGATTGAGGCACTCGCAACCACCACTGAGCAGGGTTTTCTCGACTCAAACACTACCAGGTGCCAGTCCCAGACCCTGTTAAATGCCCTGTAAAATGTCAAATGTGGTGCAAAGTGTCAAAAGTCATGTAAAATGCCCGGTAAAATAGCAAACGTAAGTTTGCCATTTTACGGGGAATTTTACATGACTTTTGACACTTTGCATGACATTTGTCATTTTACAGGGCATTTTACAGGGTCTGGGACTGCCCCCAGAATGGACTTTGGGGTGGAGACAACTATTGTCAACAACAATGTGGACATTGATATGAGCACTACAGTGGCTGAATCTTCGTTTGAAACCACTGAGACAATAACCGAAGTGCCTGAAGCTACTCTGGTTCCTGGCAACACAACAGAAGCAGGTATCATGGCAGAAAAAATGTTTGATTCAAATTCACCTGGTTCCCATCTACCATTGCATGAGCTTGAGCACCCTACACAATCAGCATTGCATGAAAACTTAGAAGATTATTTTTCACAGCCAGAATTTTTTCACAATGCACCACAACAGCCAGTATCACAACTAGGAGAAAGTCATCCAAATTTAACATGGAAAGAATTTCAACATACAGGAGAAATCTCGCCGATTTTAACACAACCAGAATACATCAATTATGATGCGATTGAACAATCACAAGGATCACAACTACACCGAGTTGACAATGTCATGATGTCAACTGATCATGCCACCAAATCGCAACATACTACTAATCCACCGCCATTTCCAGAGTCAAGCACTGAATCCATTGACTTTGAACAACCACCACAAGAGGTATTTGGCACTGTGCCAAATAGTACCATACCACCAGACGTGTTTGACAATGAACTGCGCGCGGCTGTTTTGAAAGAGGATCAACAGTTTCAGCAGGGTCAAATACAGCAGATACAGTCCGTGCCTAATCGCCGCCATAGCACAACGGGGACATTTGAAACTGAAACCACACCTGACTTCAGCACTGCCACACAGCAACCAGACACTCAACCAACGACGACTGAAGTGTTTTCAACCACGGCTGAGTCTTTTCAGCCAAGGCACGAAACCCCGCCTCAATCCGCTCAGCCACAACTCGACCAAAACGAACCGATGAGCATCACTCAACTCCGCCAGCGGCCGCAATTGCTGCCGGAATTCTTTCGATTCATAAACGATCTAGATGCAGACGATTACGTGATCGTCAACTCATCAGAGCCCGTCGTTCAACTCGAAAACGACTCCACGTTGGCAAATTTTGGTCTGATTTTCCCGCAGTTGTCCAGCGGGCCGGAAAGGTCGGCCGGTTCCGAAATTGATGTCCAGCGGGTGCCTTCGACTGGAGATGAGAAGGGCAACTTTGAGAGGGAATATCGGTTTATTAATGGTGACTGGAAAGAGCATGGGGATGATGGTTTGGTCGTGTTTGACAGGAGCGTTCTGCTGCCCACGATTGATGCTGACAGGCTGAAAGGTGATGCATGGGTAGTGATTAGCATTGAAAAAATCTCTGGGAGTTTTGTATTTTAAAAATCTCAGTAAATATAAGCTTTCCTGAGATTTATACTTTTTCATGATTTTCTAGAGAGATTTAATTGGGTATATTTTATTTTTGAAGGATTTTCTGAGATTTTTGAAATATCAGAAAATCTCTCAAATTCTGATATTTTTTTTTAATTTTTATTTTTTCCGGTTTTTGTTGAGAGAGATTTAATCATATTTTTTTCTTGAGCGATTTTCTGAGATTACCTATATTGAATTATATTTTCTAAAAAATGACGATTTTTTCAATGCTAGTAGTGATGTAAAGTGTACCAGGCGCCATGGCGCTTTTCCGATCTACAGCACCAAGCTTCTAAAACGCCACAGCAAACTGGCGCCAGCACCATTTTACATCACTAAACATAAGTGCACGTGCTTTTCTACAGTTGTAGCTTGTTATTGACCGCGGCATGGCTATATTTATGCAACAAGCAGCACATCTAATGCTTCTTTGTTATGTATTTTAGTTCTCTCATCATATCCCTTACCTCTATTTACCTGTCATCCAATAAATAACACCATTTCCCTCATTCAGAATTCGAGGGTGCTGGCACAACTGAAAGCCAACAAGAAATGACAACCGATGTTCCTTTAAGTGAAGCCAGTGTGGCAAATATTGGCAACATGCCAGAAAAACGATTTGAAAACATCCTTCTCGCAAACAATGAAACCGCAGCTGATGATTCCAATGTCTCACCAGTCAAAAGTAATAGCACAGTGGATGTGGATGTAAATGATGCTATCCATGCAGTGGTTGAAAATGAGTTCAATACACTGAGAGGTCTGGGAAATAAGTCAAATCGCGACAACTCTGGCCCTGCTGAGGGTATAATTGCCACATTCAATGGATCCAGACATGGAGAAGTGGATTTGTCAACTGGATTGCAGATGTCAACTACTCAAATACCTGAGTTGACAACTGGATTGGTAGAGGACAACACAATGCAAACGGAACGGAGTGATGAATTTGTCACTGAAGGTTAGCTTTTCTTGTACCTATGTTGGTAGATACGCGTTGGTAGATAAATGCGGCAATCGTCTCTCATACTATGATTTTTTTCAGTTTTTGTGCATAGTAGTAATTTAACTATCTCCATATTCATAGATATTTCTACGGGAAAAAGTGTTGCATACACTGACACCATAGTAGCTGACACTAGCATCACATATCAGCCAGAAATCACAATCATGTCAGAACCAGATACCACAAACATGATTCAGTCCGAGATCGCAACCACAATTCAACCAGAAACCAGGACCAGTTTTCAACCAGAAATAACAAACACAATTCAACCTGAAATCACAACCAGTTTTCAACCAGAAATTATAACCACAATTCAACCTGAAACCACAACCACAATTCAACCTGAAACCACAACCACAGTTCAACCTGAAACCACAACCACAATTCAACCTGAAACCACAACCACAATTCAACCCGAAACCACAACCACAATTCAACCTGAAACCACAACCAGTTTTCAACCAGAAACCACAACTCAACCAGACACAACAACCACATCCCACTCAGAAACCTCAATCTCAACTGATGGAAAATCAACCAAACAACCAGCTGACAACTTGGCAGTGGTCCAAAATGGTGATTTTGCCCGTTCAAGACAGGCCACCATTGACAGATTACTGGGTGAAGCGAGAAGATTGAATGTGGCACCGAGTCCTGATGAATTTGATAAAGCTTTGGACCGGGCAGATGGCCAAGTGAATATCCATGAAGGCCGGCCATGTATGCTTTGGGGTGGATTTGAATGTGATTGTTTGTTGTTTAGGGATGAAAAATAGTCATGGTTTTGTGCCACTTAGCACTCAGTGCCATTTTCTGCACCAGAAATAGCTCCTTCCAAAAAAAGCTGTCTCCAATCTTCCACTGAGTAGGGTACAACTTTTATCGTGCCTCCACTGTGCTTTTTCAACTGGTGCATGTCCCAAGCTTTGTAAAGTGTAAAACACCCTGTAAACTGTCATGTGACATGTAAAAGACGTTGTAAGATGTCAGGTATCATGTAAAAAGCCATGTAGAGTGTCAAATGTCCTGTAAAAGACCCTGTAAAAAGCGTCATGTGTATCCAAATTTTATTGTATTGTATTTATTATATCAAAGTCCAAGGGAATATTTGGAGACAAAAACATAAGATTTGGGCACGATACAAGGAGATTTGGATACACTTGACACTTTACAGGGTCTTTTACATGACACTGACATTTTACAGGGTCTTTAACATGACACCTCACATTTTACAGGGACTTTTACACTTTACATGGTCTTTTACAGGGTCTGGGACTGCCCCCTAGCAGCTCGTTATAATCGAGTTGGTTTGATGCGCAGGTGGGGTGCCAGGTTCCGACGATGGCTGCTGCCGTATGCCAACCAGATACACTTGTACAAATGGCCGGAAACCGCAGGCGGTCATGAGGTATTATCGCAATGTGAGTGAAACCCGATTTGTTCACTGTGGCTGTGCACTTGACTTGACTTGACTGAGTGAAACTGGTGACCGACTGAAAAATGGGTTTTGAAAACATTTGTTCTGTTTGGCAGTGAGCCGAAAAATGACACCTAGGTACCGCCCCCCCCCTAGCTAGATGACCGCTAAACACATTTACCGTATTTGTTCTAATAGAACGTCATATTTACATCCAATATAACGGCAAGTTTTGCCGCTGTATCCAATAGAACGGCACCATCAATGTCCAATAGAACGTCAGGTAAAAAAGTTGACGAAAAAATAGAACGGCGCTCTTCTATTATAAAAAATACGGTAACCATACATTTGTTGTCAACTAGTGTGCGTGCACGGCACCCTTAAAGCCGGAGTTACAGCATAACGATAAATAGAAGGTGAAGCGACAAATACATGTCGCCGCAAATTCGATTACTCAAGAACGCTTAAAGATATCCATCCCTCAATTGACATGTTGAAAGCACTAACCGATATATACATCGTGTCCAAAAATTCAACAAAAAGCTCCAGTGGTTCTTGAGATATCAATGAAAAACGAAAGTTTCGCTATTTGTCGGCAGCATATCTCGTTGAGATTGCCGACAAATATCGAAATATCGAGTAGGTAATCGAATTTGTATATTTGTCGCTTCACCTTCTATTTATCGTTATGCTGTAACTCCGGCTTAAACGATATTTTTTTACGTTTTCTCCATTTCCTCAAATTTTCACTCGAAAAATACTCGCAGGCGGGCATGTCAGACTGTTCATCGTACGCGTATTTCTACTGCGGTCCGGATGCGGAACCACTGGTTTCACCCGTTAAAAGACAGCTGGAATGCTATGAAAGATGTTTTACTGATACCGAAAAACGGACTATGGGATTGTTCAGAGCGCAGGGGTTAGATTAGCGTTGTTGCTTTGTGTAGGCGAGAACTCGGCCGTAAAGTAAACCCGGCCGTAAAGTAAATCCGGCCGTAAGGCATAGTTGTACAAACGTATTTACGTTTACTCGATAAATATGTATACTCGAGTGCTGCGTAAATACGTTTACGTTTCCTCCTGAAAAAATACCGGTACTAAGTTACTCGCGTACTTTTTGAAAGTACGCGAGTACAGAAAACCAGTATTTACAGATAATTACGTTTACTCACCTTTTACACAGCATAAAAGTAGAAAATTTTTACTTTACGTTTTCTGTATTCAGGTGTGACTAAAAATAAAATACTTTACGTTTACGTTTACTTTGAAAAAAGTTCAGTACTTTAAACAACTCTGCCGTAATGATGCCCGGCCTAAAGTAGCACCCTCTACTTTACGGCCGGGTTTACTTTACGGCCGGACCATCCCCCTTTGTGTATACTAGGCGGACCGCAAAGTATGCGTCCAAAATTATTTATGTCTTGGTCGATAACGCGCGAGCTGGATACTTATGTATGCACTTTCACAAAAGGAAAAAGAAAAAAAAGAAAAAGGCAGAGTCTTGTGCAGACGGCAAATTACACTTTCCGTCCCGTTTGGCACATCGCCAGCTTGCGCTTGGGAAGGTTCTTTCGGCATTGACCCCGCCTTGATGATGAACTCAGGTCGGGGTCGGCGGCGGAATGGATCAAAGGGTGAATGCCATGGGATTAAGTTTGCACTTTGTCAGGATTATATAGCAGTTTCGGATCTGTCTGGCTCACATGTGTGTGACGGACTAATTACTGTGTAAAAATAATAATCTGCCATTATGCTGGTGTCGGCATGCCTTTAACTTTGCTGACATTACTTTGAGCTGCAAGCATAGTCAAAGGGATTAGAAATTATTTGATGATTGAATTTAGTTCAACACGGATGTGTTATCTAGAATTGGTGTTTCATATTTCCAATTAAGTTAAATTTCATTTTTTCAATTTCAAAAATTGCGTGAAACACGGAAACGGTATTCAAAATTTGCTTCAGAATATATTTATTTATAAATTATACTTTTAAATTTGGAGATGCATAAAAATTTGAGCTGTGCGGAAAAATGCTACTCAACAAAAATTCTTTGAAATTAATTTAGTTTATCTTGCCCTTGTGTTCTTGAAACTAAACTTTCAATTCGTTTTTACCAGAATAATTTGTTTACAACTTGAACGCGTTTAATGGGAGTCATTACTAAGAAACGTGGCCATATAATCTCCGTCGATGGGTGGTTAATCCCCATCGCATTCAACCTTTGATCCATTCCGATGCCAAATTGGTGCCGTGAACAACGTGAATTCATTCAGCGCAATAAATCTATGCGCAATGTGGGGGTCGTGTAATCGAGCAGAAATCGACCACACGCACGCAATTTAGCCAGCGTAAAGCGGGAATTAGAGCTCAGCGTTGATTCGACGTGAAATGATGACGTGAAATGATAAAAATTGAATTTTTCAATTCGCTCTAGTTGTGGCTGATAACACTCAGTATTGGACACGATTAAGGTATTGATTCATATATTATCCTTAGAAAATTGTAGACCCGTAGCATGATCCACACTAGTGTAATCAATTTCACGACAACATTTCACGTCATCATTTCACGTCGAATCGACGCTGAGCTCTAATTCCGGCCTAATGGAAACCTATATTTGGCCCTTCCCGAGCGCAACCCAAGCCGAGCAACAGACGGGACGGAAACTATAGTCAACCGTGCAGACGAGGAATATTTTTTCCGAAATGTTTTTTTTTGCTTGAAATATTTTCTATTTTATGAATTATGACGTCATGATGGAGTGTTTACTTCAGCAAAATGTATTGCATGCGGTCCGCCGAGTATTTATACTGTTTGCGTGAGATTTTATGCTACAGATAGAAACAGATTTCTAGCTAGCGCAACTGCGTCGTTTTCATTCTCATTTTGTATTTAGATGAATATATTTGTAAATGAATAAATCTGACGTGTTATTTCGACCTTTTTCAGCATTTTCAAGAATTAGTAGCTGAGCATGCAGTCTGGATATTGCATGAGCACCACAACACTGCCCGAGGAACTTTCCTTTTTTGCACAATGATGATCCACCCTGTAGTTAGTCCACCCTGCATTCCATATTGAGTTCTTTTTCCGCACACCTTTCAATTTAATTTTTTTTTTTTTTTGGATTAACTGTGATATTTATTTGTGTATCGATGCATGTACCTAGCTCATTGAATGTTCTGGATACTCCAATGACGGTGTGATGCTATTCATTCACGCGCAATTATTTATTCGTCGTACATTGGCAGTGTGCCAACAATAACAACCGTGTACCGACAAAATTTATTTATGTCTAAATCTAAACTTAAAACATTCTAACAGTTAAATCCCTAGGTATTTGATGTTTTAGTAGATTCATGAGTTGTCGCTGGCCCCCCGCCAATATGCACATACAAAGTAAAGTGATTGGAGTATACTTTATTGGATGGTGAATAACGCATTGAAAACGGAATATTCATGTAAATATGCATGTACTACATTGATTTGATCCCTTTCCGCACATAAAAACTCACACTTTAGTTCATTTTGATAGATTTTTTTAGTTCAATCGCTTCTGTGTTTTTTAAAAATAAACACGCACCATAAAATATCTTAGAAACTTATATGAAATAATGCGATGATCAAAATCGCAAAAACGAATCAACGCTCAAAGCTGTGGAGGAAAAGTTAAGTTATAAGAATCACGAAAAATCCTGGAAATTGAAATCCAAATATTTAGAATACCGTATATCCTTGAATAAGACCCCCCCCTCGAATAATACCCCCCCTTGAATAACACCCCCCTGTTGGCCATGTGAGGAAAAAATAACGCCCCCCCTTGAATAACTCCCCCCTCTTGAATAAGTCCCCCCTCTGGGTAAAACGATCGATGAGCAACACACGAAAATGAAAACGAGACAAACAGAAAAATAAAGCTATGTCTGGGCTGATTCATCGAATGCAAATGGGGTTTGGTGTGTGAAACGAAAAATAGAAAAGAATGTTAGCCGACGGCCGGGACGGCACAACAGATACATTTTGTGTACGCAGCGTATGCATACCTACACGCCGATGAACACGAATTTTAGGATGGATACGTTGTTTTTGTTCTTGTTGAACTGGTCATTTTCTGCATTAGATGTGTTGACGGAATGCATACAAACAATGAATAAAGTGAAAGTTTTCCTGGAAGTTCTGAGGAAAAAATAACTCCCCCCTTGAATAGTACCCCCCTTGAATAACTCCCCCCTCCAAAACCTCTGACGAAATAATAACGCCCCTGGGGTCTTATTCAAGGATATACGGTTTTCGGTGATTTATTGGTAGATGGAGAGATTTAGTTGCTATCGTTCATTATGCAGCACCTCCCGTGCCCACCGCGGGCTATCACTTAAATATAATTGAAAAAGGAAGCAAATGTACTTAACATTGAAACTATCTAAACTACACATCCGACATTATCACCCCTTACAATCAAACAATTTTTAACAATTTCAACAATTTTATCAAACATCTTCTTCTCTTTTCCCTCTCTAATTTACTGAGAATCAGAATTGGAATGATGTTTGCGGCGACCATGTTTAGAAATACGTGAAAAAACGTTCCTGCGTTTGTCCGGTTTTTGATGGCGATCTCCATAACGTTGGTTACGCGGGCGACGGTAGTTATTGTTGCAGTAGTTGTGGTAATTGCGCGGCGGTGCTGGTGTGCGACAACGTTGATAGTTGTTTTGCGGGTAACGTTGTGATGCTGCAGCACGCTGGATGGTTGACGGGCGACGTGTAGGCGTGCTCGGTTGTGCCGTATCTTGGTGGAAGTCTTCCCATGTCTAAATCGGGGTTGTTTGAGTTTTAGTAGAAAAGTTTGAACCCCAAAAATATCTCGAAAATGATTGTAAAGTGTGAAGTGCCTGCGTCAAGGTTTGACGGCGTATTTCCTCTGGTGTCACCAGGAGGTGGCCGTCGATACGCATGGTGGGGCCATATTCTGTGCGTCGATAAAACCTCGCCCCGTCTAAGTCCACTGGCCCACTCTGTGGAGGGTCGACACAGTAATAATGCCAGGAATAATTCACCAATGTTTAGTCAAACAAACGGGCGGGAAAAAAGTAGTCTCCGTCTGAGAAAAAACGTCATCTACGCGTGGTTTTTTTTCTCGCTCTAATTTTTCCACCAATTTTGTCAAATTATGAATTTTGATGTCTTTTGCAGCAGATTCAGCTTCACATTTCAACAATGCTTCCCCTAGATGACGATTTTCCACTCGGAAGCCCACTACTGTACGATGTCTGTCATCGTTCTCCTGTTGTAGTGAATCGAACCCACGGCGGAGGTGGCGATACTTGTCACCCAAAGCGTCGAAGTCCTACAAAATTTCGACGCTTGCTGGAGAAAATTGACAAAAACGACTCCCCACCCCAATTGAACCTTGCACATTTGAGAGTAAACTGCTTTGTTACTTTCAAATGTCTTCTCTGCCCGGCTACTCGAAATGCGTGCTTGAGACGGTCCGGGTATTTCGGGATCCTCATATTGTGGTGTCCCGGGAGTGGCATTTTGGTGCGGGTTTGGTGAGCATGGAATCAGCCGGTAAGGTACTGTGGCTTGTTCTGCTTCGTCTTCTGGATCTGGCACATATGTAGGTGTTGCTGGAGGTGGTGGCGAAGGCGTGTTGGAACGTGGACTTTGAGGTGTTTTTGATTTGCGATGTTTGCGCGCGGCGCCTATCACATGGCTAAAGCCAATCAAAATGCAGAAGAAATATGCCAAATGCATTTTGACGAGATGAAGTTTATTTGATGGCGCTGGAAAATGTTGCCATTGTAGTAGTATTTACCAAAAGAAAAAAGGATAAGAAAAAACTGGAAACTAGTAAGCGTTCACAGCGGTTTTTTTATATTTTAATTGGGAGACAAATGTTGCACTTTCCAGCAATATCTGCCTGGCACTGTTTCCAATAACTGTTGGTTTTGGAAAGAAACATTTGGTCCGGCCATATCAACTACGGTATATGGCCCTGAAAATTTGGGGACATTTTTGTCTGGGGCAAAATTTTTCACCATTATTACGTCCCCAATGTTGATATCCCTTCCAGGCTTGGACTCAAAGTACTTCTGGTATTTTTCCCTATTTTTATCGCTTTGTTTCTTGGCTATGGTGCGCATGACATCCGGGTTTATATTTTTTGCAGTAACATAAAACAAGTTCCAATGTGGAAGATGTCCATAAATCAAATAAAATGGGCAACATGTAAGATTCTTGTTCATCGTCAAATTGTATTTTAACATCACAATTGGCAATAATTCTTTCCAGCTTGTTTTTGGGTGCTGTTTTCGACAAAAAGAGAATATTTCGCGCATCCGCCCATTCACTCTTTCCACCATTCCATTTGCAGCAGGATTGTGAGGTAATACAGGTGTGTGACGTGTGCCATACTGTTCACATAAAGCGCGAAAATCCGAATTGATGAATTCTGTTCCTTGATCAGAAATAATTAAGCGTGGAGCGCCGTAAACTAAAAAGACATGTCTCAAGGCTGCTTTTGCCACTGTTTCACCTCGCATGGAAGATAGAGGAATTGCTATCGCGTATCGCGTGAATGCGTCAACTGTCACCAAAACCTTTGATTTCGTATTTCCGTGCTCGAACTGCATTGTGTCCATGTGCACGACATCAAACGGCTGTTGTGGCGTATGCGTAGACCCCAGGGGGCCCGGGCGGATAGTGTGCGATTTCAGTTGCAAGCAGTCAGAACATTGTTTGCGGAAATCAAGCACATTGTTTTTCATATCCGGCCATGCGAAATATTGACAAAGAAGATCCATGGTTTTTTCATGACTACCATGACTTGCGTATATCCCCATGTGCGCATGTTCCAAACATGCTTGTTGCCAAGCGCGTGGTGGCCATATGGCATAGGACTGCACTTTTGTGGGTTTTTTATGATATAAAATGTCTTCTATCAATGCGGCGTTTGGATATTTATCTGGTTCAGTTTGCAATTCAGATATAATATTTCCCAGTTCCGGGTCTTGGCGTTGCAATAGTTTCCAATCCACATCCAATTGTTGTGTGATGATTTTGGATTTATGGATGGGGCCTGTTAAATGGAAACCAGGTGCCGTTTTCATTGACATGCCACGCACTAAATCAGTTGGCACGTCCAACTCATCTGGGCCAAATTCAGACTGTTCTACTGGGTTCCGGGAAAGAGCATCGGCTACGCAATTATATTTTCCAGCTCTGTGGATGAATTTTACAATTTTATCCGAAACGAAGAGTGACCAACGTTCCAATTTACTGTGCGCCGGGGACTTTAAAATCTGGTGTATTCCTGAATTATCTGTTATCACCACTAATTTTTGGCCTTCCACAAAATCGGCCAGTCTTCGGACAGCCCACGCAATGCATAAACTTTCAAGTTCCGCTGCTGAAAAGTTTTTGTGCGGGTGTGTCAAACGTTTCGAAATAAAAGAAATTGGATGCAGTGTGCCGTTGTCGTCATGCTGGGAAAGAACTGCTCCCAATCCAATTTTGCTGGCATCTGTTTCCAGAATGAACGGGCGTCCATCTCGGTAGGGGTGTATCAAGACAGGCGGTGATGTCAAGCAATATTTGAGTGTGCTCCATGAATCTAGCATTTCTTCTGTCCATTCAAACGGCGTGTTTCCATGTTTTGGCACTTTTCCTTTCAGTATTTCGTAAAGTGGCGCTGCAATGCGACTGTAGTTGGGTATAAAATGTGAATAGTATACACATTTACCGAGGAATCGCCTCAAATCTTGCTTGACATGTACCTTTGGTAAATCCACCATTGCTGTCACCCTTGAGGGCGCGGGGGATATTCCATCAGCGCTGATTTGATGGCCTAAGTACTTTAAAGATGAAGCGAAGAAGTTGCATTTTGCTGGTTGCATTTTCAAGTTTGCCCAGCGCAAGCGTGAGAATAGTCTGCGCAAATGTCCCAAATGTTCAGTAATTGTGTCGCTGCAGCACAGCACGTCGTCAATATAAGCGCGTATCCATGCCCGAGATAAATCTTCATTTAAATCCATGAGCATTAGCTGCATGAGACGCATGAAAGTTGCACCTGCGTTGCAGGTACCAAATGGTAACCTTGTGTATCTAAATTGACCCAGACTGCAAACAAAACTTGTCTTTTCACAGGTGTCTTCTTCAGCCAAAGGTATGTTATAATACCCATGTCGTATGTCAATTGCGCTGAATATTTTACGTCCGGAAAATTCTGCCAAAATCTCGCCTATGCGTGGTAATGGATAACTGTCTATTTTTGTGACCAAATTAACTTGTTTGAAATCCACACAAAATCTGAAGTTGTCAACTCCCTTTGGCGCTATGGTAATGGGCGATGCCCACGGTCCATCTGAGCGCTCAATAATCCCCTCTTTGAGCATGCTAGCTACCGTTTTGTTGATGAAATCACGTCGATGTGGCGCTTCATAACGAGGTGCTTGCTTTATTGGTGGGTATAAAGGGTCTGTCACAATCTTGTGGGATATGAGAGATGTTTTGCCGACGTCATACTCACTGCAAGAGAAAATGTCGTGATATTCATGCAGAAGTTTTTTGAACACCTCTAAATCATCACTTGGTAGTTGAATTCTGTTTGTCGTTGGCAAATTATCCCAAATAAACCGGAAACGATCTGACGATGAGGTTGGTGTGCTTGATGTGCCATCGTTATTGGCTTTATCAGGTGGCATTGGTAAATTTACTGCAGGTGTAGCACGCGAATCTTCGAGCCCACACGCGAACATGCCGATTGATTTTTGGAATTCCGTATGAGAAAAAAGTCGTGAAAACCGTGGGCCAGGAAAGTATATATTGTCTTCTGTTACACAATCTATTTTTGCAATAAGAGTGCCTGCGGGCAACACTATAGGTGTGTCAGAATTGTTGAATAATGTCACATAGCCTCGCTTGGAATTTGTTGACATTGTGGTGTTGTACATGCTTAATCCATTTGTTTCAGGTACAGTCACGTTAGTGTAAATGAGCTTGCAGTGGCTCCAACTTTCAGAGGATAGACTCGCTGGTTTTGGTGGTTTCTTTGTTGGCAATTTTGCCATACCTCTAGCTGGCACATATAATTTTTTCTTCAAATGCAGAAGTGATGAAAATTGTTCGACAAATTGCTCTTCTAATTTATCGAATTGTGCTTTGATTTCTGGTTCGGACGGTGGTTCAACAAAAGTATCTTTGTCAAGTGCCATCGGTATTAGCCATGGTAATTTCAAATATGCCATGATGTCTGTTCCGATCAAAATTTCTGGCATTGCATCTGGTAGCAAATTGACCAACACAACCGCCAAAACCTTGCGAGTCACACGGTCAACTGGTGAAGTGTGTTCAAAGAATAATGGAATTTCCGCCATGGAACCTTCTGTTGTGGCCCCAGTGACCATATATACTTTAATCGGGCTCGTTTTCAAGTATTTGTCCAAATCCAATTTGCTTTTTTGAGCTATGTCTTTCAACAGTGAGATCGGAATTATGGATCGAGTGCAACCAGTGTCCAAAAGTGTTTTACATGGGATACCTTCTATGTTAATGTTGGCATAAACTTGTGGTCCATTGGAAACTTCAACTTTTATGCACACTTTCTGGCGGTCTCCGACACAAGCAAAAGCGTGAACAGTTTGATCAGTAACAGCGCCAAAATCACTAGTTTCATTCAACTCATCAAATTTTGTAAACTCATCAAAGCTCAGAATCGGGTTCGAACAAGTCGGCGAATAAGCCAGCAACCCGTGCGTCGCCATTGTCTGCGTAATGTTGGGATTATGATCATGGAATTGTGACCAAAAAACACGTTTCCATTCAAGCAATTGACCTGGGTCACTTTCAAAAAGTTCCGCAACGCGATGTTTGAATTCCGTGCAATAAACTTCCCAGGGGGGTGGCTCTTCATTCACAACCTGCTTATCACAGTCCCCCTCTCCCGACTCAGTTTCAAAAACCCCCAATTTCGCAAAAGTATTTTTTGGCTGTGGTGTTTCAGAGGTGTGAGGTGGCCCAATTCGCTTTACGTGTCCGTAACCGTCAGATTTCTGGCTTAAAGTTGCCGGATTTATGTTTGTTACCGGTTTTCCTTTGTCCAAATTCAAACGTTGTGTAACCCGACAGTCCGTGGCCCGATGGCCGGTGTGGTTCGGTAGTGGGCACCACGGTTCTTTTTGTGATTCAGCCAAAAATTGTTTGAATGTCGAGCGTGGAGGTCTGGCACCAGTTGGTCGTTCTGTCGTTGTCGGCCGGTCACGCTTGTCTGGTTTCACTGAACGAAAATACTCGTCAATACATTGAAGAAGTTTGGGTGTGGTGCTGGCTGTGGAAATTTTCGATTTGGCCCTAAAATTTGCCACCACGAACTTGTCAAATTTAGTGTCATCGAAGCGGTGCCATATTTTTGCCAGAATCAATTTGTCAATGGCATTTCTGTCGTAATTGACCGTTTCTTTTAGCTCATTGGGTATTTTGGAAAGAAGGCGCAGATAAAACTCCATAAAATTTTCATTCCGAAACATTGTGGCACCCTCCCATTCCAGATAAGTGTAGGTTTTGTCTGTGGTTTTGAAGACTGATCCTAATTCCGACAAAACTTTTTCATGGTCGGATAGAGCTTCCGGGTGAAACATTGTGATCAACACTCTATGGGCATCCCCTGACAATTTGGTGGTAAAAATCTCCAACCAAAAGTGCTCCAGCAGCGACGCATGCGGGATGGATAGGGCCGCCATTTGTGCCATGCGGCTCCACTCGGAAAAGCTGCGCGGGTCGCCTTTGCCTGTATAGGTGGGTATTTTATCGAATATATGCGGCCGCACCATAAACCACTTTTCTAAAAGTGCTGGTTCCGCTGTATTGTGGACCAAATTGGCGTTTGTTTTCAAATTTTTCACGTGCCACGGGTTCTTTGGTTTGTTAACTAGGCCCGGAGCTTGCATATTGTCAGTTTTCTGCCCCTGGTCATTTCCCGACAACGTGGTGTCTACTGAGTCTTGCAGCGCAACTGCGATCGCCGGTGTTTGCACCGGTTCATTGAATCTACCCAATTTCATGAAGCGACATTTCAAATCTTCAAAAGCATTCAAAAATTCCTTTTCCGAGTTTGTTGCGCCCAAGGGTGGGGCAATTGACGGTGTCCCCTTGTGCTCCGCGGACATTACATTTTTCACACTCACGGGTACCGGGTACTCTATCGGC
Organism: Sphaerolaimus hirsutus; assembly: GCA_964036195.1. Taxonomy (NCBI): domain Eukaryota; kingdom Metazoa; phylum Nematoda; class Chromadorea; order Monhysterida; family Sphaerolaimidae; genus Sphaerolaimus; species Sphaerolaimus hirsutus. Next base: position 23,108,227 of record OZ038455.1, read on the forward strand.
GCCCCAAAAGCCACGGACTCTGCGATCTGCAGCGGAAACACGTCGTTCGCCATCTTGAACTGACGCATTTGAATGTACCAAGGTGTAGTTGGCGGTTGTCCCGGCATTGTAGATGACAGCCGTGACACCTGTAAAATCTGCGGTTCGCTAGCAGTATGTTGTGGCACATAATTCGCGTTGCGATAGGTCCGTCCACGCATCGGCGTTTGAAACGGATTTTCAGCCTCAAAATGGCGCGCCAAAGGCATGCGCGCTGCACGCATAAGCGCGCCAGGGTGCTCGGCGCGGTGGAGTTGTGCGGCCTCAAATGCCCGCACACCAATCTCATTCAAACCTGCTGGTGGCAACTCGTTGCACGGGTGTCGTCGCGTGTGCCGCTGGAATCCATCCGGCGGGCTTGTAGATCGATCGCTCATGGCGAAAGTGTCGGCAGACGACAGCTACAGGAACATGAAGACAGCAAATTGTCAGCTGATGACAGGAACTTGTCAGCGGATGACAGCAACTTGTCAGCAGATGACAGCAACACAGCACTCTCCCTCCCACTTGGCCGATGGGAAATCCAAGCCAAGCACGTCCACCACTTTTCGGTGATTTATTGGTAGATGGAGAGATTTAGTTGCTATCGTTCATTATGCAGCACCTCCCGTGCCCACCGCGGGCTATCACTTAAATATAATTGAAAAAGGAAGCAAATGTACTTAACATTGAAACTATCTAAACTACACATCCGACAACGGTACCTACCTATCTTCATATGTATGAATCAATGGACTCCTTGGTAAAGAATTGCCATTTGTATTTACAAATAAAGTATTCTCGTAAAGCATGGTATTGGAATGGGAAATGCATTGACTCGGTGTTAATGATGTAAAAAGTGCCAACACTTTGGCGCCAAGCGCCAAAAGCGCCACAGCGCTTGGGCATGGCGCCATGCGCCAATAGTGCCCCAGCAGAATGGCGCCAGGCGCCAATGCGCCATGGCGCTTTTAGCTTTGGCGCTAGCGCCATGGCGGTTTAATTATACACCACTAGTCGGTGTTACCGTTAGATGCTACCACACTTCTCAAAATAAATGAATATGTAATGCAGAAAGTGCATTCTAAACTGAGAAGGTAAAGCATTGGGTTGCTAAATTTGCTGTGGTTGCGATAGGCGGCGTTGCTAACTTATATGGGGGTGCACTGATACGCATATCTGCCCGTTACGCACATTTGCCCGTTTTTTTCACTTGTCACTTTTCCAAGTGATTTTCAGATATGAGTGAAGTGAAAAACGCTGCGCAATGACATTAGTGAACTTTTTTCACTTCACTCATATCTGAAAATCACTTGAAAAAGTGTCAAGTGAACAAAACGGGCAAATGTGCGTATCAGGCCTGCCCGACTTATATGCGTGCTCGTGCCATGCAGAGCAATCCATGAAAGAGTCTTTATTTAGCAGCTGTTTGCTGAAATGTTGCCAATTCAATTGGTTGATGTTCCTCAATTTTTTGTTCCTACAAAATCAATTTTTTGTTCCTCAATCAATTTCCTACAAAAGTTCTGACGAAACACGAGTCCTTCCTCGAATAACTCCCCTCAAAAAGCACTTTTGTCTCGGTCATTAGAAACTGCCCTCAGCTTTTATTCAAGAATTTACCGCATTGATGACATGTCGTTTTTCGCGCCAGAGTTGGTCTAATTGCAGAACTTTCGAAGTACCGTATTACCTCGAAATACCCCCAGGGGGTTTATTATTTCGCCAGCAAAATTTGAGGGGGGGATAATTCGAGGGGGGGGTTTATTCGAGGGGGGGGGGTCTATTATTTCGCCAGAAATTTTCGGAAATCACCCATACGCGGACGTAGAAAAATCGAACAATTATATTGATGTATATGTGTTTATACGCATATATAACTGTATATACACAAAAACCCTTCCCTAACGTAACTTAATCATCAGTTTTAACGTGTGTTTTGCATTGTACAGATCACAAACTGCGGTATTTGTCATGTACGTTCACGTTACACTCAATGTTAGGGGGGGTATTTCGAGGGGGGGGTTTATTATTTCCTGCGCCGAAATTTAGGGGGGGTATTTCGAGGGGGGGGGGTTAATTCAAGGGGGGGGTTAATTCGAGGTAATACGGTATAGAAATATACCTACACATAAAGTATCTCAAATTCACCCATCACCTGTGTACGTGAAATGTAAAGTTATTTTTTGTATATTTTTTAAAAAGAAATGTAAAAATTACTTAACTTGACACCCAATAAACGTAAGATTAACATATTTTTCAGACAGGAATGCATATCAATCAGTACATTTCTTCCATTTGTACAGTTTTAAAAGGAAACACATAAGAAATTTTTTCGTACAATACTTATTTGGGTGGAAATACCTTTGGGAGGCATTTACTGTATTTCCTCGAAATATCCCCCCTCAAAATGGGCACTATGAATTTGTGGTCCGGGAAATGCATAACAGACGTTCAAAACACTTACTGTGTTACGTTAGAACATCGTTTCTACCCTCTACATCCTTATATAAGGCTGTAAAAACTTATAAATGGTGGTTATTGTTGCATTTTTCACGTTTTTCTCTCAAAATTTTCACTCTGAAAAAATAAACACCCGGGGGGGGGGGTAATTCGAGGAAATACGGTAGTTACCGACTCGGTATCCGAGTAGGTAAACGTACTTTCGTATTGACGTGTTCGCAACTTTTATGATTCATGTTGTACATGTGAATAATTTGTTTCAAGATTGTGGTGTAGTGAATGAAGTGTATTGACGTGTCACAAGCGGTGTTAGCGTTAGGACTAGTGATGGAAAAACCGCCAAGGTTTTGGTGCCACGCGCCACGGTGCTTTTCCATCAAAACTCAGGACGGTATTCATACTGTACTGTGCAGTGATTTCTTGTATAAATTTATAGGTAAATTATACCCGGTATTTTTCGAGTATTGCTATCCAAAAAATCCAAAAATGGTTATTTGTACATCATTACGCATGAAAAAAATAAAAAACATGCAAAAACAGTTTGTCTAAAATTGTTTTCAACTAGCGGTGGAAACGTATGGCGTTTCGTAAGTACTTTTCGATTTTTCAAATTTTTGTTTGCCATGGTTACTAACGATGGCAAAACAAGATTCGAAAATTCGAAAACATTTTCAAATTTTCGAATTTTTTCGGAATTTTCGAATTTTTATTTCACCCCTAGAAAAAACACTTAAAAATCGATTTATTTTTCAAAAAATTCGAAAATTCAAAAATTCGAAAATTCTAAAATTTTTTTCGAATTTTTTAGGGAATTCAAGGCAAAAAACGCACTCATAGGTTCAACGTGCAAAATAAAACGACAAATGATACGCGGTGCATATGAAAAAGCGAAACAAAACAAAAAAACGTCCAAAAACGTTGAAATGTACATGGTCGGGCTGAAAAGTCCCCGGGCAGTGCTCGCCATTCGCGCTAGGGGTAAGCTACGGTTATAAAATTTTAACACGTTAATATATCAGGTGTTTAGAGTTTTCACCCAAAATTTCATTTCTCTAGCTCCACCCACTGCGGAACTGTGGGGGTTACAATTTCGGTCATTTTGTACTGATGTACAAATGGTGCTCTAGCTTAATGCTGCTTTAAGTTGTGATCATGAAACTTTGGCTAGTGTAAGCCACCAGTGTTGGCAATGTGCTGATAGTATTCAACACTTTCATCAACATCATCGCTATTAAGGTAAAATTAATATGCAGATCAGGGTGATGTGCAAGAAACGTGGGAACTGTGATGGATGTTTTTGGTTATCATCTGAGATCATCAGATCAGATCAGATCATCAAAAAAAAAAACGTCGAAACAACGACCTAATAAACAATGGTACGTTTTTGAGACGGTTGCAAGAAGTAGGAGGGCTTGGTGGTGTGATCCTGTCTTAAAAGACCGACACACATCCAAGCTTGAATTCTCTACGGAGAATTTAACTTTTGTGCACTTCCCAAAGTCGATACAGACATCTAAAAATATTTGGAATAGTGCCAAAAACGTAGCCACAATGTGGCTAGGGACATTTTTTTTGTGCACAGAGGCTATATTATGGGCCATCGCAGTGCCAAATTGTGTCCGAATGTATCCAAATGTTGTATCGAAAAACAATACGGGTACTGTGGCAGCATTAAATGCTGAATCACAATATAACGATCTGACGATGAGAACATTAACTGTAAAACTGTACATAATGGAATTTCATCCCAGATCAAACAATAATACCACGATAAATCGGTATTATAAAAATAAAGATGCGTATAATTCCTCACCACATATCACAGCCCTCGTATGGATTTCAGATTTATCCAAAAAGAGAAAATCTACTTCATCGTTGAAGGGAATTCTCGAACGAAAGGCAAAAGGTGGCAGCCAAAGGTCGAAACAAAGGGTGAGTGTAGGTTTGGGGAAGTATCCCGCGGTTAGGGAAGCATCTGAAAATAGATCGTATGCGATAGATTTTAAATCGCTCGATCTGTGGTGTATAAAAATCGCGTATAATTTAAAAAATCGAACAAATCGCGAGTTTGCAGTTTTTAGAGTATTTTTAATTCTGACAGCTGTTGATAAGAACAAACCACCTTTACAGAGATCTATTGCGGGCCGCGTGATATTTCGTGGTCAAGCGTCGATCGGTCGGGTGGTTTCGAAATGACGTGTCACTTGAACAACATTGACCGTCTGACGGAAAAAGAGCCAGTGAACGTTAGTGATCACAGGGTTCTTTTTGGGGTAAATGTCTATCAACACGGTGTTTCTATTGTTATGACATCGGAAGGTATATGTCAAATATTTTATATAATATACATTAAAATAGACTCTCGAATTAACCAAAAAAGGGTTAATGTCGATCAACACGGTGTTTCTATTGTTGCGGCATGGGAAAGTAAATGTCAAATGTTTTATAAAATAAACACAACAATATATTTTAGACGACGCGTCACCAGAGTGTGTTATTACTTTAACACAAAATGTATAATATTTAAATATACTCAGGTGGATACTGTGGGGGCGTACGCGGTGCTCACCAAGGAAGTGCTTTTGAAACTGAAAAGCGCCGTCTACGTGAGCGGTCAGATCGACCTAGGCCAGGCCATGATCATGGAGTCCATGAACGCCGAAAATACGCGCCACATTGACGTGCTTAGGGATGAAGTTAGCTCGTTGCGTGCGCTAGTTGAGACTTTGCAACGCGGTTTAGTGAACAAAGGGGTCGATCCTTCTGTGGACGTTAGCGACCTCTTTATGGTCAGCTCAAGCGAACCACAGGATCCAATGTCAATATTGGCTAGGACCGATTTCCTAGGTTTTCACATCCGCTGGAAGTGCATTCTCTGCGCAATGATATGGCACAAAGGCCTGGTCGTCGGCGACGTCGCTCTTCAAGAGCAGGCGATGCAGATGAATAATTCATTCATTGAATTTGAACCTGCGGCCGTTCAGACCATGGGCAAGTGCTGGGCGGAATGGCGCACAGAAAGCTGGAAGTTATATTTCGATGATGGAGAAATCGACCGGACAAATACCTGGTACGATAAATCCATCTCGGACGACACAGCTAAAATGCGCGCCACTCCTGCCTATAAATCGCTCGTTGCAGTTCTAAACATGGTCGTTAAAGGAAACAAAGGGTTTGCCATGTACCTGAAACTCACCGATGCGAAACATATCGTGAACGCGTCAAAATCCCACCGCTTCCTGGGAAACGGTTACAACAAAACGAATTTCGATGGCGTATCCATGCCGCTAGATAAATCCGACTTAAATATGTACGGTCTAGCGCTGGAGGAAATACGCGCGTCGCCTGAGTTTGAGAACCTGTCGTTCACACCGGACGAACAGGATGCTTACTCGGCGGAATTCGTTGCGTTTGAGCACGATCGCCTGTGGAGCGTGGGGCCCAAGTTGGAAGGCCACAGAATTCGCGCCAAGGCGATTTACACAGGTAGGACGGGGGGTCTTAGTTCATGTTCCGTTAAACCATATAAATGGCGAAAACTTATACATGACATTAGACACCACCTTGAATTTTCTGTGGGTGAATCAGCATTAGAAGACGGGGAGATTTGCGAAGTTATGGTGGGGAATGAAATGGTTTCAAAATATAGTTCCTGTCCCCTTCCATTGCGCCATAGAACTCACTTCTTACTGTCAACCAATTCACTTGCAGCAAACCAGTTCACGTACGAGCACGTTGACCGCAAAAAGAAAAAGGGGAAGTCGTCAAGCGGTGCGGCAGGCCTGGCAGCAGTGGTGGCACCGGCAGTGGACGATGCCGTTGACATGGAAAATGAGGTAATTCAACGGTACCACTTGGATTTTGAGGACAACCCTTTACGCCAATGGGGTGGCCATGTTGTGAAAGTAGCCGAAAGCTACACACCGCAGGTACTTGGTGACCGCTGCCCAGCGGCCATAAATGCCACTAGAATGGCGTTAGTTGTGGATGCTAGGGGCGGTACCAAAAACTGGGATGACAAGGTGTTTGTGGACAATTTGGGCTGGGTTACAATCAAAAGATTGCTACGCACCTTCCAAATTGACCCTGACATTTGGCACCCCTACATCGCGCGTGATGCCAGGCGGCCGATAAAATGGCACGAACCTGAATGGGCTCGGTCGGTGATGCCATCGAACCATTTTTCTGACAGATTTGCGCGCGACGATGATCAAGGGATAGACCGCACCGGTCATAAACTGGGATGGCTGGGCGTGCCCTTTGATCACACCCCCCTGCGAGTGTGGCTATTAGGCGATAGCACAGCGATGTCGATTAGGGCACCTCTAAAAGAAGTGCTACGCAACAGTGTTGTGCACACGGAGGCGTTGCGGTTGCAAGATACGGTCACCATATCGGACATTTCCGAATGTTATGGTGGCTGTAGGATTGCATCGCTCACGGCCGCAAGTATCCTGATGGACTTCCGTGAAGTCGGAGTAATCATGCATAAAAGTGTGTTGAACTTCGTCGACACGGTGTTTAGCATTGTGAAAACGGGTAATAAGGAGTCCGTGGAAAAGTTTGTGTTTAATGTCTACGTGGCATTGATACATTTGCGCATGGCGTTATTCCAAATGGGACTACCCCAAATCCCGATTGTAGCATGCTACACGCAGCCTTTCTCCCCCGCACAAGAAGGAATTGCGCATAATGTATATGCAGAAACAATTCTCATGCGGATCGGTAGGGATATCGAATCGGCCCTAGCAAAAATTTGCAAAAACATACCGGGCGTTATCGTAACCCAACCGATAAACTACCTACTGCGCAACAGAAAAACTGTTATGCCACACTTGGTAGAAGTGACCCCAGTTGGGCTATATGAGGGGATTGTCAGCGTAGATGGAATCCACCTCACGCGATACGGCGAGTCGTTTTTTGGACGCTTGCTGGCTAGGGACTGTGTTATGGCGCTTGACGACTACGGTGCGCCTAACGCCAAAAGGTGGGTGAGTAGGTATAGTAATGAAGCACATGAAATAGTATTGCTATATGCACTATGCCTGCACACGCACAAAAGTACTACTACACATGTATGCTCGAATGCACTCAACCTCGCATTAATAACTGACCCAAAAAATAACTACAAATATGTATCACTTTTAGGTGGAAGGCGAAATATGCCAGGACCGGTCCAGACCCGTACAGCGCGGACATCAGCACGCTTTCCGAGCGGCTGCTGCGGGCGTGGGAGGTTCGTCCATCTAAAATTGTTCATGGAAAATGGTAAACACATTTACATAGTCGCATTGTCACAGGAAACAATCGCGGCGGTGCGGGCAACTTTTCGGGAGGGCAGAACGCAGGCCGAGCTGGCAGCACGTCATCGCAGCGTGGAGCCAACCGCGGCCGAGCGAGCTCAACTGGCAGCGGATCCCAGCGGGGAAGAGGCAACCAACAGCAGAATAATAATGCCGGGTTGGTTACGTCAATACCGTGTGCTATATCAGACGTCCGCCAAAACTAGACTCATAAATATATGGCATATATGGAATGCTATTAAAATTATATGTGGTCTTACTACTAAAATGGTGATAGTGGTCCAGTTTTTGTATATAATACAACTTATCCTAAAAATGATGATTTGGTACCACATAGGTATGAGAGAACTAATAAATCTCATTTACTATAAACTCACTAACAGACTCTCTCTCTTACAGTGCTGCACGGATTGCCCCGCCAGCCGGAGCACCTGGCAATCGCGGAGCCGGTGCGAATCGTGGGCGCGGCGTGCGAAGTGGCGGCCCACCAGGCGGCCCGCCAGGCAAAGCCAAGAAAGGGCACGGGTGGTACTACTACGGTCCCGATCCCGGGCAAGGGTAGATGATGGATGGTTAAAAATCTTTAATCTCACCCGTAGCATGGTTAGGCAGACTAGGCTCGCTACGTTTTTTTATATGTTAAAATGTGTAAGACCGTCAAATGAATATACGGCTATGCTCGTTATATTCACTGTTATTGGTTGTTGTTATAGCATAAGGCTAGTTGGATATTTTGGCAGACCGTCAAGTTCTGTGTCGGACAAATTGAATGTTTCAATTGATGCGCTTTTGATCCGTAACATAGAAATAGTGGCATATCTGCATATATATTCAGTCAAAAATGCTATAGCAACTATCAAATTGTTACTTCACAAAATGACCTCGCACCGTGTTAAAATGATAAAACGTTATAATACGGTATTATCCGGGTTACTAGTGGTTTATCTCAGCTGGGAATTATTGGTGGTACATATGTGCCACGCCGCTCTCATACGGAAACGGCATTTACGGGTTTATTGGTCTCACAAAGTGCAACATATGTACCACACATTTCAATGTGACACAATTAAATCCTATGTAATGGTACTATTCTCTACATTGTCGCTTAGTATAATGAAATGGAGTCATGTCACTAAGGGTCACAGGGTAGTATCAAGTGCAGACAAAAATGTGAGGGCTGGAAATATCCAGCAAACATCACAAACTAATAGTATCTGCTCAAACCCTACGGACACGAATATCTCACTGGATATGAGAAAAAAGTCGCATAAGAAACTGAACCTTAACGGAACAGACTGCCCGAGGGGGTTGAGCATATTCTATCAGAACGTGAATACCATAAAACATAAACAATCGCAATTGCTGAGGATTGCGTCAAAAAATTATGATATATTGGCACTCACGGAAACTAATGCCACCTCAAAACTAGACCTACCAGACCTCCCGGGGTACACACTTAATACAATCTTTAAACCCGCACAATGCAACGGTGGGATTGCCGTGTACACAAAGGAGGCACGACATTGTGTCGTGATAGGAGGGGACTATTGGGATGAGTGTGAAAATGTACTATGGGTAAAGGTTATATATAACAATAACCCTAATCCTATAATGTTAGGAATAGTATATTTACACGATGCGGGTAAAATAAGCAGGAACAAGGTGTTCCTATCTCATAATGAAGAGATTTTTAAACACTTATCTCAAACAATATCAGACAACCGTAACCGAAATATGTTGTCTGTATTAATAGGTGACTTTAACGGTCATATAGGCAATAACCTATCGGGGTTTGAACGTAATCGACCAGAGTTGAATGACACTGGAAGGTTACTTGTAACATTCACGGAGGTCAATGACCTACGTCTATCTCCATCGAACAATACCATTTGGTGGAGCTACGAATCGGGAAAAACACGTACTCTACTGGATTACGTAGTATTAGACGATCTATTTGACTGGTGTGAATCAACATACCACACAGTGCCGACATCAGTTGATAGTATTATGTCGGACCATTGTGCGATAGTTACAACACTCAGACCACAAATAGTGGGCAGCGTCATAAACACTGCACCTCTATTTGATCATGGCTGGATTGTTAAAGGTGAATCTAAAATTGAGCCATTTAAGATGGAATTGGATAAAGCTATGGAAAACCATATAGAGGGTGCTGGTACATACGATTCCATTTTATCAACTCTACAAAATGTAGCTAAAACATGCTTCCCAATTAGACCGCCAAAACTACCCTCTAACGATACTGAAAACAGTATACGACGGTACAAATCAGAAATACAGAAGTTAAGAAGGCACTTAAAACTGAATCTGATTCTGTATACAGAATTTAAGTGTAAGGTTGTTAAACTACGCGAAAACATAAGGTGCTGCGAAAGTGAATACGATCTTGCGCAAAAGCGAAAACGACTGGAGCGCGAATTGTACACATACAGTGTCAACACTGATCTGTACAAAATGGCTAAACGTTTTCGGGAAAGTGGGGTTGCGTTTCCTATGCTGCGAACTAAAGACAGAGACCTTGCGGATACACCGAATAAAATATCCGATGTACTACGCGGTTTCTGGACAAAAGTTCAAACAGCAAATCCGATGCTAGATAGTGTAGATAGTTCCACGTCACTCAATGGTGTTATCACCAGTGAGCTGCAAATGCGGTTGGGAAACAAAATCTCTATAGGGGAGGTGGATTCGGCCATAAAACGGCTAAAATTAGGTAAATCTCCGGGAACTACAGGGATATATCATGAAATGCTGAGAGGGCGGGGGCATAAAATGCTACAGGCTCTCACAGATGTATATAATACCTGGTTCGAAGGGGGGGTTATACCACAAAGGGCAAAACTGTGCAAATTGTCACTCTTGCACAAGAAAGGACCTAAGAGTAATATAGATAATTACAGATCTATAGGGTTACAATGTAACATTCTAAAACTATACTGCTCTGTCCTAAACGATAGACTCCTTAATGCATTTGAGCAAGTAGGGGGGTTTGGTTGTATGCAAGGTGGGTTTCGTAAAAAATGAAGAACCACAGACAACCACGTTATCATTCAGGGGTGTCTCAGATCCGGGACAAATCTGTCTGGCTGCTTTGTTGATGCAACTAAAGCATTTGATAGAGTCCCGAGAGACAAGCTATGGTTGAAATTAGCTGACTATGGATATCCGAGCAAGTTTATACAGGCAATTTCGGGTACATATGACGACCTGAAATGTATCATACAATATGGTGATAACTATAGTCCGGAAATGGACTATATCCTTGGCGTACGCCAAGGCTGCTGTTTATCACCTAGCCTGTATGTGCTATATATGGCAGACCTTAGAACGGATCTGGAACAATTGGGCATAGGTGCTAAATTAGATAATAGATTTATACCGGCCACTTTTTTTGTCGATGATATAGTTCTGTTAGCAAACAACGACAGGGACCTTCAGCGGATCATGCACCGCTTTACAGAATGGTCATGGCGTTGGGGGGTTGCCATAAACCCAGACAAAAGCAAAGTGATGCACTTTGGGCAAAAAGCTCAAAATCATAAATGCTGGTCTTTGGGTAGGAATTGTAAAGGAGAGCTACAATCCATTGGTGAAGTAAATGAAATAAAATACTTAGGTATCACTCTTTCATCAGACAAGGATTGTTTTAGCAAACAACGCTTACTTACAATCCAATGGGCTCACATAGCCGCTACACTAGTAACAGAATTGAGCTCCTACTCTATTCGCCCATACTGGGCAGTAAATAGATTATGGACGCTCTATGCCATGTCGAAAATATTCTATGGCGTAGAGATATATGGCCTGAACAAATGTATGTTGCGAAGGCTGGTAGGGATACAGATGTCGGTGTATAGGAAGGTGACACAATCACCATCCTATATCTCGAACAGGTGTCTGGCTATCGATGGTGATGTTACCACTATGAGAGCTTGGTATGCCCAAATAGTGATAAATCATCAGAGATACCTCGATAGCACTAAGGTTAGTATTACTACAAAACTGGCGTACACTGAATGGACGAGGTTAAAAAACAATAGCGTCCGCAGACACAGTGCCTTAGGTAGATCACTAACTGAACAGAAGGAAAATAGGGTGAACCAGTCAACAGGCAAAAATGATATTCGAATAATTACGAAGCAAAATGCCTGGAATGACATATCCCTCGGATCACTAAAACCTTCAAGATCACGATTCGAACGATATCTAGTTGGATCACCAAAGCCATTAAATGTATATAAAACATTATCCACTCATCTTGGGTGGGTGTTTTTTAGACATGGCTTGTTTCAAAATTATATACAATATAAGCAAAACCGGAATCGGGAGAGAATCTGGACTAACTGCTTATACTGCTTACAGTATAGTACAATGCTCTGGCCAACGATGCCACACTATTTATATGCATGTCCGCATACAACCGTATCTCTTTGGAGACGTATGCTACTAAAAGCTCTGAAGACAGAATGTTGCGAAAAATTATGCTGCATGAACGTAGTGCATGCAGCACCAATTGATCGATGCAAAACAATCCAAGCAATGGAATGTTCCAAATCGCGATCAATTTTCTCCTCACATCTGTCTGCCCTTGATAAAAATCTTGTGACCCATAATGACAATCATATACACAGATAATGCATGATTAATTATACATATAATCGTCTTAGATACTAATATATGTAAACATTATAAGTGCATATTGGGAAAGTGGATGTCATGCACGCATTCGAGAGAGAATACAATGCATGATTAGAACGATCCAAATCTGCTCTAATGTGAGGAACATAATAAATGTCCCCGTAATTAGTGCATGAAATGGTAAATGACATTCTCCACATAAATGCACAGACGAAACAATATCAATGTCTCAATCTGATGCACCCACAGAAAACCAATGGGAGAGTGAACAATTTATAACTCTACCTAAAATGCGGTTTTCTAACACCTAATTCCTCTATACATACCTCAACCTCTAAGTATACATATTCGTTCGTAATACTGTTACCTTGCCTCGCTATTATGAGCTCAAAATTTTAAACCCAAGGCCTTGGTATCGTTAAAACAGGTTATCTCTTATATATGTAAAATATTACACATGGTTATTTGATCGTATTTTATAGCTCACCGATACTCTCACGTACAACGCCTCATAATGTACCTGTCGTATGTTACAAATCGCGTTTTTTCTTTTTAGACACAGTTTATATCCATGACTCGTGTAGCCACCCGTGATATCGTTGTTGAAATGAAATGAAATGAAATGTTGTATTGCAGTGATTTTAATGTTGTTTTGAAATGTGCAGTAAATTATTATGTCAATTAAATTTCATTTGTGTTTCATTACTAATCTGTAGTGGACACATTACCTGTGTTCAACAGCAGTGTGCAAAAAAAACGCCTCCTGTATTAACCTGTATTGACCAACCGTAGAGGCAGAATGATGAATTTGGTAGTGAGAGTAGTGACAGTAATGGCAATATGGACTAGGCTTATGATATCATAGCTAATGTTGGTAAGTGCTGGCACATTGCCAAAACTGGTGGCTTACACTAGCCAAAGTTTCATGATCACAACTTAAAGCAGCGTTGAGCTAGAGCACCATTTGTACATCAGTACAAAATGACCGAAATTGTAACCCCCACAGTTCCGCAGTGGGTGGAGCTAGAGGGGTGAAATTTTGGGTGAGAACTCAAAACACCTTATATATTAACGTGTTAAAATTTTTTTAACCGTAGCTTACCCCTAGCGCGAATGGCGAGCACTGCCCGGGAACTTTTCAGCCCGACCATGTATAATGTGAAATGTCTTGCAAGTGTCAAAAGTTATGAAAATGCCCTTGAAAATGGCTAACATATTTGAAATTTTCCACAGCATTTCAATGACTTTAGACAATGTGCATAACACTTGACATTTCACAGAGCATTTTACAGGTTTCTGGGACTGCCCAAAGGAACTGCACATATTTATAAGTAGAAGGGATGTGATCAAAGAGATACTCCAGCCACATAACACCTAACATTGAAATCTACCATATCCCATCTGAATAAAAGAACCAAAATTAGAAAAAATTCATCATATTTATCAAAGCAATTTGATAAATATAATTAAAAAAATGTAATGTTTGTCCTTTTATTCAGATGGGGTATGGTAGATTTCATTGTAAGGTGTAATGTCGCTGTTTTTTTATAAGAGTGGTTTTGAGTATTGGTTTGAGAAGTACCCGTATCTTGTGAAGTCAGCACTGTATGCACTGAGTACACTCAGTGTGTCACCCACTTCCAAAACAGTCCCAATTCTGCGTTTAAAGCTTCAGATTCAATATTTTTCCAAAAAAATTCAAAAATTATTTGAAAAAATTCGAAAAATAGCCCAAAAAATTCGAAAATTGCCAAAAAAGATTCGAAAATTCAAAAATTCGAAAATTAAATTCGAAATTCGAAAATTAATGTCAGGAAAAATTCGAAAATTCGAAAATTCATTCTGGAAAAAAACACTTAAAAATTTAAATACTTTTTTTTGGAGGGTTTGCCATCGTTAATGGTTACCGCCAGAGGTACATTTTCTAAATTAGACCCTCGATCCCTTGATCCTTCTCGCAATTTCTCTCATGATTCCACCGCTAATTGTAACTAGGTAATGAAATTAAGTCTGCAAAATGTTCGAGGCTGTTTGAACGCAAAACGCAGTATTGCTAAAATAATTGCAAACTAATGATGATTATTGAGATTGCAAACGACTAGTCGAATCAACAATTAAAATGAACGATGCAATGCACACACTTGCAGATTTCTAGCTTCCAAAATTGTATCACATTGCTAGCACTAATATTGCAATAGAACATGCACAGGGGGCAGTCTCAGACCCTGTAAAAGACCCAGTAAAGTGTAAAATACCCTGTAAAATGTCATGTGTCATGTAAAAAACCCTGTAAAATGTCATGTGTCGGTGAAAGACCCTGTAAAGTGTCAAATGTCATGTAAAAGGAGCTGTAAAGTGTCATGCATATCCAAATCTTATTCTATGATATCCAAATCTTACTTTTGGCAATAACATTTTAATACAAAAACAACAGATTTGGATACAATGCAGTACGATTTGGGTACACATTACACTTTACAGAGTCTTTTACATGAACATGGCATTTTACAGTGTCCTTTACATGACACATAACATTTTCAGGGCTGCTGTTAAACATTACAGGATCTTTTACAGGGTCTGGGACTGGCACCAGATTTCATTGAGAGGAACACGAATGGATATGGTCCTTGTGTGTTCATTGTGCGGGCTTCCTGTGATGGCAAGCTCGCTAATGGAGCAAAAAATATCCTCTCGATTAAACTGTACATTTCTTTTTAACTGACTTTTAACTTTTTACCAATTTCTTAGTTCCAATGATTTGAATCCACCTTTGTGGTGCCTAACAAAGCCCCCAGACAAAGTGTTTAATAACCATCACACATGCAGGTGCAGTTAACATTTTAGTACACATTTTCACTCAAATGTTTTTGCAAATGTGGTTTCTGAAAGTCACATACATCAAACATTCAAAAAAAAACATTTTGTATTCTCTTAGTTCATTTCAATTCAAGGCTGTGATAAAAAAAAATGTGGTGCATGTTTTTTAAAGTGGCGTTTACACTGAGTTCTGTGCCGACAAAAAATGAAGAGAAAAAGTTTCATAATTCCAGAATCAAGTCTCATATCTGCAAAACGAAGCAGGTATATATACTCACTAGTTGAGTGTACATGCATGCCAATTTGCAGATATTTCGTGAATGTTGTTCAAGATTTGAAAACAAATTTCAGTTGTCAGTTTAGTTTTTGTTTTGAAACCGAACCGACAAATGAAATTAGTTGTCAAATGGTCATACGTCTTGAACAACTGGCTGAAATGATCTGCAAATTGGCATGTGTGTAAACTTAACTAGTGAGTATCCTTCAATGTTTTTTTCTTGCAGATATGGTATTGCAGATATGGTATTTCTTGCACATTGACTGGGTATTATATACTACACTAACATATACCGGCTTATCAAGGCACAATAGCATGTACAAATGGAAGCTTTCACACTAAAAATGCCTCAAAACCAATGAAAACAACCACCAATGGTAATGGGTATGTGAAATTGCGCGCTTGCATGCAAAAAAATTGCAAAATACCTTGTGCTTAGTAGTAAAATTTTGGTAAAATAAAAAAATAAAACGTTTATTTTTTTTAAAACCTTGACCATCCCTAGTTGGTACTAAAATGCAAATGGTGGCTTAAACCCCGCCCACTAGACCCAAATTTTGAGCAAATGTGTGTACTAAATGTTCAGTTGACACAGAACATGCTGGTTGCTGTGTCAACTAGTGCGGGCTGCCAGAAATATGCAGAAACAGAACAGAAACATTTATATAGAATATTGTGGAACCAAACCATTGGAACTGATAATTATATGGCACCTTTGTTTTTAACTCACGCAAGCATTTTGTGTATTGTTAAGTATTAGAGCTTTTTATAAATAAATAAATAAATGCAAAGAAACAAAAGAAACCCAAAACAACCGGAATCACAGATATGAAACGTTGGCAGGTGCGCCGTTCTCTATCAGACACAATTTGCACGTGGCGTTTTCTGCTAACACCGTGATCATGCCGGCCTGTTAGAAAAAGCAAAATTTCTGTATTTGCATGGAAAAGAAGTGGTGATTAAGAAAATGTCAATATTGGCAAAGTTTGGCAAAATTCTGACACAAGCCAAACACAATTTCATGCATCTAATTTCTATGTGGCCACATAAATGTAGTGGAGAGCGAAATGTGGATGCGAGATGCAAAAATGGTGCGGGTGCCATTGCAAGCTTCCATCATGTTGAAATCTGCATTTTTCTAGAGTTAAATTTTTTAAATTTGGATATCCCCACTGTGATCCACTGCGAGCTACCTTTACCTATACCTGCGGGTGACAAATTCAATACAGATCATCGCATAAATATCTAGTTTGATAACTCACAAATTTATTTTGGACATAAATTCACCGTATGAGATGCCTATTTACCTACTACCGTTTTTTGTTCATCGTGATAATGCCACGAAATAAAAATGTCACGGCGTACAAACAAACACATTCGAACACTGTCTTAAATTTTCTCAATTTTTACCTACGTGAAATATGCGCATGTCAATTAGCGATGAAATGGCGCCATTGGCACTTTCTGTTTTTCCCACGCCATACTTTTTAATGACGCCTTGGCAGTTGGCACCCATAGCGAATGGCGCCATTTTGCCTGACGCCATTTCATTACTAATTTAATTGTCAAAATGTGAGTTTGACGACGGGAATAAGATGCAACAACTCTTCACGGAATAAATCGATTTCAAAGTATATAAAAGATCTGCGTAAAAACAAGGTAAAAAGAAAATTGCAGCGAATTCACCAATTTGAAATGCTTCAATTTAATTAGGTACCTAAAATTTATCCCTTAAATGGAATGTAATTACCTAGCTGCCTGACCACAGTATTTTAAGTAATATTGTATTGACTACCTACGATGGTGAACACCGTATTTTCTCGAAATGCCCCCAGGAGGTTAACTTTTTCAGAGTGAGAATTTCGAGGGGGGTTATTTCGAGGGGGGGGGGGGTAATTCGAGGGGGGATTATTTCGCCAGAAAGAAGTACTAATAACGTACGCAGACGTAGAAAAATGCAACGAAAACCACAGTGTATAAGAGTCTACAGCCTTATATAGGTAAGTATGTATAGAAGGGAAAGTTTCCGGGGTCCGTATAGATGGTATAAACCATGTTCTAACGTAACACAATCATTGTTTAAAATAAAAAAAAATATGTGTGTTATGCATAGCATTCGAAAAATAACCCTGTGATTTATATTTTTGAAAATCACAATAAATATAAATAACCCGTGATTTATATATATTTATATTTTTTCCAAATTCTGAGTGATATATTTATATATATTTTTAAAATTTGAAAAAAAATCACTGAGAAAATCACTCATACTTGATACATTGTGATGCAATGATTGCGCCTTATGACTAAAACATGCAATCTGTGCAAGAGAAATTTGCATGGATTTTCTCCAGAAAATCTCTCTGTTCATGTAGAGCATTATTGGGTTAAAATTGTATTTGAAGCAGGTAAATATTGTTAGCCTACACACACTAGTTTTCACCCTGACTTTTTTGAAAACAGAAATGGCCAAAAATGGTGACATGTTTCCTTCAAGTTTGCCACTACTGAATGCTATATACCATATTTCCTTGAAATGCCCCCCCTCGAAATACACCCTGTTGCTAAATACCGAAACAAATACTTATAACCCACTCGAAATACCCTACCCCAATTTACTGAATAGAGAACATAATGCAGTTTGTGATCCGGGAAACGCAGAACACATGTTAAAAACAATGACTGTGTGATGTTAGAACTGGTTTTATACTGTCTACATAATTCAAGGAAATACAGTATGTTCAGTTTTCACAAATGGCACGAATTTTGGTGGGGTGGTGTTGGCAAATCACTAGTTTGATCACAACTCAAACTCAAATGATGGCAAATGGTGAAATCACTATGAATTAGTTTTCATTTTGTATGTGACAAAAATGTAAACTGTTTTAGTAACTTTTTATTTATGTCATCCTGCTATGAATTCTATGGTTATGTTTTAGGTATAAAGAATCTCTCTATCTTTTAACACACTTTTCTGAAATAAAACACGACTTTAAATCAAAAAATACCAATTTGATGTGATCAAAATTTTTCTACAGTGATTGCAAGCTCAGTTTACCATTTTTGAAAACTGACAATGCTTGGTGACATGCAACAATGTTGGCTGTTGTCAAATATTGGGAACAACTGTGGAAAACTGTCACCATGGTGTCACCAGAGCCACTAGTGTCATCACAATGTTGCCAAAATGTAGCCATGTGCCCAAAAATGAGTTTTCACAGCACATCACCAATGAAAAAGTGCTGAGCATGAGTCATGAGCATTTAGTCAAATGTCCATTGCCACAACCAGGCGCTATAGGTTGAGAGCTAAATATTTGCAGTGCAAAATATTTTTGAAGTTTTCATTGAGGTTGAACTGAAGGTTGAATTTTTCTGTGATATTTGCTTGATGTTTTCACTTGTAAAATACTGTACAATTGAATACTGCTTGTGGAATGATAAAAAAAAACTGTGGTATTTTAGAGTACATTTTTTGTGCTTGCAAATGGCAAATAAAGCCCAGAATATTGCTTGAAATTGAAATAAGGCGCAAGTGATTTTTTGAGATTTTTTTTTGAGCTTAGAGTTATTTTTTCAGTAATTTAATTATATTTTCTGGAGACCTAGAGTGATTTATATATATTTATATTTTTTCCAATATTGGAGTGATATATTTATATATATTTTCCAAAAAATCGGTGATTTTTTTGAATGCTAGTTATGCATTGCCCAGGTCATAAAGCGCAGCTTTTGTCATTGACGTTCTCTTTACACTCAATTGGGGGCGGGGTGGGGGTATTCCGGGGGGGGTGGTGGGTTATCAATTCATAGTGCCCATTTTGAGGAGGGTATTTCGAGAGGGGGTATTTCGAGGAAACACGGTATTCTGACAAAGGTATACATTTTCTCTTGAATTTTCCGCGTGTGATTTTTCAATTTTTCTATTTTTTGGAGTGTTACCTACCTAGTTTTCTAATTTTTAATGCGGGATTAGAGAAATTTTATCGGGATCAGGATTGGTGTTTGAAAATTTTCGGGTTTGGGTTGAGATTGGCTTGGAGCGAGATTCGTGATGAGGATCCCGTTTGAACCCTACTGCTCACACTAAACTCGAATGATCAGTGCGTTTATTAACAAGCTATTTACCAAATTTGTAAATTTGTAATTTTTTAAAGGACCAGGGGGCGGTCCCAAGTCCTGACAAAGTGTAAAGTAAAGTGTTAAATGTAAAGTCAAATGCAAAGTCAAATGTCAATTGTCATGCAAAGTGTCAAATGTAAAGTAAATTGTAAAGTAAAGTGTCAAAATCTAAAGTGAAGTGCAACGTCAAATGTCAAGTGTCCTGTAAAGTCTCAAATGTAAAGTCAAATGTGAAGTAGAGTGTCAATTGTGTATCCAAATCTTATGTTTTTATTTTCAGGGGGGTTGTGTCTCATTTTCAGTAGTTGGTTTGAGTTGACAAATCCATTTTTACAATTTCATTTATTTTTCAAAAGTGTATAAATACGTTACAAAACTTTTCTCATTTATTTTATATCCAAATCTTATTTTTCGCCATAAAATTTGGATACCTACAATTAGATTTGGATACACAATTTACACTTTACTTTAGATTTGACTTTATATTTGACACTTTACATGGCAATTGACATTTGACTTTGCATTTGACTTTTCATTTGACACTTAACTTTACATTTGACACTTTACTTTACATTTGACATTTGACTTTGCATTTGACCTTACATTTGATACTTTACTTTACACTTTACAGGCTTGGGATTGCCAGCAGGAAACAATGTGAACTTTGTAGTTATGCGTGTACTGCGTAGTCACCAAACTAGTCAAATCGAATGATTTGATTTGTGGGAAAAAATGTGAACATTTGATTTGTCACATGGAAATACCGTATTTGCTTGAATAATCCACTTTGAATATTCCCCCCCCCCTAAAAGAAGTCTGTCAAAATAATAATTCTTTTCGATAAAAATAAAAATAATAATCCAGGGCTACTCTTCAAGCAACCACGGTAGGTAGATTTGTCCACGGCATCCCAAATCGACTAACGCACAGAAGCCCCGCCCACAAAACCCACATTATCAGGCGACCTCTCCTCAGTCCCGTCGCAGGCTTTGTTATCAAATTGCCCGTCTATCGCCGGGGGCTCATGAGCGCAAACAATTAAAGCAGTGTCATTTTCCTTGCAACCATCATTATTTGTCGGCGTTTTGTCATCGTTTTGGGAGCTTTTCCCGTCGGAAGTGCGCCAATGTTGCAATAATCTCTCTTCAGAGGCTTCTGGCTGATTTCGTTCGCGTTCCCGGGATTGTTTTTTTCGACTAGAACTAGAACGCAGCGATATTCTCTTGAGCACTTTTCTGATAACTGAAGATTCTGATCTGTTACTGATTAATCCGGGTTTTTCGCTGCGCACCCGGAGTATCGGACTTCTGTTTAGTTGGTTCGGTCCTGTCTGGGGAGCGGGGAGGGGGATATTAATGATCTAGGCTCGCTTGGCATGTAAACCGCTTGGCATGTAAACTGCTTGGCATCTAGACCCGTTGCGTGGGTCTCATACGGGAGGGCTGCTCATCTATCTATCCATCCCGAGGCATTATACCCTGATCACCCCACAACTATCTAGGGGATTTGCTACCTATGAAGCGCCCGGGAGGATTAAAACCTTGGAAAACCCTGATCCATTGTCTACATGCCAAACGGTTTACATGCCAACAGGCACAGGGCCGATATTATTATTTGTGTGGCGGGGGGAGGTAGATTTTGCGTCAAGCGCACGCGTCTACAATACAAAATTACAAATGACAAGAATGAAAACGTCATGACAACAAAATTGCTCTAGGAAAAAGGTAGGAAAATTGGCGATTTTATGTGCAAATTTGCAAAAATTTTCTCAAGAATCGCTCCAGATAGCTAGATAGGGGGGGGGGGCAAATTCGGGGGATAGTAGCGAATAAGTTGGCATCCGGGACGGGATAGATTGATAACTGGACAGTTTGGGGGGAGGGGTTACGCCCAAAACCCCCAATTCGTCAAACCCTCCATAGGCCGTCAAACCTTTGTTAAATCCGTTTCAGTAGCGCAAACTCGATGTGATGCGTAATTGACACTATGAAAACCATCGCGTCAAAAACAAAACGCCATCAACCAGAAAAAAAGCGCAAATGAACGTGAACGCACACAATCATTGTCATTATCCACAGATTTGCTTTGACGCGCGCCCGCGGGCCTGTTGCCGCCAGCGTCGCAGCCGCCAGACGAAGGGTCCAGAAATCTCGACCTGGGGGCAGTCCCAGACCCTGGAAAAACTCTGTAAAGTGTAAAAAAACCCTGTAAAGTGTTAAAGACCTGTAAAATGTCATGTGTATCTAAATTTTATGTTTTTGAATCCGAATTTTGGGATACAGAAACATAATATTTGGATACAATAAGATGCAATAAGATTTGAATACACATGAAACTTTACAGGGTCTTTTACAGGACATTTGACACTTTACATTTGATCTTTTACACCTGAGTCTTTTACACTTTTCAGAGTTTTTTACATGGTCTGGGACCGGCACGTGTCGGGCATGTTGCTGTTGTTCGTCAACAGCTTCGTGTTGCTCGGCGAGCTGTTCAAGCCACGCGAGACTCGCGACGTTCGACTGCGCGCGTGGGCGTTCGTTTGTGGTAGAAAACTGAAATGTTATATTGAAAATTATTTGCGAGAAAATTAAGTCAGGAAAAACCACAGTTAAACACTTGTTCGGGAAGTTTCCAGGGTTACAGGGAATGCACATGATGTGATGTGATTTTGATGTCTTACATGTTTTTGGGTGAAAACCAATAAGTATAGAGATTGGAAGCCTCAATTGATCATTATTTGATCAACCCCATTGCATGGAACAATATTTAATTTTTATAGATTATGCAATAATGCACAACAGATAATGTATTTTTCATGTTGTCGTAGCTTTGTCGGAGGGTTTGTTGCGAGGCCGCGTAGAACAAACCCTCCGACAAAGCTACGACAACATGAAAAAAGTGTGATCTAGTGTGCGTGATTAGGGAAATTATGGAATTTGATCTTTGCCACAGGCAGTGAAGCTGGCACAATCACTATCAATTGAGGTATCACACATGTAATATATTTCACGTTGATTGCACAAGAACAGTTATAAAAATTTTGTTATAAAAGTTTTTTGTCATCACAGCAAATCTGTGTAAACGCCGCCTAAGGTAGGAGCGTGTGGGCGGAGTCACGTGTGGCACATGCGTCGATGCAACTGCACACAGAAATGTGTGCCTCCCCTGTAGACCACCTCCCCTATTGTGGCCACACAAGTTAGTTTTCAACTGAAGTTTTGAAAACTCGTAAATCAGCATTTAACACATTTGAGTTTTCGAGAATGAGTCATTTTTACTCTCCGTCAACTGTAGATGACGGGCATATCATTATAGAAAACTCAAACGCGTTCAAATGCTGATTTACGAGTTTTCAAAATTTCGGTTGAAAACTAACTTGTGTGGCCACATTCATGTAAAAAAAAAATTGAAGCTCACAAACCTCTGTCCAGTGTCCTGAGATCTTTGTATCTCCTTACAAAACAGCTGCTTAAAAGTCATTCTGAACTGGCCGCTCATAAAGCAATAAATGGCGAAATTAATCGGATAGGATGCCAAAATGAGCATATTATCGACCAGTAGAAATACTTTGACATAATCGCCATTGTGTTCGATAATCGACCAATCGAAAGAGTTCTCCAGGCACAAAACCGCGATGTAAATCCCCTGTGGCAAGTTGACCAAAAGAAACAGGGAACAGATTATTACCAGCATTATGCTAGTGGCGTTGCTTTCCATAGCTCGTTTTGCTTCGCGTACTCGGTGCTCCCTGCGATTTTGATGGTTAGGTAGTAGTTTGAGATTGGCCTGTGCTTTAGAGTTGTTAAAGTGTATTTACGTTTACTCGATAGATCGTACTCGTAGTACTCGATGAATAGTACTAAAAAGTACTGAGTAAATACGTTTACGTTTCTTCTGAAAAAGTACCTGTACCCGGTTTTACGTAAACTTTTTGAAAGTACTTTGTACAGAAAACGTATTTCAGGCTTTTATATAGGCGTTCTCAAGGATTAGAAGGGAGGAAAAGAGCAAAATACACAAAAAATGGTATATTAGCAGATGTATAGGCAAAAATAGCTGAAAAAAGCATTTGAATTAGTGAACTTGAAGGTGAAAATGCGCAAAAAAAGTACAAAAAGTAGTGATTTGTGTGAAAATTTAGGCAAAATTTAACAAAACATATGTTTGATGTTTTCCAGGCAAAAGTAAGTCTACTGACGTTTACTCATGAGTAAAAGTAACGTTTTGTGTACTCTGGGTATGTGTAAAAGATAAAAACTTTACATCATTTACATATACTTTGAAAAATTTCGGTACTTTAAACAACTTTTATGTGCTTGTCAACATTTAACGTCAAAAATCAATATTCCATTCCAGTCAACTAAACATGTGATGCGATGTAAAAAGTTTTAAACTGCAAAACTGGCAAATTAAATGACAATTAATATCCCAGACGACCTGTAAATATCGGGATTAGCCAACGAATTCACAGGCCCATATGCAAAGCGTCTCAAACTGCGTGCAAATTAAACCAATCCCAAAATGTTCTTGCCAAACCCACAAAAATTGCCAACACAAAAAAGCACTCACTTCACCAATCTCCTTTTCCGTTTCTGAGCCTTGTTTATAGCAAGGATCAGACCGATATTGAGAAACATCAGAAGCAGACAGGGCAGCACCAGGGGACACTCCCAGTCCCTGTAAAATGACATGTAAAATGTCAAGTGTCATGCAAAGTGTGCAAAGTCATCAAAAAAGCCCTGCGGCCCAGAGTTGCGAAAGTGTATTCACACTTACCCAAAATACCCGGGTAAATGGGTATTTATATTTACACTTACACTTACACTTTCATAAAATACCCATACACTTTTTTTACTCTTTCCTGAGCAAAATACCAGGGTACAGAAAGTGTGTTTTTTTCTTTCAGATGGCCCTGTTTTATGCTTTTGAGAAAGCATAAAATAGGGTCATGTACAAAAAATAACTGCACAGTGCACACACGCAGTTATGCATTGAATGTTGACTCATTCTAAAAAACTCAAATACGTTCAATGCTGATTTGAGAGTTTTCAAAATTTCGGTTGAAAACTATGTTGTGTGGCCGGCCACAACATTTATTTTTCAACATTGCCGCGTGTGCACTTGGAGATCGCTTTACGAAACGTGAAGCCGAAATCTGAGTTGACAGTGTGTGGCTGGGTCGCCTTTGCAGGACATTTTACTAAACTCTCGACACTTTACATGACATTTTACATTTTACAGGTCATTTTACAAGCTCTGGGAGTGTCACCAGAAAGAAGATCGACCGAACCCAGAAATACGTGCTGTAGTACCAAAACGGGTCGACCGCGAGTACTAGCGACGTGAATCGAGCCACGCAGGCGTCCACCCGAATGACCCGTTCGATTGTTGACGACGCGTCTGTGGGGGGTACAGGGGGTTCGTATCGAATTAGCGCATTTGTTACCACTCTGAGACACCCCCATGTAGACTCTCCCACTCAACACCGAGTAGTTGATAACTCCCCTCTCAAATGCACCCACCCCCAGTGTGGAGCTTGAAGTGGCAGTATTAGGCGGCTTTCACACTGGGTATTTTCTGTGATTATGAGAATGATTTTAAACTTAAACCCCCGAGTACAGAAAACGTAACGTAAATGGTTTTACTTTACTCATGAGTAAATGTGAGTAAAATACTTTTTTCCTGGAAAACGTAAAAGTGAGTATTTTTGATTGCCTTAATTTTCACTCAAAATTACCATAAATTTTCATATATTTTTTCATTAATGTTTAAATTAGACTATTTTCAGCTTTTTTGCCTTGTGTACTCAATTTTTAGCCATTTGTCGCTATTTTAAACCTATTTTTCACTATTTTCTCCCTTCCAAGCCATGAAAAAACCTACAAAAGAGCCTTTCAGAAATACATGTACTCTGTACTCGAGTATACGTTTTTATCGAGTAAAAGTACCTAAGTACGTTTTAACAACTCCGACTCACTCCCAACACTATCTCCGTAAACGCCGATCCAGGTGTGGTGCACTTCGAGCATATTGTCCAGGAAGGGCGGCAGCGAGCACACGGCCGAGAACAGAACGATCACGCAAGTGCACATGTTCACCGTTTCCACTTTGAGCCATTGGCGCGATTCCAACGGGTAGATTACGGATATGAATCTGATTTTGGGGATTTTGGAGTTGGATAGTGATTGTTATCCTACCGTATTTCCTCGAATTACCCCCCGGGGGGTTTATTTTTTCAGATTGGAAATTTTGGAGTTGGATAGTGATTGTTATCGTACCGTATTTCCTCGAATTACCCCCCGGGGGGTTTATTTTTTCAGATTGGAAATTTTGAGGGGGGTTTAACGAGGGGGGTATTTCGAGGGGGGGGGGCAGGGTTTATAAGTTCATAGTGCCAATTTTGAGGGGGGGGTATTTCGAGACGGGGGGTATTTCGAGGGGGGGGGGATTTCGAGGAAATACGGTATTTGCCTGAGTAATGTCCCATAACTTTCTTGCAAAAGAGTGAAGTGAAATTATTGTAAGCTGTAATTTCTATTTCAAGGGAAAACATTTTGTTCTCTTCAGCTTTCTTTGTTCCTTTGTTTCAAAGATTTTTCTTCGTTTCAAAAGCTCAGTTTTGTACACACAATTTTAACCTTGGAATGTTATATTTCATGCCAATAGATTATTAGATTACTAGGTATCTGGATCTGAGACTCTGTAGTTGTGGAATATCAAATCAATTTTTACAACTTTTAAATTTTTTTACATTTGTCATGACACTCTCACACAAACCATGTCAAGTGGCCCAAAACGCGAAAACCGCCATGGCACTAACACCAAAATCACGCCATTTTTCCATGGCGTTACTCACCTCTGCACAGCTAACAACACAGTCAACCAAATGGCCACATAGTGTCCGAACGCAGGCAGCGCGCCCATCAAGTACTTGAACATGTAACAGTGCACCAAGGAGAGCAGTTCCACGTGCCTGTAGCCGTTCAGCGTGAAGTAGATCAGGGGGCAGTCCCAGACCCTGTAAAAGACCCTGTAAAGTGTAAAAGACCCTGTAAAGTGTCAAATGTCATGTAACAGACCCTGTAAAGTGAGAATGTCATGTAACAGACCCTATTAAATGTTATGTGTATCCATATCTTATTGTATGGTATCCAAATCTTATGTTTTTAATACAAATCTTACTTTCCGACATAAGATTTGGATACAAAGACATGAGATTTGTATACGATACAATAAGATTTGAATGCACATGAATGACACTTTACAGGGTTTTTTACATGACACATGGCACTTTACAGTGTCTTTTACATGACACATGACACTTTACAGGTCTTTTACACTTTACAGGGTGTTTTACAGGGTCTGGAACTGGCACCAGGGTGAAGGGGAAGGGTGCCAGGGCGACCAGCAGGTCCGCCATGGCCATGTGCAGCAGCACTAGGTTTGTGGCCGATTTGCGCTGTGGGGGCATTTTTTTTTAAGTTTTGGATGATTCAAGTGTCCAGGTGCCAGTTCCGCAAGTGGACAAGTTAAGAGTTAAAAGTTAAGAGTTGAGTAAAATGACAAATGGCGAGTTAAGAGTAAAGTTAAAGTTTAAGAGAAAAGTTTAAATTTAAGAGTTGAGTTAAAAGTTGAGTGAAATGTTAAGAGTTGAGTTAAAGGTAAAAAGTTGAGTTAAGAGTTAAGAGTTGAGTTGAGAGTTAAGAGACAAGTGGAAAATGATGGTAAAAAAATAAAAATGTGAAATCGGTATTGATACGGCTGTTCGCTGGCATGCTGCCAATGTTGTATGCACGACATTTGAAAATAACGTATCCAAAAAAATTATCGCTAAAAAAAAAATCGCGGAACGTTGTTTCAAAATGGCCGTGCGGGGACAAAATATGATTGAAGATCAGCGTATCGCGCTTCTGCAACGAATGATCCATTTGTCTTTTAAATCAACTTTTAACTCACCTTTTAACCTTTAACTCAACTCTTAACATTTAACTCAACTTTTGACTCAACTTTTAACCTTTAACTCAACTCTTAACATTTAACTAAACTTTTGACTCAACTTTTAACCTTTAACTCAACTCTTAACTTTTAACTCAACTTTTGACTCAACTTTTAACCTTTAACTCAACTCTTAACTTTTAACTCTTAACTTGTCTACTTGCGGAACTGGCCCCAGTGCATATTTAAGCTCGATATCTGATGATGACAGTTTCAGGAAAAAAACGTTTTTGATAGCTGCAGTTTATGATATATATCGGGTCGGGTGTTGTTTTGTTGCACCGTGAAACATTTTTCGACTGTTTTTGCGCAATACTGAAAAGAAATTGTAACTTTACCGCTGATAAGATTCAGGGTTCTTATGATCTGTATTTTTTGAAATTACCGTATTTACACGAATAGTTCCCCGGGAAATTGATTTTTCCTCAGACATTTTTAAGGGGGACTGTTCGAGGGGGGTTATTCAAGAGGGGGAATTATTTTATTTAATACGGTATATTTATTTTATTCACGATTACCGTCAACTTCATGGTGAAGTATTTCGCTCAGAAGATTACCTAAAAGGTAAAAATATTTAAAATGTGCAACTAAACAGCGTTCGGATCAAGTCCGGCAGTCACTTTTTGAACGGACTTCTGACGCTACAACTCACGCTATGGGGAGAGTTAAGAGCTTAAATTTGGGGGGAATATAGCCGAGATTCCCCCCCTACTATATACCAACGCAGATGCGACGGCGTCCCGTTTTAGTGTGGGTCGCTGTATATGCAACAAAAAATTGTGCGGTTTTCGCTGTCCGGATCAAGTCCGGCACCCACTGGTTCTTCACCACTTTGGGTGCAGTAACTGAAGATACACGGACAGGATGAGTCTAAAACTTGGGAGGATTTACGGCGACATCCACCGCTTACTGTACACAGGATGGCGAGCGGCACTTATTGTGTGTCAGTGGTAGCTGGTTCTGCAAGGATGGGTGGGTGTGAAATTTTGTAGCCCGACATGTTTTTTTCTGATAGCCCGATTCATTTTACCGTATTTCCCTTGAAATTACACCCTTCTGAGCGAGCTGATGATAAAATAACCACCCTCGAAATACCCCCTCCCTCGATTAACAC
>OZ038455.1:23137196-23244150 GCA_964036195.1 Sphaerolaimus hirsutus
GTAAATGAAATTTCACTAAATGAATAGTGATTACTTGTGAGAGCGCTAGTTACTGAATACTGAGGACCAAAAAAAAACTAAACAAACCGCCGGAAAAATTCCTGTCCATGGTCAAACCGAATGCCAGATATTTCCGGTGCCGGACTCTACACTTTCGGTCTTTGCCAACAAATAAATTTTAGTGCGGCATGCCTCCATAGTGTGTCATCGCCAAATTGCACCATCGCTGCGTGGATTCATTTATAGAAAATTCTTGGGAATTTTTAGAGAAATGCGCGAAAATGCGAGTATTTGTTGTGCATATTTATCTGCGAAGTTTTACGTAGATGATTTGTAATGGTGGTAATTTTGTGAACTGGACTCAAATGAAGTAAAAAAAATAAGGGAAAAAGAGCAAGAAAAACTATAAAATTCAACATGAAATATGAGTAAAAGATTTACACAATTGTACAAAATACATTTTCAGTAGTGTGTGTGCTTTTTAAAAGTACCCGAGTACAGAAAATATATTTCACGAGTGTCTAAATGCGGCATCAATAGTACCTAACTACCGTTACACAGGTCGCTTGTCGGCTCATTTCTAGCAGTTTCAACAAACCAATTCTAATCGAATTGTCGGAAGCGACAGGCAATTCTTGCTCACTAATCACCAGAGTTGCGAAGGCGTATTTACGCTTACCCGAAATACCCGGGTAAATGGTTATTTATACTTACGCTTACGCTTTCATAAAATACCCGTACGCTTTTTTACGCTTTCCCCACCAAAATACCCGGGTACTAAAAGCGTAAAAATATTTAGTTCACACAGTTTTCACACACACAGTTTACAGTTTCACACTGTTTAGTTTTACGCTTTTGAAAAAGCGTAAAAACACAGAAAAGAGAGTGAACGAGGCTGCGTACCAACAAATGACTGCGTGTGTGCAGTAATGCACTGGAAATAGTGGCACATGTACAAATTGTGTCGCAATATTAATGTCTTGTTAATATGTACTGTGTAATCGAGCAAAAGTGTGGCAACAGGTGAGAAAAATTTGTTGCGAAAATGGATCCCGACGACGATTTTATCTAACTCAACGTTAGAAGATGAAGATGACTTAAGTGCTCCTGCCGATGAATAATCAAACAAAATATGAGGGCAGACTATGCTAAATGGACATCCGAAAAATGTCACTGAGACCTTGATTCACTGAGCAAAAAGCTTCTAAAATATTTTTACACTTATGCTTTTATTTACACTTTCCTAGGTATTTTAAAAATAGTTTACGCTTTCAGTATCCATACTCAAAATTTGGATAGTGTATTAACGCTTACGCTTACGCTTTCCAAAAATACCGGTATTTTAACAACTCTGCAGTAATCACTGCAAAGCTGTTTTGGTATTGATGTTGAAAGTGCTAGTGCGCGCATTTTTGTTGATACTCTAAGCGAAAACATTTTACGGTCAGGGTTATGTTACTTAGGTACTTGCATAGCTCAAATCTGGGGTGGCATTTTATGAGGGGACATTATATTATCGTTACCGTTATAGCAATTAAACGCTACCGTTAATTGAAACGACACATTGTACCCGGGTACACTGCTATTTACACCAGAAAAATTTGTGAAACTCATAGATTTTTTTTGAACACATCTCAGTTTACCAGAATGAATGATGTTTGATCACCGTCAACTATAGTTGACAGATACCTCACGTTGGTAAAGACAAATGTGTTCAAAATAGATTTACGAGTTTCCCAAATTACGGTGGAGTACTAGTGTGCACAGCGCCATTGTAGCCGCACTAGTTTAATCACAGAAGTAAACTCAAATTGGGACTCAGCAATAAAATTTAAAGATGCATTCAAAATTCATTATAGAAATTGGTGAATGCGATAATTTGGTGGAAAAAATTTGAAAAGTATTCACAAAATTGGAAAATTCAAAAACTATTTTCAGAAAAAAATAGAAATTCGAAAAATCTTTTCGAAAAAAGACACTTAAAAAAAGAATCCCTTTTTTCCGCACGATTTGCCATCATTATCCACAGAATCGACTCCTCTACAAGTCCATTTCGAGTCATAAATTTTCAAAGCTGTCGGCCAGCGGCGACACCACAAGCGGCAAGCGCATTTAAGACATGCTATTGTTAGGCAGTTAGACATCAATGAAAATGATGCGCGTGACTAGGGTGTCAACTTCCCGTTTTCCGTTTTCCGTTTCCGCTTACCTCAGGCAATTTTTTTTCATTTCCGTTTTCCGGCTGCTAATATTTTCCGTTTCTCATTTTTCTATTTTCCGGGTAAATTTTCAGTTTTTCCACCTTTTTCCCATTTCCGGCTCAACTGTCTGTTTTTCAAACTTTTTTCCCTTTTCCGGCTCAACGTTCTGTTTTATGATTTAGCCAAACTAATAAACATGCCTGCAGGTTCTCAATTATGGGAATTTTTTCTGTTTCAGCAAAATTTCTGCAATTTTTTCATTTCCGTTTCCGTTTTCCGGTCTTTCATTCGTCCGTTTTCCGTTTTCTGACAAATGCGATTTTTTCCGTTTCCATTTCCGTTTTCTGGCAAGTGCGTTTTTGCCATTTGGCAGTGAGGCAATTTTTTCTGTTTCCGTTTTCCGTAAAAAAGTTTTTGTCGACGCCCTAGGCGTGACCAGGCACTTGTCATCTGAGCAAATGGCAGCAATAGCTCCTCCTGCATGCTTGGTGTTGGTGATGGAGCATGATGCATCGTTCACATGTCCAAAACTGGCTCCTTGTAGATGAAAACAGAGTTGTTAAAAGTACCGTACTTTCTAAAAAGTAAATGTAAATGTAAAGTAGGTATATTTTTTTACTCAAGCAAGAGTATAGAACATGTAAAGTAAATATTTTTTACACTGCGTAAAAGGTGAGTAAACGTAAATACCCATATTTTTGATCAGGGAAAACGTAAAAGTCAGTATTTTTGTCGAGGAAAACAGGGAAACAAGGAAAAAAAAGTGAGAGTCATTGCTTTCCCTTGATTACTACGCCGCCATTTTCACAGCTGCTTCAACTTACCTATTTGGGTTTTTTACGCACCCCATTGATTTTTCATTTTACGTTTTCTGTACTCGCATACTATCAAAAAGTACAAGTAAAGGTGAGTACAGGTATTTTTTTCTGGAGTAAACGTAAACGTATTTACTCAGTACTCAAGTATACGTATTTTTCGAGTAAACGTAAATACGTTTTAACAACTATGGATAAAAACGACATGGCTACTTCTGAACATGTCTCTTGTAAGCTTGGATTTGCATTCATCTCATCGGATTTGCCAGTCAGTTATTGCCTGGGATGATCAGGTGCCAGTTCCGCAAAATGAGAAGTGAAATGGCAAAGGATAAGTAAAAGCGCAAAGGCGAAGTGAAATGGCAAGTGAATTGGCAAGTCAAATGGCAGAAGCGAAGAGAAATTACTTTTTATTTTAATTTTTTACTTCACTTTTGCCAATTCACTTGCCATTTCACTTCGCCTTTGCGATTTTACTTATCCTTTGCCATTTCACGTCTCACTTCTCATTTTGCGGAACTGGCCCAGGAGTTCGCCGTGTATGTAAACACATTTTATCAATATAAAACATCAAACACTAGTTTGGCGGGGGGTTATTATTTCCCCAGCCCATTTTGAGGGGGGTTAATTCGAGGGGGGTGTAATTCGAGGTAATGAGGTAGGTACATCTGTAAATACATAACATTTCTGAAATACATTTTAGATACTTTTCAAATGTATGCGTACAAGTTAGTGTACATGTATACTCGGCGGACATGATACTCTGCCATCGCACTGATTTATGTCTCGTGTTGGAAGCGTGCCAATGATTATTAAATCATGCGATTTCCGTAAAAAGATGAAAAAATTCATCGATGTGAATATGTTAATGAATAACATAATAACTGCAATAAATTTGGTCATCCTTTTATGAAACTCGCACGCGTTAACCATCGTTGGCACACTTCCAGCGGGAACCACGCGTGCAGGGTGTAAAGTAACCAGAGTATACAGGGAGGGTAATTCAAACAAATATGGTATTATATGTTGTCATTGATGATGGCAAACTCTCTGGAAAAAGTGTTTAAATTTTTCATTGTTTTTTTTTGCCTAAAATGATTATTCTCAAAAATTTTTTTTAACTCTTCGAATTTTTTGAAACACTTTCGAAAAGTTTTCGAATTTTGGTTTGCATCGTTAGCCGTGATACATCAAATTCCTGCGCGCTACACAACGCATAAAATGGGTTTAGTACCAGAGTAATAAAAAAACGACGAAAAAAAGCATAAAAATAAAAAACCGCGCGTTTGAAACCGGCGGCAGATAAATAAATAAATGCATATGCGGCTTGCGCACCTGCGGCCCCGCGCACACTAGTTTTCACACGAAATTTCGAAAACTCATAAATCAGCTTCAAACGTGTTTGAGTTTTCCACAATGTGCCATTTTTAATATCCGTCAACTGCATTTGACGGCCACCTCATTGTAGAAAACTCAAATGCGTTCCAAGCCGAATCGTGAGTTTTCGAAACTTGAAAACTAGTGCGCAGGCGCAATATATCAAATATATCCGACATAAAGGTTAGCTAACGCAGCCTATAAATAAATCTAAATCTACTCGGGTGCCGTTTGAAACTGGGCAAACGTTCTACCGCACTCCGGGGGCCAGCCAGTCCAATCAAAGGGCTCGTTTACAACCTATAAACAAGGCCAATTTCCGCGTCGCGCGACAAGCGGACGCGGACAATCTGCAGTCTATGACGCCATACCGGTGCACATGTACACCGGTACCGGGGTCTGCAATGGGGGGGGGGGTGAGTCTACCTACCCTATTTCCTCGAAATACCCCCCTTGAATTAGCCCCCCCTCGAAATACTCCCAGGTGTTTTCGAGCTGAGGAAAAAAACCCCCCTCGGAATACCCCCCTCTGGAATAAGGTACACCATGTATGCGAGGAAGATGATGTATTTATTGCGACCATTTTCCATGGCAGTTGTATTGCATGGCAGATATACGTATACGCTAGTTCGTGTAGCGATGTACGTTTACGTCCCTGTTATGTCCCTATATACCCTATTTGGTTACGTTTATTACCGGTTTGGGGTAAGTAAAAGCGTATTCTTTAATATGACTTTCCCGAAAATTTCTGACGAAATAATAAACTCCCCTCGAATAAGCCCACCTCGAAATACCCCCCTCAAAATTTCCACTCTGAAAAAATAAACCCCCTGGGGGTATTTCGAGGAAATACTGTATATACCTTATAAACCTACTTTTTTCAAATACTTTTACTTTTAGCGATTTTTCTCTTTTTTTCTACCTTCTACGATGATTATATTGCATAACTTGAGAAAGCCTATATATTGAACAACCACGCCACAACCGCACCCCTGATCCCCGAACACCCCCACCCAACCCTCAAAATTTTTTCAGCAATCTATCCCTCCGGTGTAGCGATTTGCTACCTATCCAACCCCCCGGGATGGTCAAAATCTAGAATACCCCTGCCATAGTGTTCAAACGGGATCCCGATTAGCATTGAAAAAAATCATCAATTGTTGGAAAATAAAATTAGATAAAATCTCAGAAAATCTCTCAAGAATATAATCTAATTAAATCTCTCAAAAACCTGTAAAAAATAGAAATAAATATCAGAATTTGAGAGATTTTCTGATATTTTCAAAAATCTCAGAAAATCTATCAAAAAGAAAATATAATCAAATCTCTCTGGAAAATCGTGTAAAAATATAAATCTCAGAAAATCTTATATTTTCTGAGATTTTCTGACATTTTTTCAAATATAAATCTACCACAGATTTTTTCAACGCTAATACCGATCTCAAACCTGAATCTCGATGCCAACTCTGACAACGGGATTTGAGCGGTCGTGAACGAACCAAAAATGAATGAATGAACCCAAATGACAAAATGATGTGCCAATCCGAAGCGCGTCCCAGATTTCCCAGTTTTCGATCACGCTGCGCTGCAGATCCCCTGACGTCGAAATGCCACTCACTCAAGAGCAATGGTGGGTAAGTTTTCTTTCTGTGTTTTGAGTTTTTTTCAAAATTGGATACCTAAATGTGTTTTTAGTTTTTTTTTGTAAATAAAACTTGAGTATACTCGGCAGATAGCACACCTAGTATGGAAACCTACCATAATTTGATGAATAAAATCTTGTGATAAATTTTGTAATTAATTATTCCATAATAAAAACGAAATATGTATCATATCATCATACGAAAAAAAAACTGTATTATTTCCGGGTCATTATTCAGATGGGTTATGGTAAGTTTTCATACTAAGTGTGATGTCTGCTGGGTATAACTATGTTTTTATTTCTGTGTTTTTAGTAAAATGCAAGTTTATTTTACCTAATTGACTAATTTTTTTTCCTGTTTTCCAGCTAAATTTTCTGTTTTACCACCTATTTTTCTATTTTCCAGCTCAATTTTCTGTTTATCCACCTCATTTGACTGTTTTCTGGCTCAACATTCTGTTTTCTGTTTCATCCACACTGATAAACATGCATGCAGGTTCTCACTTATGTAAACCTTTTCAGTTTCCAGCAAAATTTCACAATTTTTTTTCCATATTCTGGATAAATTTCTGCAAATTTTTTCAGTCTTCTGCAAAATTTCAGCAATTTTTTCAGGTTCCAGCAGACTTTCAGCAAATTTTTTCCATTTCAGTTTCCATTTCCCTGCTCATTTTCCATTTTCCAGCAAGATAATTTTTTTGTTTCTGTTTCTGTTTTCTGCCAAGTGCAAATTTTTGCAAGGCTTTGCGGCAAGTGTGAAAA
The DNA here is from genome assembly GCA_964036195.1 of Sphaerolaimus hirsutus. Classification (NCBI taxonomy): domain Eukaryota; kingdom Metazoa; phylum Nematoda; class Chromadorea; order Monhysterida; family Sphaerolaimidae; genus Sphaerolaimus; species Sphaerolaimus hirsutus. Next base: position 23,143,994 of record OZ038455.1, read on the forward strand.
ATTTTTTTTCACACACTAACTATACTTACCTTAGTACCTGCCTAACATTCAAATATAGGAAAACTCAACTACTTACCTGCTACCTAAATACCGCCAAGCCTGGATATTTAAAATTTTTGAGACTCCTAATCCAGAACCAATGTTCATAAAAGTTTTGAGGCACTGTGTTTCTGTGTAAAACAAAAACACAGAAACTCAACGATTTTCTGTATTTCACATGTCTGTTTTTGCCACCGTTACTCACAAAGTGACAATCCCACCAGCCGAAAAACCCCATCCCGTTTGAACTCCACAAATAGGTGCACTGCATATTTGCAGGGCGCTTCCCTGCCTAAAAATACGCGCACATGATGCCCCCGGTTTAGAATCTTCAGCCAATCCGAACTGAGGCATAAGCCGCGTTTAGCATTGAAAAAATCTCTGGGAGATTTATATTTAAAAAATCTCAGAAAATATAAGATTTTCTGAGATTTATATTTTTTCCACGATTTTCTAGAGAGATTTAATTATATTTTCTTTTCGAGAGATTTTCTGAGATTTTTTTTCAAAATATCAGAAAATCTCTAAATTTCTGATATTTATATTTATTCATGTTTTTCCAGGTTTTTTGACAGATATTAAATTATATATTTTTTCTAGAGAGATTTTCAAATTTTTTTCTGATGATATTTTATCTAATTATATTTTCTAAAAATTGACAATTTTTTCAATGCTAGCCGCGCGGTTTTGCTCGGTTAAGTGAAATGGAGCATGGCGCCACTGCGCGGCCAATTGGACAGGGCCGTGCCCGGTAGAGAAAATGAGCGTGCAATTCCATTTGCAGTGATTTGCAAAGCCGCGTTAAGCCATTCTGGGGTATTTTCGCGGTTTTGGGAATGGAATGGAATGCGGAGTGTTCAGTGTTGAACGTTTTAAGGGGCTGTTTAAATGCGAATTGCGAATTGTAGATGAGATTGAAAATTCTTTAATTACAGCTGTGGCCGTTCTGGAAAAAAGTGTTTCAAGTTGTGCGCAATTATAATGTATAAAACTTTTAATTAATTTTTTTTAATTAGTGCCAATTTATGATACTTCCTAGATAAGTAATTGCATGATGGCGCAATTCACATATGCCGTTACAGCAATAAGCTTTGTCTTAATTAAACATAAGTAATTTTTAGACTTACCTATGTATACTCGGCGGACATCACACTTACCTAGGTAGTATGGAAACCTCCCATAAACCATTTGAATGATGAACCAAAAATTAGGCTATTTACACAGGTCCCGGCCGCGGCCGGGACCTGTGTAAATAGCCCAAAAACTATACAGTTTTTCATCATAATATTTCGTTTTTACTATGGAATACTTAATCAATAAATTTATCACCAGATTTGATTCATAAATTATGGTATGATTCTGCATATACTTTGCGGTCAGCCGAGTATAGCAAAACATGACAAATAATCAAGATTCAGTTTCAAAAGTTTAAAAAAACAACATTTTAATCTAAGAACCGCAAAAAACCTAACGCAAATCCTCGAAAAAGACCCCCCTTGAATAACTCCCCCCTGTTCGTCAGGTGAGGAAAAATAACTTGAATAACTCCTCCCTGGAAACAAAGAAAAAAAAACCATCGATGGACACAGAATGACAAAATTAAACTACGCCTGGGCTATTCATCGAATGCAAATGAATGAAACAGTGTGTGAAAGAAAGAACGAAACATGATGAAAGAATGACTCCGCTGGGTTCTTATTCGTGGATTTAGGGTACCGTATTACCTCGAATTATCCCCCCTTGAATTAACCCCCCCTCGAAATGGGCTGGGGCAATAATAAACACCCCCTCGAAATACCCCCCCCTCCCCCTCCAGTACGTCATGTACGTAACAAATACCGTATTTACTCGAATAATTCCCCCACTCGAGTAATTCCCCCCTCGAATAATTCCCCCCCCCTCGAATAATTCCCCCCTGCTACACGAGTGAGGAAAAAACAACCCCCCACTTGAATAATCCACCCCACAATGATGGAGAATAAATAATGCACATTTATAAAAAAGACAATCGATGAAATCAAACCAAGCAAAATAGCAGTGCCTCGTTTGATTCATCGAATACAAATGCAGCACATTCGATGTGTAAGGATGCAAAGGAATGTGCACTACGAATGGAAATTGGACGAACATGTGTATATTGTGTGACGGAAACATACTTGAAAATTTTGAGGAAATAATAATTCCCCCATTTGAATAATCCCCCCCCCCTTGAATAGTTCCCCCTCAAAAATGTCTGACGGAAAAAAAATTCCCCAGGGGAATTATTTGAGTAAATACGGTACGTCATGTGTGCAATATACATGATGTATTTATCACTGCTAATTTACATTACAGCTACAAATAGACTACCGTATTACCTCGAAATACCCCCAGGGGGTTTATTATTTCGCCAGCAAAATTTTAGGGGGGATAATTCGAGGGGGGGGGGTTTATTCGAGGGGGGGTCTATTATTTCGCCAGAAAATTTCGGAAATTCCCCATACTCAGACGTAGAAAAAACACACGATTACATGGATATATATGTGTTTATAGGCATTTATAACTGTATATACACAGTAACCCTTCTCTAACGTCACTTTATCATCAGTTTTAACGTGTGTTCTGCATTGTACAGATCACAAACTGCGGTATTTGTCATGCACGTTATCTTTACACTAAACTTTAGGGGGGGGGGTGGGGTATTTCGAGGGGGGGGGTTAATTCAAGGGGGGGGGGGGGTGAATTCGAGGTAATACGGTAGTTTGTGTAGCTATCTACGTTTGTATTTATGTCCAAATATATCCAGTTTGGACACATTTATTACCTGTTTTGGGTATGCAAAGTGCGACAATCTTTTCCTAACCCGCCCTCATAAGGCGTTCAGTTTATATTTACGGCGTTGCCTAAGATTGCACCACAGTGAATATACTTTTAACACTTGTAGAATGCTGGTAGCATTTGAAAAATCACTAATTTCCCAAGTATATTCATCTTTATAGGTACATATATTTATATCACTCAAAATTTGTAAAAATATAAATAGGTAAATATAAATCACTCTAGCTTTTCAGAAATATAATTAAATTGCTGATAATTAAATAATTGAAAAAAATCACTTAAGCATCACATTGAAAAAAAGCACAAAAAATATATAAAAATCACTTACGCTTTATTTCGATTTCTAACGATATTTTGGGATTTATTTACCATTTGCCAGCACAGAATGCAAGGCATTGTGATTTTTTTCAATGTCAATCAATGGTTATTTTTTGGATGCTAAGTTCTGGTTAGCACATTTCATTCCATATTATAATAATCCTCCTTGATTAAATGATTCCGATATAAATTTAATATCACACTGCTTTTGATTTCCTTTGGGACGCGGGGTATTGTTTCATTGTTCTCAGGCTCACGGGAATTTCCAACGCAGAACAAAAATGTGTTGCGCAGTTTCTGCGCGACACGATTTTTTTCTGCGTTGGAACTTATTCCGACCCTTGTTCTCATTGTATTTATCATGAATAAAGATGGCAAACCAATATTCAAAAATTCTAAAACGTTTTAGCATTTTTGAATTTCTATGGACTTTTTGAAAAAAATTCCGCCACTTGAAAAAACTCTTTATGCTGCGATTACAGCTCGGGCGTAAAATTGACTGGCGTAATATTGATGTTTGGGCGTAAAATTGATTACAGGTGAATGGATCAAGATATGGCGTTGTAATTTCAGTCAAAGAAAGCGCACATGCAGATGTTGCGTGTGTCCAAAGCTCGTCAGTTTATTTTAATTGTACTAGAAGTTATGAATTTTGGCACAAATTTTATTTATTTTACACCCTAATTTTACGCAACTTACAGCACATAATTGAAAAAATTGTGCTAAAATTCATAACTCCCAGTACGATTAAAAAACCCCATGAGCTTTGGACACAAGAAACGTCTGCATCTAAGCTTTATTTGACTGAAATAACAATGTCGTATTTTTATCCATTCATCTGTAATTTATTTTACGCCCAAAAGTAATTTTGCGCCCGGTCAATTTTACGCCCGAGCTGTAATCGCAGCATTACAGCAATTTTTCTAATAAATTCTCAGATTCGAATATTCCGAATATGTTTTCGATTTTTACACAGTATTTTTGGCTGAAAATGCGTGAATAAAATGCTTAAACACAATTCAAACTTACTTCACGTGGATTTTGGTGGTGGTAACACAAAAAATTTGAAAATTTACCCGCAGCAACAGCTTGGAGGGACCCAAAAAGTGTATTCGACATTGGCCACAAAAATTCAAAAATACAATAATCTACTAGAGAACAAAGTTGTTCTAATGTATTTATGTTATTTGAAATATATTTATACTCGAGTACTGAGTAGATATGTTTATTTTCTCTGAAAAAAGTACCATTACTCGCTTTTACGTATACTTTTTGAAGGTACTCAAGTACAGAAAGCGTATTTCATGGGTCATTTATATAGGTTTTTGAAGGCCAAATAGAGAAAAATAGCCAAAGAAGATAAGATCATATAATATAAGCAGATAAGATCATAAATATAATATAATAAAGTAAGATAAGAACATATAATAGCCAAAACAAGCTGAAAATATGTGAATTTAAAGGTGAAAAGCCTAATTTGAAGATGAACCGTATGGTGGCGCTGCGAAGTGTCTTGATGCTGACATGCGTGTCTGCGTGAAGACTCTTCAGGACACTTCACGACTAGGGTGTAAACAAAAACTTTTTGGCGGAAAACGGAAACGGAAACGGAAAAAAATTTACACTTTCCGGAAAATGGAAACGGAAATGGAAAAAAATTTGCACCTGCCGGAAAACGGAAAACGGAAAAATGAAAAGCCGGAAAACGGAAACGGAAACGGAAAAATTTGCTGAAATTATGCCAGAAACGGAAAAAATTTGCTGAAATTTTGCCGGAAACGGAAAAAAAATTGCAGAGATTTATCCAGAAATCAAAAAATTTGCAGGAATCTTGCTAGAAATAGAAACAATTAACATAATTAAGCACCTGCAAGGCTGAAACAGAAAACAGAGAATTGAGTCAGAAAATGGAAAAAAGTTGGAAAAACAGACAATTGAGCCAGAAAACGGAAAAAAGGCGGAAATACTGAATTTTGGCCGGAAAACGGAAAATGAGCCGGAAAAACGGAAACATAAACGGAAAAAAAATTTAGCAGCCGGAAAACGGAAACGGAAACGGAATAAAATTTGCCTGCGGAAAGCGGAAACGGAAAATGGAAAACGGAAAGTTGACACCCTATTCACGACACATCACACATACATTTTTGGTTACATGCATTACTAATGTGTAGATATAGAAAGCAGTGTAAATGCCATATTAAAAGTGTCTTACGTTTCACGCAAATTTTCGTGAAACGTCGGCAAGAACTAGTATGGTGGGTGAAGTGTTTGGAAGCTACAGCGTGAAAACACGTTCAATGTAGCTAATCCAATGTGACAAAGAAAGTTGAATCCTCCAACGATATAATACGATACAATGACAAATGTTAGGATCAACATACCGTATTACCTCGAATTGTCCCCACTTGAATTACCCCCCTCGAATTAACCACCTCAAAATTTCCTTAACCCCCTCCATGTACGCAATTTATTACTGCTAATTTGCATTGCAGTTAGCATTGAAAAAATCTCTGGGAGATTTATATTTAAAAAATCTCAAAAAATCTCAGAAAATATAAGATTTTCTGAGATTTATATTTTTCCCATGATTTTCCAGAGAGATTTAATTATATTTTCTTCTGATTGAGAAAATCTCTCGAGAAAATCTCTCTATATTTGCCCATTTTCACCTTCAAATTCACTTGTTCATGTGGTTTTTTGCCACTTTTCATCTATTTTTAACTACCATATTATCTTGAAATACACCCACGGGGGTATATGATATGACTACCACATACTACGGTATATATTTGCTTATATACTCATTTTTGTCTATTTCCCCCCTATTTGCAGTTTTTCTCCTCTTTTTCTGTTCTATGGCATGAAAGAGCCAATAAAAAAGTCTATCCGAAATACAATTTCTGTACTCAAGTACTTTCAAACAAAAGACACATTAGAGTTAAAGTCTTTCAAACAAAAGACACACACTATTATACACAAAAAAGAGTACTGCTACTTTTTCAGAGAAAAATATGTATTTTTGTGAAAACGTAAATATGTTTTAACCGCTCCCTAACCATACTGAACCTCTGCAGTCCCATGAAGACCCAGTACTCAAAAGTACGGGGCTGTACCAGAGGTCTACATTGACACTGGAGGTTGCTGTTTACTTGTGCACCGTGTAAATTTGTGCACTAGGTTCTAGCTATTTTAACATTTTAACAACTAAAGAGTTGACAGCATGCTTCCCTGATAGTTACCAAATTTTGGTGAAAAGGTCGTCTGATAAATTCTGTGGGGTCGTCAACACGCCTAAGCAATGTATTCTTCTACAAGGAAAAATGTACCTACCGTATATCCTTGAATAAGTCCCCCCTCTCAAATAACTCCCCCCTCTTGATCAAGTCCCCCCTCTTGTGAGTGTGATGAAAAAACAAAACCCCCCTCAAATAACTCCCCCCTCAGAAACTTCTGACGAAAAAGTAACTCCCTGGGGGACTTATTCGAGGATATACGGTAAATCATATTTTTGTTCATTATTCAGATACTACATGGTAGTACAATATGCTGTCAGTAGACAATATGCTGTTATCATATGTCATTGTGAATGAAAAGGTTAAACAACACATAATGTGCTTAATATCTACTCTCAATGGTTCAAACACCTTGAAATATTAATTAAGTCATACTTTAAGTTGAGAGATTTTATGAGATTTTTTTGAACTGCAAGAGATTTTCTCAGAGAACTAATTTTATTTTTGGAAATGACCCAAGAGATTTAATTATATTTTTTTCTTGAGAGATTTTCTGAGATAATATTTAATTATATTTTCTCAAAATTGGTCATTTTTTACAATGCTAATTGCAGTTACAGATAGACTAGTTTGTGTAGCTATCTACATTTTTATGTCCAAATATATCCTGTTTGGACACATCTATTACATGTTTTGGGTACGCAAATGCCTACTACTACAAATGGAAATTACTACGATCCTTACGAAAATTTCTAACGAAATAATAAACCCTCCCCCCTCGAATAAGCCCCCCTCAAATTTTGCTGGCGAAATAATAAACCCCCATGTGGGTATTTCGAGGTAATACGATATTCTCATGAGCGTCAAAGTAAATATAGATTGCATACCGTATTACCTCGAATTATCCCCCCCCCTTGAATTAACCCCCCTCTCGAATTAACCCCCCCTCAAAATGGGCTGGGGAAATAATAACCCCCCCCCCCTCGAAATACTCCCCCCCCCCCCTTCGGAATGATGTACGTCATGTACATAATAAATACGTCATGTATGCAATGTACATGATGTATATTACTGTTAATTTGCATTGCAGCTACACATAGACTAGTTTGTGTAACTATCTACGTTTTTATGTCCAAATATATCCTGTTTGGACACATTTATTACCTGTTTTGGGTATGCAAATGCCTACTATTTACTACGATCCTTACGAAAATTTCTGACGAAATAATAAACCCCCCCCTCGAATAAACCCCCCCCCCTCGAATTGACCCCCCCTCAAATTTTGCTGGCGAAATAATAAACCCCCATGGGGTATTTCGAGGTAATACGGTATACCTATAAACTTTCATGTTGCAATTGTTACGGGAGTCCCAGTAGTGACATTAATCTAGTGCTTTGGAAATAAACAGCACTTTGGTAGCTGGATATTGATGGAAAACTTCGCACGCAAAACCAGCGCAAATAATAGTCATCCATTTTTACAAACATTATGTTTTTCTGGTAAATGGTCAAATTTAATCTGCTAGTATGAACGAAACAGTTATGCTACCTTGACTGACTACTCCAGGAAACAGCAGCACTGAAGGCACACGCGAATTTACCATACATACCGTATTTCCTCGAAATACCCCCCTGGGGTGATTGTTTCAAAGTGGAGATTTTGAGGGGGGTCTAAACAAGTGGGGTATTTCGAGGAGGGTTTATTTTTCCGTTAGAAATTTTCGTGAAATTCATAGTAAAGAATATGCGTTTAACTGGTAATAAATGTGTCCAAATATGATATATTTGGACATATCAACGTACATCGCTACACAAACTAGAGTATTTATTTGTGCAGCTGCGATGCAAACCGGCAGCAATAAATTACATGATGTACATCATTCCATTCCAGACGGGGGGGGGGAGTTGTATTCATACTAGCCATTTTGAGGGCGTATTTCAAGGGGGTATTTCGAGTGGGGTGTTTCGATGAAATACGGTATATCCTTAAGGTACTGAGTGCAGTTTTCAACATGCACTGAATGTGGGATACCGCTATTGGATGAGTGATGCGATTTTCGAGATTTCATTCAATTGCGGTCGTGTAAAAACTGAAGTCGAAATTACTAAAAACCATACTTATAAATAGCCAAGCTGGAACTAGAATGCAATGCAGGTAAAAAAGAGAGGGGAAAAACAAGAAATGGATACCTACTCGAATCTTACAAATTCCCCCATACCCAAAGAACAAATTCCCCATACACAAAGACTTATTGGGGAAATACACAAAAGAACACAAAAAAACATGAAATGTAAAGTAAGTGAACTATTCACAACTAGGGTGTTAAAAAAATTGTTTTACGGAAAACGGAAACGGAAAAAAATTCAGCAGCCAGAAAATGGAACGGAAAACGGAAAGAATTTGCACTTGCCGGAAAACGGAAAAGGAAAAAAAATTTCAGCAGCCGGAAAACGGACAACAAGGCCGGAAAACTGGAAATGGAAGAATGAAATTTGCATCGAAACGGAAGAAAAATTGTCGAAGTTTTGCTGGAAAATGGGAAAAATTGCTGAAATTTGCTGGAAATGCTAAAAATTGCTGAAATTGTGATGGAAAATGGGAAAAATTAACATAGTTGAAAACCTGCATGCATGTTTACCAGTTTGGCTGTAACAGAAAACACACAGTTGAGCCGGAAAAAGGGAATATGAGGTGGAAAAACTGAATGTTGTGCCGGAAAATGGAAAAAAACTGGAAAAACAGAAAATTTAGCCGGAAAACAGGAAAAAGCCAGAAAAACTGACAATGAGCCGGAAAATGGAAAATGAGCCGGAAAAACGGCAACCGGAAGAAAATTTAGTGGCCGGAAAACGGAATGGAAACCGAAAAAATTTGCCTTCGGAAAAACTAAAACGGAAAACGGAAATTTGACACCCTATACACGACCGTATTCTTTCTACACTTTCACATCTTAGACGCATGAAAGCCTGGGCTAGCGATAGTCCTACAAAACCTCACATCCACTTTTTCAAAACCCACTGTTAGGTGGAGTTACAACAACATAATAGTGATGGAATGGTGCCTTGGCGCTTGGCGCCATTTAATGGCGCCCGCTTCCCTGGTGTCCTTATTTCAAATGGCGCCATGGCTCCCTTGGCATTTATTTCGGATGGCGCCATGGCGCCCGGCGCCATCGCTTTGGATGGCGCTAGAAATGGCGCCAGGATGCTCCGATGAGAGTTTCGTTTTGCCATTTTGATTGAAGTGCCTTATCTTCGGAATGATATGATTTTGATAAATATCTTTTAGCATTTTTAGCTACCGTATATCCTCAAATAAAAGCCCCCTTGAATAACTTACCCCCTGCTGGGTGGGTGACGAAAAAATAACTTCCCTTGAACAACACTTCCCCCTAAATAACTCCGCCTCAAAAACACTGGTGAAATGACAATGCGCTTGGGGTCTTATTTGAGGTTTTACGGTATGTAATTTCGATGATATCGGGCTGCCCGAAAAAATGATTCAAAACATCGGGCTGTCCGAAAAATGTACCGGGTAAACCAAATCTCGTACCCGGTGCCAGTCCCAGACGCTGTAAATTGCCCTGTAAAATGTCAAATGTCATGCAAAGTGTAAAAATTCACGTAAAATGCCCGGTAAAATGGCAAATGTCATGCAAAGTGTCAAAAGTCATGTAAAATGCCCGGTAAAATGGCAACCGAGTTGCCATTTTACCGGGCATTTTACACGACTTTTGACACTTTGCATGACATTTTACAGGGCATTTTACAGCGTCTGGGACTGCACCCCCGGTCACATAAGGAGGACATGTCCACCGTAAACTACACGCACTACAATGTGGCAAACTAAAAAGCAGTTATTCAGTCGCGCGGTCGCATTAATCACATCGGTTCGGCTAGGTGCCGCACGGCTGCAGCTTCCCATCAATCACGGGCGGCGCTTAGCTAGCCGCCGCCGCGACATTTATTTTTCATTTTCATTCATGAAGGTGCTTGAGGTATACTGTAAGTGCTTGAATAAGACCCCCCCTTGAATAAGATACCCCTGGAAGAAATAACTCCCTCTGAATAATACTCCCTTGGATAACTCCCCCCCTCCGGAACTTCTGATAAAATTAATTCCCCTGGTGTCTTGTGAGAGGATATATGGCATAATATATAAATTAGTTTCCCCACTTGCATGGTCCTCCCTAGGGTGTCAACTTCCCGTTTTCCGTTTCTGTTTTCTGGCTGCTATTTTTTTCTTTTACCGTTTTTCTGGGTCATTTTCCATTTCTGGCTAAATTTTCACTTTTTTCACCTTTTTATGATTTCTGGCTCATTGTCAGTTTTTTCCAACTTTTTCCTTTTTCCGGCCAAATTTTTTTTCCGCCTCATTTTCCCTTTTCCTGCTGAACTTTCTGTTTTCTGTTTCAGCCAAACTTTTGGCCATGCATGCAAGTTCTCAATAATCGAATTTTTTCAGTTTCCAGCAAAATTTCTGCATTTTTTAAATTGCCATATAAATTTCTGCAATTTTTTTTCTGTTTCTGGCAAAGTTCCTGCAATTTTTTTACATTTCCGGCAGAATTGCAGCAAATTTTCCCGTTTCCGTTTTCTGGACTTTCATTTTTCCGTTTTCCGCAGGTGCAAAGAAAATTCTGTTTCCGTTTCCGTTTTCCGGCAAGTGCAAAAAATTTTCGGTTTCCATTTCCGTTTTCCGTAAAAAGTTTTGTGCATACATAAGTTTTTAAGTTTTGTGCATGCAGCTTTCCACTTGAAAAGTGTTCCATTTAAACACCCCCCACGTCAGGCAATTGAGTAATAAGTAATTCGCCCTCGAATTGTTCCCCACTGTGGTGGACACTAAAATACTGCCTATCTTGAATTTGTAGTGAATGTGATTGGGAGTGGTTTCATTGTAGTATCATTTTCCATCATACGTTTTTCTTTCAATAGGGAAACATTAACATGCCCCACATAATGCTTTGATAAAAAATCACATTGGAAACATACCGTATTTCCTCGAAATACCCCCCGGGGGGTGATTGTTTTATAGTGGTCCCGAGAGGGGGGGTTAAACGAGGGGGGGGGGTATTTCGAGGGGGGGGGGTTATTATTTCACAAGAAAATTTTTGAAAACCAAGTACGAAATTGTCGTCTGAAACGTACGCAGACGTCGAAAAATGCAACAAAAACTGCCATTTATAAGGTTCTGTAGACTAATATTAGTATGTAGATGGTATGTACACTGTTCTAACGTGACACCCACATTGTTTTGACGTGTGTTCTGCAGTACACAGAACACAAACTACAGTTATTGGTGTGTACGTTCCCTTTACACTCAATTTGGGGGGGGTATTTCGAGGGGGGGGGGGTGATTGTTTCATAGTGGTCCCGAGAGGGGGGGGGGGGTCAAACGAGGGGGGGGGGTATTTCGAGGGGGGGGGGGGTATTTCGAGGAAATACGGTAGTTGTTAAAACGTATTTATGTTTACTAGAGAATAGGTATACTCGAGTACTGTATAAATACGTTTGTGTTTCCTCTTACAAAATACTTGTACTCACCTCTATGCGTAATTTTTGCAAGTACGCGAGTACAGAAAACGTATTTCAAGGGATATTTCGACCAATGTGTTTCATAATGCTGTGACGTGCTACAGAAAAATGAATGGGGGACATAATGGGGGTACGGACGCTAAACTGTAAACTATGTGCTGGTAAACTCATAAATCGACTTTGAATGCATGTGAGTTTACCAAAATGAGGTGTCTGTCAACTGCAGTTGATGGGGATTAGCATTGAAAAAATCTCTGGGAGATTTATATTTAAAAAATCTCAGAAAATCTCAGAAAATATAAGATTTTCTGAGATTTATATTTTTTCCACGATTTCCCAGAGAGATTTAATTATATTTTTTTCTGATTGAGAAAATCTCCCGAGAAAATCTCTCTAAAAAGTGGTATTTTTGAGAACTTTTGCCCCAATTTTTCTCAAAATCACCAATTTCCTAACTTAAACACATTTTCACCTTCAAATACACTACTTCATGTACTTTTTGCCTATTATCAGCTATTTTTAACTATTGTGTACCTTTATGCCCATTTTCCCTTTGGCTATTTTAACGGTTTTCTCTCCCCTTTTTCCCTTCTATGGCTTGAAAAAAACAATATCAAGTTCTATTTGAAATACATTTTCTGTACTCAAGTACTTTGAAAATGTGTATGTAAACATGAGTACTGGTAGGGTTCAAAAAGGATGAGATTACCAGAAAAGAAGCATAAATTGAACATTAGAGGTTTATGTTCACATCTCATGGTGCAAAAACTACACACATGCAGTACTGGTACTTTTTCAGAGCAAACATATACATATGTAGTCAGTACTCAAGTATACATATTTTTGGAGTAAAAGTTTTTAACCACTATGTATTTAGGACTGCATGCTTTGCAAATAAAGTTACCAAAATTTGGTGACAAAAGTGATCTTATAACTTCTGTGGGGCACGTGAACATGGTGTATTCTATAATGAGAGAAAATGTACCCAAATCATATTTTTGTTGATTATTCAGAAAGTAAATTTTATTAGCTTGTTGCAAAAGTTTTTGCGTTGCAACATCATCTTCAGCATTGTCTCCTATTGGATCATCCTGGATTGTTAGGATTCAGTCCGGGTATATAAGCTGGTTTCCAACTCTACCTAGGTTTCCAACTAATGTTCCATTGAAATTTCATTGAAAAATCGAAACACTGGAAAATGGTGGATGGTGCATGTTGAGTTTTGGACATTATTGAGATAAATATTAGTACTGGATCTACTTTCACATAATCAATTTCACAGTAAAATTTTATGATTTAATAAATTCTACTTTGTATAGGTATCCTGGCTGAAATGCCATTGATTGTCCAGGATGCTCCAATGTAAGATGATCCTGAAACGGCAAAAACTTATGCATCAGACCAATAGTAAAAAGTGTGCTGTCGTGTCAGTAGAAGCTGTTAGCATTTGAAAATGTGAATGAAAAGCTTCAACAACACATGTTGCTTAATATCTACTCTTAATGGGTCAAGCACCTTGAAATTTGATTATAACTTGATTTAAGTTGAGAGATTTTCTGAGATTTTTTTGAACTGAAAGAGATTTTCTCAGAGATTTAATTATATTTTCAAAAATCACCCGAGAGATTTAATTATATTTTTTTCATGAGAAATTTTCTGAGATTATATTTAATTATATTTTCTCAAAATCGGTCATTTTTTTCAATGCTAATGGGGATTAAGAATAACTCATTCCAGTCAACTCAAATGCATTCAAAGCCGATTTCTGGGTTTACCAGCACACAGTTTACAGTTTAGCATCTGCACACGCATTAGAACATAACCTTTTTCATAAGAAATACTTGTCAAATACTTAAAAAACACCTCTTTGATTTATTTCAGAACAAAAATACTCACTTTTACATTTTCGGTAAGAAAAATAATCGCTTTTACGTTTTTTCTAAAAGAAAAGTAATTTACCCTACTTTCACGCAGTGTAAAGTTAAAATTTACTTTACGTTTTCTATACTCACCGTTGAGTAAAATAAATATACTTTACGTTTATTTTTAGTTTGAAAAAGTTCAGTACTTTTAACAACTCTGATTTGAACATAAATTTTGAATAAGAAAATTGAAAACATAAAAATACTCCATTTTTCGGTGGCGTTTCTTAATATGAACCAAAATATTGGATGGAACCAAATAAAATATCCGCCAATGTAATGAATTTGAATGAACAGTCCCGATGAACATGAATTTTTTCATATTTATGATAAATTTATAGTGGCTCCTATTGGCTATGGTACACTGCAGTTTATTATGGAAATTTATCAAGCACTTAACCAAAGTGTTTAACAAATTCCCATGATTAACCAGTGTAAAGGATTTGATGTGTAAAGAATTTGATTGAAACGAGATTTGTAATACATGGATGAAGGAGTAGATGAAGAATGTTGACAAGAAAGATGTAGACATGAACATAAATAGATAAATAATACATAAATAGATGCGCACACGATACCGTATTCCTTCAAATAACCCCTCCACGCCCCTGTATCAAATGCGAAATTAAATACCTACAATATTTGCTAAAATACATAGGTAATAAAGTATAAAAATCTGATCGAATGAAGCTAAAAAAATTGCATGTACTCTACAGGTACACTGCACACATTGTGCCTACACGCACTAGTTTTCACCGTGACGTCGGTGAAAACTGAAATATTTTCAAATGCAAATTAATCATCACGGTGGAATGATTGAAATAAATTAAAATTTAAATTTTTATTAATGAATTTTTAAGTTTGAAAATTTGATAGGTAAAACACATACCTATCATACAATGAGAGTAGGTTGAAATTGAATGTCGCATAGTTGCCATTTCAGTTTTCACCTAAGTCAGGGTGAAAACTAGTGTGTGTAAAATACATTACTTACATACCACATATCTATTTACATTACATCACATACATATTTACATAAAATTTCACGTAAAATAGACCTTTCTATCGAAATTCTGATGGAAATACACCCCTCCTGAATTCACAGTGAAAAGTATTACGAAAAAATAAATAACACGATGGGGGACTTGGTGCAATGCCCATGGTGTGGGCGTTGTATTTTGATGCCAATATATTTTAGTGCTGCCTACTTTGATTTAAGATGGTAACAAATTGTACTTTATGAAGGTCCTGTCCTGTAGATATGGGAATTTTTTACGACCGCGTTTGTGATATCCGGTTACTGTATTTCTTCTAATAGAACGGCACCTCCAATAGACCGGCACCTGAAATAGAACGGCAGCTTTTGGCACGTTGTTGTGCTCACGAAAAGAATACAACGGCAGCCCCCACTTGAATGGCACTCGTCTTCAATAGAACGGCAGCATAAATTACGTTGGAAGTGTGCCAATATGCAAATAAATATATATAGAGATATTAGAATATTATAAATGGATTTTACATTTCAAATCCATGCTCTGATATCCAAGTATTGCTTACCTTTCACTGAAAAAATATGTCCAAATGAAAAAATGTGAAAAAAATTGCATTCAATCAGATATTTTTCACCATGGTGCGGCAATTTATAAAAGGAAAAGTCTAGAAAAACACGAGAAAATATGTTGAAAATGCATACGAATGTCAAACATTTAGTCAAACCCTATTTCGAAAACCTCGAGTCACTTTCGCAAGTGGAGAAGTAACAAACCATTTTAGAAGTGAAAAGTAATGTGGGAAGTGAAATGAGTAGTAAAATTTAACTGTTTTCACTTGTACTGTACTCATATAAATTACCACTTCTCATTTTACTTCTCAATTCACATTCTCATTTCACTACTCATTTTTCAAAGCTATTAATTTTTCATGTCTCACTTCAAAAAAGCTTTTGTCTATGCAATTGGCACCTCAAAAGCTTGTAGCTCATGAACCGCACATTTGTACATCACCCAAAGCTGACAGCACCTAGAGCTAGTGCATTGTTTTCATGCCTTTGCATGAAAAATCCTGCTTCTTGTCTCATCACATGCATACGTAGTATATACCGTATTTCCTCGAAACACCCCCCCCCCTTGATTTAACCCCACCCCCAGGTGTTTTCGAGCTGAGGAAACAATACCCCCCCCCTCGAAACACACCCCCTCTGGAATAAGGTACATCATGTATGCAAGGAACATGATGTATTTATTGCGACCATTTTGCATGGCAGTTATATTTACGTATACTCTAGTTTGTGTAGCGATGTACGTTTACATCCCTGTTATGTCCTTATATACCCTATTTGGTCACGTTTATCACCAGTTTGGGGTATGTGAAAGCGTATTCTTTAGTATGACTTTCCCGGAAATTTTCAGACGAAATAACAACCCCCCCTCGAAAAAGCCCCCTCGAAATACCCCCCTCAAAATTTCCACTCTGAAACAATAACCCCCCTGGGGGTGTTTCGAGGAAATACGGTAGGTAGGTTATGTGAAGAAAGCATCTGCCAGCGGTGGAGTTCCGCCGAGGGAATGTGTGCCCTGGAGATGGACACAAATTTCAACAGGTGCCAATTCCGCAAAAAGAGAATTGAAAAGTAAGGTTTATAGTAAGTGTATAGTAAGGTGAAAATTGAAGTGAAAATTGAAGTGAAAAGTGAAGTGAAAAGTGACGTGAAAAGTGAAGTGGAAAGTGATTGGAAATAGTTTTTTGAATATGGTAACATTTTCAATTGTCAAGTAACGACCCAAGCGAAAAAGCGGCACGTTTCTCGCTAAATCAGTATTGCCGTCATCAGAAACAATGCTTTCTCAGTAAAAATTCATCCCTTGCGTTTATTTTTTCACTTTTCAATTCACTTCACTTTTCACTTTACTTTTCGCTTCGCTTTTCACTTCTCATTTCACTTCACTTTTTGCGGAATTGGCCCCAGCACTTTTTTGTGGTCTGGTGCAATTCGATGGGGGGTGCCCTTTATTTTGAGAAGGAATTGCTCAATTTGGTCAGCACCCACAGTAAACCACACAATCAAAGTGCGTGCAAATTTAAAAGTTCATCGGTTCCCGATTCAAGTACGAAATAGCTCTCTGGCAAGCGTTTCTATCTGTCACTTCCGCTATCCGCAAGACTAAATAGCTTCATTTGTAAATAAACATCCGTTTGATGGATCTCTAAAATGGCATTGTTTAGCGCAGTGAGCACGCCGCAGCGGAAATTAGAGCGCATATAAATACAGGCGTCGATGTCACCAGGTGCCAGTTCCGCAAAATGAGAAGTGAGACGTGAAATGGCAAAGGCGAAGTAAAAGCGCAAAGGCCAAGTGAAATGGCAAGTGAATTGGCAAAAGCGAAAAGAAATTACTTTTTATTTTTATTTTTTTACTTCGCTTTTGCCAATTCACTTGCCGTTTCACTTAGCCTTTGCCATTTCACTTCTCATTTTGCGGCACTGGCCCCAGGAACGCGGCAGCTAGCTAAATGTGGCCACACGAGCTAGTTTTCACGGTTCCAATTTGAAAACTCGTTCAAAAACTGCATGGCGACGCGAACGCTGATTGACGCTTCCGCAATCCCGTAAATGAGCACTTAGACTCAGCGCACTAGTACATATTAGGATGCAATTATTAGTTTACAGAAATGATCAGTCCATGAAATACTGTTTAAGGAGATGGGCAAGATTGCGGTCCAGTTTTCTAATTGGAACCACGAAAACTAGCTTGTGTAGCGCCAATGCAGCGGCGACAGGCGCTGTGCGAGTCACACCTAACCCCTGACTGAGGCCTATTACTCATCTTAACCCATTACTCATCCGGACCTGGTACCCATCTAATTCTACCCATTACCCATTTAAACCCATTACCCATCGGATTCTACCCCTTACCCTTTAAGCCCGTTACCAAGCTTTTTGCTTTTGATATGAAACTCAACTGTTTGCATAAAGACTTCATTAAGTGTTGTTTAAACATTAGCAATGTAACCACTATTTCAAATTTCTGCAAGGATCATAACAAAAGGTATTGCTAAACTTCAGACTTGACAGTTTTGCCTGAACCGGGACTCAATTTTCACTGACTCCCCAACTCAACTGGAAAAATATTTGGGGCTGTGATTGAGTTTGAAGTCCTACGACCAGCGGGAAAATATTTAGATTGAATAAATCAAGGTTTGAAGTCCTACCACCATGATGTAAATATTTAGATGGGTGATGGATAGAATTAGGTGGGTAATGGATAGAATTAGATGGGTAATGGATAGAATTAGATGGGTAATGGATGGAATTAGATGGGTAATGGATCGAATTAGATGGGTAATGGGTCAGGATGAGTAATGGGTATAGATGAGTAATGTGTCAGGATGAGTAATGGGCTTAGATGGGGAATGGGTATTACTAGAAAAGGAACGTGCCAGGATAAGTACTGGGTTTAGATGAGTACCGTCACAGGGCCCACCTACCCTAGGGGGAGCACCGGTACCGGTGCTCCCTTGAGCGGCATTCAATCCATCCCTACTCCTCCGTGAGAACACGCCCCACATCCACCTGACGGTAGGCAACCGACCGAGAATACTGCCCTCCGGTGCTAGTAAGCTTTTTATGGCCGCGCTCGCACACATATGGATATATATACGCACATAAATAGCTGCCGCAGGTAAGAAGTGGCAGATGAACAGCTTACTATTCTTCAGCGTGCCGGGAGAAATTGTTGGAATTCATTCATGTGCACTCTTTTACTGGTCTTTTACATGCTTTCTGAAGCGTGGCCGTATTGTTTCCGATTCTATGGGTCTAAATTGCGGATTACCGTGTATTCTTGAATGGTTATTGAGGTGAGTAAAGTAGGTCTCTGGGATGGGAGGGAACCCGATTTGGAACCGAAACCCGATATCCGAAACGTACCCTCGTAATAAAATTTGTGGCCTGGTGACAGCGTAACTATGTCATTTTTTGTTGTTTTATCCACTACCAGCTGATTTTATTACCTGATACCTGACATTTATATTACCCGATACCAGACAATTCTATTACCCGATACCCCGATATCCAACTACAGTATTACCTCGAAATACTCCCATGGGGGTTTATTATTTCGCCAGCAAAATTTGAGCGGGGGTTAATTCGAGGGGGGGTTATTCGAGGGGTTTTTTTATTATTTCGTCAGAAATTTTCGTAAGGATCGTAGTAAATAGTAGGCATTTGCGTACCCAAAATAGGTAATAAATGTGTCCAAATAGGATATATTTGGACATAAAAAACGTAGATAGCTACACAAACTACTCTATGTGTAGCTGCAATGCTAATTAACAGTAATATACATCATGTACATTGCGTACATGACGTATTTATTATGTACATGACGTACATCATTCCGAAGGGGGGGGTATTTCGAGGGGGGTTTATTATTTCCCCAGCCCATTTTGAGGGGGGGTTAATTCGAGGGGGGAGGTTAATTCAAGGGGGGGATAATTCGAGGTAATACGGTAATGTATTTTGCCACATACCTAGGTGTTAATAAGTACCAAAACATGCTTTGCGTATGCCAAACTCAAGCCTCACTCAGGGGGGGGGGGAATTATTCAAGAATATACGGTAACTTGACAAAAATGAAGTCGCAACACTCTCCAAATGTGCATACCCAAGCATGCACCATGGGGGAATCCATTAAGACAAAAGCGCTTTAAGACAACAGTAGCTTTAATACAACAAAAGCGCTCATTAAGACAAAAGCTAATTTAATACAACAATTTGTGCATTAGTATAACACATGTCACTTTAATACAACACTTGTCGCTTTAATACAACATAAATAATTGTTAATACATATACACAAATAAATATAAAATTACAGTTTAGTGGTGTTATAGCACATAATTTGTAGACAGGTTTATAATAGACATTGACTATCAACAATATTTTTCAAATTATTGTGAGGGACTAATACAGGATTCAGCAGGGGAGGGTACTGATGGTAATCTCCGCAATGGTAATCCCTGTTCATGTACTGATGGTAATCCTATGCTGAACAATATGCCGAAGTTTCCATGTAGTGGCGGTAATACTATATGTACAGTTGAAAGTTGTTGAAGGAAAGTTGAATCAGTTTTCTCCTACTTGTATCAAGTACATCTAGTCAGAACAAAGTAAACACAATTACTTCTCAGTAATGGGACAAATTCCACCAAAATAGAAGCGAAAAAGTGAACTGTAAAATGAGAAGTAAAAAGTGACGTGAAAAGCTAAGTGAAATAGTTTTTTGAATATGGTCTCAATTGGATTACCAACGGTACAGGTTACCACTGAGCAGATTACCATCAGGAATCTACCTTCAGCAGGGGTGTGGTGTCACACTCTTATGCAAACAGTTGCAAGAAATTCAATTCCATCTCAATATTTTGTTTCATATATAAATATCACTCAAATTGTGTTGTACAAAAGCAACATGTGTTGTATTAAAGCGACAAGTGTAGTATTAAAGCGACATGTGTTGTACTAATGCACAAATCGTTGTATTATAGTAGCTTTTGTCTTAATGAGCGTTTTTGTTGTATTAAAGCTACTGTTGTCTTAAAGCGCTTTTGTCTTAATGACGCACACTCTGCACCACTTCCCGTCCGATAAAACCCGACAGGCCACTAGTATCAATCTTGAAATGGATAAAATGCGCCGCCGCCCGCACATTGATCAAAGCGAAAGTGCGGTAATGAAGCCAATATCGACGGTGTCCGAAACGTTCCGCAATCAGAGGGATTAGGTAGGCAGTTGGGGAGTTTTGCAGTGCACTCGAACAAATGAGAAAAAAGCAGTTAAAAGAGAAAAGCGGGCAAATCAGACTTACCTGGGGCCGGATTCAATGATAATGACACAGATAGACCGTGAAATATACTCGGCGGACCGCAAAGTATGCGCCCAAAATTTATTATGTCTCGGTCGATAATGCGCGAACGTGATACTTATGTGCCCACTTTCACAAAAAAAAATATTTAAAAAAGAAAAAGGAAAAAAAGGCCTGAAATGTGTTTTTTTTGCATTTTGTTTGGAACTATTTTTATTTTATTATCGATGACATCATGATGGAGTGTTTCCTTCAGAAAAACGCATCCGCGGAGCATACAAATTGCACAAAATGTCAAAACTTCAAATTGGAGTTGTTTGCGGCTACTTGTCGTCTGTAATATTTCTCACTACTTGGCATAAGACTCAAAACCCTTCAAACACCAAAAAGTTCGTAAAAAGTTCCCACATTGCAACTTTTCAATTTGAAACTTGACAAGGAGTGGGATTGGTCCCTGTCCCAGCAACAGGATTGCAATTTTACTGGTTGCGTGTTTGTCAGGCTCACCCGTGCGGATTTTTCGGACATAAATTGTAGGTAATAAAAAAGCGGCTTATGGCCAAAAAATAAATTGCTTCATATTTTGGTTAATGTTTTTTTTTAGCTGACGACTTTTGTATATTCACAGGAGACGGAGGACAGAAAAATGAGAGAAAACACTGTTTAGATACACGAGTTGGGAATTTCAAAACTTTCTGTTTGGGTGTTCGGATTAATTTAATTTAATTTAATTAAAGGTAGAGCGGATCAATGTACAAGCAATTTTACTCATACATAAGGGACAGCCAAGATAAGGTCTGGTCCTTCCGCACAGGATACAGTATATAGGAAATATATATATGTCAACACAAGAATTAACAAATTCCAATGTCAACAAAAACATAAAGAATGTCACCTAACATTACTTCAATCACCCTTTGTTATCGAGCATTCTGCGAATGGCACACCACCCAAATCCAATGTGATTTATGACCTGGAAAATGAGTCTCATTCCATGATCTGAAAAATTTGGGGGTTTTCTCTTAAGAAGTTTAATTATCACATAAATGTAATTGATTATTTTACAAATTTTTTTTATTTAATGCAATTTTAACATTATTTAAAGTGAAATTTTTTTGTCTTTATTCTGTAAATCATCACATCAATATCACAGTATTACCCATGCATACATACTGCTGTAAATGTCAAATGACATTGCATGAATATATATACAATCACCCTGACTGAGTATTATTCAGACTTAGGTGATTGTGATACTCAGCACTCATTTACAGTTACAGCAGCATTCAATTACCAGCACTATCCACGAAAGTATAACCCGGTGGAAACCAACTTATCTATCAGATCTCTGTGTCTGCTACAAACATTTCCATTAAGCAAATCATATTTAGATGCACAGTTATACACACATTTAAGAGTGGTAATGTCATTTCGCATTCTGTCTAATTTTTGGCAGGTATAGAGTATATGGGTCACACTGCTACGTATTTTGCAATTTTCAGTGCTCTGTGCTACATGCTAAACATAATTTTCTACCTGTAATCGCGTGATCGCGAAGCCCGTTGTGCCGTGCAGCAAACCAGTTTAAATGAGTGTATTTTAGGCTTTTTAGACTACATTGACTGTGTGTTTCAGGGCGTATGTCAGCAATCTTTTGGCTTTGCACTGCCTGCAGTGATATCGCACGTCTATTTTGTTCTATCATCCGTTTTAGGTTGATCTTAGTCAAACAAAGTGCTGTTTGGTTAGTGATTCTTACATGTTTGCATGCCCCCCTGAATTGACTTTCTGATGTTTCACATGTTTTTGAGAGTCGTGCATTCCCACATAATTTTTTGTCAGAATTAAGCGATATTTTGAGGAGTCTTAAATTATCTAGTAAATGCATGTATCTGTGATATGTTATGACCATTTGGTAATATTTGTCGGAGGGTAAATTCCCGCCCAGGTCAAGTGTTAAACTCGCTGAACTACATGTGTTTGGCAAGCGCACACAGCGTTTCATTGTACTGATGTATAATTTATCCATTTTAGATAGTATTTTTGCATCTACACCGGTTACTTCTAGTCCGTACATACTTTGTGGCTCAACATAGCCCTTGTAGCATATTTTTGCATAGTGCAAGGTGTAACTGTCTTTTTTGAAGATAAAATGGCTAACGAGCTGAATTTCAACATTTTAGTGTATGAATTGAGTATATGTTTGTGGAATGGATTACGCTCTGAGGTGATGGTTATGCCGAGATACTTAGTCTCGTCACATTCATGTATTTCACCTTTGATTTTTTCAGCTGACCAGCCCAGGGGCCATTTCATTGGAGTTGAATGTTCCCCCCAGCGTAGGACCATGGATTTTGATGTATTTATGCTTACGTTCCAGTTCCAGGCCCAGTCACTGAAGAGGTCTAATATTTTAAGCAATCCAAGTTCTGTATTTGATGTCAAACACACATCATCTGCAAAGAATAATCCAGGGATTTTACTTGTATTTTTGTCCAATTTTGCACCTAGTCCTGACTCCTGAAGTACGTGTGCCAAGTCGTACATGTAAATGGCGTAGAGTGTTGGGCTCAATGCACAACCTTGTGCAACTCCATATGGGTAATCAAGCTCTTCACTTGTATAGTCAGCATATGTCATTTTTACCTTAATATTTGTGTAGGCATTAGCAATTGCTGTTACCAGTTTGCTTGGTATACCCATATCTATCATTTTTTTCCATAATTTGTCTCTAACAACGCGGTCAAATGCCTTCTCTGCATCCACAAAGCATGTGTAAAATTTATTTCCATTAGCCTTTGCATAGCTATAGCATGTTTTTAGGATTTGAACGTTATCACATGTTCTTCTGTTTGGTCGGAATCCACCTTGCAATTCTGTACATCATTAGCTTCTTCACAAATTGTTATTAAACGCTTATTTAAAAGTATCATGTATAGTTTCTTAATGTTACATGAGATACCTAGGGTTCTGTAGTTTTTCATATCAGATTTTGGACCTTTCTTGTGAAGTAAAACCATTTTGCAAATTTTTGCTTCTTGTGGGATCTCAGATCCGTTCAACCATGAGTTGTACATCAACCGTAAATTTTCCTTGAATGAGACACTCATGTGCTTAAAGTACTCATGATGAATGTCAGTAGTCCCTGGTGATTTGTTATTTTTTAAATGTTTAATTGCATTATCCAGTTCTGCCATTGAGAATTCTGTGGTGGCACCTGTATTGATCAGTACAGATGTGTCTAGTAATTTGTCAACTGTTGGACATTCTGTGTTTCCGGGGTTAAGTTTCATAACTGTAGCCCAAGCTTTTTTCATTTCTATGTTCATTTCAGATTGAGACTGAATCGGATCACCTTTCTCATTTTCCATTGTGTGTACTATCCCCGAGTTAATATTTTTGTTTTTGTTCACATGTTTATAGATGTGATTAATGTTGTTGTGACTTGCCAAAACCAATTTATCCATAAGTTTTTCATTTTGTTCCCTTTCTTTTCTTTTTTTTACCTGGCGTAATTCTGCCCTAAGTCTTGTTTGATTTTGTTTATGTTGAAGCTCCCCTGTTTTTTTAAATTTGCGACGTTCCTTGGCCATACGCCGATGGAGTTTTTGGATTTCTCTGTTAGGCCTATGACCTGGGCCTGTGTTGATTTGTTTGCGCCCAGTTGTTGACTCAATTGCTGCTTCATGAACACTTTTTATCATATCCATGTAATCTGTCGCATGCGCATTTTCTGTGCATGTATGAAATATCTCCCATTCATCTTGAGTTGGTTTTATTATTCTAGTTTTTGGTTTTATTTTTTCTGGGTTCATGTTGATTTTCATGATTATAGCATGATGGTCTGAGATTAAAGGGCATTGTTCACCACAGTCATCTATGCACCCTGTGATGTCAATATCTGTGGAGGAAAAACATAAATCAATTATCGATTCAGCATTTTTCCTTTCAAATGTCCACTGACCTCTTAAGCGTTCATTTAATAGGGTTGGTGTATATTCGCATATCCAATCCCTGATTAATTTTCCATTTTCATTCACATCCTGTTTGTTGCCCGGTATACCCAACTCATCACATCCAATGTGACCGTTGAAATCCCCTATTAATATTGTTATCTCATTGTTCTGTCTGGATTGCACAAGAAGGTGTCCCAGTGTATCTAAGATATCACTGTTTAATTTTTGTACTTCCATTGACTTTTTCGCCTTGCTGTTATTTTCTAAGTAACAAGCAAAAATGTTATATGCTTGCCCATGGTTAGTTAATATGCAAACGCCTGAGATATAATCAGAATGCAAAGTAGCGTTAACTGTGTATCGCAATGTATTTTTCAGATACATTGAAATACCGCCTGTTTTTTTACCACTCTTAAATGTGTGTACAGCTGTGTAACCGTTCAATGAGCCTGCATCAGTAGCACACATCAAGTTTGTTTCAACAAAGCAAAGCAGATCTGCAGCAGTGTTTGAAATAGCAGTCAAAACCTCACTCCACTTTCCTTTCAATGACCGTGCATTTTGGTACAGCATGGTAAAACCAGCTAGAACATCCAATGTGCCATTTTCAGAGTCTATTGAATAAAGTGATTCTAAATGTGCACCATTTACTAACTTGCACATGTATAAGAGTAAGCAGATCTTAACAACAAAGGAACTTTGAGAAAGGAAACCACACTGAGTAGTGTGTGACAATCTTCCAAAGTAAAGCATTGGTAAAACCATCAAACGATAAATCCACATAAAATCAGTAAAAATCGTAAACGCATGAAATGAAAGTTTAACAAAAAGCATTCTAGCTCTCAAAAAAATACCCACTTCTCTGTTTGGGTTAAACCCCACACAAGGGTTTGCATACCAACCTGTATCTTCTGTATAGTTGTATAAAGTCTCGAATTGAATCTTAAAAGTTTTGAATTTGAAATCTGAATTTGTATCACAATTTTCTAGTGTAACCATTTTTTTTAAATCAGTGTCTGAATGGATAGGAAAACATGTGTTATTTACGTATTTAGTGTCTAATCTAACTAACAGAAGCTTTGTATGCGTTTGCCATTTCCTGCTGCATTTTACATGACTTTTGACACTTTGCAGAAGATTTGACACATTGCAGACCAGTTTACAAACTTTGGGAACTGTTTGCCATTTTCCGAGGCATTTTATACAATGTTTGACATTTTCCAAGACATTTGACACTTTACAAGGCAGTTTACAGTTTTTGTGGGTGTCCCCATTTTGCATTTGCCATTTACCACCACATTTTACATGAATTTTAATACTTTGCATTACATTTGACACTTTACAGGGCAGTTTACAGTGTTTTCCAGTGCACCATGTATGTATTTGCCATTTCCCGCTGCAGTTTACTTGACTTTTGACATTTTGCAGGACAGCTGACATTTTGCAGATCAGTTTACAAACTTCAGAAACACCCCTCATATTTGCTTGCCATTTTACGAAACATTTTACATGACTTTTGACACTTTGCAGGACATTTGACACATTACAGAACAGTTTAAAGAGTTTGGTAGCACCCCTTGTACATGTTTGCCATTCTACATAGCATTTTACATGACTTTTGACACTTTGCATGACATTTGACACTTTACAGAATAGTTTACAAAGTTTGGGATCACTGCTTGTACATGTTTGCCATTTTACATAGCATTTTACACGACTTTCAACACTTTGCATGACATTTGACACTTTACAGGGCAGTTTACAGTGTTTTGCAGTGCCCCATGTATGTGTATACCATTTCGCACTGCAGTTTATCTGACTTTTGACACTTTGCATGACATTTGACACTTTACAGAATAGTTTACAAAGTTTGGGAGTGCCACTTGTACATGTTTGCCATTTTACATAGCATTTTGCATGACTTTTGACACGTTGCATGACATTTGACACTTTACAGAGCAGTTTACAGTGTTTTGCAGTGCCCCATGTATGTGTATACCATTTCGCGCTGCAGTATACTTGACTTTTGACACTTTGCATGACATTTGCCACTTTACAAGAGCGATTTCGGCACCCCTGTGACCCATGAATTACGTTGGGTGTCTGTACGTTGCACACCCTGACTATGTGTCTTGAATCATCATAGAGACACGTTGTAAACCCCCCCTGAGTACAAAACGACCAACCTACAGCAGGGTGATTGCTCATAGCAGTGGAGTCACGCGAATCTGCTCCCACATCGGCACAGCAAACACACTTTCCGACTGCTGCGTACATGCACAGGCCACGAATCGACGTACTTTCATTTTTTTCACATTTGAACAACACTAAGTTGGCTTTGGATACATTAACATTTTCGTTCCCTTGGCCGCGTGCCAATATTCGTTGGCTGAGTGCCAATTTCATAAAAAACGTTAACGGCATTTGACCCAGAAAGGCATTGTTGCCGAAACCATCGTTTGGTAGACTTGAGCTCTTTGTGCGAGCAGATTCACCCATCGGGGGTGTTGAGAGTTGCAGATTTTTCATGTAGATCGGTTCTCGTAACCTTTCGATACATGATCTGGTCAACTCTAAATCGAGGACCGAAGCCACTTGTTGGCTAGTCGACTCGATGTTTTGGCGCGATGCCAGGTGAGCGGAAATCGTCTCGGAAAGCCCCAACGGCTCTTCCTGTGAGACTATCTGCTCACATTTTGACCACGATGGTCCTAAGTTTCCTCCGAAACACACCAAACCCACCAACAACAGTTGTATCACGCGCTGCAGCCTGTAGATGTTCGTCGGTAAGAAAAAAATCGCGTTGACTTTTTTCTTTCAAGACCCTGTAAAGTGTAAAGTAAAGTATCAAATGTCATGCAAAATGTCACAGTAATTTGTCAAACATCATGAAAAATGTCAAATGTTATTTTTTAGAATAATTTACATTTGACATTTCACATGGTACCTTACATTTTACAGTGGCTGGGAGACTGTGGCACCAGGTAGTATTATTTATTTATGCTCCGCATAATTCACCGCGAGTGGTATAATAAAAAAGTTCCTTTCGACCAGACTACCTAGCTAGTGCTGAAATGCATTCCAATCAAAATTTACGTGCGTGAATATCGCGCGCAGAGTGTCAAGTGTCGCAACGCGCGCCCTACCGTATGTCTCCGAGTATAATCCCCCCCCCGATCATAGTACTATACATTGCAAAGAGTTCCATGCATAGTGCCCGGGCACTATGCAATGCACAAAAAATATTTGTCGAACAGCGGATTACCGGAACAAAGCGGTGCACAGTAAATACTTATAATTTGCATAGATCCCCGGGAATTATACTCGGAGAAATACGGTAGGGCAGACTGCGGAGATAAATATAGGGCGCGAAATTTGATTAGCCAGACGGGTTTTTGTCTCGCAACCAGGTTCACAGTAAAAAATACTACTATCCATAAAATGCTCACAGTCCCCATGGAGTAAATAACTTATAGGTAAGCCGTAAAGTGCGACGGAACAATTCCCGGCCTAACTTAGACATAGCGAATCACTTAATAAGAACCACAGTTTCAGGCACATTGAATTGATCTGCCTTCAAGAGTTTCGGGCTTAATAAACCCAAAGTTTTGCACTCTTAATAAACCTCGCAACTACCTACTACCTAGTAGTCTCCCTCTGACCCGCTAGGCGCCATGTGTAACTCATAAATACGTGCCAAAACGTACCGTCGGCAATTTCAAGGGAGTTTGCATCATAATCCAAGTGTGCATAAGTCAATCTGAAATAATCCAAGCCAAGGAGATTGATATGGCAAACTGCAAGCAAAAGCGGTGCGAAATCCAAGCACAATTTTCTACCTAAAATGAGGCATAATTCAAGCAAGATCAAGCAAAATCCAAACAAAAGTGCTGCATAACCCAAACATCTTTCATCTAACCAACTTGAGGTGTTCTGTATATTAATACTTTGCACTGTTGCTTTAGTTTGTTCAGAAGTAGGTAATATTGGTAATTTAGATGCATGTATTGCATCACAGTTGTGTATAGTGATGGAAAAGCGCCAGAAAAAGGGCCCCTTGGTGCCCTCAAATGACACCAGCGCCCTGGGTCTTTTCCATCACTAGTTGTGTCAGAGATGCCTAACAGATAAAGTTCTATAATTGGTAATTTTTTGCATTGCAGCTGCATGAAAATCCACTTATCAGTGATGCACAAATAAATTTTACACAGTTGGTTCATATAAATTTATGGTTGGAAAGAAAGTTCTTTCTGATTCTATAACTTTCTTTCAGTCGGTGCTGGAAACAACTTTTCTGGCAACTTAAACTTAGTGCTTGGATAATGCCTAATTTTTGCTTAGATTATGCCTCAATTTTGCTCAGCTTATGCTGTAGTTTATGGCACAAAAAGTGGCCGGATTTTGAATCTGTAGTGAATGGAATGCTCACAAAAACTGCTTGGATTATGCCTGATTGGATTATGCACACTTGAATTTCGGTTTTTCCCCAGTACAAAAAACTATAAATTTTCCAACACGGAAGGGTGCCATTTTACTGGTTATGAGTAAGTACTGCTTGACATGCTTGGGAAAGGCATAAATGCGTCTGGGCGTTTGTATACATTCCCAAAAAACCACATGAAATGTTTTTTGTGTAATTAACGTTATCATAACTGGAAAGTTAAAGGAAAGTTAAAGGACAGCTTTAGGTTTACTATTAGCATGGTAACAGTGTAGGGGTGAGTAAATATAAAGATGTTCTTTGAATTGCATCATTCCATCAGAACTTTTTATGGTCGAATTTCAGACTTACAACGCATTAGAGTATTTTTTGTATGTTTGGAGCAGCAGCTTTTGGAATTTGTAGCTGCATATTCGCAGTGCAAAGACTGATTTATTTATTAACTCTTACCATATTTGCTAAATAATTACCCCGTTGAATAATTTCTACCTCAAATAATTCTGCTCTGTTAGACGAGTGAGGAAAATAATTCCCCCTTAGGCATCTGATCAACTTCTTTTATCTACTTTGAACAAAAAGTGTCATTTTATTTTCTGGATAAAGCTTATTTTATGTAACGACTTGATAGAAAGCTTATTGAAAATTTTGACGAAATTATATTTGTTCCCCTTGAATAATACCCTCCCCTTGAAAAATCCCCTCCCCACGAATAGTTGACTTGACCCTTAAAAAAAGTCTGACGAAAAAATACAAAGAGGGATTATTATTCGAGAAAATACGGTATTTAATTTAGCGTTTTTGTGCCTGGTACTATCGAACGTATCGCGGAACACTTATTACAAATTATAGGCAAATGTGAAGAAAAAAACTTGGAAAAGGTAGGTAAATCTCAAGCCAGTGAGTGGAGAATATTTATTTACGACCGGATTTTATGAAGGGTATAAACTACCCAAATGCATACTACCTAAAGCGATGCGGCACTGCGCGGCACGGCATGGTAAAATTATCCAGGTACTTAAGCGGTTAACAAAAACGATGGAAAAAAACACAGAAAATGAACACAGAAACTCATTGAGTTTCTGTGTTTTTGTTTTACACAGGAACGCGGAAACTCAAATTTTTTTGAAAAACTCAAAATTCAAATGAGTTTTTTTTGAGAACACAGAAACACGGAAACACAGAAAAGTTTTTTTTGAGTTTTTTTCATTGGAGTTGAGGAATAATGTGCTGTGTTGTGTTCAACTGAACAAAAAAGTACATGTCAACAGATGCATACAAAGTGTACAAATTTTAAAACAAGTAACAAAATACAATTGGCATCCATCCACCCGGCATCCAAAACCTCAAAACACAGGTATTCAATTTTGAAAAACTCAAAACACAGAAAGTGTTTTTTAAGAAACCTTACCCATCGTTGGTTAACACAATCGGCCAGCTCCGAATGTTTTGGATCTATTATTTGGTTCCATGTGATTTGGTCGGATCGCGAAGAAAACTGAAATCTCATGTTAACTCTTTAAAAATTGTTCAGCAAAACAAGAATGATAAAAAAGTGAGGATTAGAATAGTTGGCTTTAGTGTGACTAATTGTACTAAAGATTCTACCAAAAACAATGTCATTTTTCCTGGCAGTGGGCCAAGTTTTTATTTTGAATTTCTGTCAGATAGTTTATATTATTGTGTGATGGATGGCGATTACCCGATACAACATATACATATTTATACATATACTTTGGAAAAAGTTCAGTATCTATAACAACTGTGCAATATATATGGGACCAAAACATATGGATCCAAATCATTGGAACTTAATAAAAAATACTCATATAAGCCACTTGTGTGGAGATCATATTTAGACACAACAGAAAGATACAAATATGTCAGATCTACTGTGCAAAGCCATTTTCAGGAAGTCATCGCTCAGCTGTCAGCATGACCTGTCAGCAAGCTACTGATAACAATTAATACAGATGCAGGAATATTGCTTTACATGCATGTTATAAAGACATGTTTCTTTGAAGTGTGTAAGTCAATCTAGTCAATCATTGGATTGAAAGTAGTGATGGAACGGCGCCATGGCGCCTGGCGCCCTTTTCTCTGGCGCCATCTGCCGCCTGGCGATATTATTTTGAATGGCGCCATGGCGCCCTTGGCGCTTGGCGCCATTTTTACTGGCGCCAATTTGGCGCCCGGCGCCATTGTTTTGGATGGCGCCAGAAAGGGCGCCAGAATGTTCCATGAGAGTTTACTTTTTAACCATTTTTAAAGTGCATCTGAATGAAAAATATATCAAAAAATGTTAGGGCTGGTTTCATCAGTGATTTAACACTTATTTAGATTCAAAACTTCCACCTCTGCATGCTAGCACGTAAATAATAATGAGTGATAATAATATTTGTTATTTCGTATACCAGCCGGTCAAGCCAGGTTCATTTTAAAATATAAAACATCATTTATCAACTCATCTTGTCTACTGACCTATTAGGCCGGAATTAGAGCTCAGCGTCGATTCGACGTGAAATGATGACGTGAAATGTCGTTGTGAAATTAATTACACGAGTGTGGATCATGCTACGGGTGTACAATTTTCTAAGGATAATATATGAATCAATACCTTAATCGTGTCCAATACTGAGTGTTATCAGCCACAACTAGAGCGAATTGAAAAATTCAATTTTTATCATTTCACGTCATCATCATTTCACGTCACAGTGTCAGGGAACAACTTGACATTTCACGTCAGACTGGGCCTCCACACGCTAGTTGACATCGCATTTTTCGCATGTAAAATGTCAACTCAGAGTCAACTGAAATTTTTCTCAGTTGACTCTAGTTGACCCCGTACACAGTAATGATAATGTCAACTAGTAAATTTGGGCAGTACAGATATTTGTGTCACTGGCCGAGTCAACTAAAGCATACGCGTATGTTTTTTTTGCGTACACATATGTTTTTTTGGCATACGCGAACGCAAAAAAATGTACGCGTATGAGATTTTGCATACTTATACAATTTCTTGCATACGCGTACACAATTTATTCATTTTGAATTGCCAAAATTGGATAACTTCAAAAGTTAATGATGAAATGTGGTGATAGTGATGTATTTTTTCATGTTTTCTTGCGTACACATACACAATTTGCAGTAATTTATTTATTTTGATTTGCCAAAATAGGATAACTTGAAAGGTTAATGATGAAAGTAGTGATAGTGATGTATTTTTTCATGTGATAGTGATGTATTGTTGCATTTTAAATGTTGCTTTATATTTCATGTAATTTACTGTTGTTTCCAGACACATATTGTATAAAATAAAAATTTAATTTCTTTTTGATTTACATTTTCATTTAACTACTTTATTTAATGTAATAAATTGAAAAATCACAAGCTCAAATGATTTCATGTATAGTTACTATTACAATTACATTCTGCCAACAAATCACGCAAAGTGAGTAACAAGACAGCAAAAAAACACAAAGTATTTTAAGCAACTAAAACAACAGAATACCTGGGTTAACTGACAAGTTAAAAAATTTTGAACCAGATAATCTTTACATATCAAAATTTTTTAAGAAAAACAAACAGAGGAGATTCATTTTAAACTTGAACAATTTGGAGATTGAAAATAGCAAACATGAAAACTTTAATTGTTGCATTTTTGCATATATTTTCAAAAAAAATTTACAGCTTTTGACACAACTTTTTGAAATTTTTATTTTGAAAATTCAAGGTAAAAAAAACATTCAAAATTTAGTTATTCTTTAAAAGTTGCACTTTTGTGTCTAACAAAGAATTCATATCTGCTATCTATTTACTATTAACAACAAAACAAAAAGTTTCCAAATTATTATAAAAACAAGCACATTCAAATCTTTCCAAAAATTTAAAAATACTCAAAAATCATTGTGAAAAACCAAACAAAACCACTAATTCCAGAAAACATTCAAGCCATTTCACTTCGGACACCGCCCCCTGCTGCCACTCTCCTGAAAGTATCAATAGAGTTAAGAATGGATTAGTCTATAAAATGTCAACTTATATATTGTTTACTTTACTACTATGCCCCACACAGGCTACTTGACAACAACAGAAAATGTCAACTGTTTCCTGTCCCAATCCAAAGCTTGCTTTTCAAATCCTGAAAGCAAGCTTTGAATGGGGATCAGTTTGGTTTGGGACTTTACATTTGGTGTTGATGTCAACTAGCCTGTGTGGGCCCTTTTTTCAATTATGAGGTGGAGCCAACCACTTACACACACACACTCAAACTTATATAAGTTGACATATTCAATCTATAAATATAACTATAAGCAACATAAATGACAACATGCAACCATAAATGTCAACTTATCTGTGTTTACATTTGCAGTTGACATTTTCATTTACAGTGTTCATTGAATTGACTTTTTGGCTGTTTCAAAAGTTTCAATAAAAGTGAAAATCATGATCGAAAATGTCAACTGAGCTGAAAGTGTACGCTGCGTACGCTAGTATACGTTTTTTTTCATTTCAGTTGACACAAGTGTTGTGCGTATGATGTCAAGTACCCAAAATCGTATGAAAACATCAAAAAACGTATGCAAAAGTGCATATTTCCGGCAGTTGACTCAGCGCTCGCCGACTTTCCAAAAGTAACTTTATTTATCCAATTTACATTCTATTTACACGAAATTTTAGGTACACATAGAGAAAAATAATGCGCATCTTTCATAGAAGAACTTTTTGCAAAGGAACAGTTCAAAAAAGTGTGAGAATTTTTTTTGTTCAAAATTTCCAAGTCAGTTGACATCGCGTTTTTTGTATACTATGAGTGCATACGCATATTGACATAAGCTACATAGACATTTTGTCAACTTCAAATTTTTTTCTACACTTCATGTGTTCAGTAAACAATGCTTTTCAATATTAATGTTCTGATTTTGTTGATGCAAAGGCAGCTGCACCAGATATTACTATCACAAGGGACACTACTTGGTGATTCTGTTCATTTCTGCAAGTGCTGATTTGTGTGTGCAGTATGTGCATCCTTAAATTTATTTTTACACTTATATTTTTTGCTATATTATTATTATTTTTTTTAAATTATTTTTATTTTTATTTAAATTTTATGTTTTTTTTGTTTAAATGTTTTTACTTATATTTTAATGTCCATTTTTTAAAATTTTTTTCTTAAAGTTTTATTATATTTATTTTCATGGGTATTTTATCTATTTTTTATTTTTCAATCATTTTTATTTTTTTATAAATTTTATTGTTTTCATTTTGATTTTTACTAATTTTTTATATATTTTTACTTGAATTTTATAATTTTTATTATTATTATTTCATATTATAATTACTTTTTATTTATGAATTTTATTATTTTTATTTTTATTTTTTTCTTCCTATTTTTATAACTTTTTTATTTATATTTCAATTAAATTTTCCTTATTTAATTTTATTTTTTATGTTAATTAATTATGTTTTTTTATACAAAAAGATACTGTATACTGGCAAGATTTCTGAGTTAATGAGTCAGATTTAAACGTTATGTCAACTGATCCATTTCTAGGTGAAATGAATCAGTTGACATATTTTCGTAAACTGTCAGTGTCAACTCATCAATTTTTTTTCAGAGTTAGATATTTAGGTGTTAAAAATTGAAAAAGCTGCCGTTTTTTGAAATTTCTTGTGTTACTTGATTCAATAGTTTTAGTATATCAAATTTCACATTCAGTGCTGTCATAACTTGCCTGGAAAACTTTTTAAAATTATTGAAGTTTGAAATATTGAAAAATTCATATCTTTCTTTTGTGTTATGTGATTCTTTCAAAAAAAATACTGCTGTGTTCGCATTTATTTTGCCTTTCATTTGGTTATGTTGGCATTATGATGTGATTCCGTGTTGCGCGATGAAAAATAAATTTCCGTTTAAAGAAAAAGATTTTTTATTCTTTCAAAAAAATTTATTACGAATGAGAATTAGTACAGAAAAATTCACAGACATTTATAGTACATGAAACAACTATCTAATTAACAAGCATTCACACATGTAAACAATAAAAAATTTTTGAATATGGAACATGCAAATAATTTTTCATTTGGTTATGCTTCACACAATATATGATAATTAGGTGTCAAAAAATCAGATTAATTATGGTCTATCACATAACACTCTTTAAATCACACAAACTGCATCGTAGAAAGCAGGGTCAACTCGTTTCTGAGAATGGATTTTTCCAGTTGACTTTTTCAATGAAATACATGAGCTAAATGCCAAAAATATGGGTTAACGCGTATGCTCTTTTAAAAAAGTCAAGTGGTGAGTGATTGCGTCAACTGAAACACTAGTTGACTCTGAGTTGACTCTGAAATGCGATGTCAACTAGCGTGTGGAGGCCCACTATTGCAAGCAGCAGTCTGACGTGAAATGTCAAGTTGTTCCCTGACACTGTGACGTGAAATGATGATGACGTGAAATGATAAAAATTGAATTTTTCAATTCGCTCTAGTTCTGGCTGATAACACTCAGTATTGGACACGATTAAGGTATTGATTCATATATTATCCTTAGAAAATTGGAGACCCGTAGCATGATCCACACTCGTGTAATTAATTTCACAACGACATTTCACGTCATCATTTCACGTCGAATCGACGCTGAGCTCTAATTCCCGCTTTATAAGCACTAATTCATCATATACACAAGAGTGAAAGAGATTTACATCTTACACATCAATTACCGTAATTCCTAGAAATACCCCCCCCCCAAATTGAGTGTACAGAGAACGTACATAACAAAACTGCGGTTTGTGATTCGGGAAATGCAAAACACACATTAAAAACAATGAATTGTTACGTTTAAACATTGTTTAGAAGTGTTACACACTTAAATAAGTCAATAGACTCTTATATATAGCAGTTATTGTTGCATTTTTCTATGTCTGCGTACGTTACAGACAACAATTTAGTACTGGAATTTGAAAAAATTTCTGGCGAAATAATAAGCCCCCCTCGTTTAACCCCTTCATAATTCTCACTCTGAAACAATCACCCCCCGGGGGGGTATTTCGAGGAAATACGGTATACAGATTCATTCTAGGTAAATACCACTACCGTATTTCTCCGTTTATAACACCCGGGGGTTATACAAAATCAGAGCAATTTTCAGAGATCTTTTTGAAAACTTGTATAGCACCCGGGTGTTAGGTCAAGGGGGTGTTATACATGGGGAATTCATTAAAATATTAACTCACATAAATACGGTAAAAATAGACTTTATTAACACAGTATGTATGGCTTTTTTATTTTTGGCAGTTGTGTAGGATGCGCGGCGACTCATCGTGCAATCAAAAATCAACCAAAAACAGCAAAATATTGTGTGTAGAATATCCCCCCCCCCCCGACATTTGTTTTGTTCCCAGCGCACAGCTAATTCAATGGAAAAATGTGCGTTCCACGGAATCACAATGAGTGGCGCCACGCACAATATTTGAATTTGTATTTCGAGCCTAGCCAATTCAATGTTTTTTGAAACATAGCATAGCACCCCCGGGGTGCTATAAAATTGTGTAGCACCCCGGGTGTTATGCACGGGGGGGTGCTATAAACGGAGAAATACGGTACACCATTTTTTGAAGCTGGTTTTTGGAGAAATTTCCAAATTTGTTAATAATACAAACTTTTTTCAAAGTATACATAAACATAAAGTATTTTAAATTTACTCACAGCCTGATTACAAAATATGTAAATCAAAATGTTTTTACTTTTACCTAAAAAATCCTGCACCTCAACAAAGAAAGCAAAAAACAGTGGTACCCATTTGAAGAATTTTTTGACTACAATATTTTGTCTATATATTTATAGGTATATTACCTATACAATTATAAGATGTGGTTTATTACCTATATACAATTATAAGCTGCAGTTTATGTGGCTTTTAATATTGAGGAAAATGGTATGACACATTGCTCTTCTTAAGATGCTTCTGTGATGATCTACATGGACATGCTGAAAAATGGCTTTAATTGTTTAAATGGCCATTTTGGAGCCTGGCGCGATTTTCTCTGGCGCCCTTTTGGCGCTGGCGCCATTTTTTTTTATGGCGCCATGGCGCCATTTTTCCTGGCGCTTTTCCATCACTAATTGAAAGACAAGTCAACCCGGCTAAGTCACTTTCTGTTTTCATTAAACTACATTGCATTTTTCTTATGTGCTGACTGTTCACTTGCTGTGGAGTGGATCACAAAAACACATTTGTGGTTACATTCTGTCGTTACATCGTTCATATTTTGTAAATAAACAAATACGTAGGTATGCTAGATTTGAGAATAACGTTCGGATTGGATGGGCCGCTTAATTTATTTTTATAAATTGACGTCTGAAAGTGCGAAAAGTAGAAGGGAAAAATAGATCAAAAGAGAAAACCGACCAAATATCGTTCTACAGTTTCACTCTATTTGACTCGCTGCCGTCAGAAGGAATTTCCCGGCGACCCCAGGGTCCCACAAATTAAAAAGTTCCTCGCCCAATGGAAATATTTTATGCATTCGCGTGGCCTTTCAGGGAAACAAATGACACGTACCAAGTGCGAAGCAAATTGCTTAATGTCTTGAAAACTGGCAAAAGTTTTTAGCGCATGGATTTGGATAGGGTTGGAATGGAATGATATTTTTACTGTACTTGCAGACCACAAAGAATGCGCAGAATCCTACCATAATTTTATGAATAAAATGTTCTGATAAATTTCGTAAGTAATTTTTCCATAGTAAAAACGAAATATTTATTATGATAAAAAAACCGTATAATTTTGGTGCATTATTCAGATGGTTTATGGTAGGTTTCCATACTAAGTCTAATGTTCGCCGAGTATGCCATTTTTTACGACATTCGTTATGGATGAGAGATTTCGGCTTTCGATATTTGATTTTCGATTTTGTGTCGATATAAAATGAATCGTCCATTTGTCTGAAGATCGATCTTCAACATGAAATCTAGTCGTAACGGTACACAGATACTTTATATACTCCAGTTACCTTACACCTTGCACGCGTGGTTCCCGCTGGAAGTGCGCCAATGATGGTTAACGCGTGCGAGTTTCATAAAAAGATGACAAAAATGATTGTTGTTATAATGTTATTCATTAATATATTCACATCGATGAATTTTTATTTTATTTTTACAGAAATCGCATGATTGGATAATCATTGGCACGCTTCCAACACGAGACATAAATCAGTGCGAGGGTAGAGTATCATGCACGCCGAGTATACCCACTACACTTTTCCACACCGTAAAATGCTTACCGTATTTCCTTGAAATACCCACCCCCCCTCGAACCCCAAAAGTAAGCTGCAAAAAAATATTATTGAACTGACCAATCGGAATATTTAGCCCCAGCGCCAGCTGAAAAAATGATAGCTGGCGCCAGTAATTGAGGAGTTTGATTCCGAAACCCGTTAACTGCAGGTTTTTGGGTTTTTTGAAAATCGCATTTGAAACTTTGACATTGGCCCGCGCGGGCATGCTTCAAGTGACAACGCTTGCCCGAAACTTTTTGAAAAGTTCATGAATTCCTCTACATTTTCCATATTTACAACCCTCTGGCCGGGGTATATACCTAGAGTTATGGTGATTTGTTTGACGTCACATCAGCATAAATGCATGCAGATAACGAGTTTCGGGTGCAAATTCATAAAAACCAGAAAAGATTTCCTTAACGAGTTTTGGATGAAAACTCCATTTTTGTATGGTGATTTTGACACCTCCATACTAAATCCTTAACGAGTTTCGGATGCAAACTTTTTTCTCTGCAGATAACGAGTTTCGGGTGCAAAAAATAATAGTTTTTTTGTAGATAACGGGTTTCGAGTGCAAACTCACCTATTTTGGGCTGCAGATAACGGGTTTCGGATGCAAAATCGCATTTTTTTCAAAAAACGGTATATCTGTATCTCGGAAACGGTATGATATTGAGGTAATTTTTTTTATCATGAAGAAATATATATATACGTCAGATCCGAACTTAACTCACTTTTTTTCACTTTTGCACTTAACGGGTTACGGAACCAAACGCCTCAATTGGTGTTAAAGTCGCCATTCAACCGTATAGTACGGACTCTACAGAATGAATGAACTGTCACTTTTTACTGAAACTGTCGATAGGGGAGGCCGTTCAACAATTTTTCAGTGTCGAAACCCTTTGACTCCACTGTAGCGGTGGATAAACGCCAGAAAAAATAAACCCCCTGGGGGTATTTCGAGGTAATACGGTACTTTAGTTCCAATTAGGGTGTCAAAAATTTTACTGAAAACGGAAAACAGAAAGGGTAAAAAAAATCACAGGAAACGGAAAACGGTATGGGTAAAACTTTTCAGCTTCCGGAAACGGAAAGAGTAAACATTTTGCTCCGAAAAGTGGAAATGGAAAACGGAAAGTTGACACCCTAGTCCCAATGATTCGGTTCCAATTGTAAGTTGATTGAACTTACTACGAGTTTATTCAATCAACTACTACACAATAATTTGGTTACATGGTTTTTGGGTCACCAAAATTTTGCACATTTTATTCGGTACCATTTTATTCGGTCGCGACGTTGTGCTAAACATTTTTCTTATTTCTTGATGAATGTGAAATGTGAAATGTGATTAGCATTCAAAAAAATCAACTGCGATTCATATTTCAAAAATGTTTTTGAAGTTATCATTTTGAGGAGGTATCTCAATTTGTTATTGATGGTTGCTTGTGCTTCATGTTTTTCATTTAAATGAAACATTGAATAGTTTACTGTGGGACCAAACACATTAGACCCAAATCATACAGAACCGAATCATTCGATCGAGCCAAACTACCGTATTTCCTCGAAATACCCCCAGGGGTTCATTTTTTCAGAGTGAGAATTTTGAGTGTGGGTATTTCGAGGGGGGGGGTAATTCGAGGGGGTTTATAAACTCATAGTGTCCATTTTGGGGGGGTATTTCGAGGGGGGGGGGGGTATTTCGAGGATATACGGTTGGTAATTTCAGCCACTCATAAGTTTGTGGCTCACAATGGACATTAGTAAAATATCCGGCTAGGGAAAAGTTTGTGAAGGGAATCCTCTCAGGTTTCAGAAGAAAATGTGGGAATTTCACGTTCATGCATATTTCACGGTGGGATAATACGGGAGAAAGGAAATACCTAAGCACAAATGTAAATAGTTGCATTCAAAAATTTACAAATATACTCCGCGCGCTATGCAAATGGACGTTTTTCTAAAAGGACACCCTCCCACATGACGTCATCACTAATAACATGAATATTGGTCGTTTCAAAAAAGAGGAAAACGTGAATTTTCAAAAAAAACTTGAAAACATAAAAAGATAAATGTTTCGGTGACTTTTAATTTTACGTTTCACGGTTCATTCGTTGTTGTGCTGTACTAGTGATGGAAAAAGCGCAGCTTAGGCGCCAAGCACCAAAAGCGCCATCACCAAAAGCGCCATGGCGCTTTCCCGAACGTACGTGCCAAGCGCCAATGGCGCCAGAGCAAAATGGCGCCAAGCGCCAGAAGCGCCATAGCGCTTTTCAATCACTCCCTGGGGGCAGTCCCTTACACCGTTACATGTGAGGTAGTGTCAAAATCTCAAATGTCACGCACGCACGGTGTAATTTAAAATGAAACAGAAGTCATTTTTCACTGAATTTTTGACATTTCTCATGACATTATACAAATTTGTATGACACTACATGTAAATTTACATGACATTTGGCACTTTGCTCTACACTTCATGGGGTACGGGACGGCAGCCTAACTATCAAACACTATCAAAATGGCCCACCGCTAGCGATGGAAAAGCGCCAGAAAAAAGGGCGCCAAGCGCCAATGGCGCCATGGCGCCATTCGGAAACTGGGCGCCAAGCGCCAAGGGCGCCACGGCAAAAGGGCGCCAAGCGCCAAGGGCGCCATGGCGCCATTCGGAACGTGGGCGCCAGGCGCCAAGGGCGCCACGGAAAGAGGGGGCCAAGCGCCAAGGGCGCCACGGAAAGAGGGCGCCAAGCGCCAAGGGCGCCATGGCGCCATTTGGAAAATAGGGCGCCAAGCGCCAATGGCGCCAGAATAGATACCGTTTTTCTTGTAATAGAAGAGAGCCCTTCTATTCTTTGTCATGTTTTTACCTGTCCTTCTATTGGAAGCCTTAATTCTATTTACTTCGAGGCCCAAATAAAGTCAAAAACTGCACCTTCTATTGGAGATACCCGTCTATTGTACACCAGCCGTTATATGAGAAGAATACAATCGTTAAATAAAATACCTAAATCTCAAATAAAGCTCTAAATTACTTCAGCGACGTTAGTGCAGACATCGCACATGTTTCATATTCTCCATGATGTATCCAGCAAAAACGAGCTCGTCAACAAAACTTCTGATCCGTCAGATGCATCTGATGAACTGTTGGACGAAAGATTTTCGTCCGCTCGAACCACTTCATCCATTTTTTCAGTGAATTTCCACTATTCACACATGCGTTTTTTTAATTTTTCCGTTTTCGTTGTACTCACCTTGAAATTCTGCTGGCGCCATTTTGGCGCCCTTTTTGGGCGGGGCGCCAGGCGCCAAGGGCGCCACGGAAAAAAGGCGCCATGCGCCAAGGGCGCCATGGCGCCTTTCAGAAAGTGGGCGCCAGGCGCCAATGGCGCCACAGAAAAAGGGCGCCAAGCGCCAATGGCGCCATGGCGCGGCGCCCTTTGGCGCCCTCAAATGGCGCCAGCGCCATGGCGCCATTCCATCACTACCCACCGCACACTGCAAAGTGGCACGGGCGGTTCGGACGTTTTTTTGCATGGTCGGAATTCAAAGGCGGAATTAAAAAGAAGGGTGGAATTAAAAATCGTCCGGACCGACCCAAATTTCGGTACTTTTTTAGATTTGTCGTAAATGAAATCGTCCGAACCGACTTTACAATACCGCCCGGGCGGAAATAAAAAACGTCCGAACCGCCCGTGCCACTTTGCAGTGTGCGGTGGGCCAAAAGTACTCAACTGGGTACGAAATTTGCGGAACGACGAAATTTCCCGCACTCAAAACGGTGCACCGACGCAATTTCACTGTTTCACTGACAAATAATCAGTGGAACAAACACAATTGTGCGCATGAACTATGTAATTGGTTGACATGGGGTAAAAATGGCCCTAACTATGTGTGCAGCTGTAAAATTAGACTTCCCTATCAGTATCATATCGGTGTCGAAATGTCCATGAAATTTGGTTATTCTGGCGACATGCATGCCCAGAATTTGTTCCGGACACGCATTGATGCTAGTGTATCCAAATATTGCGGAACGCCGTTGATATAAATAAACGGCCTACGGCTGCCGTATTCCCTCGAAATACCCCCAGGGTTTTTTTTCGCCTGCAAATTTTGATGGGTTGATTCCAGGGGGTTTTATCCTTTCGTCATAAATTTTCCTGAAGGACAAAAGTTAAGAATAGGCTTTCACACACCCAAAACTGGTAAAAAGGTGGCAAAACTGTAGAATTCCAGGACCTTAGAGTGCTTAGAGCTCCCGAATGAAAGCAGGCTGTCGCTTCAGAGCATAGTTGTCAAAATGTATTTACTTTTACTAAATTAATACGTATGGGTACTTGAATACAGAGTAAATACGTATACGTTGCCTCCGAAAAAAAGTTTCGGTACTCGCTTTTACGTATACTTTTTGAAACTACTCGAGTACAGAAAACGTATTTCAGATCGTATTTTGTATAGACTTTAAAGTCATAGAAGGGAAAAAAGGGAGGAAATATGTTAAAAATACGGGATACTAGTCGAAAATGTGTATAGAACCAAATATATAGTGAAAAATAGCATAAAATAGGCAAAAAGTTATGAAAATCAGTGATCGTGAGCGAAAATTTTGGCGACATTTCTCAAAAGTATTCACGTTTACGTTTTCTGAGGGGAAAAGTACGTTTACTCATAATTAAAAGTATAAAAAAATTACTTTACGTTTTCTGTACTCAGAGGGTGAGTAAAAAATAAATACGTTACGTTTACGCATACAATGAAAAAAGTGCGGTACTTTTAACAACTCTGCTTCAGAGTTTCAACCAGAGTTGCGAAAGTGTATTTACACTTACCCGAAATACCCGGGTAAATGGGTATTTATATTTACACTTACACTTTCATAAAATACCCATACACTTTTTTTACACTTTCCTGAGCAAAATACCCGGGTACAGAAAGTGTATTTTTTTCTTTCAGATGGCCCTGTTTTATGCTTTTGAGAAAGCATAAAATAGGGTCATGTACAAAAAATAACTGCACAGTGCACACATGCAGTTATGCATTGAATGTTGAAAATATGACAAATGTACAAACTAGCCTTCGATCTCCAACCTTTGATCAGTACTTATGGTATTCTACAGTTCATCATACTTTTGTAAAAAAGGACAAGATCAATGGAAATTCACCAGCTGGACACAAAGTCAACTGGCTTTTGCATTGACATTTCCTGCATGTCCATTCTTGCATTTAAACAGTGTGTATCGCATTGCTTAATCAGTAAAATATCAACACTGAAAAAGTGCCATTATTAGGGAACTTCATACCACTACAGTATTTGTTACAGTCTGAAATGTTTTATAAAATGCAGTAAAATGTGAAATAATGCATGAAAATGACAAATAAAGTGATCTAAAGGTGAAAACAGTGGTGTTTTTAATGCTCAACAGTGAGAGCTCTTTCTAAATTTTTTTTTACACTTACACTTTTTTTTACACTTTCCTAGGTATTTTTAAAATACCTTACACTTTTGGTATCCATACTCAAAATTTGGAAAGTGTATTTACACTTACACTTACAC
This sequence comes from Sphaerolaimus hirsutus, assembly GCA_964036195.1. Lineage (NCBI taxonomy): Eukaryota > Metazoa > Nematoda > Chromadorea > Monhysterida > Sphaerolaimidae > Sphaerolaimus > Sphaerolaimus hirsutus. The sequence goes on from OZ038455.1 coordinate 23,187,937, forward strand.
TTTCCAAAAATACCGGTATTTTAACAACTCTGGTTTCAACGACCAAGTGTTGAAGTTTGCCAAGCGCCCGACCGGAGGAAATGAGAAAAAGTGCCATGTTATAGAGTGATTCTTTTCTGCGTTGCATTCGTTCGGTTCTACCGTATTCCTTCTATTAGAAGGGCGTCTCCAATGGAAGGTACACTTTTTCGACTTTTTGGGGGCTACGAAATAAATAGAAGGGCGGCCTCCAATAAAAGGTACATAGTAAAACTATTGGAAATATGCCAAGCGCTCAAACAATGAATATAACACTGTCAACGTGCAAAATGACAATGTTGATCATGCAAAAATTGCATCTAGTGATGTGCATGGTAATTTAGATGAAGAATGTCAGACAGTTCCATCATTTTGCCTGATGAAAATTGGTCAAAACTTTATATGGTAATTGGTATCTAAATTGCAACCTATGCCAAGTTTCAAATTATGCTAAATAAGGACAAAGTGTTGGCTGAACTTGAAAAATGCAGGAAAAAAATGCAAAAAATAGAAGGGCGGTCTACAATAGAAGGGAAATGTTCTCGCACTTAAAATGGCAGGCATTCACAAAGAGAACTGGGGGTCAGAAAAATAAATGACCTACATATATATCTACCCGGAAGCTGCGTTGCGTGACGACCTGTGACCTTAAAAATTTGTATTACTGAGCTTTTGACATTTTACATGATGTTTTACAAATGTGCATGACAATTTGCATTACATTGTACACTTGACGTTACACTTTACAGGGTTCCCCCGTTTACATTTACGTTTTTTCTGGGTTTTTTTACCTTGGTTCAGTCTACACTGCGTGAACTTCGTGGATTCGAATCAAACTTGCATTCGTTTACTGTGCAAGAAAATACTAATTTGGACCCGAATAAATGTAAAACTAAATAAATAACAATGTCATCTGAGTAGCACGGGCAACGACCTTAGTATCGGACCTAAAAATACCTGCCGAACTTCCTGGAAATACCCCCATCTGAATAGGTACATCCCTTACTCAACCCCCTCAAAATTTGCACACAAAAACCCCCAGGGGGTGTTTCGAGGAAATACGGTATTTGTTCTTATTTTTAATGTATTTGTAAGTTTGAAGATATAGTGCTACCTATATCATAAATGTAAAGGAGAAAAATATGGGATATAAAAATATACCTACGTAAAATTCTAAGTTTATAGATCCACATGAGGAACATACATATTTACACGTAGGGCTCAGTGATTGGATTGTGCATTTTGCGGGTGCCAAAAATCGCTGCGCCATTTATTTTTATTTTTTTACTCATTTTGCATTTCAGACGCGCCGGCGTTCGGCATCCGTGAATTACAATAGTAAATAAAAACCCGAAAAATGTTTAATGGAAAAAACGCCAAGCCAGGTACCTTTTTTTCTGGCACTAATTTTGGCAAATGCATAATACCATTTTACTCTGAACATCTATCGTATTTCCTCGAAATACCCCCAGGGGTTTAGTTTTTCAGAGTGAGAATTTTGAGTGGGGGGTATTTCGAGGGGGGGGGGTGTTTATTTCGCCAGAAATTTTTTGAACACCCGGTACTAATAACGTACGCAGACGTAGGAAAATGCCACAAAAAACACCATGTATAGGAGTCTATAGCCTTACATAAGTATGTAGATGATATAAACCATGTTTAGCATTGAAAAAATCACCGATTTTTGGGAAAATATATATAAATATATCACTCCAAATTTAGGAAAAATATAAATATATATAAATCACTCTAGGTCTCCAGAAAATATAATTAAATTACTGAAAAAATAACTCTAAGCTCGAAAAAAATTACAAAAAATCACTTGCCCTTTATTTCTTTTTCAAGCAATATTCTGGGCTTTGTTTACCATTTGCAAGCAAAAAGTGTACTTTAATATCCCACAGTCATTTATCATCATTCCACAAAATTTATACAATAAGTGAAAACATCAAGCAAATATCAGAAGAGAAAAATTCAACCTACAACCTCAATGACAACTTAAAAAACATATTGCGCTGCAAACATTTGCACTCAACCTTAAGCACCTGGTTGTCGCAATGGACATTTGACTAAATAGGTGCTCAACACTTGCAGCAGTGCCAGGTATGCTGAGCAAGTTTTAGTCAATGCAACCAAAATATTTCATCCAGTTCAATTTAATACACTTTTAATTTTTTATTTTCAAACAGCAAAACTGAAACCAGGCACACTGCCCTCAGGAGTCCATACACTTTATTCACTTCAGAATTTGTTCTCTCACAGTCCAGACATCAAGTAAACCTTGTCAGCCAGCACTGATTTCAGGCTTTCAAAAATTTTACAATAAAATTTACTGTTGGTCATATTCATAGCAAAAAGTGATTGCCATGCTGTCACCCAGATTTTGTGTATCAGGTGCAACAGTTTGGGCAAAAATTGCATGATCAATACTAAAAAATGTATTGAATAAATTTTTCTTGCCTTTTTTGCATGCTGTATGTCCAACCTTTAAATAGAGCATAAAATTCATAGGAGTACATTAATAAAAAATTACTAAAACAGTTCACATCTTTGTCACACATAAAATGAAAACACAGTGATGGTGATATCACCATTTGTCATCATTTGAGTTTTCACAGCAAAAATGGATCCGTGAAGCGTGTGGAAGCAATCTGAATATGCTTGCACACGCTTCCACACGATTTCACCCGTTTCCACCAACATCACGAAAATCTCGGTGAAGTGTCTTCCACCAGCTTCACCTAGCTTCACCACGTGCTCCATGTGCATCCAAACATGTGGAAGACACTTCACAGTGCTAGTGCTTCCACACACTTCCCCTATGTATACATTTGTCTGGGAGTGCCATATTAAGATGCATGAAGTGTCTCCATGCAGATTTTTGTGATGTGTGTGGAAACTCCGACATTCTTGGTGAATCGTCAGGAAGTGTTGGCATGAAGACACTTCATGCCACTTCACTGCGCATTCACACAACCAGTTTTTGCTGTGTTTCACATTAGGCAAAGACAAAGGCAAACTAGTGACTTTCCAACACCACCTGACAAAACTTCATGCCATTTGTGAAAACTGACCATATACATTCAATAGTGGAAAAGTGGATAATCTCATCCTTTTTGGCCATTTCAGTTTTCAAAAAAGTCATGGTGAAAGTGTAGGCACAATATTTTAACTCAAAAATGCTCTACATGAACATAAATGTTTTCTGGAGAAAATCACTTGCGAAAATATCTTGCACAGATTCCATGTTTTTGTCATAAAGTGCAATCATTGAACCACAATGTATCTAGTATGGGTGATTTTCTCAGTGATTTTTTTATAATTTAAAAAATATATATAAATATATCACTCAGAATTTGAAAAAAATATAAATATATATAAATCACGGGTTATTTATATTTATTGTGATTTTCAAAAATATAAATCACGGGTTATTTTTCGAATGCTAACCATGTTCTAACGTAACACAATCAATCATTGTTTTTAACGTGTGTTCTGCGTTTCCCAGAGCTTTTGTCATCTACGTTCCTTATACACTGAATTCGGGGGGGGGGTATTTCGAGGGGGGGGGGTGTAATCCGAGGACATACGGTATTCACATTTTACTCTTTGATCATCGTCGCTTGGCGATTTCGAACGCTAGACCGGTGTTTGCAACCATGCGTTCAGCATCGCACCGTTAACCACAAAAATGTATGTCGCTTCGTGTACTTTATGCAATTTGACCATTTTCAAATAAAATACTTGGATTTAGGATAACTGAGGAGTTTGGTTCCGAAACCCGCTTCGCAGGTTTTATGGGTTTTTTGAAAATCGCATTTGAAACTTTGACATTGGCCCACGCGGGCATGCTTCAAGTGACAACGCTTGCCCGAAACTTTTTGAAAAGTTCATGAATTTCTCTACATTTTCCATAATTACAACCCTCTGGCCGGCGTATATACCTAGAGTTATGGTGATTTGTTTGACGTCACATCAGCATAAATGCATGCAGATGACGAGTTTCGGGTGCAAATTCATAAAAACCAGAAAAGATTTCCTTAAGGAGTTTCGGATGCAATCTCCATTTTTGTATGGTGATTTTGACACCTCCATACTAAATCCTTAACGAGTTTCGGATGCAAACTTTTTTCTCTGCAGATAACGAGTTTCGGGTGCAAAGAATGATAGCTTTTTTTGTAGATAACGGGTTTTGAGTGCAAACTCACCTATTTTGGACTGCAGATAACGGGTTTCGGATGCAAAATTGCATTTTTTTCAAAAAACGATATCTCTGTATCTCAGGAACGGTATGAGATATTGAGGTAATTTTTCTTTTATCACGAAGAAATATATATATATATACGTCAGATCCACACTTAACTCAATTTTTTTCACTTTTGCACTTAACGGGTTACGGAATCAAACGCCTCAACTACTATAACAGTCAAAGTGGTTGATAAATGGCTGGAATTTTTGATAGCCACAGCGACTGATTTGTGATTATTAACGCTATGCAATCAAATCATAGCCCAGTAAGAAAAAAATCGATATTGAACTGAAATATAGTGTACAGTGTGTGTGACAGAATAAATTATAATAAATACATAACTACAGAATGAAGTTTCATAGTGTTCCTTCTCCATATTCACAAATTTTTACAAAACTGTCAATTTCCCGCCAGTGCTCGCAGAGGAACCCGCCCCACTTTCATCATTAGCGTTTGCACCCTTTTGTTCTTCATACTGCCGCAGTTGTGCCTGTGTGTGCCATTGAATATTTAGATCAGATCACATAAGTTTTTTGATGAAACGATACATCTAAAAAAGTGACATATAACCTTAATTTAACACAATTTTTAAGAAAAAATGGGAGGGGCGTAACTCAGTGAGGAGGAGGACCAATTCAACAGCACACAAAATATTGTAAAAAGTTGAGTGATGTAAAACTAAGTTTGTGTGCCAACAAAACATCACCAAACCACCATACTTTCTGTAGTATACTCGGCGGACCGCAAAGTATGTGCCGAATCCAACCATAATTTACTGAATAAAATCTTGTGATAAATTCCGTAATTAATCATTCCACAGTAAAAACGAAATACCGTATTACCTCGAATTGTTCCCCCCTCGAATTAACTCCCCCCTGGAATTAACCCCCCCCCCCTCGAATTAACTCGCCCTCAAAATGGGCTGGGGAAATAATAAACCCCCCTCGAAATACCCCCCCTTCGGAATGATGTATGTCATGTACTGTATAAATACGTCATGTATGCAATGTACATGATGTATACCGTATTTCCTCGAAATCCCCCCCCCCCCGCCTCGTTTGACCCCCCCATCTCGAGACCACTATGAAACAATCACCCCTCCCCTCGAAATACCCCCCAGATTGAGTGTAAAGAGAACGTACATGACAAATGCTGCAGTTTGTGTTCTGCGTAGTGCAGAACACACGTTAAAACATGTCGGAATCACGTGAGAGCAGTGTTTATACGATCTACCTACTAATATTAGTATACAGGAGTCTATACATGTCAGTTATTGATGCATTTTTCTACCCCAGCGCACATCACAAACAACGATTCTGTACTACCATTTCAAAAAATTTCTGGCGAAATAATAACCCCCCCCCCCCCTCGAAATACCCGCCTCGTTTTACCCCCCCCCCCCCCTCTCGGGAGCACTATGATACAATCACCCCCGGGGGATATTTCGAGGTAATACGGTATTATGATGAAAAACCGCACAATTTTGGTTTATTATTCAGATTGGTTATGGTAGGTTTCCATACTAGGTGTGATGTTTGCCGAGTATTGTTGAATGAATTTTGTAGTAAGTTCAATCAAAAAGTACACTAGGAAATTCTGGTCTCTGTTTTTTTTATTCTAGACATGGAATCTATAACAAAAAAACAACAAAAAAATTACCTGAACAAACCTTCAACATGGCATGCCAGTCATCTTGGACAACCTCCTTCAAACTATCATCACTTTCATTCAGCTGCCCCATGGGTGCTCCCCCTCCCGTTGAACATGTCCTTTGCTTTTGACCCGGCACCCCCAATCCCCCGGTGCCGGGCGTGGACGAAACGCTATTTCTTGGTGTCTGTTTTGACTGAGTCTTTTGGTTTTGACCCGTACCTTTAGATGACCGGCGGGAAGAGTTTCTGCTAGAACTGTAGCGGCTGGACTGGCGCTCTACTGTGTGGTTTTGAACGGAGTTTTGATAAGTGGTGTAAAGCGCCATGACCCGGTGCTAGGCGCCATTTTGTTGTGGCGCTATTGGCGCTTCGGTTGGCGCTATGCGCAATAAAAGCGCAGTGGCGCAAAAGCAATGTGTTGGCGTATTTAAATACATCACTAGTATTGATACTGAGGGTTGCATAAATATGTGCTAGAGAGGTAGTTCAATCAATTGACCGTAGTTCAATCAATTTACCGTATTTCTTCTAATAGAAGAGCGCCGTTCTATTTTTTTCGTCAACTTTTTTACCTGCCGTTCTATTAGAGGTGCCGTTCTATTAGAGGTGCCGTTCTATTGGAGGCTGCCATTCTATTAATTTCGTGAGTGCAAAAAGTGCCAAAACCTGCCGGTCTATTGGGGGTGCCGTTCTATCAAAGGTATGCTGTTCTATTAGAAGAAATACGGTGACTGTACCGAAGGTTCATATGAAATGCATTTTTTATTTGCTATTTTTTTCAATTGACATGTCTTCACACTTGATTGAAGCATTTCGATAAATGAGCCATTTCACTGAAATTAGTGATGGAAAGGCGCCATGGCGCTGGCGCCATTTGAGGGCGCCAAAGGGCGCCGCGCCATGGCGCCATTGGCGCTTGGCGCTCTTTTTCTGTGGCGCCCTTGGCGCCTGGCGCCCAAATTCTGAAAGGCGCCATGGCGCCATTGGCGCTTGGCGCCCTTTTTCCGTGGCGCCCTTGGCGCCTGGCGCCCTGGTTTAAAACGGCGCCAAAAAGGCGCCACCAGCTTTTCAAGGTGAGTGCATTGTAAATGGAAAAAATGAAAAATGCATCCATGGATGATCTAAATTCACCAGAAAAATGGACAAAGTGGTGTGAGTGGGTGGAAATCGTTCATCCAACGGTTGATCAGATGTGTCTGACGGATCAGAAGACAAGAATGATGGACCGTTGAACTTGCAAAATCATAAATAAACAGATTCGAATCATTGCAATTCCGTTTTTGTCCATTTCAAGGAAACATTGTTTGAAAATCTATTTGAAGTGAATGGATTGTTGTCAAATGACAATTTCCATTGTGTTTGAATTTGTCATGAAGATTTTATTAAATTTTTTATTGTTGCTAGTTTTGTTTTTGTTCATTACATCGCGGTGAACGCAAATTAAGAAGTAAATGCGTGTCCACGATGCTGTAGCAACATTTTTAGCACATGCAGGGTGTTGTAGGCACTTATTTATCCTGGCGCCCTTGGCGCCTGGCGCCCTGTTTTCCATATGGCGCCGTGGCGCCCTTGGCGCCCTCTCTCCGGGGCGCCCCTGGCGCCTGGCGCCCTTTTTCTGTGGCGCCCTTGGCGCTTGGCGCCCACTTTCCGAATGGCGCCATGGCGCCCTTGGCGCCTGGCGCCTTTTTTTCTGGCGCTTTTCCATCACTAACTGAAATTCATTCGATTTTGTTGAAATTTGTGTTAATCTCACTCAAATTTTACATTCCACATTAAACATTCGCTTTTTCAATCGTATCCAAAATTTGCCAGAATTTGCCAACACTTATGAATACCACAACCAGAACAATGTCGAACCTGGCTGGGGCTCTTGGTATCCACCTTTGATCATGGCCAATCTGCGTTTTCGGGCATCTGCCTCAGCATCATTCAAATTAAAGCAGAACTGTGGTTTCTCATCGTTTCCTTCTGGGAGTAAAGTTACCACTTTGGGGATGCTGTTAAATATGGTGGGGAACACAAAAAATAACCACCTGTGTGAAATTGCTCTGACCCATTACCCGTGGTGCTGGCTGCGTCGTGGTGACTTTCTGACAGCTTGTTGTTGTCTGTGATGGCAATTCTTTTATAGAGTTGTTGAAACTTCTGTTTTTGCACATAAATTTGATATTAGGATGACAAAATACACTTTGATTAACTATTTTCTCGAGCTCAACATGAATAAAGTGCAGTAAATGATGTATTTTTTTGTGAAATCACATGGAAGCAATTTCATTGCTCTTCCAACTATTTCAAAATTTTATATACTCAAAAGCACAATGCCATTTCTACTGTGCATCAATAAATCAAACTGGTGATGTCGAACCTGGCTGGGGCTCTTGATATCCAACCCTAATCATAGCCAATCTGCGTTTTCGTGCCTCTGCTTCAGGATCAAGTTTAGCGGCATTTAACTTTGATCTCCAGTCATTTTCTGCGCGATATTTTGCCTGTGGAAAGGACCACCAATTAAGAAAAATGGAAAATACCTGCAGGTGTCCGGGTGCCTTCATCACTGCTGCTGCTAGATGACCCGTGGTCATTTTCTGAGAAGTGACCGGTGCCTGTGCTGAGGCTGGAACCGTGAGAATGACGCCTGTGCAAATTATATTTATGTATAATCCAGTGACTTTACACAAGACGGTTCTCCTTGGAAGTGTGCCAATGATATTTAACGCATGCGATTTTCATAAAATTCAAAATCATACCAAAGTACTGTATTTCCTCGAAATACACCCCACCCTTGAAATACACCCCACCCTCGAAATACCCCCCTCGAGATACCCCCGTCTGGAATGATGTACATCATTTATGCAATGTACATGATGTATTTATTGATGCCAGTTTACATTACAGCTACACATATTTATACCTACTAGTTGGTGTAGCAATGTGTGTTGATATGTCTAAATACATCATATCTGGACACATTTATTACAGGTTTTGGGTGCTTCAAAGCATATTATTTACTTTAAGCATATAATTTCACAAAAATTTCTGATGATTTCATAACCCCCTCCCTACTCCGATTAAGCCCTCCTCCACCCTTATTTTACCCCCACATAACATTAACATGCGCTATAAAATCACTTCGACGCAGCAGATCCAGACGCCTCGCTTGCGTCGCCCATAACAAACTGGGGCGTAGTAAAGCTAGTATGGAGTCCTGGCACAGTGCCAAGGTGATTCGGCTGCAGCGGAGATTTCATCGTGGTGACGCTTTCTTGCGTCGAGACAAGCCCGTTGTATTTCGGCTGGAAATAATGCGCAATTCTATCGATACTTTGCTCATTGTGGCTCAGTCTGCTGCCTTCGCGGGGGTGCACTGTCATCTGAGGGAAATCCCGCGCCCTGTAGAGCGTCAAGTCAAGTGGCAAATGTCATGTAAAGTATGAAAACAAAAATTGTATTACTGCACTTTGCGTGACAAGTGACACTTTAATTGACATTTGTCATGACAAGTGACACTTTGCATGACATTTTACATGACATTTGACACTTTACTTTACACTTTACAGGGCCTGGGACTGCCACCTGGTCAGGGCGATGTTTTCGATCATAGTTGTATACATTGTGGTCGCCTGAAGCTTTTGATGACTGCCCCATGGCTGATACTGCTGTACTAGAGGGACCTGAGGTGTATGATTGTGATTTTAGTTCATTTTTTCGATTGGATCGGGCTTTTCCTAGAGAATGCAACAGAGTTGTTAAAAGTACCTCACTTTTTCAAAGTATACGTCAATGTAAACTATTTATTTTTTTCTCACCGCCTGAGTACGGAAAACGTAATGTATTTTTTTACTTTTAATCATGAGTAAAAGTTGAGTAAATGTACATTCCACACAAAACTTAAAAGTGGGTATTTTTGATAAATTTTACCCCAATTTTCACTGAAATCATTAATTTAAATACCCTTTTGCACATTTTCACATTCAAATTCATCAGTTCATATGCTTTTTGTTTTTCAGTTATTTTTGTCAATATTTGTGTTTATATTCCCCATTTTTGTCAATTTTTCCCTTTTCTGAGCACTTAACACTTTACAGCAATATTTAATGTTCCCTCACCAGAAGCTATAGTCACCCTCAACACTGGTTCATCTGCATCACTCCCCACATGTAGTGGCTGAGGTTTGTTAAAGTCAACTGAATTTTTGGACAAGCCAATTTGCGCCCTGGCAACTTGTAGGGCGTGCCCTAAGCCGACCAATCTGGCGTGCTGGTCTGGGGGCAGTCCCAGACCCTGTAAAAATCCCTGTAAAGTGTAAAAGGCCCTGTAAGATGTCATGTGTCATTTAAAGGAAACTGTGAAGTCTGATATGTGTCATGTGTATCCAAACCTTACTGTGTCATATCCAAATCTTATTATTGTATCCAAATCTTGCTTTTACACACCAAATTTGGATACAAAAACATAACATTTTGATACGATACAATAATATTTGGATACATATGACACTTTACATGACACATGACATTTTACAGAGTCTTCTACACTTTACAGAGTCTTCTACACTTTACAAAGTCTTTTACAAGGTCTGGGACTGGCACCTGGTTGTCTGAAATCCGTGAGTACGCCATTTTGGTAAGTATTGGTAGCGGCCAGATTAGGCCTAGTTAATGACTCCCTGCTATCAGGGTTGTTGGATGATAGCAAATCATCGGCCCACCCGCTGCCGTATGCTATTAGTGGGTATGCAGCCTCGTCGTGGTAGTATACATCGAGTCCTGCGGTCAAAATGGGGTTTAATATACCTATGTTGACTTTTGAGTAGGGTTCAAATGGGATTGAATTTTTGGGATTGAAATTGGTATTTATAATTTTCGAGATCGGGATTGAAATCACGAGATCGGGATCGGATGGGGACCACTGAATACCGGAATTTATTGGGATTCGGAATCGGGAACCGGATCCCATTAGAACCGGATCCCATTAGAAGCCCAATTTTGCGAACAAAAATCACGCAGTAAACGCCCTCACACACCTTTTTCCTCCACTTCTACGGACACTCTCAAAAGGCCAAACTTTTTCATCAGAAGAAATAGTGGCAATGCTATTAGCACGGTCCAAATGATTATCACCGCTGTGCCGAGTACATTCCACGCGAATACCTGTGAAAGTGTACTTTGTGAGTGAATTGCGTGACGAGGGAATGATAGAAAGAGTACTGTATATCTTTGAATAAGTCCTCCCCCATTAAATGCCCCTTTGAGTAACTTTCTCTGTAGTCTGTTGGCTGTATGAGGAACAAATATACCGCCCCCTCCCCTCGAAAAACAGTCACTCTCAAATGAATTTGCCACTGATGTAACTCGATGAATATTTACAATATATTTATTATGTATTATACTAAACAGGTATTCTGATGAAAAGAATAAATCCCCCCTGGAATAACTCGCACCCCTTGAATTAACTCCCCTCAAGAACTTGTGTGCCTATGAGAACTTTTCAGGACTAACATTGTGCCGTTCCCATAAATATTAATACCGGACGGGACTCGAATACGAGATGGGCTCTCATTAATTACCAATCTTATAGTGTAGGTACGATTTAACATATCGGCCTCATACTTATAAGTTTCGGTGTAACGCCAGAAAAAACAGGCGTGATACGATATATGGGTCTGTCGTGGAAAAATGACATTTTTAGTTCGAAAAAATACATGTATGATGAAAATCCAGTTGCTTGGTATTTCTTGTGAAGAAAAAGGTGATAAAATATAAGATGGTGATCCTAAAATTTCGGTTGAGTAAACGCACGCGGTAAATCTATACGTTTTCAAATGTATGACGGTGTATGAGCAACGATGGAAAAAACACAGAAATTGAACACAGAAACTCATTGAGTTTCTGTGTTTTTGTTTTACACAGAAACACGGAAACTCATAAATTTTGAAAAACTCAAAACTCAAATGAGTTTTTTTTTGGCGAACACAGAAACACAGAAACACGGAAACACAGAAAAGTTTTTTTGAGTTTTTGTGTTTTTTTTCAGCGAAGCGGTTCAATGAACATTAATTAAGTTAAACTAAACAAGATAAGATAAGCATGTATAGTATATACCTATGTAAATATGTACATAATGTATTCATATTTTATAATGGTACAAAAAAGAAATTAAAGATTGCACATCTCATGGTGGATTTGAAAATTTAATTTCGACATTTAGGTATACCTTATTACAGTGCACATCCATTGAATAATTTTGGAGTACTGCGTAAATTGTCTTTCTGGGCATTTTGTTACTGGTGTTGTGATGTTGATGTCCTCATTGTGGACATTTTTATGGACTTTTTTGTCACTTGAATGAATACACAAGTGTTATGTGGGGTTAAAACATGTGCAAAACCAATATTTTATAAGAAAACCACTGTTTCCAGATTGAAATGCTGTAAATCGAAATTTTTGGGGGGAAACTCGAATTTTTTGGAAAAAACTCGAGTATTTCAGAAAAAAACTCAAAAAACTCGAGTTTTTACAAACAACACAGAAATAAAAACAGAGTTACTCGAGTTTTTTTTGAGAAAAAAACTCAAAACACAGGTATTCATTTTTGAAAAACTCAAAACACAGAAAGTGTTTTTTTTGGAGAACTTACCCATCGTTGTGTATGAGACAAATTATGAAATATTTCAAACATGTTTCAATTTACGATCATGGGTCATTTAACGCAGGTAACCCGGGAGCGGCGCGCAACCACACTTGTAGCCGCAGAGAATTGGCACATGCGTCACATGCGCGGTGAAGACGTGCAGTGAGTGGAAATGCATGTGATCTCGATCCACAAATTATTTTTTGTATTGTATTGTAGAACTTCTGATGAAAAAATAACTCCCCTGGGTTCTTGTTCGAGGATATACGGTACATAAGTTTGTGAATGTATGAATGCCTGGAACCGGTTACGCGGTTATGTACCACAGAAAATGGAGGCTGGCTTTTGACCCCCCCCCCCCCAAATATTGCCAGCGCCATGGCTTCATTCCACCACTACCCATAGCCATAGATCGACTCACAACGAAGCTCTTCTGTTCCCAGGTCACGAAAATGCCATTCTGCCCCAGCAAAGGGCTCATAATAAGTCCAACTAGTCCACCTCCGGCATGAACGGCAACGGCATCAAGAGGGTCGTCGATTTGTAGATCGTGAGTCAACTTGACTATGCCCAGGCAGGAGAATGACGCGCACACGCCTAAAATTCCAGACGCCCATGGTTGTAACTGGTCGCAGCCGGCGCACGCGGCTACCATGCCTGAGGGGGGGGGGGGTGTTGAAAAAATCTCAATTTTCCAGAGTGATTTAATTTTATTCTATTTTCTGAGAGATTTTCTGAGATTTATATTTTTCGTACGATTTTCCAGAGAGATTTTTTTTTTCTCGGGTTTTTGGAGAGAGACGTAATCATAAACACCTTCCCGGACAAGTTCACCACCCATTTTTTTATTTTACTCTTGACGCAATGTCTGTGGCTATGGGGGGATTAAAGAGCTGAAAATTTATATATATATATAGTTTCAACAATCCCCTACTCCGCATCAATGGGGGGAGGCACGGCGATGAACTACAGGGTGGGTCGCCGTATATGCAACATTTTTTTCCGGCGTTTTTAGTGTCCCAAACAAGTTTGCCACCCACTTGATTGGCTGCACTACGGGGGCCATATCTCCTGCTGTGGGGGGGTTAAAAAGCTGAAATTTGGGGAATGTCTTGACAACACCCTCCTCACTATTCACCGGCGGGACGACCACCGGCGACCCACTACAGCATCGGTCGCTGCGTTTAACGTTGTTTTTTTTTAAATGACCCGAGTGTCCCACACAAGTTCACCACCCGATTGCGTTTTAAAAAAAGGTCCGTGAGGACAAACCTGAGCACAAATTCATTTGGAATGTCATTGGAGGTTAGGGTTCAAACAGGATGGACTTTTCTGGATCGGGATAGCGATCGCTTTTACGAATTTTCAGTATCGGTATTGGGATCGCGGTCAGGCGTCATTGACTATTAAGTTTAATCCAAACTTTAATTTGAATTTAAATTCAAACAAAATTTAATTTTAATTTTTCAAACGGGATCCCGATCCCTATCCCGGATCCCGTGAAATTCCGGGATTTACCAAACCCTGATCCCGAAACCCCAATCCCGATCTCGAAATCCAAAAATACCAATCCCGATCCCAAAAATTTTCAAATCCCGATCCCGAGATACTCCCAAGTCCGGGATCCCGATCCCGGAAAAATTAGTGGGTAGTAGAAGCGACCGATGCTGTAGTGGGTCGCCGGCAGTCGTCCCGCCGGTGAACAGTGAGGGGGTGTTGTCAAGACATCCCCCAAATTTCAGCTTTTTAACCCCCCCCCCCTCACAGCAGGAGATATGGCCCCCGTAGTGAATTTTTTGAACTCCCAGTACTTATCGTCGTTGTTAACATACGCTGAGGTAGAAAAAATGCAACAATAATTGACATGTATTTATAAACTTCTGTAGACTTATATCAGTACTTATTTAGATGGTACAAACCCTGTTTTAACATGCCTTAATTATTGTCTTAACACTAGTTTTAACACATTGTTTATATCTTTATTAAACAGAACACAAACTGCAGCTACATCCTCATTACACTCAATTTGGGGGGGGGGGGGGTATTTCGAGGGAGGGGGGTTAAAAGTTCATAGTGGTCGGGAGGGGGGGGGAATTTTGAGGAAAAACGGTAATTAGAATTTTCACAGTAGGTACTGGCAAACTTGAGTGGTACACCCTCGCCCTCACTAAATGGCAAACAAAAATTTCACTTTAAACCAAATTTTTGTTTTACACTTTAAAAGTTGGTTTACAAAGTCTCATAGAGAAATGTTTAAGGTTCAACTTTGCGTAAACAACACAACCTCTAAAATGCCCCGATAAAGAAATTTATTTGGGGTGAATTTTATGACATCATAATGACATCACCACAGGAACAAAATTTGCCAAAATTTTCATTTTTTCATTCACCCCAAATAAATTTCCTTATGGAGGCATTTTAGAGGTCACGTTGTTTACACAATATTGAACCTTAAACACTGCTCTATGGAACTTTGTAAACCAACTTTTCAATTGGGAAACAAAAATTTGGTGTTAAGTGAATTTTTTTGTCTGCCATTTAGGGAGGGGGTGGGTGTCCCACTCAAGTTTGCCAGTGCCTACAGAGAAAATTTCAATCAGGACTCTAGGGTTCAAACTGGATATAATTTTTCTTCGTGGATTGGGATCGTTACTGGAGGGTTGTCTGGGACTATTTTTTTCATATCGGGATTTTTTTTTTGAGATTGGGATTGTGACTGGGGTCTGTGTGCAGTATTGGGGTGGGGGTCATTCTGGATAGTTTTTCATTCAGATTTTTCATATTGGATACTTCTTAAATTATTCAAGATTGGGATCAGGACTAGTTCAGGGTCTGAATAGTTTTTCCAAATGTTTGATGAAATTTTTTATCATTATTTCTGATCAGGATTTGTGTTTAGTTTCTTGGGTTGGCTTTGTGGGTCCCAATGGTGTCTGGTTTCACATTTTTAATCAACCAAAGCATTTAAAAAAGGTGGTAGACTGCTTTAAACAACTTTAATTTTTCTTTAAAGTCTAAACCATCCACTTTTTAAAACGTATCGGGTGGTGAACTTGTGTGGGACACTCGGGTCGTTTTTAAAAAAAACAACTTTAAACGCAGCGACAGATGCTGTAGTGGGTCGCCGGCGGTCGTCCCGCTGGTGAATAGTGAGGGGGGTGTTGTCAAGACATCCCCCAAATTTCAGCTTTTTAACCCCCCCACAGCAGGAGATATGGCCCCCGTAGTGCAGCCAATCAAGTGGGTGGCGAACTTGTTTGGGACACTAAAAACGCCGGAAAAAAATGTTGCATATACGGCGACCCACCCTGTAGTTCGTCGCCGTTCCTCCCCCCATTGATGCGGAGTAGGGGATTGTTGAACCTATATATATAAAAATTTTCAGCTCTTAAATCCCCCCATAGCCGCAGATATTGCGTCAAGAGTAAAATAAAAAAATGGGTGGTGAACTTGTCCGGGAAGGTGTTTATTATTTTCTTGAAAGATTTTCTGAGATTACATTTACAAGTAATTGTATTTTCAAAAAATTGATGATTTTTCGGATAGTGCTCCAGATTTGGTTGTCTGTCATCGGGTAGCTTTGATGGGCAGATATTCAAAAGCGAGTTACGCAGCGAGAATGCCTCGAAATGCATCGCTCAAAATGCGCATGAAAAAATAGACTCCCCTCGAAATTCCCACTTCCTCGATTAACCCTCCCCCACACCAGGGGTCTCGAATGGGGGGTGTTTGGGGGGGGGGGGTTACCCCCCCAAACACCCCAGCTATCTATCTATCCCGGAGGCCGCTCAGCTATCTATCTATCTCGGAGGCGAAATTTTGGGCTACTACCCCCTAAACCCCCCCCCCAAATCGCCCAGCTATCTACCTATCTGGAGCGATTTTTCAGAAACTATACCCCAATTTTCAATCAAAATTGCTATTTTTCATACCTATATATAGATTTTCACCACCAAAATCACTAGTTCATGCGTCTAACTGCCTATTTTCAGCTATTTTAAGTACTATATGCTCTTGTATACCCATTTTGAGCTATTTCACACCTACTTTTAGCGATTTTTCCCCCTTTTCTTCCTTCTATGCCCCGAAAAAGCTTATATATTGAACCACCACAACCCCCCCCCAACCCCCCCCCCCCCAGAAAAGTTTTCAGCTATCTTTCCCTCCGGAGGAGTGATTTGCTATTTATCTATCCAACCACTTGGAGGGTTAAAATTCAAGATACCCCTGCCCCACACACCCCTCGAAATTTACACTATGAAAAAATAAACCCCCTGGGGGTATTTCGAGGAAATACGGTATGCATTCTAAGCGGACATCACACTTAGTATGGATACCTACCATATCCCATCTGAATAATGAACCAAAAATTATACAGTTTTTTCATCAATGATAATCATAATGTTTCCTTTTTCCTATGAAATTATAAATTTTGAAATTTTTCACAAGATTTTATTCATTAAATTATGGTAAGATTCTGTGCATACTTTGCGATCCGTCGAGTATACATCACGAATAAAACACATTTTACCGAATTAAATTGACAAATAAAGATACCTAGGCTACTGAGAAATGCGGGGGGGGGGTGTTCCAGTAATAGCTAGCCAGGTGAGACTTTTTCAAGAAAACAAGTACAGGTGAGTACACAAAGTGCACTTTTTTTCTGCAGTACACTACCCAAATGCAACTGACCAGCCAAGGCACAATTGATTGATTGCAATAATGAATACTTCCTGTTCAGCACGAAATGGGTGAATACCAGCATAGATAATGTGGAAGCAGCTGCACTGACTATCGTGTTGATAACTGCCAAGGCGACAATCTGGGGTGAAAAGTGTTTTGATGTACCGAATGCAATAGATGCCTACCGTATTTCCTCGAATAAACCCCCCTCGAATTAACCGCACAGTTGAAATACCCCGAGGTCTTTACTGGGTTGGCCCCCGTGGCATAAATGTAACGTGAATATAGAATGAAAAATGAGAACGTATAATGTATTTTTGGCTGCCAATTTGCATTGCAGCTATTGACTGAATTATTTTACATTTTGATTTGAAATTTTGAAATGTTTCACATTTGATTACCATATTTTCATGTAGAAATCAATCATGGACTTTCATGAAAATGCTGGAGAAACCCCCCCCCCCCCTCGGATTTACAGTCCCCTCCAGACCATAACTACCCCCGGGTCTGAGTGAGCTGGCGCAAAAAATTTTTTCGGGAATATTGTTCGGATTCCAAATCTGACTAACAGTGGAACCCTGTCCCTGACCAATCACAGAGCCGCCATTGAATCCAAAAAAGCCAAACATCAAAAGCCATCCGCCGAGTGCGGCAAACTGAAAACAAATGCAGTTTATGGCACATAAAAAACGGGGTACATTTATTCCGGCGGACCAAATTTGCAAATAAAATTGAAAGAAAATATAATTTCAAGAACCAACTGGGACTGAATGTCCGGACATTTTGTCCACGTTTTTCTTGCCATCAACAAATGCGCCTATTCTGGGGCCCAGAATTGTGGCGCCACAGAGGGCTGTAATGCCGCCGTGGAGGTGCACAGCGCCACTGCCTGAATGTTTTTAAAACAGACACTTTAAAAGCAGAAAAAATTGAATTTGATTGGATGTGCAGGTAGGGTGTCGACTTTCAATCCGTTTTTGTTTTCTGAAGGACACATTTTTTACGTTTCTGGCAAAATTTCTGTAACTTTTTCAGCCAACTTTTTGCAATTTTTTTCCATTTCCAAGCAAATTTTGCTTTCTACTTCCCGTTTTCTGGCATTTCATTTTTCCATTTTCTGGTAAGTGCAAATTTTTTCCCTTTTTCTGTTTTCCGGCAAGTTCAAAACGTTATCCATTTCCATGTATATAAAAAAAATTTGACACCCCATATGCAAGCAAGCGAAACCTACCCGCAAAGTCCATGAATTGCACCCCTGGGCCATCCTTCAACCAGCCACCAGGAGCCCAGATCCAGTGTGCCAGCAATGGATAAGTAAATCCTGCGCATACAGGTATTTATGTGAATTATTTGTGTATTTATTTGCAATTGCGGTCTTTGTAGAAGTGATATTTGTAGCATAAAAACACCTGCCAAGTTACAATATACGGGCAAATTTGAAGACAGGCGAATTTTGAAACTAGAATTTCTGTATATTAACTATGTTTGCCATTTTGCAGGGCATTTTACATGACTTTTTTACAGTTTGCATGACACTTGACATTTTACAGGGCATGTTAGAGGCTCTGGGGAATGGGCATTAGCCATGAGAATTAACAAGAATTAACAACAGTCCACCAATCATCAAACCCACCAGACATCAAAGCGGATACTCCAATATAAACCGTAAACTGGCTCCTTTCAGCCATCGATCCACTAACAATGGTGGCAGCATTAGCAGCAAACATAAACTGGAAAAACCACTTGTGATAGTTTTTGGCGTCCAAACCGATGCCGAGAAATTCACCGAAACCGCAAAACGCGTTCGACGGTGTACCGAAAGCGAATCCCCAACCGATCCACCAGAATGCCAGCACTGCCACGACTGGGGCGGGGGGGGGGGGTTGTTTGGTTGGGGCATGCCTAATACGCACATCCGCCCGTTACGCACATTAGCCTGTTTTTTCACTTGACACTTTTTCAAGTGATGTTCAAATATGAGTGAAGTAAAAAAAGTTCACTAATGTCATTGCGCGACTTTTTTTCACTTCACTCATATCTGAAAATCACTTGAAAAAGTGTCAAGTGAAAAAACGGACAAATGTGCGTAACGGGCAGATGTGCGTATTGTGCACCCTCGTCGGGTTTGGGTGCTTTTAATGGCAGCGTGATTAGCATTGCAAAAATGGGTGTTTATCAGTGAAAAAAGTAAAAAACCTTCAGAAAATGTCTCAAAAAATGAAATATAATTAAATCTATCAGGAAAAATCTCACTTAAACATGAAGCGTGCGCTTCCGCCAGCGCAACGGTATTGCGTCGACATTTTGCACTGTCACGTGAAATACACGTGCATTTTCACGTGCAAGAATATATAAATAAAAATATATTCGGGAAGCGGCAGTTAGTGTGAATGACAATTTTGACGCCCCTACTGATAAAATATTGAATTGTCCAATTATATCTGGGGCAGGGTCCTACGGCTAACAATACTGGTGGCAATAAAAAAGTTTTCAATATGGTATGGAAAAAAGCAACTTACAGCAGTCAACCATATTTTTGATGAGAATATTTGTGGCATTCTTGCTTCTCACCGAGCCAGCCTCCAGGAAAGCGAAACCGCATTGCATCACTGTAAATGTTGGCGATAAAGGCGGAGTTACAGCATAACGACAAGAAAGGTGAAATGTGAAAAAATGCATTTTTTCCATGTTTTCAATTTCAGGCTTTTTATTCGTAATAAATGTTTTAAACTCAATTTTCCCAAAAATTTATATTGTGCGATGACAAATGTGTCGAAGTGAAATGTATTCCACGTCGGACCATTTTTCACCAAACGTTTTTCATTCAAATTTGAAAATAGCATCTCGCACATGATAAATATTCCAGCAAAATTGAGTTTCGAACATGAATTTTGAATAAAATGAATAAAAACATAAACATAAACCAAAAAACAAACAACATAAACAATTGTTGCGATAGTAAGAGCCTATATGTAGACCAAGTTACAAGGGGGGCAGGCCAGATACGCACATTTACATGTTACACACATTTGTCCGTTTTTTTCACTTGACACTTTTTCAAGTGATTTTCAGATATGAGTGAAGTGAAAAAAGTTCACTAATGACATTGCGCATCGTTTTTCACTTCACTCATATCTGAAAATAACTTAAAAAAGTGTCAAGTGAAAAATACGGGCAAATGTGCGTATCAGTGCACCCCCGTTACAAGCTGTTGATGAATCGCGCATGATATTCGAAACTTTTCAGAGGGTTAACGCGCTTACGCTACTCAGAGATCAGCATTTTACAAGTTTGAAATACCAACAATAAAATGTACATAAAAAAGTAACTGACTGAAAACCAAAATGGACATTTCGATGGTGAAAAAGCCCAGGTTCTCTGTATCCAAATGTTGTTTCATGTTGTCGACCTGCGGTAAAGAGAGCAGAATGTTTTGAAAAGTGTCGTGTTCAAAAAAATGGCAGCTAGCTCAGTGCAAAAGGCAGATTTATTTATAGTGCAAATTTATGCAAATGAAACATGCCGGGGGAAAATTGGTCACTACTGGGCTTTTATGGTTCTACAAAGGATTTCCGGCAATTTTCAAATTTCAAATTGCATTTGCAAGTGCTTTTATAATATTCTTTATACACCCTTTTCACCCGTTCGTGCAACTGGTGCCAATTCCACAAGTGGAGAAATAATATTTAAAGAAAAACAATTTTGTAACAAACAATGTAAAAATTTTACTTTTTACTTTTCATCTAAAACTAAGTTGTTTCCTTCTCCACTTTCGGAATTGACCCCAGGAAAGATAATGCAAATAACGACAAATAATAATTTACAAATACCTATAAAATTTGCAAATAATAATTTACAAATATTTTAACAGACCCGCGAGGGAGCAGTGACATTTGATTCCGCAGTCATGACTGTTAATTGAGTCTAATAATTCTTGATTTACCAATTAATTAGCCTTGCCACGAGCTCCACATCAAAATGATTTTTAAGGGAGTCCATTTTCAAATGTAAAATAAAAAAAGTGCGTAAATAAATTGTATGATTTCTTCCTTATCACATTTTCTGCGGTCGGCTGTGCGATAGGGAAATTTTACATAACGTGTTTACAGTCTCAGAGCCTTGAAGCATTTTGTGAGAAAAATGGTTCATACGTTTTTACCACTTCGATTTTCCACAAGGCCAGTTGTTGACACAACAAACTTTACCGTAAATGACTGGAATAAGTCCCCGGGGGTGTTATTTTTGTCAGACTTTATTGACTAGGGAATTTTTCTAGCAAGCGTTGGACTAGAATTTTCAATAAAATGTTTTATCAATTTATTGTACAAATGGCTACAAATAGTTCCATAATTCTTGAATTAAGGAAAGCAATAATAAACTGTATCCACATTACCAAAGTTCGGAACTAATTTTTTATTTTCTCATGAGTGTCATACATCCAGCTGTGGGGGTACAAAAGGGTGAAATTAGGTGTAGATGTAGGGCAGACCTCCAACCCATACTGTACATCAGTGGAAAATCTACAGAATGCTATCTAAAATAATAAATCCCCTGGGACATTACGAGGTAATACGGTATTTCACTACTTAGCAAAGGTTTTTCACATTTCAGACTAATAAATTCGGCCAACAAACAAGTGTCCATTGTATGGACTTCCGGAAAATGTAGATAAAAAGCGAGGGAAAACGTCCCGCTGAACAGTTGCCCCACCCAAAAATCACAGTTCATATTTTTTACATGTATATTATGTAAATATAACATACTTAGATGCATATTTAACCAAAACAGAAACACATTGATACAAAAATAGAAATAACAATTCAGAGGCCAGTTTAAAGGCAAGGTTAAATGACAAATGACAAAAACCAAGTAATTTGACAAATGGCTGTGAAGAATAAACTGAAAAGTGAAGAGTAAAGTAACAAATGAAAAGTCAAATGTCTTTATCCGTATTCACTTCTCCATTTTTATGTTTCATCTTCGGTATTTAATTTTCTTGACACATTTACCTTACTCCTAGCTTTAACATTGCTTTGATCATTGTCATTTAACTTTGCCTCTACAGGAACCGGCGCCAGCTATAACAACAATTGTTCAATGTATTTACGCAACGCCCCGCCTCAAAAGTGCACCTAAAGATAAATACTTACAACAAACAACAGACGACCGCAAAAAACCTTCCGACAACGAAATCGATTACAAAAAATTAACGCGACAATGTGACTTCCTATCCAACTAATTCTATGTGATGGGAAAAATGCAAAAAGTTGTAAAAATAACGAACCTGCACGCCTAAACATTCAACCAAAATCTTTGAATCGCTCGCATTCAAATCAGTTCCATCCAATGTGCCACTTTCGCTGTACACCAAGCTCTGATTTTTATTGGCACCATTTTGCAAAGTTTTCGCAGCTGCCAATAGACAGTTGGCCAGCTGTGACCGCATTTTTGCTAGCTCAGATTTTGTAAACACTGGACTTTTTCCCGATCGATTTTCTGCCTTTTATTCCGTTTGTGATGTTATTTGAATGTGTGTATTTATATCTGCGTGTGTTGTGAATTTACGCGCGTACACTAAATACAAATATTTTGTGAAGGGAGCGCGCTATTTTTGTATTTTTGTGTTTTTGCATGTTTCGGTGATTTACGTTACTGTTGGATGGAATGAGACTATGGGGGGCGTGGTGGTGAAAAACTACATATAAATAGGGCCCTTTTTTAAATTAGTCTATATTTATGCAAACTGGAATATTCATATTTTCCGAAATCCTACACTGTAGAGAATTTTTTCAGCTCAGGGAAATTTTAAGCACAAGTAAACCATCCAAAAGGTCTTTGCTATTCCCTGGATGATTCCTGAAGATTTGGAAATTACAATTTGCGCATGCAGAGAGAAGAAAAAGCCAGGTCACTTTACATTCTTCCAAAATGGTTCAGTTTACATTCCATATTCCACAGTTTTCATTCTATGGCCAATCGTTTTACATTCTCTGGGATAATATGTCATCCTCTACCTTCTGGACACTTTACATCCCATATCCACACAGCCTCAGTTTACATGAGCCCAGACTACTGAATATGCTAGTCAGTTCATATGCTGTCAGAAGGCTCACTTAGAATGCTATAAGGCATCACTTCACATGAAAACTAGCTACACTTTGCATGCCATCATGAAATCATCTCATGCTTGCTCATCAAATGCGACACTTAAAATGCATTTCATGAGCATGAGAAGTGAATGAAACTTTTTACTTAAGTAAAATTGTTAAGTTTTTTTTCTTCTTTTTCTTCTCAATTCATTCTCTGTTTACATTCTACTGAGGTGTATCTGGTTAAACAAATGTAGCATATAGAATGTTGGTGTTGTGAAATGCACCTAGATTGTTGTTTGTCAATATATTGCACATGAATACTGTGTACTGTATTGATATAGGTAAAATGCAATAGGTGTAACATTTCTTTTTTCATGGATGTAAAGTGTTACTTTTTCATGGAATGTAAAGTGTGCAGTAAGTGCAGAGTGTGACTCTTTTACGGGATCTAAATTGAAGCATAGAACAGTGGTTCTGTGGAATGTAAACTGTGCAAATGCAAAGAATGTGAAATGACCCGAATGTAAAGTGATGCTACCTCGAGCAGACTACTTGCGCAAATCGTGTATTCCTTTTTATCAGCCCTTTTTTTAAAGAAATATCCTAATGGCGCCTTTGGCGCGGTTACTTTTACCTAACGCCCTATATTTTATAGCGTCAAAACATGACTCAAGTCTCTAACATAAATTTCATATTTTAGTTAACGGCGGAATTTAGCGACGAATACTTAGAATTGTATTTAAAAAAATAAACGCATAAATTTATAACTGATGTATGAGAACATTAACGAAAAATCTAACGGCATTAACTTGTGTCAAATCACGTGATGATAGCAATAGTTGCGAGGAAAAAAACTATTTTCGTGGCAGCAAATTTAAATCTGTTACATCTTCAGAAGACGCCCGTCGCCCCTACACCAAAAACTCGAAATCAGACCACGCTGTGTAAAACGATCTTTGCCAAGGATCCGCGTATAGGCGCTCCACACGCTGGAAACGCTGGAATGTCAACTGGTTTGGAGTCAACTCATTTTAGCTGAATTTAGGTCGCAGGGTTATTTTCAAGTGCATATGTGGCAATGTGGAAAAGGAATCAATATTGCCATGTGCATTTGAACATGGTTTCGCGACCCATAAACGAAAATCTTGATGAAAACCATTCGACCAGTTGACATTGGGATGTCAACTGATGTCAACTGCACCAATCGGATTTCATCAAGATTTCAGTTTATGGGTTGCGAAACCATGTTCGATTGCACATGGCAATATTGATTCCGTTTCGACATTGCAGCATGTGCACTTGAAATTGTCATGCAACCAAAATTGAGCTAAAATCGAGTTGACACTGAAACCAGTTGACATTCCAGCGTGTGGAGCGCCATACTTACGATGGCAAATCCTCTTGAAAATGTGTTTAAATTTTCAAGTTTAAAAAACGATACCTATTTCGAATTTCGATTTTTCCAAAAAAAAAGTTTTTGGTTTAAGTTTTCAAATTTTCGAATTATGTTAGAAAATGTACTTGTCGATTTGTGGAACTTCTACTCGAATTTTTCTGGTCAATTTCGAATAGATAATCGTGTTTTGCCTGTTTTCTGCAGACATATTTTCCCCATATGACATTGCAGTTTTATATTGTGATTTTACGTGAATTTTCAACCAAAATTACAACAAAAAACACTTGAAATCCATGTGAATTTTAGCGTACACTCAATAGAATAAGAGTAAAACCGAAATTCCAAAATTTCATCAGTTTGAATGTATTTGAGTTTACTAGAATGGACCATTTCTAATCTTTGTCATTTTTAGTTGACAGACACCCAATTCCGGTCAACTCGCAAGCGTTCAAAGCTGATTTGTTAGTTTCCAAAGTTTAGACGGTCAACTAGTCTGTGTGGGGCCAGAGGTTTCACCGTTGTGCTCGTAGCACATTAATCATGTTATGTGATTTACAGGTATACCACGATTCATGGCGCTAAAAAATCAGACACCGGGATTTGCTTTGAATTATTCGTATAATATAAAGTATTATAACATTGGAGGAAAATGAATCTAACCTCTATAACTTATAAAATTCATTGAGTCGATTCAGCACTTCAGTGAATCAAAGTTTAGGGTAATTTGATTAAATGTATTTGTTGTCAGATTTCACCGATTTTTGAGTTGTGCTTGATATTTTTTCAATTTGCAACTTCTCTACGTTTCGTGACGCCTTTTTCATGTGACAAAAGGAGGAGGGAATCCCGATTTTTAACCTTCCCG
Source organism: Sphaerolaimus hirsutus (assembly GCA_964036195.1). Taxonomy (NCBI): domain Eukaryota; kingdom Metazoa; phylum Nematoda; class Chromadorea; order Monhysterida; family Sphaerolaimidae; genus Sphaerolaimus; species Sphaerolaimus hirsutus. The sequence goes on from OZ038455.1 coordinate 23,213,522, forward strand.
ATGGGTAAGCTCTCGATGGGTAAACCAAAGTATGTCGATGGGTAAGCCGCAGGCAAATTTTACTTTTCATTCGATTGGTAAGCCAAACTATATCGGTTTTTAACCCGACTGTCTCGATTGGTAAGCCGTGTACGTACATAGGTACTAATACATCAATGAATTGCTGAAGTATGTACATGAGGCAATTATGTCTGGGCACCTTTATCAAATGTGCAAACTGCTACCTAAAAATGAGCGGCACCAATAAATATGAAAGTAAATGTAAAGTATTTATACATAAATATAATATAAAAATGTTATGTAATGTAGATATTTATTGTAGTGAAGTATGCAGATAAATATCTTAATCAAAAAGTATGCTTTGCATTGAATTTGCAAAAAGTACTGTAAAAATGTGGTGTAAAATACCAAATGTCATGTAAAGTGTCAAAAGTCATGTAAAATGCACTGGAAGTGGCACACCACATACAGTGGGCCAGGCCTCCTACGCACAAACGCACGGCGCGCACAAACGCCCGGCGCGCACAAAATTGAGCCCGCCACGCACAAATGTCCGGTACGCACAAATCTGATGCTCTGTGCGTACCGGGCATTTGTGCGTACCGGTCATTTATGCGTTGAATTATGAATTATGAGTTATGAATTTTTTTGTTTCGACAGAACATCAGACATGCAGACGTGTCTGCGGTAGCAGCTCCAAAGGCTGTAAAACGTGAGTGTGTGTTCAAAATTCACCAGAAAAATTTGAAAATACAGTAATTTGATGCCAAACAATTCCTAAAAAGATTTGAAAATTTGAAAACTAATCACAAAGGTTAGAAAATTTAAAAACTACTTTCAGAAAAAAATTCAAGATTTGAAAAGTCACTTTAGAAAAAACATTTGATTTAAATACTTTTTCCCAGAGGGTTTGGCATCGTTACTTATCAGTTAACTGCCAATACTGTGAAAAATTAAACTTTTATGAAAATGTGCTGCGGGGGGGGGGGGGGTAATGAGCCAAGCCAACAGCCAGGATACAAGCCCCGCCCGCCCATGACCGGCGCGCACAAACGACTGGCACAAACAGACACGCACACAGCTACAGTTTTGTGCATACCGGGCGTTTGTGCGTACCGGACTTTCATTTTGTGCGTGCCAGGCGTTTGAGCGCGCCGGGCGTTTGTGTGTACCGGTGCGGAGCCCATACAGTCACTAATCTAGCTCAATTGAAACATTGTGCTGAAAGTGCTGGTGCAGTGCATCAACACCACTCTAGTAAAGTCGGCAGACGTATCGCCCTACAAACATTTGCGTCAGTCTCTCCAGTGGAGAGTGCATGACGGCATTCGGTATTGTGACACAATATTTTAACCATTGGAATAGATCGGGTCACGTATGAAAACTTGGCCCTTATCCCAGTTACCAGTTGCGTATTATACAAATGAGAGTGAAAACTGAAAGTTAGCTAAAAATCGTTAAAATTTGCTTCGCTTTGCCAAATTCCACCTTCATAATCGCTATTTTTGTCTATATACGTGGTTATATAGCTATTGTCAGCCTATTTTATTCATATTGATAGCGGATTTCGAAATTTTGGCCGGCTGCCAAGTTCTCTTCTGTTGGAACGGAGCCAACAAATGAAAAATAAAATAAAAACAAAAACGGTAGTTTGAACGGTAAAACGGTAGTTTGAACGGTCAAATTCTTTACGAGCAACGTTGAAAATGTAGATAACTAGGGCGTGGCACGCACGGACGCAGCGAAACGTCCATTTTTCTTTGATTATGATTTTCTTTTTCAATTTCTAGCGTCCGCGTGGGACACAAGTTTCGTTGTTCGCTCTATTCACGCGCGAATTCTAACTCTCCGATTTTGTAGGGTGAAATGTCCGCCGACTTTATCTTGCCGCGGCATCTCATTACGTCTGCTCCATACGTATTTATGTATTGGCTTTATTATCGACATACCAGGGGTTAAAAAAATCGAGACACTTTTTTAAGCCGTGCGTGGCTTTATTATCGATACACTTTGGCTTACCCATCGAGAGCTTACCAACCGGAAAGTTAAAAATCGCCATACTCTCCAAAAGGAGTAATTTAACGCCAAATGATAATGGAAAAATAAGGATTCAATTCAATTCAGTGAATTAAATCAACAATAAAATATTCGACAACGAAAAAATCAGTCTGTGGCGAAAAATTCGATTCTCTGTAGACAAAAATCACGTAGACTTCCCTGTCTAAAATTAGTTTGATAGACTATGGTGATTAAAGATGCGCAGCGATACGCATCAACACACTGGAAACATAAATCATTTTATACGGCCATTTTAAGTGATGAAAAACGCCAAAAGCGCCATGGTTAGTGATGTAAAAAGCGCCAGGACTTTGGCACCAAGCGCCAAAAGCGTCAAGTCGCTTTTCCGATCACAGCGCCAAGCGCAAATGGCGCCAGAGCAAAATCGCTTTGGCGCTAGCGCCAGCCATTTTGTCCCAGGCGCTGAGAAAAAATATCGCCAATCGCCAAAAACGCCAAGCGCCAATGGCGCCACAGCAAGAAAGCGCCAAGCGCCAAAAACCCACGGCGCTTTTTCGTTTGGCGCTAGCTTTCACTTTTCAAACCTCAAGCGCCTGACACCTTTGTACTAGGCGCCATGTAAAATCGGTGGCAAAATGTCCAAATCTCCAAAGCGTTTTTCATAGGAATGGCACCAAAATGCCATAGGCGCGGCCATGGTGCTTGTTGCCATGTAACGATGGCAAAAAAGAACGTGTTTCCGTGTTCTCCAAAAAAGAACTCATTTGAGTTTCCGTGTTTTTCAAAATTGTTATGTTTCCGTGTTTCTGTGTTAAACAAAAACACGGAAACTCAATGAGTTTCCGTATTTAATATGTGTGTTTTTGCCATCGTTGGCGTCTGCTGAATGTTTAAATCACTAGTCACGCACGCAGGGATGGGCATTTTGCAAACTTTAAATATAAATAACAACTCTGTCAAGCGGTGTTTTTATAAAAAAAGTTGTTGTTCTCTGGAATTCTTGGTATTTACAATGATTAACGTTATCTGAAACTTTACACAAAGGTAGACACTTTACCGGGTGCTAGAAACGTTTCCCGCCGCGAGTTACTGGGAATCGCTGGAATTTTTACGAAAACATCATTTGAAGAGTGTAACTTTAATCTTTCTTTTGAACATGTTTTGGAGTAAATTTGTGAGGTAGTTGGCAAGGTGCCATCGTTAACTGAAATTTAAAAAAATTGACGAGAATTCTAAGAGAAAATATCCATTCAACCCATACTTTGTGTTTGTTCTATCTACCGTATTTCCTCGAAATACCCCCCCCCCCTCGAAATACTCCCCCTCGAAATACCCCCCTCAAAATGGACACTATGAACTTATAAACCCCCCCCCCCAAATTTAGTGTATAGAGAACGTAAATGACAAAGGCTGCGGTTTGTCATCTGGGTAATGCAAAACACACGTTAAAAACGATGACTCTGTTATGTGACAACGGTGATTATGCGTCTACACACTTATAAACACCTTCCCGATCAAGTCCGGCCCCCAATTTTTTATTTTACTTCTGGCGTCCTATCTACAGTTCTAGGACGCGCCAGAAGCTAAAAGTTGGGGTAGATATTGGCACAACCCCCCTCTACTTCGCATGAATTGAAGGGGTCGCGGCGACCCCCTACAGGGTGGGTCGCCGAGTGCAAAAAAAATTTGCAGCTTTTTTAGTGTCCCACTCAGGTCCGGCCCCCACTGTATTTCTTTCACTGCGGGTGCCGTACCTCCACCTGTGCGAGGGGTATAAATCTACAATTTTGGGGATGTGTCGCCAACACCCCTCCCCTACTATATACACTGGCCAGGCGGTCTTTGGCAACTCACCACAGTGTGGGGTGCAAAGTTTAAAATTTATTAAAATGTTGCTGTCCCACACAAGTCCAGCATCCAATTGAATTTCAAAAAAATTAACACTTTTGTGTTGTTTTAACACTAATGTGGTTGACAATGTGAAATAAGCATGAAATATCCTCTGAAAAATATCTTATCCGACCTGAAACTGCTAACCACATGAACCCCTCCCCCCAAGTGGGTGACAAAAAAATCACTTTTTACAACTTTTTCATTAGACACTTGAACTGCTGGTTTACAATGATTTATAGAGGAGGGTTAAAGGTATCAAATTGTGTAAAAAACCTTACCTCAAAAATGCCTTCATAAGAAAATTTGCTGGGGGTAAATTTAAAATTGTAAATTTTGCCTATTTTTGTTCCTGCAATGATGTCATTTTTACAATTTGAAATTCACCCCCAGCAAATTTTCTTATGAAGGCATTTTTGAGGTAAGATTTTTTACACAACTTGAGACCTTTAACCCTCCCCTATGAATTATTGTAAACCAGCAATTCAAGTGTCTAATAAAAAAAGTTGTAAAAAGTGATTTTTTGTCACCCACCTGGGGGAAGGGGTTCATGGTGGCCAGTTTAAGGTTGCATAAGATATTTTTTAGAGGATATTTCATGCTTATTTCACATTGTCTACCACATTAGTGTTAAAACAACACAAAAGTGTCCATTTTTTGAAATTCAATTGGATGCTGGACTTGTGTGGGGCAGTAACATTTTAATAAATTTAGAACTTTGCACCCCACACTGTGGTGAGTTGCCAAAAACCGCCTGGCCAGTGTATAGTAGGGGAGGGGTGTTGGCGACACATCCCCTAAAATTTTAGATCTATACCCCTCCCACAGCTGGAGATACGGGACCCGCAGTGTAAGAAATCAACAGGGGGCCGGACCTGTGCGGGACAGTGAAAACGCTGCAAATTTTTTTCACGTTTATGGCGACCCCCTCTATAGTGAGTCGCCACTGCCCCATTTATTCATGCGGGGTAGTGGGGGGTTGCGCCTATATACCACCCAAGTTTTAGTTTTCCACCCCTCCCACAACCGGAGATATGGCCTGCGAAGTGAAAAAAAAATAGGCGGCCGGACTTGATCGGGAAGGTGTTTACAAGTCTTTAGAGTCTTATAAATGGCGATTTTTGTTGCATTTTCGACGTCTGCGGACGTTTCAGACGACAATTTAGTACTTGGTTTTCAAAAAATTTCTGGCGAAATAATTAACACCCCCCCCCCTCGAAATACCCCCCCCCCTCGTTTGACCCCCCCTCAAAATTCTCACTCTGAAAAAATAAACCTCCCGGGGGTATTTCGAGGAAATACGGTATGTGGGAGTGAACTGTTGACATGTTCTTTTAGATTGCAGTTTCTTTACAATTTCCGACAAATTCAACATTGTTCCTCCAATTGTAATTACTTTCGACAAAATGGATATCGTCCACCCCCATGCATAGCTTAATATTTTACAGACACAATAAAAATATGAATACCGTATTTCCTCACCCCCCGGGGGTGATCGTTTCAGAGTGAGAATTTTGAGGGGGGGGGGGTTAAACTAGGGGGGGGGGGTATTACGAGTTGTGCGTAGCCCACCAGGCATTTGTGCGTAGGAAGCCTGCCCCTTTCGAGGGGGGGGGCTTATTATTTCGCCAGAAATTTTTTGAACTTTCAGTACTAATTTGTTGTTCGTAACGTACGCAGACGTGGAAAAATGATAAAAAACCACTATGCATGAGACTCTATTGACTTGTATAAGTATGTAGTTGGTATAAACATTGTTCTAACGTAACACAGACATTGTTTTTAACGTATGTACTGCATTGCCCGGATCAAAAACCGCAGCTTTAGTCATGTATGTTCCCTTTACATACAATTGGGGGGGGGGGGGGTATTTCGAGGGGGTGGGTAATTATTGCATACTGTCCATTTCGAGGGGGGTATTTCGAGAGGGGGGGTATTTCGAGGAAATACGGTACTTCTATTATGCTATTAGATCTTCATTTTTACTGTAACTAGAAATGGAAAGTCGAATACCTAGTGAATGTATGGAAGGCCAAAATTTGGATAAAAATACGCAATGCAAACGATTGAGTGAAATGGAAAAACGAATTCGGAAGCATGAGATCGTTGTGAAAATATGTCATCTGGATGGTCAAATAAGTAGAGCAAACATTCTTTTGCGAAAGACGATTGTCCATACATTTGCAGCTGAAAGCTATCCACGGCCCGATTCCGCAAGTGGACAAGTGACAAGTGAAAAATGTGTAAGTGCCGAATAAAGTGACAAGTCAAGTGGCAGACAAGTGTGACAATACTTGCTATCTATAGAATTCCTTTACACTTGACGTAGACGTTTCACTACGCAATCTTGTCGGGCTTACCGTATTTAGGTACGAAGGGGGTTTCAAGTGATTTTCAAATATGAGTGAAGTGAAAAAGTTCACTAATGTAATTGCGCAACTTTTTTCACTTTATCTGAAAATCACTTGAAAAAGTGTCAAGTGAAAAAAACGGGCAAATGTGCGTAACGGGCAGATGTGCGTATCAGGCCTGCCCCGGTACGAATACCATTACCTAAAGTCCGAATTTGAATGGACGCATTTTGGCAGTCAGACAAACTCCCTTTTTCTTGTGCCCGCTGGAGTGCAAATTAGCATTCCACAAATTCAGGGAGTCACTTCAACTCACTTCTCAATTCGCTTCTCATTTTTCTTCTCAGTCCTCAGTTCACTTCTCACTTCTCAAACGCGTTTTACTTCTCCACATGCGGAACTGGCCCCAGAATTGCGTATGACCGATTTTGTTTTTTTAAGCTGCATTGACACCGACGTCCCCATTATTATGGCTACCGCAAATCGTTGAAGTCCCCTCCCCTGAATTACTCCTCACCACAGTGGACAAAATAACATCTCCCCTCGAATAAGTCCCCACTCTGAGATGGGCGATGCTGAAACAATGAACATGAACAACAACAACAACAACAACATGAATTCTGAACATTGAATTCAAGCACTTGAGGCGTACATGATACTCTGCCGTCGCACTGATTTATGTCTCGTGTTGGAAGCGTGCCAATGATTGTGAAGTCATGCGATTTCCGTAAAAAGATTTAAAAAATTCACCGATGTGAATATGTTAATGAATAACATTATGACAACAATCAATTTTGTCATCTTTTTACGAAACTCACACGCGCTAACCATCGTTGGCACACTTCCAGCGGGAACCACGCGTGCAGGGTGTAAAGTAACCGGAGCATACCTGATTACTTAATAGAACCAATTCGTATTTACAATCAATTAATTGCGAATTTTCTTGATAATCCTGGTGAAAAAACCCCTACTTGAACAAATCCCCAGTCGAAGACGTCTGGCGAAAAAATAGCTGCCATAGCGACTTACTCGAGGATTAGCTGTAAATATATGCGTCTATGCAAATTTGGCTAACGTGTGTATTGATTGCCATGCTAAATACATACTTAAATACCAAAGTTGTTAAAAGTACTGAACTTTTAAAAAAGTTAACGTGAACATAAAGTATTTATATTTTACTCACAGATGAGTACAGATTTTACTCATATACCGTATTTCCTCGAAATACCCCCCGGGGGGTGATTGTTTCATAGTGGGGGGGGGGTTAAACGAGGGGGGGGTATTTCGAGGGGGGGGGTTAGCATTTCACAAGAAAATTTTTGATAACCAAGTACGAAATTGTCGTCTGAAACGTACGCAGACGTCGAAAAATGCAACAAAAACCGCCATTTATAAGGTTCTGTAGATATATGTATATTAGTAGGTATGTAGATGTAGGTTCTGTATATTAGTATGTAGATGGTATGTACACTGTTCTAACGTGACACCGACATTGTTTTAACGTGTGTTCTGCAGTACACAGAACACAAACTACAGTTATTGTCATGTACGTTCCCTTTACACTCAATTTTTTTTTGGGGGGGGGGTAATTGTTTCATAGTGGTCCCGAGAGGGGGGGGGGGTAGTACGAGGGGGGGTATTTCGAGGGGGGGTGGTATTTCGAGGAAATACGGTATTTTAATACTTTTACACTGTGTAAAATGTGAGTAAAATACTTTTTTTTTTCAGAGAAAACGTACAAATGGGTGATTTTTTCCAGAGAAAACGTAAAAATAGGTGTTTTTCTAACAGAAAACAGAAAAGTGAGTATTTCTCTCACAAAAACAACGTACAAATTTGTGTGTTTTTAATTTTCACTGTGAAATACATCAAAGATGTGACTTTCTTTTGTGATAAGTATTTCTTAGACAGATGTCCTACGTTTGTCACTTTCTGTGTAGCAAAATGACATTTTCTGTCCCCTTAAAATACGTTTTCTGTACTCGCGTACTTTCAAAAAGTACGCGAGTATGTGAGTACTGGTGATTGTGTGATTGATGTGATTTTCTTCGGGAGGAAATGTAAATAAAGTTATTTACGCAGTACGCGAGTCGTGAGTATACTTATTTATCGATTAAACGTAAATATATTTTAACGACTATGCTAACTAGGTATTTACATAGCTCGCCTAGAAAAGGTAAATATTATTCCCAGACAGACATCGTTTGTTGAGACTCAGGCGTTACCTAGCTGTGTATTTACCCAGATCTTTTGTGTGTTTTTGTTTGTAACATTCGTAGTTGGAAATAAGTTTATTTGTTATGTATTGGCCAAACAAATCATTGAGAATTAAGCGTACCGTATTCCCTCGAAATACCCCCCGGGGGTGATAAGAGTGATAATTTTGAGGGGGGGTCTAAACGAGGTTTTTTTTCCGAGGAAATACGGTATTTATATATTTATGTAGCACCTTCATTCCATGAAAAGCTTCTGCAGCTTACGTAGAGTGAAAGAGATTCCTTTCAAAACTGTGATTTCAAACCTTTCTTAATTGACCATGTAAAGTTTGAGTGAATCAGCATTTTACTTCCTTTGAAGTTTTACTTCATTTTACTTATTTTACATTTTACGTTCAACACAAACTTGTATCTACACGTGGTTTCCCTAGTGTGCTGCTTTTCTGCTAAGTATTCATTTAATTTTGCAGTAGAATATATCTAGATATTTCCGGACCCAATCTGGGCCGAAATACTTAGAAAAATTATTTCAAGGATACAACAAAATAAACTAAAAAGCTTCCTGCCTGCATTTTTTACTTTATTGATTTAGACTTCAGAAAGAAACACTAAACCAGACTGAAAGCAGCTGTTTCGCATTTAGTTATTTTATACATTGAACCCAAGTAAATAGCTTTGCACACCTTTACTGAACATAAGTTGCGAGCGCAGTAGCACATCTAACTATCGTATAGTGTGTACATCCATCAGGTACAGTTAGCAATTTGGCAGGGTGCCAAGCTGGTATTGGTAGTATAGTATACTATAGTATAAGAGGGTAGATCCGTGCCCCACCCCGTCTAGCGGCCGCGGCAGGCGCGTGCATGCGCGCACTCAGCTCATGCCTTCCATGCATTTACATGCGTACACAGCACTGCGGCAGCGTGCACGCTACTCTTGCCGCCTTGCAGCTGCGGACTGAGTATTTAGGGTTGGAAAGCTGACTCGATTCGGACGAGTGACGTCATTTGAGTGGGGGTTGAAGATGATGACAAATTCAGTCATGGCAAATTACAAATACCTTATTGCCTTGAAATACACCAAAAGGGTTTATTTTTTCACAGTGCGAATTTTAAGGGGGGTAATCGAGGGGGGTATTTCATGGGGAGTTTATTATTTCATCAGAATTTTTGAACTTCCAGTACTTATTTGTTTGTGTAATATATGTAGATGTAGAAAAATACAACAATAACTGACATGTTTACATCAAAGATGTGTTTTTCTCTCCTGATATTTAAGTATTTCTTATGAAAATGTCCTATGTTTGTCACTTTCTGTCTGGCAAATTGACATTTTCTGTCCCCTTAAAATATGTTTTCTGTACTCATGTACTTTCTCAAAGTATGTGAGTATGTGAGTTCAGCTATTTTTTAGAGGAAATGTAAATGTATTTACGCAGTATGTGAATATACATATCTATCAAATAATTGTAAATATGTTTTAACAACTATGGCTCAGACTAGTGATGGAATGGCACCATGGCGCTGGTGCCATTTGAGGGCTCCAAAGGGCCCCTTGACGCCATTGGCACTTCGCGCCCTTTTTCTGTGGCACCATTGGCCCCTGGCACCCACTTTCTGAAAAGCGCCATGGTGCCCTTGGTGCTTGACTCCCTCTTTCAGTGGTGCCCTATGGCGCCTGGCACCCTGCCTGAAAAGAGCACCAAAATGGCACCAGCAAGGTTTCAAGGTGAATATGTTGTAAATGAAAAATATAATAAAAATTGAAGAAGCATGTGCGCGGATAATAGAAATTCACCACAAAAAATGGACAAAGTGGTGCGATTGGACTAAAATCTTTCATCCAATGGTACATCAGATGCATCTGATGGATCAGAAGCTGAGAATGATGGGCCCTTGAACTTCCAAACTCGTAAATCAACTTATTCAAATCATCGCAATTAAGTTTTTGTCCATTTCAAGAAAACATCAATAGGAAATGGGAGGAGGTTGTTTACCATTTTACATGGTATTTTACAAGACTATTCATACCTTGCATGACATTTGACACTTTACAGGGCATTTTAAGTGAAAGAACAAGTGAAATGTGTGCAGTATGGTGCTGAAGTTGGCCCTTGGCGCCTGGCGCCCTATTTTCCAAATGGCGCCCTGGCGCCCTCTTTTTGTGGTGCCATTGGCTCCTGGTGCTCACTTTCTGAAAGGCAACATGGCGCACTTGGCACCCGCGGCGATATTGGTGCTTGGCGCCCTTTTTTCTGGCGCTCTTCCATCACTAGCTCAGACCTGTGGGTATTTATGATGAATATATATTTAAATATATTTTTTCTGAGTAGTTACATTTATAAATAGGTATTTATATTTTTTGCCAAGTTCTGAGAGATAATTTTATATACAGTATTTATTCTAATTGAAGGGTGCCCTTCTATTTTTTGTCAACGTTTTGCCTACCCTTCTATTGGAGATGCCCTTCAATTGAAGACCCACCCTTCTATAAGAAGAAATACAATATATTTTCAGGAAAATCTGTTATTTTAAAAATGCTATTTCTATTCACACCCTGGGGAAACTAGGTAGATGAATTAACTACACGATTTCAACTACACGATTTAGAATAACCATTCAATCGGGTATTCTTCCCGGGCCAGGCCTCCTACGCACAAATGACCGGCGCGCACAAACGCCTGGCACGCACAAAATGAAAGTCCGGTACGCACAAACGCCCGGTAAGCACAAAACTGTAGCTGTGTGCGTGCCGCACATTGTGCGTGCCAGTCGTTTGTGCGCGCCGGGCGTTTGTGCGTACAGGTGCGGGGCCTTCTTCCCAACCCTACATAGTCTGCCTCGCAGCGCACATAGCCGCCTGGCACAAGTGCGCGTGCGTCAAAGCCAGGGCACACGTCTTGAATTATTGATGCGAGTGCGGCACACAGGGCCTTCCCATTCTATACAAACAGTCGGCACTCAACTCAGTGTGGTCATTCTATTGCACGCTAATATTTCATCTCTTTAATATCACTGCCTTTTTCCACCCTCGACTGTCATCAGCGAAAATGCAACCACCAAGTTTTGTAAGGCTTTTGCGTTTTGAGTTCTATTAGCATTTTTCTTTTGGATGTGGAGATTTAAGGACCGCATACCGTATTTCTTCTAATAGAACGGCACCTCCAATAGAACGGCAGGTTGTGGCACTTTTTTACACCCGCGAAAAGAATAGAACGGCAGCCTCCAATAGAACGGAGGTAGAAATTACGTTTTAAGGGTGTCAAAAGACACAACAATATTTGGAAAATTGGTGGTGAGAGCCGAGAACATCCAAGGTGTTCCGAACTATGATTCACGGTTTGTTTTCGCATTTGGATTGATGCTCTGATATAAAAACGTCGCTCATGTTTCACTAAGAATACTATGCTCAAATGAAAATCGTGTGAAAATGTCTGATGAAAAAAATAGAACGGCAGCCTCCAATAGAACGGCAGGTAAAAAAGTTGACGCAAAAAATAGAACGGCGCCGTTCTATTGGAAGAAATACGGTATACGTATTTAGTACACTAGCCATCACTGGTCATAATTTTTATGATTTGTTATGAACAGATGTATTTTGAAAAGAGATTATCCTCGGGCTTAGCTCGCACTTATCAAAGTTAATTAGTATTGAAGAAATAATCCTCAGCATGACATTATTGTTACATGGTTCTTTGAAAGATTACTACTGCAAATATTAAAGTGTGTGTGTACTCAAGTGTCAATAAATTTAATTAATTTGAAAAATCTATTTACTTGCTTCAAGTATATTTACATGCTACACACGTCACACACAGTACACACGTCACACCTGCGAAGGCCCTATAAAATGTAATGTGTCATGTAAAAGACCCTGTAAAATGCAGAGTTGTTCAAATACCGGTATTTTTGGAAAACGTAAACGTAAATACCTTTTCCAATTTTGGAGTATAAATACTAAAACGTAAGGTATTTTAAAAATACCTGGGAAAACGTAAAAAAAACGTAAACGTAAAAAATATTTATTACCGTAAGTCCTTCCACTACCAGAGAATATAAAAAACCATGCTTTTACAACATGATCTCCTATGACCCATGCTTCCTATGATCTCCATTCACATTATCTTCTTATATTTTATATAGAGTGATGAAAAATAGTGAATTTTAAGAATGATGAAAAATGCGTAATCAATAGAAATCAAGAAAACATCATGTCATCACGGTGACAATCACCACAAGATTCATTCATTGACAGTTCAGTAATTTGCAGTGCAATTTTATTGAAAGCACATTCCATAGTAAATGTGTAAAAGCATCATGCACAGACTTAGCATTCCGCACACAAATGAAAAAACGTTCACCTCCGTCCGCCGCACACACAGTATCCATTTCGATTCAAATATTTTCAATACCTATTTAGGTAGGTTAATTGTATGTTTGTGTACATTTACATAGGTGAGCATTGTGGGAGCGTGAAAGCACTCGTCTAAATATGTCTTTGGAACTTCGTTTGCACATTGCTTGCAAGTGCATTGCATAGTAAGCTATTTAAATATTACTCAAATAACTTTTTTACGTTTTCTCTGGTACCCGGGTATTTTAGGCAGGAAAACGTAACGGTATTTTTTGGAAAACGTAAACGTAAACGTAAGTATAAATACCCGAATAACCGGGTATTTCGGGTAAACGTAAATACGTTTTTGCAACTCTGGTAAAATGTCAAAAGTCATGTAAACTTCAGTACCGTATTTCCTCGAAATACCCCCCCCCTCCTCAAAATACCCCCCCCCCCTCGTTTGACCCCCCCCACCCCCCCCCCTCTCGGGACCACTATGAAACAATCACCCCCCCCCTCGAAATACCCCCCCCCCCCAAATTGAGTGTAAAGGGAACGTACATGACAATTACTGTAGTTTGTGTTCTGTGTACTGCAGAACACGCGTTAAAACAATGTCGGTGTCACGTTAGAACAGTGTACATACCATCTACATACTAATATTAGTCTACAGAACCTTATAAATGGCAGTTTTGTTGCATTTTTCGACGTCTGCGTACGTTTCAGACGACAATTTCGTACTTGGTTTTCAAAAATTTTCTTGTGAAACCATAACCCCCCCCCCTCGAAATACCCCCCCCCCTCGTTTAACCCCCCCCTCTCGGGACCACTATGTAACAATCACCCCCCGGGGGGTATTTCGAGGAAATACGGTATCTATTTACCCAGCAATCAACCGGTGTTTTCCCTTGTAATTAAACCAGATCTTTAAGCACACACATCTAACGATGGCAAACCCTCCAAAAAAAAGTATTTAAATTTTTAAGTGTTTTTTCCAAAATGAATTTTCGAATTTTCGAATTTTTCCTGACATTAATTTCGAATTTCGAATTTAATTTTCGAATTTTTGAATTTTCGAATCTTTTTTTGGCAATTTTCGAATTTTTTGGGCTATTTTTCGAATTTTTTCAAATAATTTTCGAATTTTTTTGGGAAAATATTGAATCTGAAGCTTTAAACGCAGAATTGGGACTGTTTTGGAAGTGGGTGACACACTGAGTGTACTCAGTGCATACAGTGCTGACTTCACAAGATACGGGTACTTCTCAAACCAATACTCGAAACCACTCTTATACTCCAGCGACATTACACCTTACAATGAAATCTACCATACCCCATCTGAATAAAAGGACAAACATCACATTTTTTTAATTATATTTATCAAATTGCTTTGATAAATATGATGAATTTTTTTTAATTTTGGTTCTTTTATTCAGATGGGATATGGTAGATTTCAATGTAAGGTGTTATGTGGCTGGAGTATCTCTTTGATCACATCCCTTTTACTTATAAATATGTGCAGTTCCTTTGGGCAGTCCCAGACACCTGTAAAATGCTCTGTGAAATGTCAAGTGTTATGCACACTGTCTAAAGTCATGGAAATGCTGTGGAAAATTTTAAATATGTTAGCCATTTTCAAGGGCATTTTCATAACTTTTGACACTCGCAAGACATTTCACATTATACATTTCAACGTTTTTGGACGTTTTTTTTGTTTTGTTTCGCTTTTTCATACGCACCGCGTAATCGCGTATCATTTGTTGTTTTATTTTGCACGTTGAACCTATGAGTGCGTTTTTTTGCCTTGAATTCCCTAAAAAATTCGAAAAGTATTTTCGAATTTTCGAATTTTTGAATTTTCGAATTTTTTGAAAAATAAATCGATTTTTAAGTGTTTTTTCTGGGGGTGAAATAAAAATTCGAAAATTCCGAAAAAATTCGAAAATTCGAAAATGTTTTCGAATTTTCGAATCTTTTTTTGCCATCGTTACACACATCACAATAAGTTAGGCCGCATTTCACTCAGTATTAAGGGCTTAATTAAGCGAGGGCCGAATTAGTGCAAATTAGTGATTAAATAGTGCTCTATCTGCAGCTTACAAAAGGCGAGTATTTAATGGTGGGTGCCCCCTCCACCGTCAGATTTTGAATACCGTATTTCCTCGAAATACCCCCCCCCCTCGAAATACTCCCCTCAAAATGGGCACTATGAATTTGTGGTCCGGGAAATGCATAACAGACGTCAAAACACTTTCTTTGTTACGTTAGAACATCATTTATACCATCTACATCCTTATATAAGGCTGTAAAAACTTTTAAATCTTGGTTATTGCTGCATTTTTCACGTTTTTCTCTCAAAATTTTCACTCTGAAAAAATAAACCCCCGGGGGATAATTCGAAGAAATACGGTATCCTAATCTCTTCAAATTTATTCCGCCCCCTTTTCTACTGACTTACTGACTAGAGTAAAAAGAACCAAACATTTTGAGTTTTCTTTGTATTACATTGCTTTATTTCATCATAGGACAACGCGGTGGGCAATTTACCCCTGTTTTTCTCATTCATTGAATTACGGTAGCATTCTGAGCATATTATGTGGTCCAGTCGGTATAAAGTCTGTTCTCCATAGCTGACGTTGTAAAAAATAATCGATATTTAGGTGCATGTGAACTATATATAACCCCACGCCGGTGCGACAGCAGGTTCATTTCATTGTTATCAGCATGATTGACCGGTGTAATTCTGATTTTTACCTTGCCACAAACAAATTCCTATATTTTCCATCATGTTTAGCTGTACTTATTGACTATTAATAACATAGCATACCTATTAAAAATTTAAGATGTATACATTGTAAATACCGTATTTCTTCTAATAGAAGAGTGCCGTTCGACCTATTTTTTCGTCAACTTTTTTACCTGCCGTTCTATTGGTGCCTGTCGTTCTATTTTTCTTACTAAACTTTTGCACACATTTTTCATTTGAATATACCTAGTATTTTTAATGAGACACATCAACATGTTAATATCATAGCATCAATTCAAACAAAACCAGACATGAAAACAACACTGGGCCATAGTTCTGAACATCTTTAGTGTTCCAACCAACATTTTTCAAATATTTGTGTTTTGGCACTCTTCCAATGTAGTTTCTACCTGCCATTCTATTGGAGGTGCCGTTCTATTTAACGCTGCTGTTTTATGGTTTCCAAGGGTGAAAAAAGTGCCAAAACCGTCATTTTATTTAAGGTATGCCATTATATTAGAAGAAATACGGTATGTAAAATATTTACCTAGTGAGCGCGTTCGCTCTCGGGAAGGTAGCTTGATTTGCAGCTAGGAATTTTTCTCTCATATTACCAACATGATGCCAGGTTTAATATACTCGGGTTGACATTCTGTGCCGGCGCTATCATTGCGAATTGATTTATGCACTGGTGTGTTGGGAACTTTATTGCACTGTGTGTTTGCATTCACTGTCTCTGTTTCTGCAGGATTGTTTCTGCTTAGGTATACATTATTCGTCATAAAATCATTACAATTAAGCTGTGAAAATAGAGAGGATTCCATGATTACATTTGTCATAAATCCTGGAAAACTACAATGTGTAAAACTTAAAAACCTAAAACAGATCTTTCAGCTTCAGAAAGCTGGGCCATAAAAAAGCGCGTAGAGAGCCACGATGGACAAACACCAGAAAAATAAAAAAATAGATACCGTATTTCCTCGAAATACCCCATCCTTGAATTCACCAATCCCCCCTTCGAAATACCCCTCGAAATTTGCACTCTGAAAAAATAAACCCACTGGGGGTATTCAGACGAAATACGGTACATCACCACGCCATTTAAAATGTTAAGCATTTACCGCGCTTTGTCGTTTTCATTTTTCCACATTTTATTTTACTTGCCAAACAGCATTTCATTTGGTTAAACATGTTTAAAATTAAACATTTCGCGCTATATAAACACTATCTATATGCTTTATACCTTCAATCGCTGAAATGTAAACAATAAACACGTCACAATTTACATACAATAACAGGCACTACACTCTAAATTCAATTCCACCAGCCCCCCCCCCCTAAAATGGAGGGAGGCACACTAGATGCCCAACCCCTGGTCCCCTGCAACAATGCACCAACAACAAGCGTAACAATTGTGGACCCCCCACAGAAAAATGCCAGCCATTCAAAAGAGGGCACCCCCAAAATGTCAGACACAAACAAAGATTTGATAGATAGATGCACTTCAGAACCAAATGAGCAGGGAGCAAAAGTGGACCCAGATAAAGGGGGTGAAGTGCCAGTGCCAAAAATGACGAGACTCGGACACAGACACACAGTGTCTGGTTGTTCCAGAGAGGATGTGCTTTTGTTGGATGTGGAGAAAGTTGTGAGTTTTTGTTGATTTTAAAATGTTTTATAAATTTTGGCGTGCAAAAATTTGCAATAGGTAAAATGTAGGGACCATCTCACCATAATTTTTGCCACGATTGATACATTAACTGATTTAATTGGCTTGCTTAATTGCCAATGGGTGCCAATTAACTAGTGATGTGAAAGCGCCATTGCGCTAGCGCCAGAGCAAAAAGCGCCATGGCGCTTTTGGCGATATTTTGCCGTGGCGCCATTGGCGCTATACCCAGGAAAAGCGCCATGGCGCTTTTCGCGCTTGACGCTATTTTTGACCGGCCCCAGGAACAAAATGCCTGGCGCTGGCGCTTGGCGCTAGCGCCAAAGCAAAAAGCGCCATGGCGCTTGGCGCTAGCGGTAGGGAAAGCGCCATGGCGCTTTTGGCGCTTGGCGCCAAAGTTCTGGCTTTTTTACATCACTACAATTAACCCTCTGTTCAGAGTTGGATACACAGGCTAATAGCTTAACTATGATTCCTCAGTGATAACAAAATCAAACATTCTAAAACCCACTAAATTCCACAGGTGGTCCCCCCAAGCACAGCCCAAAAGGGCCCCCCATGGTGCAGAATTCTCTTTGCTATCATCCTATGCATACTTGGGTGCACATTCATATGCTTTGGAATTTTGGCCATTCTGGGAGTGCTCAGTGTTGGCAGAATGTATGGTGTCATAGCACCATATGGGCTGATTATTTTTGGCATTTTATGTTTGTTGCCAGGTGGTTATCATGTCATTTTAGCATTGAGGGTGGCCATTGGTTCAAGAGGGGCCACTTGGGCTGATTTGGGAGGGGCATGAGTTTTAAGGTCAAATAATGATTGATTATTTGTGGTTTGTTTTTGTGCAGCATACTTTTTGTAGTGTTTATATTTGAAGACAGGTTTCTTTGTAGTCAACTTTGTATTTGTGGGTTGATTCTCTGTGCTAGCGATGGAAACATCAATTTTTCAAATTGCTCAGTTGTAAAAACAAATTTTTCAACTAAAAAGCAAATTTTTTCATGGGCTGGGTATAGAACAAGACAACAATATTGGCGCCACACACGGTGGATGTCAACTGACCTTGTGTCAACTATTTTTTATTGAGAATTATGTGATTTCAACTTTCCTATCTGATAGAGCATAGTTAATTTTACATAATGACACTTAATTTTCATCAATACTGTTAAGTGTGCTGCTTTAAAGATTCTTTTTGTGTTATTTAGTTGACATTGAGTTGACACAAATTTGCGATGTTAACTAGCGTGTGTGAGCCCATTGTTGCAGCCCCAATAGTCATTCCCATCCGTGCTCCATCACATGCTCTGCATTTCTAACACAAGTTTTCATGAGTGGTCGCCAATGTACAGGGTGCGGCAATTTAGACGGACCCCATAAAGTTTGAATAACTTGTCACTGGGTAATCGGATTAACGTCAAATTTTAGGTCAAAATTTACAACGAAATAGGAAAGAATCCCTGAAAATATGGCTGCGATAGCTCCACTTGTTCACAAGTTTTTCCTGCGAACGCATAATTGTCACTTTTTCACCACCTTGTGATATCGTTCAAACGGGATTGACTTTTCGGGACCGGGATCGGATTGTTTTTTCCATTTTTTTTCTGATTTTCTTTTCGCAGCTGCATGCCTAAATGTGTGCACGCCCGCCACTAATTCGCTATGTCCATAAGGAAATTGGCGGGCGCCTGCGTAATTGGTCGTAAAGCTAGGTGGTGGAAAAGTGACAACTACGCTTTTGCATGAATAACTTGTGAACGAGGGGAGCTATCACAGCCATATTTTCAGGGCTCCTTTCCTATTTACCGTATTTCCTCGAAATACCCCCCCCCCTCGTTTGAACCCCCCCCCCCCCTCTCGAGACCACTATGAAACAATCACCCCCCCTCGAAATACCCCCCCAGATTGAATATAAAGAGAACGTACATGCCAAATACTGCAGTTTGTGTTCTGCGTAGTGCAGACCACACGTTAAAACAATGTCGGAATCACGTTAGAACAGTGTTTATACCATCTACGTACTAATATTAGTCTACATGACCTTAAAAATGGCGGTTTTTGTTGTATTTTTCGACGTCTGCGTACGTTTCAGACGACAATTTCGTACTGGGATTTGAAAATTTTTCTTGTGAAATAAAAACCCCCCCTCGAAATACCCCCCCCTCTCGGGACCACTATGAAACAATCACCCCCCGGGGGGTATTTCGAGGAAATACGGTAGTTGTTAATGTTGACCTAAAATTTGACGTTAATCCGACTACCCAGTGACAAGTTATTCAAAACTGTATGGGGTCAGTCTAAATTGCAGCACCCTGTATAGACAGCGTTACCCCGTATTCATGCATAGATAGTGTTCCCCAGGATCTTCGGTGCAATTTCGCAGTATCTAACCTTTCACACATACTACTGGTCATGTTTTATGGACATCAATTGTGGATATAAGCGGCCACCACACTAGTTGAAATTTGTGTGTCAACTGGTCTGTGTCAACTCAAATTGCTTCATGTATTGCAGAGCGATCCTCCGATGCACTTGCCGTAATATGATCGTCCAAGTACAAGAGTCAAGTTTAAGAGTTGACACAGACCAGTTGACACACGTGTGTCAACTAGTGTGTGGCCCGCCATTGGGCCCACACACGCTAGTTGACATCGACACCAAATGTCAACTGGTGCCGATCCCGATTCAAAGCTTGCTGAAGAGCCGACGAACGACGTTCAAACGCAAGCTTTGAATTGGGAACGGAACCAGTTGACATTTGGTGTCGATGTCAACTAGCGTGTGCGGGGCCATTAAGGCACCTCGAAATTACATCCGCCAATGTCATCCATTCACGATACTCCCCTCAACATTTCCGGGGATGAGTCATTTTTATTATTGAGTGATCTTGTTTGTGTAAATTTATATTCATAAATTTTTGAACAATCTCCCTCCTAGTAGCATTCTTTTTATTTACATGGTGTTCACAGTGTTTCAGGGATTTTTTATGGTTGCAACAATTATGGAAAGGTTCCAATAGTCGGAAATCATCCATCGGGTAACTGGTTGTATTTGTAAGTTGAGAATTTTTGTTGGTATTTTATTTTTCTAAATCCACCAATCGTTTGTTTTATCATTGTTTCTATCTAATAATTGTATTTTCTGCATTAATTAATGTGTTTAATTATGCCTACACACTAGTTTGCACCGTCAAAACTGAATTTCGGCGAAAACAGAAATGGCCTACAGAAATTGCACACTGGATGGTGACATGTGTTTTAGTTTTCAAATGTAAACTTTCATTAATTAAAATTAAATCGTTCAACCAAGTTGATTAATTTAAATTTGAATTAAATTTCACTTTTCACCAGTCACAGTGCAACTAGAGTGCGCAGAGTAGTAATTCTTGTTATTTGTAAATATTTTAAGCAGTATTGGTAGTAGCATTTGCTGATAAACATTCCATTCAGCATGTGTAAAAGTAAATAATTTACTTTTATCGATTCTTGCCACCACTGTCTCCCATTCAAATGGATAAGTGAAGCTTTATTTTTCTGCTGTAAACACTTCTGTTTACCTATCTCAGAGTTGTATTTTCAGTGTAAACCACTTATGACTAGTATGCATGTATTGTAAATCTTATTTACCTGACACATAAATATGATATCATTTAAAGTTGGCTACCGTATTACCTTGAATAACTCCTCAGTGGCACCCGAGTAACAATATAACTTTAAATAATAGAAAGAACTTTATCAAACATGTCCTAATAATGTAAATTTTTTTTCCGTGGCTGAATAAATCGACAATCATACTTTCCTTAATTCAAATACGCAAAAAAATACCCCTGAGGGCTAATTCGAGGTAATACGGTACGTAAAATCTATACTCGTACTCGCTTGCAGTTGACTTTTAATGAACCCCGAGTGACTAAAAAACTACGTCAAAATACTTTTAGTAACGAAGACAGAAAAAACACCATGGCGACTAAATAAGCCAAAACTCGATTGATTTTAAAAATCAAATCACTATCAAAAATTCAAACACCTAAATAAATCTGTTCATTACCTATTTAGCTTGTTTGAACAAAACGATCAAACCCTAAAGTGAGATAACACACTAGCCCACACTTGTAAATATAACGAGTAGAGCGGAACTTTTCAATCCTAGATTTCGGCAGTTTCAGGCAGACGATAGAGCGACCACACCCGGCAGCTGTTTGCCTGTGTGAATGTTTCAGAACGTTATTATGTGTTCAGAAGTTGTGGGCAGGGTTGGCAAAATCTCAGAAAAGAATAATAAAAAAATAAAAATAAAATGGAAAAATGAAGAATAAAATAAAATAAAATGGAAAATTTCAAAATAAAAATAAAAATTGTATAAAAATTCAAATTATTGTAAAAATTTTGTAAAATTGTATGCAAATTCATATTTTTGTAACAATTGTATAAAAATTCATATTTTTTTGTAAAATTTTTTCTGTTGTTTATAGTTCAACCTGTTCATTTGCGGAGCTGGGGCAGTCCCAAGCCATGTAAAGTGTCAAAATGTCATATGAAATGGAAAGTGTTAATTTTCATGAAAATGTTAAGTAAAGTGTCAATTGTCATGACAAATATAAATTAAAGTGGAAACTGTAAAGCAAATTGTATCCAAATCTTATTTTTTTGTATCCAAATCTTGTTGTTTTTGTAACCAAATCTTATGTGAACATTTGGACACAAAAACATAAGATTTGGATACAAAAATATAAGGTTTGGATACCAAAACATAAGATTCAGATACAAGATTTACACTCTGCATGACATTTGTCATGACAATTACACTTTGCTTGACATTTGAGATGCCAATTGACACTTTACTACATTTGTCAGGACAATTGACACTTTGCATGATGTTTTACAAATGCGCCCAGCACACTCCAGTAATCGTTCTACTGAAAATGCAAACCATTCTTATCGATAATTATAACTTAACACTTGCAACTAGCTAACAATACCTACTGCATGCAACTTTTGCAAAGTAATGGAAAAATTTGTCACACGTTTTTCATGTTTAGGTCTAATTATCACATTTTTCTGACCTTGCATGCAAGATTCTGATTTTTTGTAAAATTTCTGTAAAATTTTTGTAAAATTTTTGTAAAATGGTCCATTTTATTATTTTATTATTATTTTGGAATAAAATAAAATAAAATAAAATGAAACAAGAATAAAATAAAAATAAAATACATTTTTATACAATTTGTATACAAATGATTTTTATAAAACCAACCCTGGTTGTGGGGTATACGGGTTCGGAAACCACGCTTTTTAATGAGTTTTTTTTGTTTGAAAACGTTTTTTTTTATAAAACCGTATTTCATAGTTGAGTCTTGTGCACCATAAACGATGGCAAACAACATTCGAAAGTTTGAAATCGAAAAATAAATTTCGGAAACATTTGAAGTTCGGAATGTTATTTCCAAGAAAAGTAGTAAGGGATCTTTTTTCAAGTCGTGACACTTTCAGAATTTGATTTCTGACTATTTTTGACAAAAAAGGAATTTCAAGGAAAAGGAAAAATTTCACAACACCTGACATTTCATACACAAATTTCCAGTTTCCAGAAAGAGTCAGTAAAAAGACTAAAAAAACCCTGACAGATGCTACGAAAACAGCAAACTGTAACGTCAAATGCAAAGTCAATTGTCAGTTGTCATGCAACGTGTCAAATGTAAAGTTAAATGTAAAGCAGGGGTCTCCTAGGGGGGGGCTGCCCCCCAAATCCGCGGGCAATCTATCCCGAGGCAAAAATTTTGGCTACTACCCCTAAGGCCTAAAGACCCCCCCCCAAAAAAAATCGCTCAGCTCTCTATCTATCTGGAGTGGTTTTTGAGAAATTTTGCCCCAATTTTCGCTCAAAATCACTAATTTTCGCACCTTTTTATAGTTTTTCACCATCAAATTCGTGCTCTCTGGCTATATGCGTGGTTGTATGCCTGTTTTTTAGCCATTTTAAACCTACTTTTAGCCACTTTTAACCGATTACTACCGATTTTTTCCCCTTTCGGCCTTCTACACACTGAAAAAGCCTATATATTTTGCCCCCGCGAGCCCCCCCAGAAAAATTTTCCAGCTGTCTATCCCTCGGGAGGAGCGGTTTGCTAACTATCCAGCCCCCGCGAGGGCCAAATCTTGGAGACCCTGATGTTAAGTAAAGTGTCAGTTGTGTATCCAAATCTTATTTTTCGTGTCCAAATATTATGTTTTTGTATCCAAATCTTTACAGGTCTGGGACCGCCCCATCCCAAACTACAAAACCGCCCCCCCCCACCTTCAAGCAGTTCCAAGCTGGCGCCGCCGCCGGTGCTCACGTGCGACACCTTGTCCTCGGTGCCCCACTTGGCGCAGCACGTGGCCGTGTCGCCGCCGCCGATGATCGTCGTCGCGCCGCTAGCTGTTGCAGCTACTACTGCGTCCATGACCGCTTTCGTGCCCTGTGGGGGGGGGGGTGGGGAGGAAATGTGTGCGGGTAAATGGTATCGGGGGGGGGGGGGTTGGGGTGGAAATGTGTGCGGGTAAATGGTATCGGGGGGGGGGGGGTTGGGGTGGAAATGTGTGCGGGTAAATGGTATCGGGTCCGGTAGGGTCGGATTAACAACTCTACCTTTGCGTTGGGTTGCGTCGGGTCAGTCTCTTTGCACGACAAAGTTTTTCATGTAGCCCGATGGGAGACTTAACGGGATAGAATTTTTCACTTACAATCAGGACTGAGGTGTGAGGAAAAGGGGTTAGGAGTGTGGCGGGAAGGTTTTCACTTTCTCGAGAGACGTGAAATTGAAGATTTAAAGTTGACGAGTTTTGAAGTTGGGCAAAACGGGCAAAAATTTGAAAAAAGTGATTTTGAGAGAAAATAGGAAAAAAATTCTAAAAAATACTCAGTTTTACGTTTTCCAGGGAAAGGTATTACACATGAGTAAAATTTACTTCGTTTTCTGTACTGGGGAGTAAAAATTAATGCTTTACGTTTACATATGATTTGAATTTTTGTTCCATACTATCAACAAATCTGAGTCCAAGCGCCACCATCTAAGACCCCCATCCAAACCCCCCCCCCAACCAAAACCCACCTTAGCAAAGTGTTCCCACTCAAAAACGCCCATGGGTCCATTCCACACAATAGTCTTGGCCCGCTGGACAGCCTGCACAAACTCCTCGGTACTCTTGGGGCCCACATCCAGACCGAGATGTGCATCGGGTATGCCGGAACTGAGGTCGCCCTGGCCCACGTCGGCGTCCTCGGCGAACTTGGAGCCGGTCACGAAGTCGGTGGGCAGGTGCAGCTTGACCTGGGAGGGGGTGGGTTTGTGGTATGAATGGAATGTTCACGGCAGTCCGGCATGGATTTTCGGCAGCATTTTCAAGTCCTCATCCCTGTGTTTTTAAAAGCTTTTTTAAAACAAAAACGTTGTTTTGAGAACAACGCAAGCATCGCAACCACTTTTCAAAACGTTTTTTTAAAACGTTTTTTTCAAAACCTCCCAGATATGGCTCTCGGTCAACATATATAGGTAAATATATCAGATAGGTATTATATACTACTAAATAAATAGGTATTATATACTACGGCAACATATGACGTCTTATTTACCCATGTTAGCACATAGAAATGGTTGCTTTGATACTAAAAATGCCACAAAACCAATGAAAACAACCACCAATGTCAAATTGTGTATGAAATTGCGCGCGCGCAAAATTTTTGCAAAATACCCAGTGCTTAATACTAAACATTTCGCCCGATGTTTAAAAAAAAACGTTTCGGACCTCGTGTTTTTAAAAAAATAAAAGGTTTAGAAAAAAATCGGCCAACCCTAGCCATGGCGCTAGCGCCTAGGGTTGGCCGATGTTTTTTTTAAAACGTTTTTTTAAAAAAAAAAACGTTTTTTTTTTAAAAAAAACATGACGTCCGAAATGTTTTTTTTTTTAAAAAACATCGGCCAAAATTTTTAGTACTAAGCACTAGGTATTTTGCAAAATTTTTGCGCGCATGTGCGCAATTTCACACACAAATTGACATTGGTGGTTGTTTTCAGTGGTTTTGTTGCATTTTTAGTATCAAAACATCCATTTCTATGTGCTACCATGGGTGAATAAGCCGACATATGTTGCTGTAATATATAATATTGAGGTAATGTGCTTCCATGTACCTCCACAGTGTGTAACTTCACTCCCAAGGTAACAACCTCCTTTTATAACCTTGTTTGATCCCCATTCTGTGCCAAACTTTACCTGACGTCACGAACATTCGACTATAAGGCGATATACGAACGATATGTCAACGAAAAATGGATATTTTTGACACAAATCACCACTTATAATGCTATCCCATGGCTCCACAGCCATTATATGGTCATATTTAACATCACAGAGTATTGCCAGTGTCTGATATACCTATATATGTTGACACTAGGTCATATCTGGGAGCTTTTTAAAAAAAACGTTTTTTTTTTTAAAAAACATCGAGTTAAAAAAAAACGTTTTTTTTCCAACCCTACTAGCGCCACGCCATTTTTTTAATTGGTGGAGCGCTAACGACTTCGCCGCGGAAGCGGCTGGAGCAGGTGCACTGCCCACGCAAAATCGACAGTGCGGCGCGGAAAATGTCGCCGCCGCGGAAAATTCACACATTTTATAAAAACGTGACGCAACGGCGGCCCTGATTTCATGCGCGTATGCGCCGCCACTATGAAACAATAAAAACTGCATGCGTTGGTGGGCTTGAAGTGTAAAACTTGCCGACGTAAATATGAGGGGGTGGTGTCATGAAAACTACGGAAAACTGCATTAGAAAAACGTGCATTTTGACACAGTTACGTATGACACGTATGACAAAGTACAGTTTGCATGGCAATGTACAGTTTCTTCAGAAATTGACTTGAAAAAATTAAAATCAGATTTTTTCAAAATCGTCAAACATGGTGGTAAAGAGCAAAAATATATTTTAAGTTAAGTGTCACATAATGTATTGTTATTTATGTCTATTGTTGTCATATTATTACTGTGGAGTCAGGGGATAAAATTATAAGTGATGACTTTGTCAAAAGCATCTGTTTTTATTTTGACTCGTTACGTAAATATATCGCTTTTTGTGCTGGAAAATGCCGGAAACGGTAAAATTTGCAAAAAATTTTACCGGAAATGTTGCTTTATTCCTCGTTATTTCAATTAACGGCATAAACAAACACATTTATTCTGTTAAAAAATAATACGCCCCCGAGACGATAAATAGTCCAAATTATTTACGCCAACCAGTGCGTATTTAGCTGTAAACAAGTAAGTTAATATCGCACTCAACAGCAAAACGCCTTTTAGCAGCTGGGTTTAGCTTATCGTGCAAATGCAAATTGTGAAGTTTATAATCCTCTTTATAATCGATTTCTACTGTGCCGCCCATATCTATTTCCTTGTTTTATAAAAATGCATAATAATATGGAGGTATACAGCGACAAAAACTTGTAAACGACGATAAAGATTGCACTTCCAGTTCAAAACTGCTCACTGTTTTGCACATTTTTACAAAACTGCACACTTTCTTCACATTTTTGCAAAAGCTTAAATTGAAAAAACCCTCGGGCAAAACAAAATGCAGCGCAAACACTTTGCGTAAGCGCGCCAAAAAAAACTGAAAGTAACGGAAACGCACGTTTTTCTCCTTTGCTTTGTCGACCAGCTTTTGCACGATCTTGGAGCCTTCCTCGTCGTACAGACTCGCGCCGATCTGTGGGAGAAAATGGAATAAACGTTAATTAGGAGATTCAAGGGAAAGATATTTTTGGTATACTCGGCGGACATCACACTTAGTATGGAAATATACCATAACCCATCTGAATAATGAACCCAAAGTTATACAGTTTTTTTCATCATAATATTTCGTTTTTACTGACGAAAAATTGATTACGAAATTTATCACAAGATTTTATTCATTAACTTATGGTAGGTTTTCATAAGGTGCCGGCTAATATAATTGAGCTTTCGGCTCGAAATCGCGATATTGTTAAATTACTCACCCCCTAAGCGAAGCTGGGCCCTGTGGCCCGGGTTGGAGTTAGCCCCAGGTGTTGTCTACTCGCACCCCCGGGGGGTCCCCTGTGGCTGCACCCCCTCAGCCACAGGGGCGCCTCCCGTAAAAATTTTTCATTTTTGAGTTGGTCAATATATGACATTTTGTTGGCATTTTTTTTGCTCGCTTTACATGGAATGTGTAAAGCGAGCAAAGCTATCCGATTTGGATACTTCAGGTGTAGAAATTCGCGCTCTTTCTTTTGAGCGTGGATTGTATCTAAAACGCGTGGAGCGTGTATCTAAAAAAATCGCGAATTTTTTAAGTTATTGCTGATTTAAAAAAAATCAGTCTATCATTACTGAATCTACAGGGTGGGGGTAAAAATTTTACTGTGGGGGGGAGGGGGTGAAAACTTAATGATGGGGGTTGAAAATTTGACATAGTATACAGAAAACTATGGCACACATTTTGAATACATCACCCCCACACATCTGTACACCCAGAAAAAACTTTCGTACGATAAAATTTGAACTTTAAACTAACGTTTTATTGCCCTCCTCCGCCCCTGGACGAGAAAACGTTACTTTAAATTTCAAATTTTATTCTACGAAAGTGTTTTCTGTGTGTACAGATGTGTGGGGGTGATGTATTCAAAATGTGCGCCATAGTTTTCTGTATACTATGTCAAATTTTCAACCCCCATCGTTAAGTTTTCACCCTCCCACAGTTAAATATTTATCCCCACCCTGTAGATTCAGTAACGATAGACTGATTTTTTTAATTCAGCGATAACTTTAAAAAAATCGCGATTTTTTTCGGATACAGGGCTTGAATCCATGCTCAAACGAAAGAGCGTGAATTTCTCTTCCAGATGCAACAATTTCATACTGATTGCGCGCTTTACACATTGTGTGTAAAGTGCGCAAATAAAATGTCTATTAACAGCTCATTTATATCGGCTGGGCAAAAAATGAAATTTTTACGGGGGGCGCCCCTGCGGCCGCATCAGAGCAGCCACGGGGGTCCCCCCGGGGGTGCTTCTAGTAAAGTCCTGGGGGCAGTTG
Organism: Sphaerolaimus hirsutus; assembly: GCA_964036195.1. NCBI lineage: Eukaryota > Metazoa > Nematoda > Chromadorea > Monhysterida > Sphaerolaimidae > Sphaerolaimus > Sphaerolaimus hirsutus. The sequence goes on from OZ038455.1 coordinate 23,241,832, forward strand.
CATATCGGGCCGCTTGGCCCAAATCCTCTTGGGGCGTGAGTTATATATGTTTAAAAACAGATGTCGTGAAAAGCTCAATTATATTAGCCGGCTCTTTACTAGGTGTGCTGTCCGTCGAGTATACTACTGTGGGAAAACCAGTCACAAACAAGGACGTATCCAGGGGGGGGGGCAGCCCCCGTTCCCGGGCGAGACATGAAAAAGTCGGTGAAAATGCAACTTCTGGTACCACTTTGAAGGTGTAATGTGAAAAATTTTGCGCGCAAGCGCGCATTTGCCCTTTCTGCAGATGTATTGTTGCGGGGGGGGGGGGCTGAGCCCCCCCCCGTTCACCGGGCTCCGTAAACAAGCAGCCCCCCCTGCTCAAAAATCCTGGATACGTCCCTGGTCCCAAATTACATTAGATCACAATTAGCATTCGAAAAATAGCTAAGAAAATCTGTCAAAAATATATATTTGAATCTCTTTGGAAAACAGTGGGAAAGTATAGATGAATATAAAAAATATAAATGAAACTTATTTTACTTTCTTCTCATAAAATTAATATTCAAAATTGAATCAAATTCAAATTCAAAATTGAAAATAAAAAATAAAAAGATTTTTTATATTTTCTGAGATTTTAAAACATAAATCCCCCATAAACATTTAGAACACTAATCACACTCAAAAAACGTTCTCCCAAAAGACTCGCCTTGCATCCATGCATCACCTTCAAAAACGTATACGCCATGCCGCCGCCAATAATCATCTCGTTCACCTTGTCCAACATATTCTCGATCAGCTGAATCTTGTCCTTGACTTTGGCTCCGCCCAGAATGGCCAAAAACGGGCGCTCGGGCGACTCTAGCGCCTTGGCGAAGTAGGCCAGCTCCTTCTTGAGCAGGAAGCCGGACGCGCGCACCTCGTGCTCCACGCCAACCATCGAGCTGAAGGTTGGGTGAGAGTTGAATCGGGATTGACTTTTCGGGGTCGGGATTGTTTTTTATAGTTTTCCGGGTCGGCATGGTTTTTTAGTTTTCCGAATCGGGATTCCACTTTTGAGATTTCGGGATTAGGGTTCCGGGATCGGGATTTTGGAAAACGTTCTAATGGCCCCACACACACTAGTTTTCACCGTGACTGATGTGAAAACTGAAATGGCGACATGGCGACATCCAGCCTACTCATTTTGTATGCTGGTCTAAAAATACATCTGGCTAGATGCCCCAAAAGTAACATAAATTGGACACTTTCCGTTTCCGTTTACTTTTTTCCGCTAATTTTTCCGCGGGGAGGGGGTAAGCAGGGCCGTATCCAAGGGGGGGGCGGGGGGGGGGGCTGCAGCCCCCCCCCCCTCCCGGGGTGAGACCTAAAAAGTCCCGGAAAATGCAATTTTTCCTATACATTTTGCGATGTTTCTTAAAAATTTTGCGCGCGGGCGCGCAATTCCTTTCCCATACATTGTATTTTTAGCGGATCGGTCCCCGTAAACAAATATCCTTGAAAATGAACACATTTTTGCAACTTTCGCTGCATATGAATGCATATTTACATCTATATAATGCGGTTCCTGGCGCTGGCGCCAACGCCAAAAGCGCCATGGCGTGGCGCCTTGGTATGGCGCTAGCGCCAAAACACCTTTCCTTCCCTATATAGGGAAAAAATTTAGGGGGGGTGGGCTGAGCCCCCCCCCCCTCGCCGGCGCCCGTAAACAAGCAGCCCCCCCCGCTCAAAAATCCTGGATACGTCCCTGGGGGTAAGGCAAAACAGGCCTCGAACCTGTGAGCCCTGTGCGCGGTGCCGAAAGCGTCGTTGACGTACACGTCGCCGAGCTTGGTGAGACTGGCGCGGAACTCCTTCACCTTGCCCGCGTCCGCCTTGATCTGCGAACGAGCTTCAGTTGTTTTAATTGACGTAACTTGGGATGGCACTTGATTTTTTTTCTTCTCGTTTCAAATTAAAGGATAGGGGGGGTTACCCCCCCCCAAACCGCCCAGCTATCCATCTATCCCGGAGGCAAAATTTTGGGCTGCTACCCCCTAGGGATGGCCAGCGCGTTTTTTCAAGCGCTTTTTTTTTTAAAAACGCCGCTTTTTTTTTAAAAAAAGCGCAAGGGTCCCAGCGCTTTTTTTTAAAAAAGAGCGCTGGCAAAAAATTTTGTACCTATGCACTAGGTATTTTGTAATTTTTTTGCGCGCAAGCGCGCAATTTCACCATTACATTACCACTGATGGTTGTCTTCATTGGTTTTGTGTTATTTTAGTGTCATTCTTGCATGCTATCATATAATAATAAGCTGTGATATGTAAGTGTAGTATATAATATCCAGCCAATGTGGTT